>CM018688.1:56401000-57024940 GCA_009363875.1 Mikania micrantha | reverse complement strand
CATACGTACGTATGTACGCACGTATATATTCGTTATCTAACTATTCAAGTTCAGAAATCACAATCGCATTCATTCACATTTGATTTAATTATTTGAATCGAATTCGACCGAAAATGGTTTAAATGGGTTGTTCAGTTTATTAGCCGAATCCAGACATATTTGAATTTTGTTAAATGCAGTTTGGATTAGCTAATCCTGAATACTGTTCGGTTTGTTGTTTGGTTGGGGTATAAAAATTTGCAGAACGTTTTAAACCAAACTGAATAAACTGCTCTAAACCATAAATTGAACCCTTAGACACCCCTAATTTAGATCATCCATGGATAAAAACCTAGATTGATAGACTGAAATATATTAGTTTTTTTATAAAGCATAATTTTCAACGTTGGCTTGTTATAGAAGACCTAGGATAATGCTGAAGCAAGCTTTTAAGATTGTCTCTTACGGAGGTGATGTATGAAATAGGACGTTTAGTTTATGTCTCCTTCATTTTCAGTATTAATAATAAATGGTAGGTTACATCTCCAAATAAAATAAAATAAATCAAATGGTATTTGTTAAACCATGCTCATATCAACTATTAAATTTTGTATTGGTCGTGTTAAATTTCCTTATAATTAATCATCTCACATATGTCACCTTGAGTTATTCGTTTTATTGAATCGGTTACATCTAACAATGGTGAAAATATAATACCACGTAACCTAATTTACAAAATGTATGTGTTAGTGTTTAAAAAATATATTTAATTTCATATAGGGTAAGGTTATTGTACAAAGTGATAATTTTGTAAAAAGTATAAAAGGAAAGTGCTATTATAATATTAACACAGTGCTATTATAATATTTAACAGTTCCTTGTCAATAATAACACATTATTATTTATAATAGCACTTTGCTTTTTACACTTTTTACAAAAATTTCATTTTGTATATGAACCTACCTCATTTCATATATCCACATATTTATAACTATATTTACATATATACCCAAGTGAGGAGTTAAATAACATATATCACTATCTCCATAATTTTTCTCTTTGATTAAGAGGATATGTATATCCTATAAACTTTTCATTAATGAGATGTATGTAATTTAAAAAGTTATGTAGCAAATTTATAAAATTTGTTTTTTTGAATCAGGTATGTAATTTATAAAGATTTAATAGGGATATATGTTTGTGTCATTTAAAAATAACATTTAATTATATATGTTAATTTAAGTTTCAATGTTCATGTTAAACGAATTTTCAAATATCATCCATAATAGAACCCAACATGTCACCACTATAATTATTTGTCTTGGGATTTAATCTTCTTAAAGACAAGACACTATCTTTTCAAGTTAACTTAGATTTTCAAACTTTAAAAGTCAATTTTAAAATTTATTATATGTTTATTATCCTTTTTACTTATAGTAATACACTTTTAAGTTTTCAAATTTATATGTAGTAAATCCGATATGTTTTATTATTATATATAAATTACATGATGTTTAGGTGCATATTAGTTAGAGATGTTGATGCCCAAAAAAGAATACAAGAATGGTAGATGAATCAACCATATGAAGTTGCTAGCAGCTCAAGATGCTTATCTTAGGTGTCCAAACGTAGGATTAGAGATGCAAAAAAATATCATGTTAATCAAACCTTGTACTTATTCCTAAACTTACTTTTAAAATTGGTTTTAGGTTGTAAGATCAAATACATCTGATGCTCACCAAATGTCTTCTCCTCACAAGTCTTTTACACTCGGAAGAACAAAAGCTTCCGAAGGATGATTGTCTCCTTCCGGAAGCCATTCAAAGCCTCAAGCTTCCGAAGCCTTCTCAGCATCTACAGCTTCCGATACAATAACTTTCGAAGACACTCTTCTGCCAAGGTCTGCCTCACTTAAAGAAAGAATCATAAGTGCTTTCCATCTCTAGAATCAAATCAGAAGACATTCTCTTGCAAGTCAGCGGCAAAGATTTCTGTGAGACAAGCAGAAGTTACTTTGCATTTATACCTTTTGTATTGTAGGCATTTAACGTAAAAGTCAAAGGAGTTATTTGTATTGATTGTAATTAATGTGGCTTAGCCTGTTAAGCCACAACAGTATACTAGTTATAACGCTTATTTGTTTCTAGTATTTTGTCCAGCCTTGTATCCTATGAGGATACAGCTGTAGATTTTAGTATAAATATGTTCATGTGTATCTCAGCAAAAGGGCTTGAGAAAAAAGTCTTGTATACTTTACACTTGAATAAGATATACTTTAAACTTGAAATTTCTTGTGCATTTCTTATCTTTGTTGTAGGCATACTTGTGATAAGAATTGATAGAGGTTCCGCATCTATCAATTCAGTAGAAGATTAGTTGTACATGTTGTGCAAAGTGCATAACCCGATCCATGCCAATAAGTGGTATCAGAGTGTAGCTCTTTAACTTAAGTAACTAACCATTCTTAAGTTACCGGTTGTTCATCTTCTACTATTCACAACTTTAAGATCTTTTTTTCTACTCAAATGACAACCATCAGTAAGCATGATACTGAAAATGGTACTCTCAACAAACCTCCCATGTTCACTCTAGACGATTATTACACATGGAAGGTTCGGATGGAAGGATTCATCAGGAATCAAGACTTCAAGCTATGGAAGTCAGTTCTTGAAGGACCCTTTATTCCAACTGTTGATGCTGCTAGAGCTTGACTCAAAAGATCCAACTCTCTACTTAGATGAAGATTACAAGAGGATGGAAGTTGACTCAAAAGCACTCTGGCTGAATCAGGTGTCCATTCCTAACTCTATCATACATGCATTCAAGAAATGCAAATCTGCTAAAGAATTGTGGAACTCTCTACACCAGATGTATGAAGGTTTTGATGATGTGAAAGAAAACATGAAGGACATGCTGAAGTAGAAGTTTGAAAATTTCTGTCAAGAGAACAATGAAAAGATGGCTTCTTAGTACTTAAGGTATGTATAACTTGTTGATGAACTAACTGCTGCAGGTGTGAAAATGGAAAATCAGGATGTGATAAGAAAGTTCCTGAGATCACTTCCACATGCATGGAACATCCATTCTGTTACAATCCGAAAAACATAATACCTTAGAACACTGGAGTTGGGAGAGCTCTTTGGTATACTGAGTGCATACCAAATGGAGATTGATTCCCAAAAACAAAACAAATAGTCTCTGTACCCTTAGGACCAGCATCCCTATATGTACCCATCCATAACCCACCATTTCAAAACCATCCCTTATACCATTCAACCTCTACGCCAATCATTACCTATCCTGAAACACCTATACCATCCACAACACATGCAAACCCATTCTCAAACACAGTTCCTTTACTCACTTATGGTCAAGGAACATTCTTGGCCGAAGAATCTAACTACTTTCAACTATGTCAAGAAGATCTAGATGGCATTCCTGCTGATGATCTAGAAGAAAGGGGCATAAATTACAAAATGACCATCATTTCTTATCATGCAAAGAAGTTTTATCAAAGAACTGCAAGGCAGTTCAAGAAACACAACATGAAGACAGGGTTTGGTCTAGACAAATCCAAGCTCAAATGCTTCAACTGTTAGCAACTGGGACATTTTGCAAGAGAATGCAAGTCTCCAAAGTCTCAGTCATCAACTTCAAGTCAACCAAATAATCAACCATCTAAAGCAACAAACAAGTCCAACAGTGCAAACATTGCAGAACACCGTGACTTTTCTGATTGGAGCTTTCAAGCTGAAGAAGCATCCTCCACAAACAATGCACTCATGGCAAATGATTCCACTTCTACATTCAAGGTAATAGATGACATGTGCACCCCTGAATGACTTGAAAAGTTAAATGCTTATAAACGTTTTAATGCTCAAGTTTATGAAGAACTCGAGTCAATACAAGTTGTCAAAGCAAAAGTCTTTCAAGCTGAGAAAGATTATAAAGAAAAAATTGAAGAAAATTAGAAAAGAAAATTACAGGTCTTAAAAATGAAGACACCAATAAACAATGTCAAACAAACAATCTTTTAGAAAGACTAACAATGGCTAAGACAGAACTTGTATTGGCAGAATTCTACATAGACAGATTTCTCAGTCAAGGTGAGAAGTTTGAGAAGCTTCTTAAAATGACTGAGATACTTGTCTTGATGATAAAGAAGGGGGCTAGGATTGGGTATAATCAGGTAGAACCTCCTTCTACATACACTCCAAATGTGGAGATTGAGGTTAACCTAGAAACCACCCTTATGTATGATGAAATTTTGGATATACATAAGATAGTAAAAGAAGAAGAATCAAACAATGCCACACTCAAAATGATAAGTCATCTGAAGATTGAGAAAACTATTTTTTTCTGAAAAACCCAAAATTTTTTAAAAACAAAAGAAAAAAACTTGAAAACCAAATCAACCTTTGTCAAATCTAAATATATACAAACGGGAAGTACATCGTCAAGTGAATACATAACTTGTCCATCTGACAAGTGATATAGGGCAAGGTCACAAAATAGAAATGTGTGTAGAAATCAAATAAGGAGTCGAGTAAGTTACTCCAACACATGTCATGTTGGTACCTCCACATCAACATTCAAGCAGTATACTGAAAAGAATCAAGGATCAGACTCATCAAGAAATCAAAATATGTGCTTAGTATGTGGATAGGTTGATCATTATGCAGCAGATTGCTTCTTTAACCCAAGAAGAAGGAGAAGCGCTCGTCATATCAAAGAAGAAAGTGTCAAACAAAGATGGAGTAGTTCATCTCAGTCTTCGGAAGACCGAAGATCAAGAAGAAGATCAAGAAAGCAACAAAAGAAGGTTTCGGAAGATTCCACCCTTCTAAGAGAAACAACTAAAAACCTTCCAAAGTAAATCGGTCATTGGAAGAAAAACTCAAAAATTCTTCCGATAAGATGGAAAACAAACAAACCCACTACTTTCGAAGGAAGAAAGCTGACAAAAATCAATCACTTCAATCCAAGTCTACGTCTTCAAAAGGAACAAGACATTCTTCCTATGTGAAAACCAAATCATTCCATCATAACCTAAAGCAAGAGAAGAAGCTTCCTCAATCAAGCCCAAAGCTCACCAAAGTACGGAGAAGAAGAATCACCACCTATTCTAGCACTATCAATCAATTCATCATCTTCACCATCAAAGATGATATCCAACAGCTTTTAATACAATGATGCTAATGGCAGACCCAATACCACATTGGCTTGGGTTCCCATCAGAAACTAATTCGCTTGTTTATATGTGCAGGAGTAGCAAGATTCCAAGAGCAATCTGTGGATAGTGGATAGTGGTTGTTCCAGGCACATGACGAACAACAAGACTCATCTACAAAAATATGAACCATTTTTTGGAGGGTCTGTTGCTTTTGGAAGTGATCCGGTAGGAGGGTACATCACTAGTAGGGGTACAAACACAAATGGTAAAGTAAGCTTTGAAAATGTTCATTTTGTAAAAGAGCTAAATTACAATTTGCTAAGTGTCTCACACGTGTGTGATCAGAAACATAACATGTTGTTCACTGAGCATGAATGTATTGTGTTAAAACATGGTTTTATAGTTCCAAATGATCAAATTCTGCTTAGAGCTCCTAGAAGGAAAACCATGTATATGCTGGATATGAGCACAACCTCACCACTTAGCAATATAAGTTTCTTTATTTCAAAAGCTTCACTTGATGAATCATCTCTTTGGCATAGAATACTTTGTCATGTAAACTTGAAAAATATGAATAAACTCGTAAAAAATAATTTGGCCACAGGTTTACCAACAAAGGAATTTGTTTGTGTGCACAAATGTGTTGCCTGCCTAAAAGGGAAGCAACACAAATCCACTCATCATACCAAAGATGTGAATTCAATTACAACAGTCCTACATTTATTTCATATTGACTTGTTTGGCCCTACAAGTGTGAAAAGTTTAGGAAGAAATTCATATAATTTGGTGATCATTGATGACTTCTCAAGATATACTTGGGTATTCTTTTTGAGTACCAAGGATGAAGCTGCTGAAATCTTGAAGTCATTCATTCTTAGAGTTGAAAATAAAAGTGATCACCATGTGAAAATCATTAGGTCTGATCAGGGAACATAATTTAAAAATCATACTCTAAACACTTTCTGTGAATCTAAAGGTATTACTAGACAATTTAGTGCTCCTAGCTAGGACTCCACAACAAAATGGCGTTGTTGAAAGAAGGAATACGACACTAATTGAGGCTCTAGAACCATGTTATCAGATGCCAAACTACCAATAACATTTTGGACAGTAGCAGTCAATACTGCCTGCTATGTTCAGAACAGAATATTGGTGGTTAAGACACATGGTATGACTCCTTATGAGATTTGTCATAAAAGAAAACCTTTCATTGGATTTGTTAAACCATTTGAATGTCAATGCACCATCTTAAATACTAAAGATCACTTGGCCAAGTTTGCTGAGAAATCAGCAGAGGGCTTCTTTGTTGGATACTCTTCAAGTGCGAAGGAATATAGAGCATACATCAAAAGTTCTAGGATTATTGAAGATTCTGCAAATGTTCAGTTTAATTAACATACTGTCTATAAACCCAGAATTGGTCCTGATTGGCCATTTGATCTTGATGAATTCACATATGCTTTTTATCTTTCCAAAGAGCATACTGCAGGACCTCAGATAAATGTTTTACCTTCAAATTAGTTCAGAAGGGAAGATGATTATCATGTTGAACTGCCAATAGCTTCAAGACAATCCTTGGCAGATTCCGCTCCATCCAGACACACATTCTCCCAGTCTAAGACCATTATCTCACCTCATGCAACTCTTCTAAGTGACACTACTTCTGTCCCACAAGGTCAAGATGAAGGTGGCAGCCCTTCTAAAAAGGTCACAACTACAGAAGACTCTCAATCCAAAGAGAATCCATCCACAACAGTCCAATCTCAACGAGCTCAAGACTTGCTAGAAATACAACTTAAGATTGTGCTTCCAAATCTAGACACAGGCAATCTGGATTTCAACTCTCAGATAGAAGTAATTCCAAGGATTCGGATTCACAATCCCACCCAGCAGAAAACATCATACGCAATGTAGAGGAAGGTGTTTGAACCAGAAGTTCCCTGCATGAAGAAACCTTTGTTTATTCTCTTGCTTTCTATCTCAGATAGAACCAAAGAAAGTTGCTGAAGCATTAAAAGAATGCAGCTGGGTAGAAGCAATGCAGGAGGAACTGATACAATTTGAGAGGCAAGGAGTAAGGAAGATTTGTCCTTTGCCTAAAGGAAAGTATGATATCGGAACCAAATGGCTGTTTTGAAACAAGAAGGATGACAAAAGGGTTGTCATCTAGAACAAAACCAGGCTAGTTGTTCAAGGGTACACACAAGAGGAAGGAATCGATTATGATGAAGTCTTTGCTCCAGTTTCCAGAATTGAAGCTATCAAAATATTCTTAGCGTTTACAACTGCCAAAAACTTCAAGGTATTTCAGATGGATGTGAAGAGTGCCTTCCTTTATGGGAAAATTGATGAGGAAGTATACGTTTGTCAACCACCTGGATTTGAGGATCCAAAGTTTCCTGATCATGTCTGTAAGCTTGATAAATCTTTATATGGGTTGCATCAAGCTCCCAGAAAATGGTATGAAACTTTATCCTCATTTCTACTGACAAACAACTTCAAGAGGGGAACGATTGACAAGACACTATTCTTTAAGAATTCAAATCAACATATTATGATTGTACATATTTATGTTGATGATATTATCTTTGGATCCACTAATGAATTCATTAGTTGATCCAAAGATAATATCATCAGTGCTTCAAATTCTTTACAGAGTCAAATTCTTTACAGAGGGATTTCCCTCTGTAAAGAATTTGAAGCACCGATGAAATCAAAGATTGAAATGATTTCAATGGGTGAGCTCACCTTCTTTCTTGGACTTCAAGTAAAGCAAACTCCCACGAGGATATTCATTAATCAATCTAAGTATGTCAAGGATATTCTTGAAAGATTCAAGTTTGCTGATTGCAAGGCTCTAGGAATTCCAATGTCTAAAACGACTTCCTGAAGCCCTGATCTTTAAGGGGAAGATGTTGATCAACATCAATACAGAGTTATGATTGCTTCCTTAATGTGTCTCACAGCAAGCATGCCTGACATTATGTTTGCAACTTGTCTATGTGCAAGATTTCAAGCAAATCCAAAGAATTCTAACATGCTAGCTGTGAAAAGAATTTTCAGATACCTTAAAGGAGCTCCAGGTCTTAGATTATGGTATCCAAGAAATACATACTTTCAATTTATGGCATATACTGACAGTGATTATGGAGATTGCAATATCAGCAAAAAGTCCACATCAGGAGGTTGTCACTTTCTTGGATTAAGAATTGTATTATGGCAGTGTCAGAAATAATCATGTGTCTCAACTTCAACAGCTGAAGCAAAATACATTGTTGCTTCCAGTTGCTGTGCTCAAGTTATTTGGATCCAAAACCAGATAAAAGATTATGGAGCAGAATTGTCCAACACTCCTATACGGAATGATAACTCCAGTGCAATCTCAATCACTAAAAATCCAGTGAAACACTCTAAGACCAAACACATTGACATCAGATATCATTTCATCTTAGATTGTGTAGAGAAGAAGCTCATTCACTTAATCAAAGTCAATACTGAACATAATCTTGTTGATCTCTTCACCAAGGCTTTTGATGAAGGACGTTTCAGATACTTAATCACTGCCATTGTGATGATAAATTTTGAATAAGTTGGTTTACTATACAAAGATCTAAATAAGTCCTTAGAAGATAAACTTAAACTTTCCTCTGAATAGTATTTATTCATAAGACACACTAAGTCTTCGGAAGACTTATTTATATCTTAATCCGGAAGAAGTCACTCTTCAGAAGAAATCAATTCTTCTTAGAAGAATTCATCTTCGGATACATTGTTGCCTTCGGAAGCTTCATCTTCTAAATACTAAAGACCACTGATATTATCAAAGGTCTTAAGTACTCAGAACAAAATGTCTTTTGAAGTACAAATGTTTCTTCCTCTCTACATTCATTTCTGATCCTTCAAATGACGTTCTTCCGATGCTTAATTGAAAGTATTTCAAAGATCCATCGGAAGCACCTTCTTTGAATGATAGCTTATTGTCAAAATTCCTTCCGAAAGAAATTTCTCATAATCTCGTTCTGCAATACGCCCTTACTTCCAAAGGAAGTAATTCGATTGAAAACATCTGTTTCAGACCTTTTTCCTTCTGACTTTCCGGATCTCAAATATTTAATGTGTCTCTATATTAAATGTTGACATCTGAAGGTATAAAACGTCTCCCTCCCATTTGAATTCTCATCATTTTCTTTGTCAAATCGACATTTACTTCTCAATCGAACCCTAAGATTCTCACATGGCTCTCCTTCCATTCAAGTCTGCTCACAATCTCGCTGCGGACTTATCAGTTGACAATGATGCTGATTTTGCTCCGATCATCTCCTTTCTTCAAAGGAGCAGGTATTCATTTGCTCTTACTGTTCACCCCTTGGTGTATGAATCGCATCACCAACAGTTTTGGGTTCTTTTTCAGTTGTTTCATCTCCCAATAGTAGAACTCTGATGGCTACCATTGACGCTAATCCGATTTCAATTTTAGTGGAAACCATTTGTCGGTATCTTCGACTTAGTGATGCCGATGGGAGGGCTTCATTCACTAGAGATGAGGTAGCACTAACCTTTCGGTCAATGGGATATGAAGGTGCTCTTCCTTCAACTACTTATTTGAAGGGTAGAGTGTCCTATAATTATAAGTATCTCATACATTTTTTCTTCGTATCTCATACATTTTTCTTCATTGTCATTTAAATAAAACAGGGGGTTGGGATCAAATTCCTTCTGATTTAGCTTCGGCTATTCATGGATTGATCTCCAGCCAATCCTTTAACCTTTTTGCTTTTATTTTCAATAATTTGGAGGATAATCTGTCATCCCCAAGAAGTTTTGCATGTATCCCAGGTTTTTGAAACGCATATTTAAAAGTGAGATAGGCTCCAATCTCTCACTATCTGGTTAAACATATTCAGTTCCCTTGGTTACTGTCAAGGCTTTTGTGAACTCAAGAAGACGAGTGTATCTGGGAATACATATTCATTTCCCTTGGTTACTGCCAAGGTTTTTGTCACTCAAGAAGACGAGTGCCCAATTCTCTGGGAAATTCACTCCTCTTCTGCCATCTATGGAGCCTTTTGCTCCTAAAGGTGACAGTTTCGTAAACCCAACAGATACTGATCCCACACCTTCCACTTCCATCCCTCATCCAATCAAACTCACCTACAAACGCAAACGAGCCCCTGAGCAGCTCTTAAAAGCTATTCAGGCACCTTCTTCTGCTTCTAAAAGGAAAAAAAGGCCAAAATAACTTATAGGGGCTCAGTTCTGCCTAAGGTGCAAACCACACATGTTATTTCACCATTGGATCTTATCTGGATCCAATGGCTCCCCCTTACCGGCCTGAAAGCCCTTAGTGTACGTCACAAAACATACCTGAGAATATTCAAAGGGAATCTACCATCATGGAGTTTGCTTTCTTGGAAGAAACTCCCCTAGAACAAGGACTGTCTCCTAGGTCCATAGGTTTGACTACACCATCACTGCTTCCCTCCCATACATTTACCTAGGCTCAAGGAAGCTTCTCTGCTGCTCTGCATGACCCACTTTCCTCCATTTCCCAAACTCTGTTGAGAGTGGTGACAGAGTTGCAGGAAAGGTTCCCTGACCTAGACCCTACCCATACAGAGGTTGACCGCAGGGGCTTTGAAGGGGTCAATACAGATGAAGCTGCCACTACTGATGAACCATATCGTCTTCATCAGGACAGTGGTACAGGCAACAGGACCCCTTTTGTGGCAACTCCCATTGCATATGACTTCTTTGAAGCCATTTTCAATGAGAGGATTCCAGGGTGCCAAGAAACCACATCTGGTGATGGAGATACAGGAGCTGGGCTCAAGACTCCATTGCCCCATGATTCCACTCCGGTGGAGGAGGGCCCCACCACACAAGAATTGACGGCTATCATAACCACCTTTCAAACCAGAGTAGTTTCCCTTGAAACAGAAATGGCTAGCATGAGACTGCATGTTCAGGAAAAGGATGCTACCATCTTGGACTTGCAGCACCATCCACCCATCATCTGTAGCCCTTTTCAGCCTTACCCTAGCCAAGTGTCCTTCATTTCTCCTAATGCTACCAAAAAGGGGAGAATATACAACCTATGGGGTCAGGTTCCCCAACTTCCGATGGAGAGAAGGAGCATTCTCAAGAATCCAACCCTTTCATGTATACGTTAGATAGTGAAAGGGATAAGTTCTTGGGAACATACTTTCAACCATCAAGCTCCTCTTCTTCGGAAGCTGCAGAGGTTTCTATAGACAAAATAAACAACAAACATCACCCATATCCATGGAACCTAGATCTCCTGTTGGGATCCATGAGTCCCCCTCTGGGACTTAGTCCCCTGTTGGGACTACAGCCGAGGTTGCCATGAAAGACTTCAGTCAACAAACAAGCTATATCTCCACGGCACCTGAGTTCCCCTCTGGGACTGAGGCTGGTGAAAACCTCTCCTCAGATCCTATAATTCCTGAGGAAATCACCAAGGAACCTTCCAAGATGATTGTCAACTGGAGGAGGCAGTGAATGCTGAAGTTAACTCTGAAGCTAAAACTATTTCCAAAAGCTCATTGATTATTGAGCTTTCTTACTCAGAAGAACAACAGTCCAATGAACCAATTGGCGAGGCCTTAGGATCAATCTCCTTTAGGTCAAGAATACTTGATAAAGGAAAAAGAAAGTTAACCCTGAAGGAGGAAGCCGCTCAAGAGGAGAGGAGGTCATTAACATAGAAGGGCCAACCAGATACTTCCTTGGATGGAGATTCTACGGCTCTCTGGTCTCCTCTAGGAAAAATGGTATGATATTAATGTAGTGTTGCTCTGTTTGGTGCCTAGAATGGCAGCTGAGCTGAACAAGGTACAACCAGGCTTGAATAGGTCGCTGCCGGATCCAAAGCTGTGGCAGCTTCCATAAAGAAAGAAAAGGAAGCTCCCTACCGAGAGAAAATGAAGCAAATCCTCTTGAACTACGTATTCAATCGGAGACAACTTGGTCCTATGAAGAACTCTACCATCGATCTCCACATAAGGGAAATCAAGCAGAAAATAGCCAAGGGAGAGTTACCTTCAATGGAGCAACTCCAGGCTTAGAGGGAAGCCCTTAACATTAGTCTTGGAGCAAGAATTATTCCCAACATTGTCTACTCTACTCAAGCAATCAAAGATGGAGAGGAGGTTATGTGCCATGAGTTCATAAAATATATGTGGCTAAAGAAAGGTCCCATCACTCCTCCATCTGGTCCTTCGTATCACAATGTGCCTCTATCCTCTGTGATCAAGATCAATAAGGAACTTTAAAGCAGAAAACCAATTCTTCTGATCCTATGGAACTATCAGGGAAGGAGGAGGCGAGAGTAGACACAGCAGCAAGATCGACCACAGCCTTGGTAGATCAAAATCCTACTGAGGATCAAGGAACAGAACCAATTATTGAATATGATGAAGCTGCTGTAGATCAGGGTCCTGTTAAGGATCAAGGGCCAGAATTAGATGCCGAATCTGATGAAACAAATGAGGAACAAGATTCTGTTGAGGATCAACAGGCATAATCAGTTGTGTTCCGCATTTATCAATCCATGGCAAATGAAGCTGGGGAAGAGCAGGAGGAGCAGGATGAAAAGACTTCAGCCCAAGGTTAGATAGTCCTGTATAGGAGGTGTGGACCTTTTTGAAGATAGAAGTTCATTGCTAGAAGAAGACCTGAAGAAATGCTGGTCAATGTATACTTTCCTATCATTAAGTGGGAATTTCTCTTTCTCGAGAAGAAATTCCAACTCAAATATAGCAATGGCAACATTGTCAAGATCAGAGAGGATCAAGTCTGTGCTCTCCCTGCTCCATGCATTTTTGATTTAGAAAACATGCCTCTCCTAAATCCAGGGAATCGACCAGAAGGAAGGCTAGCACCAAGACTTGTGAAGAGAATAGCTGAAAATATAAGAAAAGAATTAGGAGAGTTTTGGTAGCATCAGCCTAGGGAGAGATTGTAAGATCAAATAAGTCTTATGCTCACCAAAAGTCTCCTCCTCAAAAGTCTTTTACACTCGGAAGAACAAAAGCTTCCGAAGGATGATTTTCTCCTTCTGGAAGCCATTCAAAGCCTCAAGCTTCCGAAGCCTTCTTAGCATCTACAGCTTCTGATACAATAACTACCAAATACACTCTTCTGCCAAGGTCTGCCTCACTTAAAGAAAGAATCATAAGTGTTTTCCGTCTCCGGAATCAAATCAGAAGACATTCTCTTGCAAGTCAGTGGCAAAGATTTCTGTCAGACAAGCAGAAGTTACTTTACATTTATACCTTTTGTATTGTAGGTATTTAATTAAAAGTCAAAGGAGTTATTTGTATTGATTGTAATTAATGTGGCTTAGCCTGATAAGCCATAACGGTGTACTAGTTATAGCATTTATTTTTTCTAGTATTTTGTCCAGCCTTGTATCCCAACGAGGATACAACCGTAGGTTTTAGTATAAATATGTTCATGCGTATCTCAGCAAAGGGGCTTGAGAAAAGAATCCTGTATGCTTTACACTTGAATAAGATATACTTTAACCTTGAAATTTATTTTGCATTTCTTATCTTTGTTGTAAGCATACTTGTGATAAGAAGTGATAGAGGTTCCGCATCTATCAATTCAGTAGAAGATTATTTGTAAGTGTTGTGCAAAGTGCATAACACGATCCAACATAGGTTTTTGGAAAAACCGATAGTTTAATATCGGTTCTAGTTTTCAATAGACCAAATCCATTATTAACCTGTTTTTAAAAACATGCCAACCTAAGTAAATCGGTTATTTGACATTTAACTGTTTTTGATCATCTGATCAATTTCGCTTTCAGAAATTGAAAAACCGGTTATCATAATTTTTACATTTTTTATAGGTTACACCTCCACATTGGTTAGAAATCATTATTTAATAAATTTAATTCCAAAATGTTTACTAAATGGAATTCTTTGAATTTTCAAAGTTTGAAGGTGCATTTGAATTGAAAGACTTAAAAATCTATTGAATTTGCTGAAAAATAATTTAAATTCAAAATTTAATGTTTAATTAGAATTTAAACTCACATAAAATTAAATCTTGAAAATAATCTTACATGTCTGTAAGTAAATCAAATCCTGAAAATTAAATTTTATACATATTGATCACTTACTACGAAAATAAACGAAACTATAATTTACTATATACTAAATTTAATGGTGATAAATTTTTTTATTTTATGGTGTAAATATTTTTTAAAAGACGATTAAACCTATATTAATCATTTAATTTTTAAGTATAGTATTATATAGAGAGTAAAAAATAAATATATAATTACAATGATATTCTTACATATTTAAAATTAATATAATGTATAACATAGATACATATATGTATATATATATATATAGGTATTTATCTACACAAATGTTTTCTTATATAGGATTATATGTACAATATATATATATATACACAAATATATATATAGGGAGAGGTTCAAATGTTAACCCTCCCTTATATCGTTAACCCGTGTTAACCCGGCATTTTTTGCCCGAATCTTTGGTTTTTTTCTTGGTTTTTGTTATACATAAATAGGGGGGTTTCTTTTTTGTGTTTTTGCTAATTCATCACCGTTTAGAAATTATTTACAAATGTAAGTAAATGTTTACTTACATTTACTAAAATGTAAGTAAACATTTACTTACATTTGTAAATAATTTCTAAACGGTGATGAATTAGCAAAAACACAAAAAAGAAACCCCCTATTTATGTATAACAAAAACCATGAAAAAAACCAAAGATTCGGGCAAAAAATGCCGGTTTAACACGGGTTAACGATATAAGGGAGGGTTAACATTTGAACCTCTCCCTATATATATATATGTGTGTGTGTGTAAATATATAAACTTCTATTATATTCTATTATATTCTATTATGTGGCATTGAAATCAGCTCGTCAAATTTGAAATCCTAAAATCTGAATCTCATACTCTAAATCTAAATCTTAAAAATATGATGAGCATGAAAGAGATAACGCTGAGCAAAACACAGTAAGCTCTAAAATGTAATGCTAGACTTAATTTAAACGCTAATGCTAAATTATGAGTTAAGCAATAAAAGCTAAATCCTAAAGCACAACCATGATGAGAAAAATACATTGACGATCAGTAAGACAGAATGACCTGGAAAATGTAATGTCTGAGACGTAAAAGTTTACCACTAAGAATTGAATTATAGAAAAAAAAAGGGTTAAAGCACAACTACGAGTAGGATAAACACAATGATAAGTAGTAGGAAAGACAAATGATGATCAGAATCACATAATAAGCCAGAAACATAAATTTATAACCTAAAAGTTAAACCATAAACTAAATATGTAAGTTTAAAATAAAAGGCAAAGAATGATAGCCGGGTGCACTACCACTCGAATGAGTATATTAAGAGACTGTTTGACCCGATTTATGAGCGTATAACAATGATTTTCACCCTTTTTACGATAAGTGTCATCTTAACAAGAATCAAGTCTTTAATCATGTAATGAACCGTTTTGAGAAGTTATAATAACATAATCAATCGGGTAAAATCTTGAGATAAATAATTATTTAACTAGTATTTGAATTGTGTTGGTATAATAACTAAATAATTAAGTTAATTAACTTGGTTATATAGTTGGTTATGCATGAGGAGCTGAAATTGCCAATAAGGCAAAGATGATTTTAAAGAGGATAAATGTTGTTGACTTGGTCAACACAACCTCACTCTTCTTCTTGTTTTATCCAACGTTTACAAAGAGGAGAAAAGCAGAGAAAACCCAAGAATTAAAAAATTGAATCCAAGATTATAGCAATCAAGTTCAGATTCTTAATCCAAGTCAAGATTAGGACTCTCCTTGATAATCTACGGTAATAGGTATGAAATTTTGGGGTTATTAGTTGGATTTTGTCATGGGTTTTTGAATGGGTGTAATTAGTAAAGTTTGAAAACTTAAATTTGTCGATGATTTGGTGTTCTTATGGATGTATGTTCTTATACATCATGTAGAGAACAAATCGAAACAATGAAATCATGTTGTGGATAATGATTTATTGCTTGATTTTCTTATGTATGGAGGTTCATAAGAACTTGGTGAATTAGAACCTAGATCTTTATCCATATGTTGACCCAAAATTCAAGATTGTTGTTAAAATTATGCAGTTTTAATTTTGATTAGTGAAAGATCATATAGTTGGTTGAAATGGAATGGAGATTTAGGGATATGTAAAGATTTAGTTCAACTATGGTGTGTAGAGAAAAATTGTGCACACCAAGTATTTGCTGAAATGCCAATATTTGACTTTTAGTCAAAATTGGTGAATTGAACCATGAAATTGGTTTTAAGTGATTATCATTATAAAATAGAGAATTGATAGTCAATGTGTTGACTTAGATAAGTCTATGTTGATAAATAAGTGGTGGTAATGGAAATCTAAAGGAGAATCAAAAAGAAGGCAAATCACCAATTGTGAATCCATAAGCAGAGTATTAAGGTAAGTTATCAAATTGCTAAACACCATATATGTGTAGTAGTAATAGTCTACTAACTAAATTGGATTGATTATGTATTGTTTGGTTCATAGGTTGTTTTTGTTGATTATGCAGTTTGACTTATTTACTCAACTATGCTAATTGAATTGCATTGACAATGAATTGTTTGGTTCATAGTCAACTGTACATATATATTATAATTCTTGAATCCTGATTATGTTCAATAGAATTGAATGTCAGTTGATTGTGTAAGCTTATGATAGAAGAATCAAGAGATTAATATAATAGTAGCATGTTTTATAAATGATTATAAACATATGAATTGTTTAGTTCATAGTTTGAAATGGTTTGAATGTGTGGTTTGACTTATTTAGTCAAATTGTGAGTATATATTAAAATGATGAATTATAGTTTAGTACCATGAATTGATTGTAAAATGATCGAGTAAATCTATGATAGAAAAATCGGAGGATGAATAACATAGTAGCATGGTTTATAGATGATTATAAACTTATGCATTGGTTGGTTAATATTAGTGTTGTAAAAATCGGCCTAAGCCGTCGCCTAGGCCCTAGGCACCCTCCAACCTTGTCGATTTTGTCCTAGGTGGCCTACTTTTTTTTTTACTTTTTGGGGGTAAAAATGGCCCAGATCAATGATTATTCGAGACATTTCTTAACCCAAAATCCTTAATATGTCTCAAAAACATCGAATCTAACATCCTAAACATCGAATATAGCTACTAAACATAAAAATCTATATCTAAACTTTGAACTTATTGTTTAAGTTTGAACTTTGAAGTACTTGACTTAGTATGATTAAGTTTAATTTTTAAATTATTTAAAGTATTATAATAAATTATTGATATTGATGTGTGTATCTAGTATATATTTGTATAATTACATATAAAAATTCCAATCCGCCTAGCGCCAATAAATCCCGATTAATCCCTAGGTGGTACCTCGTCGCCCGACTAGCGCTTATCAACTTCTACAACCATGGTTGATATTCAATCTATGATGGAAGAACTAGCGAATGAACATCATAGTTTGAATTGTAAATTTTTGATTACTTCACCACTTGAATGTGGAAGTAAAAGTTGATAGTTATGATGGAAGTGAGAACATCATAACCATGTTGAATATGAAAGTACAACTATAGTGTGGTTAATGGATTTGAATATTGGTCAATTGTTTGGATTGGGGTTGATATCTATAATGGAAGTACTTTTGCGTGAACATTATGGTAATTTTTGATGAAATAAGTTTGGTTATTAATTGAATAACTAAAAATATGTTTATACAAATAGAGAAATTGTGAATTTAACACCTTTGGTGCTTTTGACCCATTGGAAGTTTTGAGTTCACCATTGATTGATTTTGTGGGTAAATGAGTTTTGATAGGTTATGATATGATTTTGAGGAGTTTTTAATTCATGTAATATGTATTGAAAAATTGTGAATTTAACACCTTTGGTGCTTTTGACCCATTAGATTTTGAGTTCACCATTGATTGATTATTGTGGGTAAATGAGTTTTGATATGTTATGATATGAGTTTGAGGAGTTAACTAATATAATACGTATTGGGAATGTATCGTTTAGTTCCAAGGGGGTTGGAACGGTCGAAAGCGCTTAAAAAGGGCCAAACGCGAAAAATATGATTTTCCGCACACATGTGGCCGTAAGCTATGCCGAGGGCGTGGGCGTGGGCGTAAGATATGCCCAGGGCGTAGCCTATGATTGGAAGGTTATGTCCCAAATGGCCGTAGCTTATGGTCAGGCCGTAAGCTACGGCTAGCTTGTCTAGAAAATTTTGTTTTTGTTGTTTAAAACGCGTTTTAAGGCCTAGAAACCGTCCAAAACGAATCATAACATATATTTGGATAATCTTACTTAGTTCTTATGAACTAATGGTGAAATCATATGTGGTGTTTGCATGTCGGAAGTATATAACACTTTAAAGCTCATGATCGGGCATGTGTTTTTGAAATATCAAACGTTTTGTAAAGTTTTGGAGGTTGGCTTGTCATGCAAACTAAAGTATGATGATTTTGAAACATAATGGGTAACTTAGCAAGTACAATTTACTAAATTAAACGCTATTGATGCTTCTCCATTGTTTAAATTAGTAAATGTTAAGAAATTGTTAACTGGGACCTTATTTTGACACGTGTAATTGTGTATTAGGTGTTACAAATCCATTCTTCTTTTAGAAATATTTATATTCACCAACATATGATCTTATAATGAAAATTTATCATAGTTTTTGACACAACATATTTGTAAATATCTTTCTTTTACTAAGTTTACACAGTCTTTTAAGGTGAAAAAGTATATAATGTTTGTTATAATCATGATCTATTGATTCTATTCGTCTATTTTATTGGTTAGAATATAAGATCAACTGTAAAAAAGGTGCACGAATAGTTTACTTTTGTAAAACCTATAAACAAATATAACCAACTTTTCAAATTGTCTCTATTAAGTTACTGGATTTTTTTTTTGTTTTAGTTAAGTCATTCAACTTAGTATGCATGTTTTAATCCTATATAAAAAATCTGAATAGCTTGTTAATGTTAGTTTATTAATTATGTTCTCTTCATGTCTTACTTTACATATTCTTTTGGGCTAAATTATGCTTTATTTCACCATTGTAAATTCATGGTTTCCGAGAAGAAATTTTGCGATAAAATTGGCAAGACAAATAAGCTCTCATCATTTTGAACTACATTTTATGGACAAACGGAAAACATCATACCACCATTTTGGAACCAGTTGCAATTTCACATACCTCATCCATTAGTGAAGATGATTTGGTCGGTGACCATGACCGAAAGGATGAACTGTGATAACTCTTCCATCAAGGAGGAGATGCTTCTAGGATACGGTAACAACCGAAAAATTTGTAACCTATTAACAAACATGAGAAATTTCGGTAACCGATTATGTTCAAAATTTATATAAATGTTCGTAAAACAACTACGATCAAAAAGATATAAACGATATAAATATTCGATAATATACGAACGTGTTATAAGCTTGCGAACAACATGCATAATTTGTGACCGTTTGGGTTCAAAATTTTTATGAGCGTTCTCGAAATAATTACGATCAAATAATATAAATATAAGTGTTATATGATAAAGTATGAACATGATATGAGCTCATAAATATTAAAAATATGTGAAATAAGTTAAAGGTGATTTTAAAAATAGAAGTTCAAAATACAGGGTTTAATATGAAACTATGAAAATTAATTCAATGTACTAGAAGAACATGAGATGGTCATTTGGAATTGATGCAGCTAGTTAACGTGGCAATTACTAAAACCTTAAATCATAACCACTCAATTGAATGGAAAATCTCATTGAAAAAAAAAATTGCAATCGTTCATTGGAAGCTAATGGTGAGGCGGTTATCACTATCCTTATAAAAATTTCCATCCTATGACAATCTCACAACAATTGCATTACTTTGAACCACGACTAGAGAGAAGGAACTTGGTGATCACGACATCAAGCATGTGCACGATTTGAAGCGTGTAAGGTGCGACTTGGTCACTAGCTAAGGTAGGTGTATGTTTGTATCTATGACTCGTACGTGGCGTGTTACGCTTAAGAGTTGTCTAAGAAAAAGAATGGGTTGTCGTGGGTTGGTTAATTGCATAAAATAAGAATGAAAACCGGTTTGTGTGGGTAAAATGTGTTAATCTATATGAAAGTGGGAGTTGTTTGATGCGTGTGCGTTTAGTTATGCATGCAATTATGTGCCTCTGTATGTAAGGTTTTAATGAAGTGTATGTGTTCGTGTATAGAAAAGGTGACCCACATGATATTGTGAGTGTGGTCGAGGGTTTCAATGGTACGAATTGTGTGGTGCGATATGGGTATGTATGTGTTGAATGATTGAGTTAAAAGAAATAATGAGTATACACACACCTACTCGCTAAGCCTAATCCTAACCCCACAAAGTTCATACAATAGGTAATTGGATGGTATGTTAAAATAAATGATAATATGATATAGGTTGTTGAGCCTTCACCAAACTCGAAAGTACCGGTGATTTATGATGATGTTTTGACGGAATTATTGAGAAAGAAGCTTTGAACCTAAGGTGAGTTCTAGTAGCCCACTTTTAATTAATTTATGTTAAAATGTTTTAATAATATTTTTGGGCTGATATGCATGTTTAAAATGTATTGACTAGAAATGTTTATGCTTATGATTGTTTAAATAATTTAAACCATGTTATGTGCGAAGGATTGATGTTATAGACAAAAATGATATATGTTAATTGATATTATCTAATTTGATTATTATTGATGAAGTCTTGTACCGGTATAAGCCTGTTGACTTCAAGTTGATAGTTGAGGAAGTCGTATGTTTACACAAGCCTGTTAACAACGGGTTAACAGTTGATGAAGTCATGTGCTTGCACAAGCCTGTTGATTACGGGTCAGCAGTTGAGGAAGTCTTGTGTATACGGGTTAACAGTTGATGAATGCATGCACAAGCTTGTTTACTACGGGTCAGTAGTTGAGGAAGTCTTGTGTTTACACAAGCCTGTCAACTACGGGTCGAAAACTGATGAAAGTCTTATGTTTGCACAAACCTACTGTCTATGTGAAATGCAGTTGATGGTGAAGTTTCTTCACATTGTGACTGATGTATTGATGACATGTACGTTATGGATTTGAATATGTTATGTATTATGATAAGAATGCATAAAGATTTCTAAACCTAATTTAGAACTCACCAGCATAAAGCTGACTTGTTTTACATGCATATCAGGTTGAATAGTTTGGAAACGATGGCAGGATGGCTCGAGGTATACGTCGAAGATTACCCTTGCATAGACTGTCTATCTTATAGAATTATTAGAAATGTTGACTATGTGTTATGTTGTTTAGTATTTGGACAATTATGTTATGTTATTACTTTAATTTCCGTTGCTATGATAAGATATTTACGGTTTAAGAACAATGTGTTTGAGGTTTAACCAATAGAGAAGTCTTCGAGGTTTGGGGCCTCTCAGATACCTGCCTACCAATCCTGAAATTCTGAAACACACACATACATAACTATTTTGGTTGTCTTTTGGCGACTCGAAGTGGGGAGGAGAAGAGGGCAGCGCCGGACATGAGGAGGAGTGCCGTACATAGGTCGGCTCGGACGTTTGGGCTTTTTTTTGTCCTTAGTTTTTATTTTATTTTATTACAGAAATTAAATATAAATATCTATTCAGACCTAAGGGCTTATAACCAGGGGTGTGTTTTTCACCTCAACCACCAACCCGAAAAAAACAAACCCAATCCCGAGAATACCCAACTTGAAAAAGCATATTACCTGAACCCGAAAACTTAGAATGGTTCGGTCTTTGGGTACCCACGAGGATTGTTCGAGTAAACCCGAAAAACCGAACTAGTATTTTAAGGGGCGGTTCCATTCTTTGATTCTCAAAACATCTTTATGTTATGAGATTGTTAAATAAATGTACATTTTGGTTAAACATGTTTTGGTTATGTTATGCTTAAACATTGAAATTTTTAACGAAATGTATGTTTTGGTTAAACATATTTTTATTTTATTTGTTTGAAAAATAGAATATTGATTTTTCAAGTATTACCCATGAACCGTTTAACCGAACCCAAAGAACTAATTAAACCGATGTTATCTGGTTTGGTTCTCGGTTCCAATATCATATTACAAAAACCCGAATAACTCGAAACCCGAGGAACCAACCCGAATGACACCCCTGCTTATAGCCTAATGATACCCCTTGACTTCCTGTAGGACCAACCGAAACCTAGGAAACAACCCGGTTCACTATGTATTCTGCTCTACAGCCACTTGAATAGTACGAAATCCTATTCAAGGGTTTTCCAATTGAAATCAACAGCCCCCGTGACAATCCGATGTTGTAGAATCAACGTTTTGATCGAGATCGGACACCACAGGAATGAGAAATGAAGTTGGAGAGGGAAGAACGACTCAAAACCCTAGGAATATGACAAAGGAGTGCTCAGGGGTGAGAGGAGGCTGGGAAAAGTTATGAAAAATCTCGTTTACTGGCCTATATATAAGCTGTACTCATTCGGCCGAATGAGCAGTGTGAGACACTCATTCAGCGAATGGCTGAGCCGAATGAGCTGGTCAACCGAATGAGTCATGCGGATGACTTATTCGTTCGCCTCAGTCATTCGCTAGGCGTTCATTCGCTCAAATGAACTCATTCTTAGGTATCATTCGCACGAATGGGTCTGTATGATAAGTATAGTCAAGTCAACCATAGACAAACATATATAAACTAGAATAAACATTAAAGAACAATATAAATTAACTGATTTCATTAATAACATAAACTTTATACATCAAATCATACAAAATACAAAACTTGGGACATTCTATGCACTAACATGCTCCCCCTTGGACATAGTTCTTCACTTATCAGCACCTTTCTTGAAATATTTATCTGAAATAGCCTTCCAGTCAGACCCGGCATGAATTTCAAACACTATGCATATCCGGATAACTCTCATGAACTGTAGAGCCAGCTCCATATCTTCAACTTCAAAGAAAATCTGACATTTGTACAGGGCCTTCACAAATTTATGTGACAGATTGGTCAGCCACATGGGATCAAAAATACGTACAGTATCCCATGTGTTTTCCTTGCATAGAACTATCACCGCCTCAGCATTTCTCCCGTCATAGTACCACCATCTGAAACTGTCCAAAAAGTCTTGAGGCATCTTCTGTAATGGAATCTTCTTCATGACTTTAGGAGGCAGCCACTTCAGGATCACTTTATGTCTGCGGGTATCTGCATCAATCTCTGGAAGCTAGTATCTTTCCGGTTGCTATGGCTTGAAGTTAATCCATCTTCCCCTGTACTTGATCTGGATTTCCCTTGCAAACCAGGACGGCATCCCTGAATCTTCACAATACAACATCTTCATACGTGCAAGCTGATTGACTCCAAATCCTGACAACGTCTTGAAGTCATGAGGAAATATGAAGTACTGAATCCCTCACTCTCTTTTGACTGCATAGCATTGGAAGTCATGAAAGTATGCCCAACTTAGAATTTGACCTTTGGATTTATATCCTTTGGTCCTGTATACTTTTGTGTGCGGAGTTGGCATCTGAGGAACACTCTCCTTCTTCAACACCTTCCAATAAGCTTCCCATTCCTCTTTCCTTTTTTGAATGTCTTCTGCTGAAGACTCACTGCCGCTGACCTTTTCGTCTATCTTTCTTTTCAGCTCCTCTTCAGTATGTAGACCGAACAAGTCAGTAAAAGTAGGCAGCTCATCTTCAGCTGAAGTATACTTGACGCTCTCTTCCTCTGTGATATCCTCCAGAATCACCTCATCAATGTCATCGAATCCTTCTGGAGAAGGAATATCGGAAGTAGGAATGGGAGCATCATCCAATACCACATCATTAGGATTTAACCTGAATAACTCGGCGATTTGCTCCTTTGTGAGGCAGTGGATGATTTCACCTACTTCTTTTTCGTAACTGATAGAATGTTGAATAATGCCCTGAGCGTATAGTATCATCGTCAACTTTTCGTCCAGTAAACGTCTTACAAGCATTGCTTCAACCTCTTCAGTTGCCTTTGACTCTTCAGCTTGACCTTGAGGCTGTTGGGGAGCTTTGTCGTGTTTTGTCTTGGTTCTAATTTCAGAAGGAGAGGATGAATCTGATGAACTAGATGAACTTGCAGAACCACTACCAGCACCATCCTTATCCCCTAAGTCAGCATCATAATCATCATCATCATCATCATCAGAACTCCTATAGTCGACCTTCTCCTCATCAGACTCTTCTTCTTCTACTTCTTCTTCTTCTTCATCTTCTTCTTCTTCGTCTTTGTCTGAATCATTGAAGACAGGTTCAACAGCCTCGATCCTGGGGGTAGCATCCTTAAGGCTTTCAACTTTCTCAGAAAGAAGCAAGTTTTCATCCTCAAGAGCTAGAATCCTGTCGTTGAAGCCCGAGGTGGTCAAAGCTAACTGGTTATGCTCATCAACAGACTTGAGCAACTGTTCCTCCAGCTCAGCAGATTGGGCCCTCAAATCCGCCCGTTGATCAGCAGCCTGTAATAGAAGAGTATCCTGCTCACTGACCCTCTAAGCTGGGAAATAGCCAGGTCCTGCTCGTGGTTCCTCTCCATCAGTCTAAGGACCAGACTGTTCAGTGTGCTGAGCTGTTCAACAACTGAAATAGTCACTATATATGGATTAGCTCGTGTAGTGGAGGGACCAGAGGAAGTTACAGTGAAGACAGCTGTAACAAGAACAGAGGAGGTCAGAGGGATAGTGGTAGAACGTGTAGGAATAGCCCTCGACCTAGTCAGTGAAGAATTCGTGACTGTTGCAGCTGATATAGCAGTGGTTGCTGCAACAGACACCGACTCTTACCGTCTCTGTAACACAAATCGTGTCCTTCTTCTTTTGGCCGGAGGAGATGATGTAGACTGAACAGCAGCAGCACTGGTAGCAGTAGTAGATGTGATAATGGAAGTACGTGGAGGAGGAGAGATATCAAACTCTGGTATAAACATGGGGTCCTCAATCTTCTCCCTGCTAGGGATAGGCTCCCTTGGCCTCTTCCTCCTCCTCCTCCTCACTTACTGCGATCTGACCAAAATAGTTTTAAACTCATCATTGGTCTTCTCAGAGTCTGAACTACCAAAACACTCTTGATCATCATCACCCTCCTGATCTAATTCCCCTGACTCATCTCTCTCATCAGCAGAAGTAGTACCACCCATCTCTAACTGAGTAGAGACGGTGGCTGTAGTAGTAGTCATAAAATCCAGATCAAGAAGAGCATCAACATCAACCTCATCATCAGCAGCACCAAAACCATCACCACCAGCACCACTAACATCAACAGTACCAACATCTCCAGCACCACTGACATCAGCACCACCAACATCACCAGCACCACTAGCACCAGCATCACCTCCATCACCATCATCACCACCAGGTACAATGATATCCTCCAAGTCTGAATCAGAATCCTCGTGTCTCCACCTCCTCCCAATAGGTGCAACGTAATCAGGGTTGAGGAGCTGGCCAAATAGACTATGAGTGGGAGGCTTCCTGTCCTTTTCCCGGTATGATAAAACTCTGTTAAGAGTGATGTCATTCATGTGCTCCAATCTGATGATGTTAGAACTAGCCTTAGGTAGATAGGCACTTGTGCATCGAAGATCATCTGGAGAAACCTTGGGTACATCAAGAACTTCTTGTCTCCCTTGAGGTACACGTTCTCCTTCATATGCGTAAAAACCATCTCTGAGAAGTTGAACGGGATGTTCAACACCAAGCCTACCAGGCAATGAATGAGTACATGACTCAGATACTTGAAATGTGGGCATAGGAAAGCCTTGTTCAGCACTCCGGCTTCCAAGTCTCTGTCATACTTGCACCGCATAAAGCATCCTCGAACAAGATATCGATCAAGAAGGAAAGGGTGATCAGGTGAGTCTTGAAATCCACACACCCGCCTGATGTGCTCAGCAGAGACTACAACATCGTGTCCTCTCACCTTCCCTCTGATCACTGGAGGCTCTGCCTCACAGTCTATATCAGCTGATCTCCATAAATCCCTCTGGTGTGACAAATAGGGATCATAAATGGTAGATATGACAGTGAAAATCCTAGAACGCCTCAGAAAAGCAATAATCTCTGTAAAATGCTTGGCGTTCTTCGTGGTAACATCTAGATGAGCACTGATTTTATTCTTCGAAACAGCTTTGTAGTCTGCCATTCTGAAAAACAAGAAAGAAATAATGTGTCAGTTCAGTTCATTTAACCGTGAGCAAAATCAAAAGTTTAAACACAAGAATGAAACTGGTGTGAATGAACCAACACCATCTCCGAATGAGACAGACGAATGAGATGAATAGCCAAAAGAAATGTGTCAACCGAATGTCTCACGAATGAAGTCATTCGGTTGAACCCATCAATTAGCATGAACAGATAGACCGAATAACTACATTTGGTCCACTCTACAACCGAAAGGCTCTCATTCGATTGAAATATTTCATTCGGTTCACCCTTTGACCGAAAGAGTCTCATTCGGTTGAATGTCTTCATTCGGTCGATCCTGTAGTGCGAATGAACCTCATTCGGTCGACCGAAGAACCTTCGAACTCCAAGTTCCCAAAACCACAAATTAGACCATAAAATAACACCATTTAGTTCAGAGATGTCCGATTAACATTTTAGAACTGATTTTAAGTGCATTATTGTCCTTTTTGACCGGTTATTAGACAGTCACAGTTACAAGCCCTAAATCCATTGACATCAAACTGTTTCGAAGCAATCAATGGTCAAAATTGAAAGATCTTGGTCCAATCAGTACCTGTAACAACCCAAATATGAAATATCATCAATAGGGTCGTAGTAATCGGTGAAAAAAATGAAGAACAAGAGCGGGTGAGTGAATTGGGCGAAAAAGGCACACACTATAGCCCGAAAGAGAGCTTTGGTGTGAATGAGTCACTCATCCGGAAGAGATCATTAAATAGGGAGACTCATTCAGCCAAGAGATCAGCCGAATCAATTTCTTCGCATCAGATGATCAGCCGAATGAGCTATTCGCATGAACAGATTCATTCAGTCACTTGATCCTTTCGCATGCTTCATTCGGATGAATGAGATTCAACACCCAAAAGACAACTCAATTTTAGATTTGACATTTTGATCATTATGAAGTTCAGTTTGGTTTGGTGATTGATTCAAACATGATTATCTGAACAAACAAAATGATCATCTAAAACAAATTGAAATTGAAAATCTTTTTGTATTTTTCTGAAAAGAAAGACAACTGTACAACTAAAACTAAGACAATTAAAACACATATTTTTGTAAGCAGTCTTTCAAGAAAAAGACATATACACCAGATCACATCAAATCAGCATTCATGAATATTACACTTCCGACACATTTGACTTATGATGTAATTAATGATATACTTTTCCACTTTAAACCTAACAATACATCATTTTTAAACCAATCAATGATCACTCATGTTTTCTAACTGTGTTACCCATTATAGTTAACCAATGAAGATCAAAACTAGTTTATAACTCATCTCTGCATAACTTAGTACCTAACATCATAAGTTCTATAAGGTTCCAATTTATTTTCTTTTTGTACTTTTCTTTTTGATTTGTTTCTCAAGTTCAACATGTTCTCACGGACGGCTTCAGCTAGGTCTTTACAAAGCAATATGGCACGTATACAGAACTGTGTTGACAAGATCAACTTGTTCTATCCAAATGGATGGCTTCAACTAGGCTGCAACCCAGTAATATGGCACATGTATGGAATTGAACTTATTTTATTTTTGCATTTTTCTAGCTTATCCTATCTGAATGGACGGCTTCGGCTAGGCTGCAACCCATCAATGTGGCACGTGTATAGAATCGGATTCACTTTTATTTTGACGTGTTTCATTCATTCTTATTTGAATGAAAGGCTTCAGCTAGGCTTCTACCCAGCAATATGGCACATGTGTAGACTTGAATTCATGAATCATTGGAAATCTCATAAGATCCTATGATAATAGGTGTACGCCTGATTTGAATTAAAAATTGTTTATCCCTTAACTGGTTTTTTAAACTGGATCCCACAAATCATACATTCTTAGCAATCATCAATAGTCTATAAACTTTGTAAAGTCGGTCTATCAGTACATCAAATCACAAAACTCATGTGCTTTCAGTTTTTACATTCACCTTTTGCTTTTAAGACATGATCGGTTAACACATCACTTTCTCAAACAAGACTTTCTCGTTTTCAATTTTTTAAATGTTTTTGGTTTTTCAAATTAAACTACATTTTCTCCACCTAAAAACCTAAAACTGAAATTTTTTTTGGATTTTGAAATGTAACAGAAAAAGCTATATATGCAAAACAAAAGAAGAAAAGAAAAATGATCATTTGTTCGAGTCAGACGAGGAAATGACTTCAGATTTTTGAAAAACACCATTAGCCGATAACAAATATAAAAAACTGGGTTTATCAAACGCTTTAGTGTAAATATCGGCTTTCTGGTGATCGGTGTGAATTTTAACAACATCAATTAATTTCTTTTCAAAACAATCACGTATGAAATGATATTTTATGTCGATGTGTTTGGTTTTATAGTGCTGGACTGGATTTTTAGTGACAGCAATGGCTGCAGTATTCTCAACATATATAAGAGTGTTAGAAAAATGTAACCCATAGTCCCTGAGTTGTTGTTGAATCCAGATGATTTGAGAGCAACAGCTAGCAGCTGCAATGTATTCGGCTTCACATGTTGAAGGAGACACTGACGTCTACTTCTTGCACTGCCAGGTAACTAAGCGGTTTCCAAAGAACTGACATCTTGCAGATGTTGATTTGAAGTCTCTTTTTCATCCACCATAGTCTGAATCACTATATGCAGTAAGCTCAAAGTTATCATCACTAGGGTACCATAAGCCCAGATCTGGAGTATCCTTCAAATAACGCAGAATCCTCTTCACAGTAATCAGATGGGAAACTCTTGGCTTGGACTGATAACGAGCACACAAGCATGTGGCAAACATGATGTTTGGACGAGAAGAAGTGAGATACATGAGAGATCCAATCATTCCTCGGTACAGAGTGGCATCGATTAACTCCCCATTTTCGTCTGGTGTAATCCAGTGATTGACAGCCAGTGGGGTACCAACAGGTTTTGCATCCAACATACTAAATCTGCTCAGAATGTCACCAACATATTTGGTCTGATGAATAAAAATCCCTGCATCAGAAAAAAAAAGTTCATTTCTCCCATAGAACTCATCTCGAATTTTTCTTTCATAACATTCTCAAATTCCTTGCACAGATCATCATTTGTAGACCCGAAGATGATGTCGTCCACATAGACTTGTACCAAGAGTAAATCACAATCCTTCTCTCGAATGAACAAAGTGCAGTCAATGACACCTCTTCTGAACCCGTTGTTCAGAAGGTGAGTAGAAAGTGTCTCGTACCACGCTCGCGGAGCTTGATGTAATCCATACAATGCCTTGTCTAACTTGTTGACTTGGTCACGATGCAATGGATCCTCAAACCCGGGAGGTTGATTGACAAACACAGTTTCATTGATCACAACGTGAAGGAATGCACTATTGACATCCATTTGATAGACTTTGAATTTCTTGAAGGATGCATATGCCAAGAATATACTAATTGCTTCAAGATGAGCAACTGATGCAAACACTTCATTGTAGTCAAGTCCTTCAATCTGTCTGAATCCTTGCACCACCAGACGTGCTTTGTTTCGAACAACGATTCCGTGATCGTCCCTTTTGCAACGAAGAACCCATCTTGTGCCTATAACTTTTGCACCTTTCGGTTTGTCAACAAGTTCCCAAACACTGAGTTTCTTGAATTGTAGGAGTCTTCTTGCATGGCATCGACCCACGACTCTTTTCTCAATGCTTCAGTGACAGTTCTCGGTTTACATTGAGAGATAAAGCAAGAAAGGGCACAGTAGTTCACATTTGCAAAGTCAAGAATATCAGCAAGACCACCTGAAGACAATTGATTCCTAGTCTTTACCCCATCATTCAAATCTCCAATAATATTTCTCTGAGGATGAATTTTGTTAATTCTTCCTACTGGGTGAGCAGGAACAACAACTTCAGGATCAAGATTATTCAGATTCAGATCCTCGAGAGCAGGTACAATGTTGTCAAAATTTGGTTCTAGGGCAACTGGCTGAACAGGATTATCATCTGTGTCTGAGCTGTCATCATGTGTCAGTAGGAATTGAAGTCGATGAAGGTTGCATAGGTTCAGCAGGTGCATTTTGTGCATCACACATCATCTGAACAAAAACATCTTCATCTGAGTACATGGGAGGCATATTGAATGAGTTGAAGAGGTCAGAATAATCGAACATCCAGTCTGGACCTTTCCCAGGTGGGGGCATAAAATATCTCTGAACGTCCACGTGGTACCACTCCTCCACATTTTGAGTTGATCTGTTGTAGACCCTTTTATTAGGAGTTATGTACCTAAGAAAATACAATTCTTCCACCTTTTCATTGAACTTGCCTTGCTCATGTTTCTTAAGCATCGTGCATGAAGCACCAAAAGGTTCAAGATATTTAAGATTAGGCTTTCTGTTATGGAGCAACTCAAAGCAAGTTTTCCCATGTCTCTTGACTATCAAAACCCGGTTCAACGTGTAGCAAGCATTAGCAACAGCTTCATTCCAGAATTGAATCAGAAGAGATGAATCAGCAAGCATAGTCCTAGCAGCCTCAATCAATGCTCTGTTCTTAAACTCAGCAACACCATTCATCTGTTGGACATATGGAGCACTAAATTGTTGGACAATGCCACGTTCATTGCAGAAAGTCTCCATATTGTGATTTTTGAACTCTGTCCCACTATCTGTTCTGAGCATACGGATCTTGAGCTTGTAAAGAGATTCAAGTTTCGTCACCAAAACTTGAATATATTCGAACGTTTTTGATTTCTCCTTCATAAAGAAAACCCAAGAATGTCTGGAATATTCATCAGTGATGACTAAACAGTATTGATCTCTAGCTATACTCTTGCGGTTGACTGGACCAAATAAATCCATATGGAGAAGCTCAAGAGGAACAGTGATTGAATGATACTTTTTGAGCTTGTGAGACTGCTTGGTTTGCTTTCCCTTCTTGCATGGAACACATACATTAGACAGCTTGAAGTTCTTTAAACTTACACCCTCAACCAAATTGTTGTGAACCAAATGATTCATCTTTCTCAGACTCAAGTGACCCATCTTCTTATGCCAAAGAATCGAATCTTTCTCTGTAGCTTTTGACATAAAACATGAAGCTGAAGAAGATGTAGTTGAAGCTATGGCCATGTTAAGAACATACAAATCTTGCTTTTGAGGTGCAGACATTAAATTCCAGTCTTCAGGAATGGTAATGCCTTGCTATAGAATGTAGCAACTAGAGTCATCAAAAAGAATTTTGTACTGCTTGTCACAAATTTGTGACACAGAATGTAGATTGTTCTCCAGCTGCTTCACAAATCTGACTTTGTCAAATGAAACTTGGCCATTTGAAAGAATACCCTCTCCAGTTATGAATCCTGCTTTGTCACCAGCAAACGCTACATATCCACCTCGAATTGGATTTACATTGGTGAGCAGCGATATATCTCCAGTCATGTGCCTTGAAGCCCCACTATCAACAATCCAAGTGCTGTTAGGAGCAGCATTTGGGGCAACCTGCACAAACACAAACTATTAGTTCAATTTGGGAACCAAAGCCTTTACAGTCTTGGGTTGACCCAATGAGTCTCGGATTAAGACATCAATCCATTTTCCATCTGGGGTCACCTTATCTGGAGGCTTTGAAATTGAAGTCTCAGAGGACTTAACTTTCCAGATTGTGTTTTTGCAGAAAGATTTTTTTAAATAGATGGATGATGGTTTGGATTGTTTGACATTTACATCCTTGGGGACATCCAAATTGACAACTTTCCCTTTATCCTTATCCAAAGACTTGATGGGAATGGGTTGTTTGGGCTTCACTTGAGGTAATTGACAAGCAGATTTGACTTCTTTAATAAAATGTTGATTTTGTTTTCTGGGTGGTGCAACCTTTGATCTGATCAACTAAGGGCAAAATCTAGCAACATGCCCGAGTGCACCACACTGAAAACAAGCCCTTTAATCTGTGTGAAAAGACTGTTTGATTTTAGAATGAGACTGTTTAGTTTGAAAAGCATTTTTCTTAGTCTTGTCTTGCTTAAAACCCAAACCCTTTGTCCCATTAAAGACATGATTGTCAATCTTTTTGGTCTCACTTGCTTCAACATCATGTGAAGACTTCACAAAGCATATGGCTTTGGAGAATTTAGAAGACAAAATTGTCTTGAATGAGATTGGGTCAACCATTTTGACACTAGATGTCTAATTCTTAATAATGGGCGTTTGAGGAGAAACATCAAATTCATCCTCAGAATCAGAGACCCAATCCTCAACTATTACGTCAATAAAAGATTCCTTAGACAGTGAGGAACCCTCATCTGAAATGACTCCAATGGGATCAATAACTAATGCAGTTTTAACGTGAAAATCTTTAATTACTTTGTCATTTGGTGAATTGACAAAACAATTTAAGACTGGTGGTGGACACTGATTATACTTTGTTTCTTTCCCTTTCGCAGCCCGATCAGTCCCATCACTGATCATGTGCTCAATGATATATGAAGAGCTCTCATAGCTCTTGAGCTTCTGGCTTAAAGTCTCATAGTTACACTCGACTATGGCTAGCTTCTTCTTTGTCTCATTGATGGTGTTGAGATAAGAAGTAACAGCATCTTGCTTATTGAGCGCAACGATCTCAGTCTCATGCAACTGTCTGTTTAACAAATCAATTTTAGCTTGAAAATCTTTTTCATTTTATTTTAAAATCCTATTTGCTTCAATGATTTGATTGAGATCACTGATCAAGTCAGAATTATGCTTCTGATAAGCCAGGACCTTACTTTCAAGGTCAACACAGTTAAAGCATATGGAATGAGAAGAAGAACAGCCATCATATACCTGATCAGACTGAGATGAGGCAGAAGTATTCACCATCATAGTAAATTGTGTAGCAAGTTGTTCATCAAACTCAGCATCTGAATCTCCTTGAGTTTTTGAGTCTGATTTGCTTTATAATTCTGATCCTGATGATGTATCCAGACTGGTCTTTGTCTCTTCTGAATTATCTTCATCAATGGATTTAGCAGCTTTCTTGATTTCTGCAACACAAGCTTTATCTTCTCCTCCATGATCAGGATTGAATCTGAAATCCTAGTTTTCTCCTTCATCATTCTGAACCATCAAGGCTTTGCTAGCAATTGAAGAACTAGCATGAGTAGGAGTCTCAATAGGCACAAGTCTTTCTTCTAGGTTAGCTGCAGATGATCTTTGATTCTGAAAAGGATTCTTGTTTCCCATCTTCTTTGGTTTGTTTCATTGTCTTGAAAAATGTCCTTTTTCACCACAGTTGTAACAAGTGACAGATGACATATCAAAGCCAAACTTTGAATCCTTGTTCAGATTTATATCCTTCCCCGTTCTTCTCACAAAGTCTTTTGCTCTTCTGACTGCACTTGCAACATCCCACATGATGTCTATTCTCTCCATATCATCTGGGTCAATCTGTGAGTAGTCCTTATTTTTCAGGTGTGGATTGCCAATCTGCCCAGCTAGTAACCCATCATAAGAACTTACAAGGGTAGACAAAAGACCCATATGCTTCTTAGCAACCTCTACTGTCACTTTGTTAAAATTTTCTGTCTTCAGATTGAGGACAGGATGACTATCTTCTGAATGAGAGGTAGAAGTAGCAGCAGACTGAGTGAAATGAGCTTGACTTGAAGTAGGAACTTTTTTGGTCTGTGAGATAAATGTTGTTTTCAAAGGAGCATGTGAAGGAGCTCTTTCCATACTAGGAGTAGGGTAGTACAGTAAAGGATCCTGAACTTGTGCAACTCTCTTTGCTTTCCATTTATTATCTATCTCCGGTTCCTTCAGCTTCTGAATAAATTCATTAATGTCCATGTTAGTAATCATCTCACTTTGCTTCAAGACCATGAGGAATGACTCCCACTTAGAAGGTAAAGCATCTGCTAGACACTGAATCTTCTCTTGTGTTGTAGTCTTGACCTGATGGTTGAACAGCTCACAAAGAAGATGATAAAATCTAGCAATAAGATCATCTAGGGACTCATTTCCCACATACATGAAGCTGTTAAACTCCTTTCTTAAAGCTTTGGACTTTATGCTCTTCAAAGCATCATTTCTTTCATTTCTCTGCTAAAGGGCATCCCATAATGATTTGGAAGAAGTAAACTGTCTAAACTGATGAAAGATATCAGTAGCAATGGATTGAGACAAAATTGCATAGGCTTTCTTCTCAAAATCATATAACTTCCTATGGGGCTCAGTCATCCTTGTAACCAACATGGGTGTTCCATCCTCATTTAGTGGTCTCAAATACCCACTCTCAATCATCATCCATAAGTTAGTGTCAACTCCATTAATATGAATCTCAAATTTGTACTTCCAGTGTGGATAATCATCTAATGAAAGCAACTTATGAGCTTTATTAGAGTTCCATGTCTCTGTCTCTGTGAGTAGTGATTTTTGAATCCTATGATTCTCATTAGCCATGCATCAAAGCTCGTTCCTCCATTTTGTCAAGAATAAACTTATCCAACACTTAGAAAAATTTCAGAACTAATGGCCGAATGAAGCTGAGCAGGCCGAATGTTGGGGACCGAAAGACTAAGAACAGACCAAATGAACTGAGTTGTCCGAATGAGTTGTCTGATGTGAATAAGCAGACAACGAATGACCAGTCGACCGAATGAGTAGAAGACCGAAAGAGCAGTCAATCGAAAGACTTGTCAACAAGCCGAATGAGTTGCTATTCGGATCAGCTCTCAGACCGAAAGAGAGCTATTCGGCCGAAGGAACCTATTCGCACTGCTATTCGCCTGATCGACTCATTCGCGCAATCTGGGGTTTTCAGCAACAAAAATGTCGATAACTTTTGATTTTGATTGAATCAGAGCACCAAAATTGGTACAGAACCTCAAGACAACATTACTAAGCTATAGGAATGATCGATTTACCAAAAAAAATCAGAAAAACCCATTGATTTATAATGAAACAGGGACTTGAGGCCCAAGAAACTTAGGGTTTTCAAAAATCTCCAACCAACAATATGAGATATGATGATTTAGATCGAAAATCAAGCATAATCAAGAGCCAAAGATCTGATACCACTTTGTAGGACCAATCGGAACCCAGGAAACAAACCAGTTCACTAAGTATTCTGCTCTACAGCCACTTAAATAGTGCGGAATCCTATTCAAGGGTTTTCCAATCGAAATCAACAGCCCCCGTGACAATCCGATGTTGTAGAATCAACGTTTTGATCAAGATCAGACACCACGGGAATGAGAAACAAAGTTGGAGAGGGAAGAACGGCTCAAAACCCTAGGAATATGATAGAGGAGTGCTCAGGGGTGAGAGGAGGCTCGGAAAAGTTATGAAAAATCTCGTTTATATGTCTATATATAAGCTGTACTTATTCGGCCGAATGAGTAGTGCGAAACACTCATTCGGCGAATGGCTCAGCCGAATGAGCTGGTCAACCGAATGAGTCATGCGGATGACTCATTCGTTCTCCTCAGTCATTCGCCAGGCGTTCATTCGCCCGAATGAACTCATTCTTAGGTATCATTTGCACGAATGGGTCTGTATGATAAGTATAGTCAAAGTCAACCATAGACAAACATTTATAAACTAGAATAAACATTAAAGAACAATATAAAATAAGTGATTTCATTAATAACATAAACTTTATGTAATCCCCAAGAATTGTTAGTTACGAATTCAAATATTGTAAGCGAGTTTAATTCGAAATAAATAAAAGTCTCGAATGCTCTTTAAAACACTCGCATTCAAAAATTTATATAATTATATATAGCAATACTACTAATAATAGCACGTGACATAATCTAAGCTTTTTATAAATATTATCTTATAAAAGTTAAAATTCTTTTAAACTTCAAGAATGTTATAACAGGTTATAATAAAATAAAGACATTTTATTAGTAAAGAATCAATTATTAAAGTTACACAAAAATATATAATAATAATAATAATAATAATAATAATAATAATAATAATAATAATAATAATAATAATAATAATAACAATACCATATTAAAACAAATTTTTTATTTATTTATAATTACATAATGAAAAGGATTCATAAAGGGTTACAAATAGCCCATCTAAAATAGAGGGTCATATTTGTAATTTAAGGAAACTACTCTTAGTATAGGAAATTATAAACAGATTGTGCCAAACTCATCAAAATAGAAGGGTAATAAGTGTAACATTAGGATATCTAATCCCCTTTCCTTTTTCTCTAGCAGATCTTGATTTCTATCCCAAATCCGCACATGGCACGATTCTAAATTCAAAATTCGAACACAGAGGCGTATAGCAATCAAAACCATATCAATCTATGTGATCAATTCCAAAATTAAATAGCCTAATTCTCGTAACATTAATCTACACAATCAACGAGTTCTAAATCAAATTGAGACACTCAATAGCTTTGCAACTTTCCTCTGAGAAGATCGAGACCAAAATCTGTGGCTGAGGTGCTTCAAAACGAAGGATCAATATGCCATGGGATCGTGACTGTTCTTGAACCAAAACCACATCAAATCAAAACCATTAGAGGTAAATAATATATCAATCTACTCGAAATTTAAGGAAGAATAAAAGCCCTATCAATACAGTGGCTTAAGATCTATGGATCGATTGAATTGGATCGGTGAAAGATTAGGGTTCATGGGGTTTGACTTTTGTTTATTTATAATAGTAAGCAAAAGTGGTTCTTTACAACGAAATACCTCCACAGCCTAGCGGTAGGCTGCCCGCCGGCTGGGGAGAGTGACCCGAGTTCGAATCCAGGCCGGGGCAATCCGGTCCGCCTTTTTTTTTTTTTTTTAAAAAAAAAAAACCAAGGTATTTCATCCATTATCTTATGTTTTTAAATTATAAAAAAAATGAATTCTAAACAAAAATATTCATAAAATCATTTTTATAAAACTGTTAGGAGTTAATTAAATTCATAAAAATCATTCAAGTTAATAAATTGTTTAAACTAGTTTTTATTTATTTATTTATTTATTCATTATTAGTTTTATTTTTATTCTTAGAAAAAAAACGATTAAATAAAGTTTTCAAAGGTCAGTTTTATTCTAAAATTTCTAAAAGAGTCTCTTCGTAATCTGTTAAAATTTTATTTAAATTCAATGAATTATTTCATTTAATGTATTGTTTATACTGCTTTTATTTATATAAAAAAAACAATCAAAAAGAAATTGTTCATAATATATATATATATATATATATATATATATATATATATATATTTCTTCTAAACTGTTAAGTATTTGCTTTATTATTATAAATAATAAAATACATGTTTTAACATTTTTTTTATCTTAAAAATGTTAAAACTAAATATTTAATTATTAAAGTTGTTTTAAACAAAGCATGTAATTATTATTTTAATATTTATTCAAGACAAAAACTTATAAACTTTATTTTAATAAATCATTATTTAAACAAAGCAATTAAAAAAATGTATAAAAATATTAAAGGAGTATTCTAATACAAATATTCATAATGTATAATAAATATTTAAACAAACTATTACAACAAACTATTTGTTTAAACAATGAAGTTTATTATTGGGTGAAATGTGATATTCAAACATTATGTATTCAAATAAGAATATTTATTTAAACAAATAAATATTTCAACACAATATCGTTCAAGACTTAGACTTATCTCTTAAGACTTCCTTAGTATGTCATAGATTGATAGGAAATTAAAGCCCTTAGTGATACGAAGATTGTTGTTGCCTTTAGGTTAAGGTGTAATAACAAATTCCTTCAAACTCATAGGCAAGAATTCGGACAAGCTAATCAATCCAGGTGAGTTTCACTCATGCTCCCTCTTTTACTTTTGTATTTAGGGATGTAACATATGTTGTATCAAACCTTGTTATTCTAGAGTCAAAAATCGAAATGTATGCAAACTACTTGTCTAAGTTGTTTGACTTATGTGCTTAGTATGCCTACATGTTTATATTCAATGTATTATCATGTTATTCAATGTGTAGTCAATGTTACTAGTAACCCTTGCAATATAGTTTAGGATATTATATATATTGCAAAGGTGAAAGAGCCTGGAATCTATGTGACTAGTAGTCTTTCCACAATAACTTTGGTTATTGAAAAATGCAAAGATGAAAGAACCTAAATTCAATTGTTGAAACTAGTAGCATTTATTTAATGACTTGTGTCATTAAGTTAGTAAAGGTGAAAAAGCCAGAGAATCATGTTAAACTTGTAGTATATTTGCTTTAGGTCTATTCAATTTGGACTTTGTTTGCATTTAAACTTTTAAACATATTCTTATATATATATATATATATATTAAACTGTATGGGAAACTCACCTGCTATTCATATAGTTGACCCAAATCTATTTTACATATGTAACAGGTTAAAATGAAGACTTGGTGAAGACATAAGATAGGTATTAGCAGACCTAGTAAATGATAAACAATGTACTAGTATTTCAAATGTAATTTAAATGTTGTAACGTTTGATTTGAATGTTGTAATTAATGTATTGATTGAATTGTTAATAAAGATGCTTTAAATATCGAAATGTTATGATAGCACCATGAGCTAATGAACAGTCAAGCTCGCGCCCCGACGTATTCCGCCGTCGGTCAGGGTGTGACACTTTATACATCAAATCATACAAAATACAGAACTAGGGACATTCTATGCACTAACACTTCCTGAATGGGAGGTCTTGGGTTCGAGTCTCACTTGGAGCAAAAAAAAATATGCTATATGTTGAGCTAGGGGGTTTTCCCTGTGTGGGTTTCCTTCTAGATGGTGGTGTCAATGTGTCTATTTAAAAGTGGTACTTGGCTTTAGGTGTTCAAAAAAAATTAACCTCTATTCAGGTTTTTTATATATATTAGAACACCAATATTAAGTTCAACGACCTAATTAAGACAAAAAACTTCTAGTAAATTAATTGAGACAGTTTGAAAAGTTAATTATGTTTGTGTAGAGTTACCCATTTAATTTATATCTAAAACAAGCCACCTTAGACCATATATGTGTGCATAGTAAATTATTTTATATTACAATTCTATTTAGTGAAAAAATAAGTATTTTTCAAATGTAACGATTGTAAAAGTGTGCATAGTTATAAACTAGTGTGTTTCACCGCGTTTTGCGGTGATAATACCGGTATCATTCCGAATTTCATAATGCATACATGGCCCCTATATCAAATCACGGATATAAAAAATACGTCATAAAGGTTGTTACTCTGACATAAAAAGCAAGTTGTACCAAAATCAAACATCAAGAAACATAAAACATAGGAACAACAAATAAAACAAGAAAAAAATAATAATATTATTTATATAAATAATATTGTTGTTTATTTGTGACTATTCAGAAATAGTAAATGAAAAACAACCTAAAACACGCCACACATAATGGCGCCCAATTATAAAAAGATTGAGTCATACCGTCTTGCTGATATGATTAGTTTGTCACGAAAACGGTAACAATATCATAAATATCTAAACATAGACCAAAATCCGGCCGTAGTGGCTATAAATCTGGCCTAAACAATGAAACGAACAATCCCAAACCGATGCAACACTCCCAAATAATATGGATGCGTAAACACACAGTGGTAAAGTTCGTAGAACAAAAATAATAAAAAAAACTTTTGCACTCGTAAAATTTAATACGAACATAACATTAACAAATAAAGCAGAGAAAACATTTTTTAGTTATTTATGTCATTTAACTACTATGATTATTTAATTAATATCTTCATTTAATTGCTACTATTACTTAGTTATTATTATTATTATTATTAAATTAATGGAAAGAAAGAACTTTAAATTGATATGCCCAACAAGCGAAACCATGACCCTTTGCTAAAATCATATAGAGTAAAATGTCATTTTAGTCCCTATTGTTTGTCAACTTTTGCCATTTTAGTCCAAATGTTTAAATTTTGTTATTTTGGTCATTATGGTTTCATTTTATTGTCGTTTTCGTCCTAGTGGTTTGGTAATTTGTCATTTTCATCCAAAAAGGTTAAAATTTAATATGGCAATAAAATGGAAACCATAATGACCAAAATGACAATAGAATGAAACCATAATGACCAAAATAACAAAATTTAAACTATTTGGACTAAAATGGCAAAAATTAACAAACCATAGGGACTAAAATGACAGTTTACTCAATCATATATGTTTACCGGTGAGCTATGTTGTGCCATTCTTTGTAAATTTTATCTATTTACTTAGTAAATATTTATTATTTAAGTTACTATTCATATGTAATGATTACCTTTCTAATATATATTAAAGTTGATACAAAATTTTATAAATTTTCTAGGGGTTTAAATGTATTTAAACTATCAGATTTTATTCAAATATGTAAATTATACGTGGTCTTCAATTTTATACATATTTAGAGTGCTTTTGCAATAATGTATTATCACACAGTAAGAGCCGGCCCCGATAATAAAAAAAAATTCCGGGACCTAGGGCGAGAGAAAAAATGGGCCCTTTTAATGACAATCCTGAGAATTGAGGTACCCAGTACGAGTTGGAAAAAAGACTTTCTAGCGAATTCAAATATTAAAGTAGGGGTTTATTTGGTTTATTCAATTGAATTTGGTTTATTCGTGTCGGTTTATTCGATGTTTAACTTGTTTATTTGGTTTCTAAACGGCTTATTCGGTTTGTTCAGTTTTAACCGAAACCGAACCAAACCACTTCTCAAATTCGATTCGATTTTGTATAGAGAAAAAATTGAAAACCAATTAAACCGTACCGTATAAAGTAATAAACCATTAAACGAGCCGATGAACACCTCTATTTTATAGGACATGAGTAACTTCATATACTTTAAAGGAAATTACTTTTTGTACCCATCAAATTATGTGTTTTTAAATGGTTTTTTTTTTTTTTTTGTTTTCTCAAACTTATTGGTTCTTATTTTAATGAACCTTTATATCTACCTATATTAATAAATAAAGGTTTTTGGTGTTACATGACATGTTTTTAAAACATCTCAATTTTTATTTCCCGTATCTCTCTAATATTAAATAAATTAAATAATAAATAATAATATTAAATATACTTTTTTATACATTTTTAAAATGAAGAAGATTTTTAAATACATTAAAATATATTAATGTTAAAAACACACTTTTTAAAGAAAAATTATAAATTATAAAATTTTTAGAAACAAATATTTGAAACAGAATGTTTAAAGGAAAACAATATATAAAAAAGTCAGTGTTTAAAGAAATAATATTAATATTTTAATACTTAAAATAATAAATCATATGAAATTGCAATCGTATTTTGTATTAAAAGTCATCTTAAATTTTCATTATTTAATCGCATTTTGTATATCAAAAGTTTTGTGCCCCAAAAGAATGAAATTGGAACAGAGTTCAGGTTTGCCCCTACTCGGGCTGTTCATGGGCCCTTTTAGACAATGATGTTATATATTTTCTATTTAATTAATTATATATAACATATAAAAAAACTTTAAATTTCGGGCTCCTTAAATTGTCGGACCCGATGCGGTCGCCTACCTCGACCCTGCAGGGCCGGCCTTGACACATTAATAATATGTCATGTAATTTATAAGTTCATAGAGATGATAAAAATTATCATTATTTATGTAAAATCTTTAACGTTAAATTAAAATATACAAGTCATTATTTGCACTACACGAGGAAAAAGACGTAGTTTGAATTTTTAATATTATATTATTAACTATATAAACAGGATTTCGGGTTTGTATTAAGAAATTTTATTGGTTTTTACATTATTGTTTCGACGATCATTGCATTAGTAAGATTTTTTTCACATAATTAAAACTTACGTAACTAATAAGAAAATAATATATATAGAGTAGCATACATCTATCAAAGACCGATAATAATATATTTGATTGCCAATTCCAAAAGTAAGTGAGTGATTATTATTTTGACATTTAAACATTTAAGCCGTGACAAATCAAGACTAAATGTGAAAAAAAAAATATAAAATAAGACATTAGAGTAGCATACATCTATTCTGTCATTTTTTTTTTCAAACAAAACAACACAACCCTTATGATCTCCAATTGCAAAATGATCCTTAATTTTTTATACATTTCTAATGCTGAAATGATATCTCCTTCAAGTAAGTGTAGTTAATCTACACTGAAAGATACTATTATATCACTACAATCATGTTAAAAAAAATGTTCACACACAAATTCTAAGAGGATTCTAGTAGTAACAGGGGGCAAAACAGTAACCAATTTTACGAATATTATAACAGTTCACGAAACCCTAACCAAACTAAGTTCAAACATCACTGCTTTACAAGGATATGATTCATACGAAGAATCGAAACCCTAAAAAACAAAAACAAAACAAAACAAAAACTATAACAAAGTGGAATTGAAAATTACCTACTAACCCAACAAATTTCAAACATCACGGTATACAATAATATAGAAAGGATTACCTAGGCAACAACAATGATTCCGAGTAGATAAATATGAAAGAAAAATCCGAGATACTTACCTGATCGTAGGGAAACATAAACACCAAGTCAACCTCATCGTTGCGGGTGGTCTTGTTTTTCTGTCAAAAGTGCCATCGCAAGCACCGTCGTTGATTGTGAGGAGTCGTATCGTGTGTATTATACTACCCAGTCACCATCACCGTGTGTTGTAATTGAGTGAGAATGAACTTGCTCATCTACCAATGGTGTGGCTATGCCGCTGGATCCTGTTGGAGATTGTGGCCAGGGTCGGCAATTTGCATTAAAGGTTGTATCTAATGCGAGAAATTTTGTGCATCTCTTAATTTTAAGATGTTCAACGATCTCTCTCCAATATACATTATATATAGTATATAGATATACTACTAGTAAACCCGCGTGATGTAGCGACGACAACGACAATATACAATTCGGTGTTTGTTCTTAATTTAACAATGATCTCGTGATACAAATAGTGCTCTCGTTAATTTTCTTTTTGGTGATGTCGGTGTGTCTATCCATGCTATGATTGTTTATAAACATAAACATATAAACATAGATGCAAAATGGAAAGACGTGCTACAAAAAACACATGTAGATAGTTGGTAAATTTAAACAAATATGCAAAATAAATAATAAAATCATAAACTTTAACATAGATTAAAAAAACACAAACAGTAGCAAACAATGCGTGTGAGCTTTTAAAATGAATTAAGAAATAGTTTACTAAGTACAAAAAGGACTACCAAATGATTGATTATGTGAAAAAGAAAAACATCTACAACTCTTAAAATTAGATTTTAACGAAACTCACAAAAGAAAACGTATAAGCTCAAATCTACATCTAAGTGATTATAACAATGAAGAAAGCATCTATCTCCATCGCTACAAACAGCTTGCCTCACCAAGATGCAAAATGTCTTTTCTATATCTCTCCAATATACATTATATATAGTAAATATACATATATATACACACACATAAATTTGCATTTTGATCAAACCTTACAAAGGTTTTAGGAGTTAATGAGATAAACATTCAAATATAAAATATTTAAATACGACTTTTGTGTGGCTATATTTGATCTCGAATTACTTTTGATCTCTTGAACAATAAGAGGCTTAGCATGCAACATTTGTGTAAGACCCCGAGCGATGGCGGAAACATCGGGGCGACACGAACTGTAGATTATTTATAACACAAGGTATATAGTTGTAAATAATTCAAACATTGAATTTAATTCCTCATTAACTTCCAACATTCAATACACGGCTTAAATATTCAAACCTTAACTATTACATTAATTTAATTCGAAACATCAAACATGAATAAAATCAAATCCAAGCTCAATAAAATAGCTAATTGGCATTCTCACATGAAAAATGTTTAAAAATCAAGTGTCAACTATAAAGAGTTGGTGAGTTATCATATGTTTGGTCATATAAAAATAGTTTAATAATAGACTAGTTAACACATGTGATAACTAAGCTAAATGCACAAAGATTGTAAATGAACAAACACTAGATCAGATAGTTAAGTTTCACCAGTAGGGAACAATCACCGCGAGCTTTCCCCCACAGGGAAAAACCCATCCTGGGTGGGTGGTAAATCAAATGGATCCATTATTGCTACCAATAGATAATTTGTGATCAATGCAAGTTCAATAGATAAGTTCAAAACAACTAAGTTCATTTAAGCTAAGTTCACATGGTTTAAAGTTGAGATAAGTTCAAAGATAACATGTTTCACCCCACAAGTTCAAAACAAGTAAAAGAGGGGCTATGAAGACTCACCTCGACGTGTGATATCCAACAAGTTCAAAGTTCACCAAAATAGTTCATTATGTACAAGTTCAAGTATCTATGGTTTTTAAGGAATTTTAAGTTCAGATAGGTCATCGAGTTCGATTTTGTTTTGCGGTAGTTTGAATGTTTACCCATTATTTTGTTCCAAGTCATAAATAAAGCACACTTGCTTTTATTGTAAAGTTTACATTTAATTTTAAATATAATTATTAAAGCTGAAATTCTTTAAAATGAAATGTCACACCCCCAATTTTCAACTAACGGAATCATACCGTTTGGGACGTGACAAACCAGGATCTCAGATCATTAGACATAACGAAGACCTCTATATGATTTTCAAAACATACTTTGGTCTAAAACTGTAATATCAAAGTTCAACATTGCGGAAGCGTTTTTAAAACAAAACAAACATAATAGTTTGAATACTGTAAATTACAATACAAAATCCCAAAAGTTCAAATCCAAATAACAGAAACGTAAAACATGCATGCGACTCGATCTCCTAGTCCATGCCTGCTTGCTTGTGTACCTTAGCGTCCTGAGAAAACATGTAAATCAAGTCAACACAAAGGTTGGTGCATTACACAGGTTTAAGCATTCACAAATGTTTGAAACAACTGTTTGAACAAAATGTTGCAGATAACATAATCACACATGCATAGTCATGATAGCTAGTCATTTATACTATTTACATAAGTGGTCGACACCGAAGCTGATTGTTGCATGCTAACGCATGTTTTGCCTTGCCACTATTGTCTAGCACAAACAATAGTAATGTGAATTGGCTAGTCAAACACTTGCGTAAATCCCATCTACCAAGTGAGATTTGTCAAACCTAATAGATCTATTTCCAACTACCACGCTTTGCACTACGGCAAACTAAACGGTTCGAGATGTAAGGACTTGTAATGCTATGTTTGCACTCAATGTTAACAGCTAACTCATGCAAGTGATATGTATCTAAAAGTGTTTGTTGCACATGTTTTCTCCCCCAAAACAGTTAAAATAAGAAAGGGGCCGTGTACGCACCTTTGATAGCGAATAGAATGATCAAACACGTGAACTCGCGTAGAAAGTCCTCTTACGAAGAACCTGTGTTTTAACAATAACTTAGTGTTATTCGGAATGTCGTTTTGTGCTTGAAATCACATACGTGTCAACACACGTATGTTAGACTCGTTAGAGACGTGCATACGTAAGTACGCGTATCTTTAGAATCGTTTAAGTAAAATCATATAATCATATACGATTTTATTTAAATACGCGTAATTATACGCGACTACCCTTTCAAGTTAAAATATAAATTTTATTATTTCATCCTGTTCGGGATTCGATTCTGATTCTAACGGATTTCGAACGGTTTAAAACGGATCTAGAACGAGAAAGTTATGCTTAAAATGCTAAAATGATCTTAATATCAAAAAAACGGTGAGGCCTAGGATCGAACCCCTGCCCCCCCATACTCAACACACCTTGCTTACCAACTCATCTATTGATAATTCATTAACAGATCGTGGTTTATAATTCATTTAAGCCCAAACGGCCCATCCCCTTATTGATCATACCCGAAGCAATCTACATCCAATTGGGCCTCAAATCGAACCTAATTGAAACCGACCTCATAGGGTTTTTGTTCATGTAGCTAATGCGACTCAAATTACAAGTTTAATCGAACTACTTTGATCAAATCATTCGGTTTTTCGAACCTACACATGTTCGTACTTAATCCCATTATCCCATGATCCAAATTCGAAGAATTTGATTAAGTTAATCAGTAAATCCATGGGGTTTTCATTAAGTAACAGATTTCTAACCTTCCCTTGATGTTTAATTTGAATTTCCTATCTGTTTCCACTCAAACCCCCAAATCAATTTTGTCTAAAAACCCTAGCACTCGAAGTCCATCAATTCGTTGAAATTAGATGCAATCATCATAGCATAATCATTAGTCGGAACCTTCTGAAACTACAGGTATCATTCAATTTGATTCTTGAACCCATCTCACTCAAATCCCCAATTTCGTTTTCTAAAAGAAACCCTAGAACTTGATCATATTCAATTCGTTATGATTTCATGAAATTGCCATATGGATTTTGTAAATCGGAGGTTTATGAAACTACCCATGCATATTAATTTGATTCTTAAACTTGTTTGATCAAAAACCCCCAAAACCGTTTCTTTTATGAACCCTAGGATTTGAAATCTTAGAATTCGTTGTTTAAAACCGAAATTCACATATGGTTTTCAATGCACAGATCATTTCGAAGATCTCTGTGTCATTTGATTTGGTTTTTAAAACCGTTTGAACAACAATCCCCAATTCGTTCTAGATGATGAACCCTAGAGCGAGATATCGTATCATTCGATGTTAGAAGCCACAATTAGCATAGGGTTATCCTTAGTCGCATGTTTTAGTGTATATAGGGATCGATTGTCACCTGATTGGAGATCGAATTGGCGTAGATCGACTTTAGACTTGAGTTCGGTCACCCCACGATCGAATTCTTCTATCTAGGGCTCTTGAGACCAAATTCTTGTGTGAAAGGGGCTCTAAAGGAGCTGACCAGAGTTTCTGTAAGTTAGATTGTGAAGAATTTGATCGATTGTTATCAGATTGATGGCTAATGATGACGGTTTCGAATTTTCATCATCATTGCAGCTTAATTCGATGAGTTAATGTGTTAGTAACGTATGGAAACTGTTATAATCATCAATATGATGATTAGAAATCGTTTAACACAATAATCTATCGAATTTTATTGCTAATTTGAAATTTTCTAAGCTTTTTACACGAATTTTGACTTATAATAGTCAAAATTGTGTGTTTCCTTTACTTAAGTGATAATTTCCTACAATTCAAGTGTTTATACACTTGTTTTGCTATATTCCAGCCCTTGCAATTTGTTTTTGCTCGATTTCGCATCATTTTAGTTAATTTCTGGTTAACGGGGTTAACCGCGAATTGCTGGATTGTCACATGAAATCCATTTAAATGTTTTTAAGATTTAAAGACATTTAAATTTGTAATTGTTAAATAAGTTGAAAATAGTTTTTTTTCTAAAGAACCTCTAAATTAAAATACTAATATTGTATTTAAAATATATGTTAAATTATTGTAAGTTATATAAGTGGAAACCAAAGTTTAATATAAAATCATTTGTATATTAAGTTGTAGATAAAATTTAATAATTTATAATGATTAAAAATAATGTATGAAGTTATTCAATAAAATGTATAAATGTTGATTAGCATAATTAAATACTAATTATGTGTTATTTGTAAATATAAGTTATTATTATTTTTTTAAAAGAATTATTAATCATATTAAATAATTAAAACATAATTTATTTGAAATATAAATATATATGTTATAATTTTTATAACATCTTTAAATCTATTTTTAAATGTTTAATCCATTAAAATAACACACACACACTATGTTTATCATTGTTTTTATTTATATATACTATTTTATTATTATTATTATTATTATTATTATTATTATTATTATTATTATTCTTATTATTATTATTAATATTATTATTATTATTATTTTACAGAAAAATTATTTTCTTTATTAATACTAGTATATTATTTATAAAAAGAATTTCTGTGAAATCAGAAATTTAAAACAATGTTTAATTAAAAAGTTAAAAAAATTGGTCCAAAACCGACCTAAACCGGATTCGAACCTGCAACCAGCATCTCGAAACCCCATCGTCTTAACGGCTGAACAAAAGGCCTAAGCCACGAGAAAATTCCTTTTGAAATGCTTTAACATGCATTGAATCCCTTCCCCCAAATCATTTCAAATAAATCAAACAAACCCTAGCCCCAACTCAACCAGATTCTTTTGAACCTCAATACGATCGATAAATTAACCTTGGGGCTTTTGTTAGGCTTTGAAAAACGATTCTAATGATATGTATAACACTAACCTTTCTTTGGAAAGTTATGGATTTCGATTGAGAGAAAGAAACAAGCGAACCGAGAGGTTTAGAGTCTTGATTCGTGATGATTTCGAGTTGTAAGTTGATTTAGTTTGCACAAAACCCTTCGTAATGTTTAGATGAGTGTTATGGTCAAGTTAATTTGATATTTATACCTGTTTGGGAGGAATTTGAATTCCAAGTTTGACTGGTATATTTGGGAAACGATTTTTTTGAATTAATATGGGATCAATTCGATTAATGGATGATTGGGAACCGTTTACTGTTCAAAACCTTTCCATATGTGGTCTGATCGAGCTGTAAATACATGGAATTGAGCTGTTGAGATTTCGGGTCTAGATTGGTGTCACACCCCCACCTATCATCACCCGATGATGTCACTTGTTGTTGTAATATGTTGCGGAAGCTTGGTGGTGAAGTCACCGAGAGGGGGTGGGACTTTCGTTGTGGTTGTATCAAAACACATACATGGCATGCTAAACATAATTTATATTACATGATATGTTAAAACTTCAACATTTGTGTTACATTCATCCATAGTCAAAGGTTTCCTAATATGTGATCTTATTGTGCATCCTCACCTTCGTTTCTTTTGTTATTCACTATTCACCTGAAATTGGTTTTTGTAATCTAAAAGATCAGCAAGGATGCTGGTGAGTTCATAGATGTAATAAGCTTGATATGATATGATTATGCATATGTAACTTTATGAATACGATTCACCATGAAAACCCATAACCAAAGCCTATGTGACTGTAATGTAATTGGCGGCAATACCTGAAGGTAAAACCTTAGCCTCACTCTTAATGCCTAACGTGTCTGGAATGCAGTCTTTGGAACATCCTGCTCTCGAACTTTCAACTGATGGTAACCGGATCGGAGATCAATCTTAGAGAACCAGCTTGCACCTTGCAATTGATCGAACAAATCATCAATTCTAGGTAGAGGATACCTGTTCTTTACGGTCAACTTATCCAGTTCCATGTAATCAATACACATACGCATACTTCCATCTTTCTTCTTAAGGAACAACATCGGTGCTCCCCATGGAGAGACACTCGGTCATATAAAACCTTTGTCAAGGAGTTCTTGTAGTTGGGCCATCATCTCTTTCATTTCAGTTGGAGCTAGATGGTAAGGTATTTTGGCCATGGGTTGTGCCCCCGGTACTAGGTCGATTTGGAACTCAATACAATTTAAATTCGTGTCTTTGAGAGAGCAGTTAGCATAAGACACTTTATGCTCATTGTCACACCCCGGGCCGGCGGGAACGGATCGTGTTTTTTCGTCGGGCGGAAGGTTCCCGGGGCGCGATATCTTGAATGATAATTAAGTGATCAGATTGTTTACATAGCACATGATAATATAAATGAGAAATGCTAACACATCCATGATATAGAATTACAAGATTAAATTACAATGTATCGTTCATAATTTAATCGAGTAAATCTATCAAAAGAATCAATATAACTATATCTTGTATATGTACAAGATATACAAAAGATGATTCATTGTTCTTGTCACCAAAAGCATGCAACACAAAATAAAGCTAGGTCTTCTAACAGCCCACTAGCTTAATCCTTGCATGTATGTATCTACACCTGTTCATCACCTGAGAAAACATGTATTTAAACAAAGTCAACACGAGGTTGGTGAGTTCATAAGTATGTTAATTGAAAACCTTGATTCATTCACATGCAGAATCATAATGCATATTATGTTACTTGTATGTCATTTGTTCACTTGTTCACCCAATGGCTTCTCAATAGTTATATTTACAAGTAATATTTCATCCTAGTAGTGATGCTTATATATAGGGCATATGTAAGGGAACTAAGCCCTAGCCAACATCCCACCACATCACTACTAGAACTCCACACAACTTGCAATACAACTATTGATTTCCATTCCCAAATCCACATGTCCATGTCATTTTTGAATCATCTGTGATAACGTGTATAGAATAATATAATGATGTAATTGTAGTTATCGAACTGAAGTTTAGATAACCATTATATATTAAGGATATTAGATTTATCAAATCTGTTTCTTGTATTATTCTATATTTGTGGGGTTAACTGTTGTTTCACTTTTAAATATTAAGAGTGTTAGTTAACCACTTGTAATTTGTTCTTGAACTATAGTGCATAGAGCCTAAAAGGAATCCATTGACATCCTCACGTAATCAGATCTCAATGCATCCGATTTACCTCTACCACTTTGTAAACCCATAGACCTCATCGAAACAATTACTAGCAATATGACATGAGAATATACATTACTCAGTCTACTAGTCAACAAGAAACGATGGATTAATTACTTATTACTGCAGATTAATATCACCATGTGTCGCTTACCAGAACCTGACTTGAAGTCGCCCTTCACCGGTCATACGTTACCGGCCAATGAATCAATACGATCAACATACTAGCCCTACTAGCTAGAGGTTTGTCAAACCTATGGTACCACTATGCTATCGTCGGTTTAGTCACGTCAAACTAACTGGTCAGCGAATTATAGGGACTTACATGATCAACTTGTACAATTGGCACATGATTGAAGTGATATAATACAACAGGTCAATAGTAACTAATTGTAATTGTGTTCATCTGTATTGTTGTTCCCATTGTCATATGTTCTCCATGTTATTAACAAAGTTAAATAAGAACTTGTCTTATTACATTATGTTAATTCTTTGAGTGAATGATGTTGTTATCATGAAGTTACATTATCATGATTATCATTCTTTGTTCCATGTTCTCTTGTAATATGTATTGAGTTATAAAGCCAAGTGTTAAAAGGATTTATCCTATTACACTTACTTAACTCTTGTGTCGAATGTTATTACAAAGATATGTAATATCTTTATATCATTCATATGTTTGCCTGATATTGTTCCAATGTCTGTTTATGTAAGAATAACTGAGTGTTATAAGATAACATCTTATAACTGTATTATTCTAATGTATTGATGAATTAATAAGATATATTATCTTGTTCATCTGATTATCCTTGTCCTGTCATGATCATACAAGCATGCATACAATGATAAGCGATAATAAACAATTAAGTATTATCTAAATCAAAGTATAAATAACATGTTAAGCAGAACTTTTAAATAAATAAAAGTAAACATGTTTCTCAGCCCTGAGAGTTTAAAATCAGTTAAGATTAAAGAAAAGGGGCATATGAACTCACCTTGCTGTTGTAGTGTTGACTTAGCTTATAAAGAAGAAATGCACGCGCTCTTTGTTGTTCTTGTAGCAGTTTTCACGTTCCTATATTGATTTCACGTTGTTTTTAACTCGTAAGTATGAGTCTTTGAGCGGGTGAGTGTGTGTGTTGGTGTTAGCCCTGAAGTTGGCTAACACCTCTCGGTTTCGATCATCATTCGGCCCATTCCTCTTGAAGAGCTTTTCATTACTTCTTAACTCAATTTAATTTGAGTTTAGTATGCGTTTGTAGATCATGACCAAAGACTTAAACTCCATTACATCCTTTTTTGCTTTTTAACTTGATTTTGTGAGGATTTAATGACTTACATGTCCTTATTTGTATTAACTTAATAATTTCATCACTATTGTACTTTCATTTGTAAAATCTATGTACATTATGTATATCACAATTTGTATGGGTTTTCAAGTGTTTGTATTCATTTTAAACATTGTGGGCCGAATGATGTCTCCATGAACCGAATGTGTCGCGTGGGAGCCCATCAAATAAAGTGAGCCTATTGGATCTCATGGGTTTGGGCCGATTCTATCTTGTGGGCCTATTCTAGATGTTGGGCTGATTATCAAGTGTGGGCTGCCCATGGTGGGCCGAATAAATGGGCCTCGAGTTAAGGGAGTGTTGGGCTACTATTGGGCCAATATGAAATTAGCTTGGGCCGATTACACAAGAGTTTGGGCCGAAGGTTTGGTCTGATCAACAAATCGAAGAACCAACTCCCCAAGGCAGCGAACCTTGGGGCCGGCTAATCATGGGTTCGGAAAAAGGAGCCCACTGGTTCGGCTAAAGATGGCCAAAAATGGTTCGTGACTCCAACAACAATTTGGTTCGGCTAGTGTTTTGATGTGTATAGGTTCGTGAAAGATTCTTCCATATGTAGGGTTCGCCCAGATGTCATGCAGGGTCGGTGGGTTGCCAAGGTTCATAAAGGAAGCAGGGTTCGGCCAGCCATATGGGTTCGTAGCCTCCATCAGGGTTCGTGGGTCACTAAAAAGCTCGGCCATGTCAAAACTTCGGCCTTACAAGGAAGGTTCGCTCCAATTAGTGTTATATGGCAAGGTTCGTTCTCACGGGCCTTGACTGATCGAAGGTTCGGTGGCTGGTATGGCGAACCTAAGGTTCGGTGGACTCACAGGTTCGGCCACCTGAGCAGCACGCTAGGGTTCGTGGCAGTACACACCCACCCAAAGGTTCGGCCACATCAGGTAGTTTTGGCCATGAGTCCCCCCCGGAACCCTGTGTGCAGTCGGCTTCACCCAGCTCCAACTCTTGTTCTAAGTTGTTTTTATTACAGTATTTGATGGTAGAAAGGTTCTCGTAGGTGTATAGGTCGTGGGGATGGGTCTAGATCCAGTTAAGCATGTGTGTGTAGAAAATCCATAAAAAACCCTATTTTTTATGCTCTTCTCGTGGTCATACCTCGATTTCCAGTGGGTAACTTTCCAGATCGGTTGTACTTTCTTGAAGAGGAGATCAAGAGATTCGCGTGGGTTCAAGAGTCACCCAATTTTGTGGAGAAACGAAGGAGATATGCTTGTTTGAAGGTTGTTAATGGTGGTGAGAAGGTGGTGGCCGGAAAAATGGGTTAGAGAGAGAGTGTAAGTGATGAAAATGAGAGAAAACTCTCATTCTAGGGTTTTTATACCACGTGTGGTGTTCGGGTTTGTTTCGGTTGCTCGGTTCACGTTTTCGTCGCGTATCCGGAACTTTACGTGTATTTAATTGTGATAAATAAAGGAATATTATTTTAATTAATTGATGAGTTTCAAAATTGTAAAATTGTTATTTATTTTATTTCATTAAATTATTTTCGTTCGTGTCGTGTTTTCGTTTTCGTTTCGTCGGATCGCGTCACCATCGCGCGTATTCGTTCGAATCGTCATTCGAACGAACACGACGATGGTTTTGCTTTCCGAATTTTGTTTACTACTTTCTAGTCATCATTTCAGAACGTTAAACTCACAGATATGTTTGTGTGAATCGTCACCCACACAAACACACTGTCAGTTCGTTAATCTGAAACAACACTGTAAATTATGTTTGAATTGTGTTTCCTCACTGTCGGACTCAACTAAACACCCTGATATCACATTGTTTTCACGTTGAATTGTCGGCCATCTGATTCCTGTCATCTATGGATATCAGATCGCAACCGATTTGTTTTTGTCATTCGCTTGAACATCGTTGTTTCTCATGTTTAGTTGTGTTAATTGTACTTAGGTTTTCACTTAAATACACACAACTAATGTTTAAATTGAGTGTTGTACTTACAGTATTTAAGTTTACACAAAAATACATACAACTGTTTCTTGTAAATCTGAATTCTGTTAGTACAAATACTGTGTATACACATGTAATCACACGTAGTTACTGTTGGAAGTACACGCACCGTACGGACTTGCCGGCCGGTCCGGTACTAGTTGTCACACTCATATAAGCATTGACCGATTTTTAGTTTTGTTTCCATTTCCTCAATACAATTTAGAAATATTGTAGCTCCTTCTTTGCCTGTAAAACTCGGAGGGTTGAAGAACTCAAAGTATTTGTATGTACATCCATGCTATGGAGGATTTGGGATAGTTATGCTTGTACCGGTGGTAGTATTAGTTTCCATACACCCATTGGTTGCATTGTGCTCAGTATAGCCTCTACCTAAGCTAGGAGCTATGTTCTTCTGATATCGGGCTAAAGTACCCAGAATAATTCAGCTAGTTGTTCATGTACAATCCGAGCTATATTAGTTTTACTAAGATTTGATCCACTCGTAGGTGGATCTGTATTTGTTTGTTGATTTGTAGTGTTCTTAGAAGGTCAACCACATTTAAGAGGAATATTTTGATTACATATCAATGACTTAAAAATTATAATTACTTGAATAAGAACACTTAGATATGAGCACATTCAGTTCCACAGATTTAGTTATGCACAGTTGTACTAAAGTGTTGTATTTGATATACAGATACATGCTGTCTCACAAAAGATATAGTATAACTACACATATATGTTTTATTACACAAATTCGAATATACATAGTCACACAGGTACAATGTGTACTATTATGTTAATACTCATAGTTAGACAAGGTATGCCTTGTTATCTAACAGATGTGTTCTAGTATCACTTAGCAACATGGCATTGTGACACTGACATTGTTACTTCTGTTATTTAGATATGTTATGTTATGATACAGATATGTTCAGTTATACTGTTACACATGTTAAGTTTTTTTATGTCTCGATATGTTTGTATTAACGTTATTGCCTCTACACAATCTAAAGGTATGTGTTGCTGAAGCTGAATTACCAAGGTAGGAATTATAGCCGCCAGTTGCTCATTAAAAACTCTGGTTATGTCAGCTTCTGTAGAGTTAGTACCACGAGTAATTGAGTTAACGTTTGTTTCTGTTGGTAGTGTATTAATATTAACTCCTGCTAAAAAGGTATCTTCATTTAGTTGTCCGCTCTTGGGAGGCATGATCAAATTTAATTGAAATATGCCCTAAAATATGTAATTGTTACTTGTCATCCCATGATCCCACAAGGATTTCGAATATGGGAACTCTTAGAATTTAATTTGAAATAATGCTCGTCTTCTTACAGACAAGTAAGAAATTAAGTCATCAGAACTCATGAATATGTGAAATCTGTCATGGACACATGAAATCACCACTACTCGCTCACTAACACTTTCCCAACATACCGAAGGTAGTTTACGTATAGGGTATATGTAGGGCATAATGCCCAGCCACCAACCCACCACTCCTTCGATATATCACCATCGTGCTCTTGCGCTTACTCACCATACACACATAACTTGTTATTTGAAATTGATATTTTTGTAATCCCACATGATACACGTGTAGTCTGTTATCTAAAATTGAATATGTTTTGTAATTCCACATGATACACATGTAGTATGTTATCTGAAATTGAATATGTTTTGTAATTCCACATGATACACATGTAGTCTGTTATCTGAAATTGAATACGTTTTGTAATTCCACATGATACACACCTCTGTCATGGACACATGAAATCACTACTACTCATGCACTGACACTTTCCCAAGATACCGAAGGTAGTTTATGTATAGGGTATATGTAGGGCATATTGCCCCGCCACCAACCCACCACCCCTTCGATACATCACGATCATGCCCTTGCGCTTACTCACCATACACACACACACACACACACACACATATATATATATAAATATATATAGTTATTTTACTTCATTCTGTTTTGTTATGTTATTTTTCTACTGAGCTTGTGGTTCACCCAAAACGCACATGTGTTGTAGGTTTCAATTACGCTGGCCACTCATACTTGTAAACTGCACCACCTGATTATTCTAGGTTAACCCAAGTTAAGCAGCCATCGATACGCATAATTTAATATGTTTAAATAATAGGTAACACTAAAATTATCTTTGATTTACGTCAAGGAATATGTCGACTTAGTTATACATATATAGAATATCACTCGATTACGCCTGTTTGATATCCTACTACTAGGACTTCCATCACCACTCCCAGATATACTATCCTACTGTACTCACACCATTTCTCAAAATCATATGACCCATCTAGTATAAACTGTTGTACTTTCATGGAATCCACCATTAGTATTACTTTCCAAAGAAAGGTAGGCATTCAACTAAAACTACAAAGGCTGCTACTGCAACTGCACCCATCAACAACTACAACTGATACAATCATCAGCTAAATCATAGATTCTATGTGCTTTCTCTGCATCACCTTCGCCAATCCTTGTACCAAGTCCTCTAGAATCCTCCAGGATATCAAATCAACCTCCTTGGCAGTCAACTACTCATTAAGGCTCTGCTGAGCGGTACAGACATGTTCCAGCAAAGCATGAGTCTGCTGGATTGTAGTATAAGCCTCGTATAATCGCTTATGAGTCCTCTACAACTGATCTTGCGTCTCCTGGAGATTTTTTGTAACCCTTTGTATTCACGGTCGTAGCTTGACCTGTGCTGAATATTCTCATTTCTCGTAATTAAGATGGGATAGGTCACGTGTAGCTAGCTGACCCCACATAGGGTACTGTCAAGGTAGTGGAGGGTATCTCGATACGATATGATCCTTCCCACAATAGGCATTGACAACATCATCATCAGATACACACGGTTACCTGGCAAGTGATTGATGTTGTGAAGGAGTAGCAGATACATGTGACACAGTTGTACTAACAGCTAGGTGAGGAGATTCAAAAAAAATCACTGTCAAAGGAACTAGAACCAGAAGGAGTAGCATTAATGAGAATCCGAGGTATAACCTCCACAATGCATTCTTTAAGTGACCTCGAAATCTTCGAATGAAAGTTTTGAAATCGTATCGGTAATCTATCGTTAGTACATAGTAATAATAAGTACTCTTGTAAAATACGCGTGTAATTGCACTCTGTGTTATTACACTAGCCTGAGGCTATAGACTAAGTTTTTAAGTCAACCTAATTCCCTATAACCATTCGATTTGATACCAACCTGTCACACCCCTACCTCTCGTCACCCGACGATGTTACTTGTTGTTGTAATATGTTACGAAAGCTTGGTGGTGAAGTCACCGAGTGGGGGTGGGACTTTTGTTGTGGTTGTATCTAAACTCATACATGGCATGCTAAACATAAGTTATATTACATGATATGTTAAAACTTCAACATTTGTGTTATATTCATCCATAGTCAAAGGTTGCCTAATATGTGATCTTATTGTGCATCCTCACCTTCGTTTCTTTTGTTATTCACTGTTCATCTGAAATTGGTTTTTGTAATGTAAAAGATAAGCAAGGATGCTGGTGAGTTCATAGATGTAATAAGCTTGATATGATATGATTTGATATGACATGATATGATATGATAAGTATGCATGCATATGCAACTTTATGAATATGATTCACCATGAAAAACAATAACCAAAGCCTATGTGACTGTAATGTAATTGGCGGCAATACCCGAAGGTAAAACCTTAGCCTCACTCTTAATCCCTATTGTTGCATTAAGTTGTTATCTTGTAATGTAACAAATGGTAACATGCATTCACACAAGGGTAGACGCTATCTACCCATGAATAGGGTTGTCAGCCGATAGTACTATCATTGTTATCATCCGGCTCATCCATGAGTTTATTGGTTACAGTTGTTATGTGAGGAATTTTACGATAGCATGACACAATTTTCATGCAATCATCGGAAAACAGTTGAAATGCATAAGTAACATGCAAGCATATCATTGTAATTGAAATATGTAACCATAATGTTATTGTAATACCAACCCCGAGTTTTAGAAATCCGAAGATTTGAAAAGGGGTAATGAAATCATGTAAGTACATCACTGTAATTGAAATACAGTAATCATATTGTTATTGTAATGCAAACCCCAGGTTTTAAAAATCCGAAGATTTAAAAAGGAGTAATGAAATCATGTGAATACATCACTGTATTTGAAATACGTAACCATATTGTTATTATAATGCAAACCACGAGTTTTAGAAATCTGAAGATTTAAAAAGGGGTAATGAAATCATGTAAATACATCACTATATTTGAAATACGTAACCATATTGTTATTATAATGCAAACCCCAGTTTTTAGAAATCCGAAGATTTAAAAAGGGGTAATGAAATCATGTAAGTACATCACTGTATTTGAAATCCGTAACCATATTGTTATTGTAATAGAATCCCCGAGTTTTGGAAAACAAAACATTGAAAAGGGGGTCTATGAAACTCACCTGAAGTCTCTAATATAGTAGAATATCGTACAGACTGGTAGTAAAAGGTAAATTCTGCATTAGTTTATTGTTAATAAGTTATTTATGTTTAACTTACCGATTAGATCTTTCTGAACGTCCAATGTCAAAGACATTGCATTGAAAGTCATCAAAACGATATTAGATAGTTAATTAGTTGTTTTAGTGTAATATCATACAATGTATGATAATGTAGGAACCTATACTGATTCAGATTCCTAATACAAAGTTGATGACACATTCGATTAATCATAATATTCTCAGATTAACCAAATAGGTATTGTTGTTGATTATATTACTGAAACAGTTCTAGATGGATTTATGGCTTAGGAATGATCAATCCTGGTTATTGATTATCTAGATATCATGAAACATCATAATGTAACATTGGAATAGGTTTAACAACCATGTTCTATGTACTAATCTGACTATTATCATAAACATCAGATAGTTGTTCCAATGATTATGTTAATTATTGTGATTAGTTTGATACACTTGGATTTAACCTTGCATTTCAAGGAATGATCAACACAATCACACACGTTGTTACAATCAAATGGTTTAAACCATTATAATCATAGATATAGTTTCATGATGACCGGGCATTACAACGGATCAAAACAAGGATTTACCCGTTAACATATCAAGTTTTTCATTTATAATCATTCCTAGCCATCATTTAGGAAATAATCAACAATCCTAACTATTGCATTACGTTCAAAAACAAGATCTAATCAAACCATTATCAAACTAGTAGGTTGAACGAATCGTTAACTAATTGGACAGATTTCTCGGACAAAAATGATGATTAGGACTTGTAGATTCATTCCTTGGTGCCATCCGTAGGTTTTGATGGCTTTAAATATGAGTTTTGATGCTCCAAAGTAGAAGTTTTTCGTCCCTGAGGTGAAAATGTTCGAGAAATAAGAAAATGGTGAAGTCTGCATGCGATCTGATCTTGATATCTAATTTTTTAAACCGCCTTATTCCAGGCGTACCGCCTAGCAGGGCTGTTTGGGACCATACGTAACACGCGGGGTCTCCCAAGGCTCAGATATTTTTGGGTCCGCACGCACCGCCTAGAGTGGGCGTTTGGGGCTAGGCGTACCACGCTGGTTCTCCGATTTTGATATTTTTGTATTTTTCTTTGTTTTACGATTCTGGAGAATCCGGAGCTCCTTTTCACGCACGGTTTTCACCCACGTTCACGATTTTTCGCATACGTTCAACTCGTAATAATCACAATTCCTAAATCAACGTGGATTTCAAGCACGATGATATGTGCTTTCATTGAGAATGACGTAATCTTCGAACACAATTGTCACAATTGGGGGGTTGGTCGACCCGGACAGATGTGTGGGTGAGGAAGGAGATATAGTTTGAGTCTTTGGTAGTTTTAGTCCCCCTATATATTCCTTATTATTTTTGTTTCTAAGTTGACAACTTTTACCCTCCAACTTATGTTAACCCTTTTTAAATTTATTAAAAATGTTTTTGTAATGAATTTAGATTTTTATAAACAAGGTATTTTCTATATTTATGATATTTTTATCATTGTTTTAATATTGTATAATTAAAATAAAATTAATTGTATAATTAATTTAATGTTTATAAAAATTGATACTTTTAATGCTTCTTTAAATATATTTATTTACAAACAAATTTCATACTTTATAAAAATTTTATCAATTTATTTTATAAAATATTTTACTAATAAAAATGAGTTTGTATTTTATATCTTTAAGTTGTATCTACATTTGTACGTAATTGTATATTAATTTATGTTTAATATTGTTTCTCATATATACATATATGTCTATATATATGTATATATTAATATATATTTTATGTGTGCACGTGTGAAACTTATAGATGAAATTTCAAATGACGTCATAAATATAATTGTTTATTATAAATTATATGATTGTTACAGTCTCCACTACTTTTAAGAATTTAGCAAAACAGATATGGATACTTTGTTCTTGTTTGATCTTGTCGTACCAAGTGCATTTTAGATTTTTAAGTTTAACATGTGAAAGTCGATGAATGTTGCTTAGTTCATATAGAAGTTCAAGGGTTTGGATTTCTTCGTTCGGTTTGACCCTACATTTGAGTATAGTAAGTCGTACTGATATCAAATCAAACGACTCGTGAAGGGATTCTCAAAACTGAGTAGTGAAACAAACATCATGATTGAATATGATGCTAAGGGCACATCGGTAGATGACTATCAGATCCTTATATCTATTATCTATGCTAGGGTGAATAAAATAATGAGAATTGAGTGTTTCATTCAGAAATAAGATCAAAGATCATTATGATTCAATAGGTAAAGCAAACTATCAAACATGGCTTCTAATTAAAGTTCAACACCACAAGACATTTCATCATGAATTTGCCTTGGTCAAAGAAATTTGTTGAACCATAATTAGTTTAGATTCGAATACTATGAAATTGAAGTAGATAAGCAGTTGACTTAAGTCATTTTCTCATTTTGAATTCTTTTTGGTTAGGGAGGATTTGAAGGCTTTGGTGATACGTGAAGACCACATGTCATGTAATGTCACACCCCCAATTTTCAACTAACGGAATCATACCGTTTGGGAACGTGACAAACCAGGATCTCAGATCATTAGACATAACGAAGACCTCTATATAAATTTCAAAACATACTTTGGTCTTTAAAACATAATATCAGAGTTTTCAAAATTTGCGGAAGCGTTATAAAACTAGTAACAGTTGTAAATTGTAAAATACAATACAAAGTTTCAAATGTTCAAATCCAAATATCTAGAATGTTTAAAATGCATGCGACTCTATCTCCTAGTCCATGCCAGTCTTTACTGCGCGCCTTAGCGTCCTGAGAAAACATGTAAGTCAAGTCAACACAAAAATTGGTGCATAACACAGGTTTTAAGCATTCACAATGTTCAAAACAACAGTTTGAGTATCAAGTTGTAGATAACATAATCACACATGCACAGTCATGATAGCTAGTCATATAAACTATTTACATAAGTGGTCGACACCGAAGCTGACGAATTGCCATGCTATAGCATGTTTTTGCCTTGCCACTATTGTCTAGCACAACAATAGTAAAATGTGTTTGGTCAGTCAAACACCTGCGTAGATCCCATCTACCAGGTGAGGTTTGTCAAACCTAATAGATCTATTTCCAACTACCACGCTTTGCATTACAGCAAACTAAACGGTTCGAGGTGTGTAAGGACTTTCAAGTTGCTATGTTGTCACATAATGTAAACAGCTAACTCATGCAAGTGATATGCATCTAAAAATAGTTTGTGCACATGTTTTCTCCCCCAAAACAGTTTAAAATAAGAAAGGGGTCGTGTACGCACCTTTGATGATTGCAGAATGATCAATACGCGTGAAATCGTGTAGAGAATCCTCTTACGAAGGATCTATGTTTAAACAATAACCTAAAGTTATTCGAATAGTCGTTTTGTGCTTGACATCACATACGTGTCAACACACGTATGTTAAATGTTAGAAATGTGCATACGAAAGTACACGTGTCTTTAGAAATCGTTTAAATAAATCCTATACGATTTTATTTAAATAAACGTAATTATACGTGATTTCGTTTTCGGGTTAAAATATGAATTTTATTATTCTAATACGTTCGTATTCTCGTTACGGTTCCAACGCAACTTGAACGGATCGAATCGGAGTTAAAACGGAGAAGTTATGGCCTAAATTCAAAAAGGATTTAAAAATATCAAAACCGGCAGCCCTAAGGCTCGAACCCGCGACCTCCTGATCACAACACACGCTCTACCTCTACAACCAGCCCGCTAGGGTATCGCAACAAACCTCATAAATTAATTGTTTTAAGCATTACTTAGCCAGATTCCCTATTTCATACTATAGCCGAAGCCAACTTCCCAATTGATCACAAGTTCGAACCCGATTAAACTCAGAACCATGGGGTTTTCATCACTCATGATCCTGCGAACCTATCTATGTTATTTAATTTTACAAACAATCTCGTTTGAGTTATAATCCCCAAATCGTTTTAACCCATAAACCCTAGAATTAGGAATTCATTGATTCGTTAACATTTCCTGAAATTGTTATAGGGTTTTCCTTAGAAAGAGGATTTCGAACTATTCTGTGATGATTAATTCAGGTATAGCATTCGATTATATCAGAACCCCCAAATTTCGATTTGAAACAAGCCCTAGAAATCGAAACCCCAACATTCATATTTGTTTGATGAAATTAACCTATGGATTACTTTATAATACAGATTTCGAAACTTTCTGTGTCAAATAATTTCATTCTTAAACTCGATTTAACCTAAACCCCCAAATTGCTAATACGAAGAACCCTAGAATTCAAATTTCATCAAAACGATGTTATCATCAGAAATTGGCTTATGGTTTCGCTTAATCGGCTACTTTACAGTGTGTAGAAATGATTTCTTACCTCGTTAGATAACAAATTGATGTGTTTCGACTTGAGGATGAAGTTCGGCCTATGCTTTGATTGAATCTTCAATCCACGACTTGATACTTCGAATTGTAATATAGAATAGCCTCTAAAAGTACCGATTAGTATTTAGGAACCTCTAATTTGATCGATGAACCTCTTATTATACCCATTCGAATTCAACCGACTTCGGTTACACTTCTCACGCCCTAAATTCGATTAATTTCGACAATTAATAGATTAGTAACCCTAGAGTGTGTTGATTGACAGATTTATTGCGATATAACTCACTATAATTGCTAAATTCGAACTATCATTACAATTTTAGCCGAATTTTGACTTATAAGAGTCAAACTTTGGTTAATTCTTGAAATTTCAAGTTTAATCCACCCAATTTATGTGTTTGCACATCATTTTGATCGATCCCAACTCTTCTGGTTTGATATCATCTGATTTTGTAACAATTCTGTGAATTTTCAGTTACCGGAGTTAATCCGAAATATCAAATTGTCACTAATCAGATCACTTAGAACATTGTTTGGCTAAATTAACCCAATTGGACCTATCACATACAATTGGGCCTATCCTGAACCCATTGGGCCTATCTTAGCCTTGTTGGGCCTACCTTGGGCCTACTTTGGCCTTGTTTGGCCTACTTGGGCCTTAATGGGCCTTCCTTGTTTTCCTTGAGCCTAAATTGATCTTATTGGGCCTACTAGCCTTTGTTGGACCTTCCTATAATTCAGTGGGCCTAATGTGTCTTGTTGGGCCTTCATTGGCCTTGTTGGGCCTACGAGGGTTAACGAGGTTAACTCGAAAAGTCGGATTGTCACATCATCCCCTTGTTGAAGGAATTTTCGTCCTGAAAATTAGTAAGTGTTAGGAGTAGTTAGGAAACTACTTACGAATTTAAATCGTACGTGTTAGTGTGATTTGATCATTCTGTGTGCTTGTGTGTACTCACACACCAAGTCTAATGCTTGCAACATCACAACTCAAATGTGATCGTTCAATGTGACTGTTTGCGTGTACACTAGTTAGTTCACCTAACTGTGACTGTTTGTGTTTGATCATACTGTGTTGTGTAACCTCACACATAGTGAGTGTCTGTAACTATTTGTACTATGCAACTCCGCACATAGCAAAATGTGTGTTGTGTAACCTCACACATAGTAAATGTCTGTAACTGTTTGTACTATGCAACTCCGCACATAGCAAAATGTGTGTAACTAATCATGCATGTACTACCATAACATGTAACATATGAAATGTAGCACATAAAATGTATAAAATGTAATGTAGCACAAATGTTTGTACCAAAATCAATTGAATAAATAAAATGTTTGTGCTTTCAATTGGAAATTTGCAGTGTTGATGTGTGAAGCATCACGTTATCCCCTTGTTGAAGGAAATTTCGTCCCGAAATTTAACGTGCGCTCTCAGTGTTGGCAGTAGCTGTTTTGAATAAATGAGGATATTTCTTCATCATTTGATCTTCCCGTTCCCATGTGAATTCAGGACCACGTCTTGAATTCCATCGAACTTTGACTATCGGAATCTTGCTTTGCTTCAGTTGTTTGACCTCTCGGTCCATGATTTCTGCAGGTTCTTCAATGAATCGTAACTGTTCATCTACTTGTATTTCTTCTAACGGTACAATCAATGTCTCATCAGAAAGACATTTCTTTAAGTTCGATACATGAAAGACATCATGAACTCCACTGAGTTCATCCGGTAGTTTGAGTTGATACGCAACCGGACCAATCCTTTTCAGGATTTCAAAAGGTCCTACGTAACGTGGACTAAGTTTTCCGCGCTTGCCGAATCGTATCACACCTTTCCAAGGTGATACCTTTAGAAGAACTCGGTCTCCTACTTGAAATTCTAACGGTTTTCGACGTTTGTCAGTATAACTCTTCTGTCGATCCTGTGCCGCTGCCATACGGTTCCGGATTTGAACTATTTTCTCTGTCGTCTCGTGTACCAATTCAGGACCTGTTATCTGACTGTCACCAATTTCAGCCCAGCAAACTGGTGAACGACATTTGCGACAAAGCTTCAAACGGTGCTGCTTGAATACTTGTATGATAACTATTATTGTACGAGAATTCCACTAACGGTAAATGATTCTCCCAGCTATCACCAAAGTCAATTACACAAGCTCGTAACATATCCTCGAGCGTTTGAATCGTTCGTTCACTTTGACCATCGGTCTGTGGATGATAGGCGGTACTCATATCCAAGCGAGTCCCCAATGACTTATGAAGAGATTTCCAAAAGTTGGAAGTAAATCGGGCATCCCGATCTGATATGATAGAGATTGGCACGCCATGCCGTGCTACTACTTCCTTGATGTAAATGCGAGTCAGTTTCTCCATCTTATCAGTTTCCTTGATTGCTAAGAAGTGTGCAGATTTCGTTAATTGATCGACAATTACCCATATCGTATCACAACCACTCGGTGTACGGGGTAACTTAGTAATGAAGTCCATCGAAATCTTTTCCCATTTCCACATCGGTATCTCTGGTTGTTGCAGTAAACCAGATGGCTTCTGATATTCAACTTTGACTTTCGAACAAGTCAAACATTTGCTAACGTACTTAGCAATATCAGCTTTCATATGAGGCCACCAATACCGTGCCTTTAAGTCATGATACATCTTGTCTGATCCTGGATGGACTGAATACCTGGACTTGTGTGCTTCATCCATCACGAGTTCCCTTAAACCCCCATACAAAGGTATCCAAAGTCGATTAATGAAATAACGAATTCCATCAGACTTCGCATCCAACTGTTCTTCCATTCCCCGTAGAGATTCCTGTACCAAGTTTTCTGTTTTCAAGGCCTCAATCTGAGCACTGTGCACCTTGTCAGGTAAGTCAGTATGTATTGTCATCATAAGTGCACGAACCCGTCTTGTTCCTGTTGTGTCTTTTCTGCTTAAAGCATCAGCTACCACATTTGCTTTTCCCGGGTGATACTTAATCGCACACTCATAATCGTTCAATAACTCAACCCATCGTCGTTGCCTCATATTAAGCTCCTTCTGATCAAAGATATGTTGCAAACTCTTATGATCAGTATAAATAGTACACTTAGTTCCATACAAGTAATGCCTCCAAATTTTCAAAGCAAAAACCACTGCTCCTAACTCCAAGTCATGAGTAGTGTAATTCTTTTCGTGTGTTCGTAGTTGCCTGGAAGCATAAGCAATCACTTTTTCTCGTTGCATCAACACACATCCCAAACCTTGTGCAGATGCATCACAATACACCACAAAGTCTTCCGTTCCTTCCGGTAAGGACAGAATCGGTGCACTGCAAAGCTTCTGTTTCAATAACTGGAACGCAGTTTCCTGTTTTTCCGTCCAGTTATACTTCGTTCCCTTGTGCGTAAGAGCTGTGAGTGGTTGAGCGATCTTTGAGAACCCTTCAATGAATCGTCGATAATAACCCGCCAAACCAAGGAACTGTCGTACCTCGGTAGGGGTCTTTGGTGCTTCCCAATTCTTAATCGCTTCAATCTTCGCTGGATCAACATGTATACCCTTTTCATTAACTATATGACCCAAAAATTGTACTTCTCGCATCCAGAAATCACATTTCGAGAACTTAGCGTACAATTGTTCCTGTTTTAGTAATTCCAATAGCAATCGAAGATGTTCAGCGTGTTCTTCCTCAGACTGGGAATAGATGAGAATGTCATCAATGAAAACAATGACAAACTTATCAAGATAAGGTTTACAAACACGATTCATGAGATCCATGAATACAGCTGGAGCGTTTGTCAACCCAAATGGCATGACCAAGAACTCATAATGGCCATAGCGTGTTCTGAATGCTGTCTTTGGGATATCCTCCTCCTGGACTCTTAGTTGATGATAACCAGACCTGAGATCAATCTTCGAGTAGTAACTCGAACCTTGCAATTGATCGAACAGATCGTCAATTCTGGGTAACGGATACCGGTTCTTGATAGTAACCTTGTTCAATTCCCGGTAATCGATACACATACGGAAAGTCCCGTCCTTCTTCTTTACAAACAAAACTGGAGCTCCCCACGGTGAAAAACTAGGTCGTATGAAACCCTTATCCAACAACTCTTGCAATTGTGTAGATAATTCTTGCATCTCAGACGGTGCAAGTCGATAAGGCGCCCTAGCTATCGGTGCTGCATCTGGTGTAAGGTCGATTCGAAATTCCACCTGTCTGATAGGCGGTAATCCCGGCAAGTCTTCTGGAAACACCTCCGGAAATTCACAAACCACTGGTATATCTTCAATCTTCTTCTCAGCTACCGGCTTTTCAGTTATAAGTGCTATAACTGCCGTATGACCTTTCCGCAGACATTTGTGTGCTTTCATACAAGATATGAGGCGCAGTGGCGTACTGCTCTTCTCGCCTTGTACATACAATGTCTCTCCCTGCGGAAGAGGTATGCGAACGATCTTTTCATGGCATACGATTTCAGCCTGGTTCTTGGACAACCAGTCCATGCCAATGACTACATCAAAACTGCCTAAGGCAATAGGCATAAGATCAATCTCTAATGTTTGACCCATCAAATCAAGGATACATCCCTTAAAAATACTTTCCACTACAATCAACTTACCATCAGCTAATTCCACAGTGTATGGACTATCTAAGGCAGTGGGACTAACATTTAGCAACTTAGCAAGTGAACTAGATACAAAACTCCGGTCGGCACCAGTGTCAAATAACATAGAGGCATAGTGATTATTTAAGAGGAACGTACCCGTAACGATGTTGGGATCCTCCCGCGCTTGACGTCCTCCAATCACAAACGCCCTGCCCCTAGCACCATTGTTGTTGTTGTTATTGTTATTGTTGTTGTTGGTGCCATTACCATTACCGTTGCCATTCCCATTGCCATTGACATTATTGTCCCCGCCTTTCTTGAGCTGTGGGCAATCCTTCTTAAAATGCCCCATCTTGCCACACTCATAACAACCCTTCTGTGCGTTGTTCTGGTTATTATTCTGGTTGTTGTAGTTGTTCTGTAGTTCCCCGCGACAATCCTTAGCCGCATGTCCAATCTTGCCACACCTCTGGCACTTAGCTCTATCACATTGATTACCGGCATGATGGTAACCACACCTGTTGCACTTGGGGTGTTTACCAATATAACCCCCCGATGATGACGATTGCTGGCCACTGCTTGAACCATGATAAGACTTGCTTGAGTCTTGCTTCCGGTTTTGCTGATATGACTGTTGGTTGTTGCCCTTTGAGTTGTTACCTTCCCACTTTCTTTTATGATCTCCCACCTTGGTAGCAGATGTTCGTTTAGGCAGAGTCCCTTGTAACACTGCCTGATCAGTAAGCTGATGCGCTAAACGAACAGCTTGTTGAATGGTGGTGGGATTCGCTGAAGTAACCATCCCCTGGATCTGAGGCACCAGTCCTCCAATGTATCTTTCAATCCACTTGCTGGCTGGAGTAGCCATGTGTGGTAGCAGTCTGGCCAACTCATGTGACCTGGTCGTGTACTCTTCAATATTTGACCCCTCCATCTTGAGGTGCCAATATTCCTCCTCTAACTTCTGCATTTCACTGCGAGGACAGTACTCCTCTTGCAGTAAAGTTTTGAAGTTGTTCCATGTCAAGGCATTTGCCTCACCCAACCCCAGAGTCTGAACATTCGAGTTCCACCAGGTTAATGCTGGACCCTCCAATGTTCCCGTTGCAAACTTCACTTTGCTCTCGTCAGGGCAGTTGCACATTTCAAACACAGACTCCGCCTTTTCAATCCACCGAAAGAGTCCTATGGCCCCCTCCGACCCTTTGAAATTATGTGGTTTACAGTCCAAGAACATCTTGAACGTGCAAACTTGTGGGTTAACCAATCCCCCAGCTGGACCCTGTGGTCCTGTGTTGTGTGTCAGAGCATACTATGCGATTGCCTCAGCGACTCTGTTGTTAATTAGCTCATTGAGCTCAGCGACTGTCATGTGAACGTTTCTCTCAGCCATTAGTTTCCTATTTACATGAAGTGTTAGCATGCTTGCAAAGTCTAATGTAACATGTGTAAGTAAAACAACAAACACAACATATAAATCAATACAACTGCTGGAAATAACTAATAGCTTTTCAATAGATAGAAATTTTGATTTGAGTACAATACTTTTGAAATAAAACATAAGTTTTCAAACTACTAATGTAGGAACACAACCCGTCCCTAATAAGTTTAAACAAACAAGAAAAGAAAAATCAATCGTCCTCAACTGTGGATTCAGGATCGGAATCAACAACTGGTGCTGGTTCCTCCTCCTCCTCTTCATCCTGTTCCTCGTTCTCAGAGGCCACTAAATCCTCCAAGGCTTCAATCCTGCCCTCCAAGAACTCAGCTCGGTTTTCTGAAGCTTCGAGACGATCAATCAAGTTAATCATCTCATTCCGCATATCATGAACCATATGGGCAAGTTCCTCTTGCCTCTCATTAGCATCCCATTGTTCCTGAGAGTGTTGTGCGATTCTATCTTCTGCCTCGTACAAATCCTCGCGCAGTTTGGCGATTTCCTCAGCATCCGTCCTTTGCCTCTTAGGCTCAGGAGCATCTAGTACTGGTGGTGGATGTGTAGAAGGTCCCTCAGCAGGGATCTGCTGAGTGCCCTCTACTGGCTCCTCCTCCGGATCCTCATCCGGGTCCTCATCTGGATCCTCCTCGGGATCCTCGTCTGGGTCCTCCTCCGGATCCTCCTCCGGATCTGAGTCATCCCTCTCATATGGTGGAGGTGATGGAATAGGTGGTGGTGGTGATGACGGTGGTGCTGGAACTATCGGTTCCTCGTCCTCAGAATCATCAATGTAAATATAAGGGACTGATGATGATGCCATGCCTGTTACATAATACCATATGTATGCGCAGTGTCATGGAATGTGTAAACAAGTCAATTACATAATGTCATATGTAATTTCCAAGTAATATGTGTAAACATAGGTGTCTAATGTCTAACAGTCATAGTCTAAGTCTACAAATGCAAACCTAGTTCGCTATAACCAATGTCTCTGATACCAATCTGTCACACCCCCAATTTTCAACTAACGGAATCATACCGTTTGGGAACGTGACAAACCAGGATCTCAGATCATTAGACATAACGAAGACCTCTATATGAATTTCAAAACATACTTTGGTCTTTAAAACATAATATCAGAGTTTTCAAAATTTGCGGAAGCGTTATAAAACTAGTAACAGTTGTAAATTGTAAAATACAATACAAAGTTTCAAATGTTCAAATCCAAATATCTAGAATGTTTAAAATGCATGCGACTCTATCTCCTAGTCCATGCCAGTCTTTACTGCGCGCCTTAGCGTCCTGAGAAAACATGTAAGTCAAGTCAACACAAAGGTTGGTGCATAACACAGGTTTTAAGCATTCACAATGTTCAAAACAACAGTTTGAGTATCAAGTTGTAGATAACATAATCACACATGCACAGTCATGATAGCTAGTCATAAAAACTATTTACATAAGTGGTCGACACCGAAGCTGACGAATTGCCATGCTATAGCATGTTTTTGCCTTGCCACTATTGTCTAGCACAACAATTGTAAAATGTGTTTGGTCAGTCAAACACCTGCGTAGATCCCATCTACCAGGTGAGGTTTGTCAAACCTAATAGATCTATTTCCAACTACCACGCTTTGCATTACAGCAAACTAAACGGTTCGAGGTGTGTAAGGACTTTCAAGTTGCTATGTTGTCACATAATGTAAACAGCTAACTCATGCAAGTGATATGTATCTAAAAATAGTTTGTTGCACATGTTTTCTCCCCCAAAACAGTTTAAAATAAGAAAGGGGCAGTGTACGCACCTTTGATGATTGCAGAATGATCAATACGCGTGAAATCGTGTAGAGAATCCTCTTACGAAGGATCTGTATTTAAACAATAACCTAAAGTTATTCGAATAGTCGTTTTGTGCTTGACATCACATACGTGTCAACACACGTATGTTAAAATGTTAGAAATGTGCATACGAAAGTACACGTGTCTTTAGAAATCGTTTAAATAAAATCCTATACGATTTTATTTAAATAAACGTAATTATACGTGATTTCGTTTTCGGGTTAAAATATGAATTTTATTATTCTAATACGTTCGTATTCTCGTTACGGTTCCAACGCAACTTGAACGGATCGAATCGGAGTTAAAACGGAGAAGTTATGGCCTAAATTCAAAAAGGATTTAAAAATATCAAAACCGGCAGCCCTAAGGCTCGAACCCGCGACCTCCTGATAACAACACACACGCTCTACCAACTCAGCCCGCTAGGGTATCGCAACAAACCTCATAAATTAATTGTTTTAAGCATTACTTAGCCAGATTCCCTATTTCATACTATAGCCGAAGCCAACTTCCCAATTGATCACAAATTCGAACCCGATTAAACTCAGAACCATGGGGTTTTCATCACTCATGATCCTGCGAACCTATCTATGTTATTTAATTTTACAAACAATCTCGTTTGAGTTATAATCCCCAAATCGTTTTAACCCATAAACCCTAGAATTAGGAATTCATTGATTCGTTAACATTTCCTGAAATTGTTATATGGTTTTCCTTAGAAAGAGGATTTCGAACTATTCTGTGATGATTAATTCAGATATAGCATTCGATTATATCAGAACCCCCAAATTTCGATTTGAAACAAGCCCTAGAAATCGAAACCCCAACATTCATATTTGTTTGATGAAATTAACCTATGGATTACTTTATAATACAGATTTTGAAACTTTCTGTGTCAAATAATTTCATTCTTAAACTCGATTTAACCTAAACCCCCAAATTGCTAATACGAAGAACCCTAGAATTCAAATTTCATCAAAACGATGTTATCATCAGAAATTGGCTTATGGTTTCGCTTAATCGGCTACTTTACAGTGTGTAGAAATGATTTCTTACCTCGTCGTTAGATAACAAATTGATGTGTTTCGACTTGAGGATGAAGTTCGGCCTATGCTTTGATTGAATCTTCAATCCACGACTTGATACTTCGAATTGTAATATAGAATAGCCTCTAAAGTACCGATTAGTATTTAGGAACCTCTAATTGATCGATGAACCTCTTATTATACCCATTCGAATTCAACCGACTTCGGTTACACTTCTCACGCCCTAAATTCGATTAATTTCGACAATTAATAGATTAGTAACCGTTGATAACTGATGATCATCACTAGAGTGTGTTGATTGACAGATTTATTGCGATATAACTCACTATAATTGCTAAATTCGAACTATCATTACAATTTTAGCCGAATTTTGACTTATAAGAGTCAAACTTTGGTTAATTCTTGAAATTTCAAGTTTAATCCACCCAATTTATGTGTTTGCACATCATTTTGATCGATCCCAACTCTTCTGGTTTGATCATCTGATTTTGTAACAATTCTGTGAATTTTCAGTTACCGGAGTTAATCCGAAATATCGAATTGTCACTAATCAGATCACTTAGAACATTGTTTGGCTAAATTAACCCAATTGGACCTATCACATACAATTGGGCCTATCCTGAACCCATTGGGCCTATCTTAGCCTTGTTGGGCCTACCTTGGGCCTACTTTGGCCTTGTTTGGCCTACTTGGGCCTTAATGGGCCTTCCTTGTTTTCCTTGAGCCTAAATTGATCTTATTGGGCCTACTAGCCTTTGTTGGACCTTCCTATAATTCAGTGGGCCTAATGTGTCTTGTTGGGCCTTCATTGGCCTTGTTGGGCCTACGAGGGTTAACGAGGTTAACTCGAAAAGTCGGATTGTCACATGTAACATAGAGACAATCTCTCCAATTCCATAAGGCAAGGATGACAGCATCAAGTTCAAGATTGTGTCTTTTTTAACAAGTTTTTGGTTTTTAGTATAAATTTTCGTTGTTTGCGATTAATAAAAAATACGTTAAATGATACGATCATTGGTAATGTTTATAATGTTATCAATTTTAACGTTAGATGCATGTAAATTGTTGTATTGTATATATGAGATCAAATCACTTGAAATGTTAACCTCATATGTTGGTGTTCGATGTGGGGTTTGAAATTTGAGAATTCCCAACTGAAAGTAGATAAATAAGGTATTTGTCTTTCGAGTTTTTCATTTTGATAGTTTAATTGTCTCGATATAAGGAATACTATGACCTTTGATTGAATTAGTATATAGAAATATACACCTAGTCATACTATGAAAGAATCAATTGATTCTACTTAAAGATCTAACTAAGATTTGTTCTCTTAATGATAAAAATAAAATCTACAATCCTAACATTGATCATGATTTTGGTTCTACTCCCAAAGTACTGTTGGTACTTATATATAAGGTTTACCGCAGCCAACCCACCACACCACCAATACCTTGAAAGCATGCCAATCACCTACCAATACCATCACACCCCGACCGACGGCATAATATGTCGAGGCGCGAGCTTGACTGTTCATTAGCTCATGATACTATTATAACATTTCGATATTTAAAACATCATTATTAACAATTCAATCAATACATTAATAACAACATTCAAATCAAAAATTACAACACTCTCAAAATTAAATTACATTTGAAATACTAATACATTGTTTAACATTTACTAGGTCTACTAATGTCTATCCTATATTTTCACAAGTCTTCACCTCAACATGTTACATATGTAAAATAAATTTGCGTCAACTATATGAATAGTTGGTGAGTTACCCATACAGTTTAAATACATATACATACATATATATATATATATATATATATATATATATATTATATATATATATAGGGGATGGAATTATTGATAACCCTTATCTTTTGCTACAACTACATAACCATCATCCAATGGTTACTTTAAAAGGGTAAGTGTATAGGATCGTGACACGTGTCAGATTCCTTTTTTTTCTTTTTTTTAATATAAAGGGCATTTTAGACATTTGTTTTTTAAGTAAAGTTTACCCCTTTTTTTTAAACATTCATAACTTTTTTATAGTATATTATTTTTTTAAAAAAATTGCACCATTATACTCGTCTCATTTTTTTTAAACATTCATAACTTTTTTATACTATATTATTTTTTTATACTTTTTAATACTATATTATTTTTGATGTCATGTATTTACATCATTGTAACGAGCTTAAAGATAGCAAATTAATTAGAAATTTTTTCTAACAATGGTAAATTACAGTAATGTAACAAAAAATGAAGTAATGTAACACAAAATGAAGTAATTTACAATGACATAATTAACGGTGACGTAACACATTATTTTATTTTTTTTCTCTATCAATGATAATTACAATGATAAATTACAATGATGTAATAGAACACATTATTTCGATTTTTTTCTCTAACAATGATAATTATAGTGATGTAATTTATCATTGTTCGAAAAAAATTTAAACTAATTTGTTGTCAATGAAAATTACATCACTGTAATTTAAACCAAATTCACCGAAAAAATCCGAAACCGAATTTTACGTCAATATAAATTAAATCACGATAAATTACGTCAATGTACATTACATCATTGTAATTTATCATTTTTAAAAAAAAATTCAAATAAATTTGTTATATTTAAGCTCGTTACAATGATGTAAATATAGGGCACTTAAAAAAGTAAAAAAAATTAGTCGAGACTATAACGGAATTAAAGAGAAAAATGAGACGAATATAATGGTGCAATTTTTTTTAAAATAATATATTATAAAAAAGTTATTAATGTTTAAAAAAGAGGGTGGAAAATTATAAGGGGTAAAATGACTATGATACCCTTTTTAATATTTTAATAAAATGCTTATGTGTAAGTTTATGATTGGTTGAAATGGGTTATGTAGTTGTAGCAAAAGATGAGGGTTATTTTTTACACCTTGCCCTATATATATATATATATATATATATGTATACATATATACATATATGTATACATATATACATGTATACATATATGTACATATATGTATACATATATATACCTATATATATATGTATACATATATAGATGTATACATATATATACCTATATATATATGTATACATATATAGATGTATACATATATATGTATGTATATATGTATACATCTATATATGTATATATGTATACATGTATATATGTATGTATGTATATATGTATATATGTATACATATGTATATATCTGTACACATATGTATACATATGTGTACACATATGTATACATATATGTATACATATGTGTACACATATGTATACATATGTATATATCTATACACATATGTATATGTATACATATGTGTACACATATGTATACATACATATATGTATACATGTATATATGTATACATCTATACATGTATACATGTATACATGTAAACATCCATACATGTATACATGTAAACATCCATACATGTATACATCCATACATGTATACATGTATACATCCATACATGTATACATGTATACATCCATACATGTATACATGTATAGATGTATACATGCATATGTATACATATGTGTATACATGTATACATGTATACATGTATATATATATATAATGCAACCGAATTCTAAATCAATAAAACCTAAAGCAATTATACAAGAAGTTTAACTTGTATTCTTTGGCTCTTTCACCTTTACTACTTAATGACATAAGTCATTAATGAAAGGCTACTAGTTACAACAATTGACTAAAGGCTCTTTCACCCTTGCATTTTTAAATAACCAAAGTTATTGTGCAAAAACTACTAGTCACATAGATTTTAGACTCTTTCACCTTTGCAATATATATAATATCCTAATTTATATTGCAAGGGCTACTAGTAACATTGACTACACATAGAATAAGATGATGATACCTTGAATATAAACAAGTAGGCATACTAAGCACATAAGTCAAACAACTTAGACTAGTAGTTTGCATATAATTTTGAATTTTTTACTCTATAATAACAAGATTTAGTATAACATATGTAACATCCCTAAATACAAAAGTAAAAGAGGGAGTATGAGTGAAACTCACATTAAATTGATTTGCTAGTCCAAGTGTTAGATAGAGTTCTAAGTCGATCGCACGTCAACTTAAGTTTATAAGAATAACTTATTAAGTTTGATATTGGTAAAGTTCAAGTTTTCGTGTCCTACAACTATGGCAATCTATAGATTACTTAAAGATTTTGTCTAAGATTGATAGTGCATGGGTCTAGGGTTCTAATGATATTTTGGGAATATTTACGTATTATTTTAAATAAATATTCCTAAAGTTTAGTTATATAACCATTGATAAAATGTTTAATATTAAATTCTTAATTTTATTTTATTTGTTGTTTTTTAGTTATATATATTATAATTATTTGAAAAATCATATATAATTATAGTATATTTGTTAAACACTTAGTTAATTTAAATGTTTTGCCTATTTCCAACAAGCTGTGATGTTTAAAATATATAATTTATTTTCAAAATTAATCAAAATAATTTTCTGAACTTTTCATCAGGTTTGTTTAGTATTTTGTTGTTTTACTTATTTGCCATAATAGCATTATACATTAAATTAAAACCATGAAGTGAAAATACAAGAATGTGGTTTAATTATAAAAAATACGTGTAACATATTGATAATATTTTCCAAGAAATTAAAACATTATTCTCTAAGATATTTCACAAATTTTAATTAGTTTATAGAATGCCTTTATAATTATTTTATTTTATTATTATTTAACCAAATAATGAATAAATAAATTAAAAAAATTGTATATCAATTTTCTGGGATTTATAAAAATGTAACAGAAAGCTATAAATAATAGTTTTATGTTTTTAGAATTTTCTTATAATTATTTTATAAAAATATAGTGAGAAAAAGGGATAAAACTAAAAAAACCGGTTAAAGGGGCATCTCCCAGGTTTCGAGGCCAGGTCTCCCCCATAATAGTTGTGCGCCTTACCGCTGAGCTAGTAGGGGGATTCACTGATTGCTTTCGTTTTCATTTATTGTTATACAGAAACTTAATTCGAATCCCAAACCGAAGAACCCTAATTCTTTATCATTCGAATTCGTTTCACACATTGATCATGAGCCCTAGATATCATAGGGCTTTTGATCCTCGTGTTATGGCGAGTAGATTAGTGTATGGTAATACCTAGTTTGCTATTGATTTGGGAGAGTTTGAGTAAGAGGTTGGTCGCGACTCTATTGAGTCTTTATTCCCGATCAATCGAAGTCGTGAGTACTCTTTGTTTGCACAGAAAGGTTCGAAGGATTGGAAGGGTGATATATGTTGATTTAATTGAGTTTTTATACCTGTTTAATTCGATTTTGATAAATGCGTTTTCATTGTATTTTTGGTTAAGGATTACGAATTACTAACTATTAATTTGTTTAATTGATGATTGAGAGGGATCTCGTGATTGAATCCTTGCCAAAACGAGTTTGATTTAGCTGTTCATGCGTCAAAAATGAGCTGGAAGAAACCGGGTTCCGCATAGGGTCGGGTCTGGGTATCCGTCAAGTAAGGGGGAAAGGAAAAAGGAAATAAAGTGTTATTTTCAGTCCTCCATGTTACTTATTCCTTTCATTTTCCTGATATAATTCCTTTCTCACACAACTAGCTTTTATTTTATACAATTAAGTTACCCAAGTTTACTTGTTTTATTATTTTATGCATGTGATGTTTATAAAAGTTTGTAAAACTTTTTGTTAGGTATTTTTAACTAAATGTTGTCATTTTCGTTTTCGTTGTCGCTGTCGTTGTCGTTGTCATTGTCATTGTTGTGGTCGTTGTCGTTGTCGTGGTCGTGGTCGTCGTCGTCGTTGTGGTTGTTATTGTTGTTTTTTATCTCAATCATATTTTATAATGTTACAATTTTTTTAGGAATTTTTAGTTTAATATTATAGCGTGTGTATATATATTTATATATATATATATATATGCAACACATTTAAACTCTAAAAGCGCATGAATTACTCGTATATCTCTACATATTTCAAATAGTAGTCTATAAATTTTGACGCTATTTTATGGCACTAATAAATTAATAACAACCGTAATATGATTAAACCAATAATCAAAGTTAAATAAAACAAAACAAGGGGAAATGAAAACCAAGAAACCGTCAAAACTAATGACAGTAATTCTTATTAAATAAATTTCGGGACGAAATTTCATAAAGTAGGGGAGACTGTAATTTCTATGTTTGTGGGCCTCGAATTTGAATTATATATTGTACTTAAGTATAATAGAGTAAGCTTTTAACACTTTTTGAACATATAAACACACACAAATATATATATATATATATATATATAATTTGTTTACTTACTAAGAGGATTTCGAATTAAGGGTAGCTTACCTTCCTCAAGGTAAGTGTAATGATCGATCTGTTTGATTTGACCTGGTGTAAGAGTACACACCGGATATTGATTCATAAAACAATTGATTTGACTAATTTACTTGACTTAAAACACGGTTTGCTTGACTTTGTAGAATAATATTGGCCTACCTAGCTCTTGATCAAGCTTTTGGTGCTACTATCAATGTATTATTGATGTTCATATATAGGGTATAGCGCATCCAACCCACCACATCGCTAATACTTTGATAGCATACCAAATGCCTACCAAGAATAACCTAAACTTAAAACATGCTTGACTAAGTGTTGAAGACTTGATTTTGAAAATAAATCACTTGAATTATAGACTGAATTGACAAATCCTATCCTTGGTCAAGCTTTTGGTACTACTATCAATGTATTAGTGTTGCTTATATATCGGGTATACTGTAGCCAACCCACCGCATCACTAATACCTTGATAGAATTCCAATTACCTACCAAGACTAACATAAACTTTGAATATGTTTTCATAGATGTTTGAATACTTGACTTTGCTTTAGGAATCGTATAAGTATAGAGATTTCAACAATTGCAATTTGGAAATAGGATCTCATGATTGTATAGCTTGATATATACTTGATTTTGAATATACAATTGATATAGAATACACTAGTATGTGATATTATATGATTGTGATAACTATTTATCATTAACCTTATTATAATATCGTCGAATCTTTTGAATTTTGTTTAAACATGAGAATATAGATCAATTTACTTAGAAATCAATAATGTGAAATTTTTGTGAAAGATTTATATGGAATCACCCATACAAAAATTTCATTAGTTCAAGTCATTCATATTAAAATCTAAACAAAATACGAATAATAATAAAACATAACATTCAAGATTGAAATAGTTCCACACAAAATCATAAATACATGAATCAGAAACAAATGAAAGTTCAACTTAAACTTTAATTGGTCGCTCCTTGAATGAGATGGAATATCAAAATCGGTTCATCAAACAACATTGTTCATCCCTTCATTGTTATCTTGATCCAGGTTCACGTTAACATAGAATACACCACCCCTTGCTCCTTCATTGGCTTGATTGTTTGGGGCCACCACAATGTTGTTGTTATTGTTGGCCCTTAATGGACAAACATTGATGAAATGATTTGGATCCCCACATTGGAAACAAGCTCTAGCCACAGGTTGTCTTGGAGCGGTGAGGAGAGGTACATTGGGATGGTTGACTTGTACTTTTGGCAATCTATAATGAATGGCAAAATGACCCAAGCGATTGCAATTTGTGCCCATTCGAAATGGTTTTGTAGGCATGTGATGGAAATAGCAAGTAAGACATAATGGATGTGGACTGGTATAGGCCTTTTTATAGACCTGGTTAGTTGCAGCAGTAGGGGAAACTTGTTGGAGTGGGATGGCATGAGTAACAACGTTCAGGTGATCGGCTTTTCTTTTGTTGTTCTTGAAAGGAGCAAATGAATCATCTTTAGTTTCTGGTTTGCTTGGTTCGTTTGAACCTTTTGGTTGGTCCTTATCTATCTTGAACCCTTTCCTAGTTAGGGTTCCAACTTTGACATGATTGTTAGTCAAAGTTGATGCCATGTGAATGGCATCAGCAAGAGTAGCAGGCTTGCTACTTATGACCGAGTCTTGTATTTGAAAATCTATTCCACCAATATATTTCTCGATCCCTTTTTCCAAAGGGGTCACCATATTTGGGCATAGAAGACTTAGTTCATTAAATCGGTTGTTGCAGGTCATCTTCATGCCAATTTCTTGCTTGAGTTCCCAAAACTCAAACTCGAGCTTCTTGACCTCATTGCGAGGGAAAAGCTCTTGAGTCTGTCCCAAGTCAGTTCAGTAGCAGTGTTATCACCTAAGGTCCTCTTCTCGTTATTCCACCAAGTAAGGGCTCGTTTCTGAGAATACCCTGTACCATAACAAACTTTTAAGTTGGCTGGGCAATCACTGTTTAGAAAGGTACTCTCCATACCCTCGAACCATTGGAGCAACCCAATCTCTCCATCTGACCCATTGTACTTGGATGGGTTACAGGAATTCAAGTGCTTGAATGAGCACTTGGGTTGGTTGACAGGTTCAAGGTTTGGGTATGTTGGTTTAATATTGAGGCGTTGTTGCAATCGTATCACCATATCGGGTATCAAGTTTTCCATTTGTCGAGAAATTGTTGTGGCCATGCAACGTTCAGCAGCAAGTTCACATCTAGCCATTCTAGATAAACATGAAATGGTTAGGAATTTATTATAAATGAATTGAATGCTATTGAATATATTTGAATTGTGAGATTTAAAATATCATAGATGTAGCAATAATGGATTACTACTTATCATAGATAAAATGTCATTAATGAAGTCACACATAGTTAACTCTATTGGTTTGATGTGAAACTTAAATTACATTGATTGCTTATTAACATGTTAAGACTGTTGATCTTTGACTTTAGGCATAGTATTCAATCAAGGTCATGAAATTGTAGTACTGGTATCATGGATTGTATATAGTATGTGATATCATAATTTTTAAGATTTAGTGATGAATCACCATCATTAAATCTTAAGTATGATATTATTGATTTTTTATTGGATCACAAAATATACATTGTTTAATCAAAGAAGAATAACATCATAAGCCCTTAGATTTATTGATGTATCCCCATCACAATCTTAGCCTTAATGTTATAGATTTCTTCTAATCATAACATATGTATTGTGAAAACAAAACAAGGGATAACGACATCATTTCTTACATATGTGGTGATGAATCACCATCACTAATCTTAAGTTATGATATCATAAAAGTTGGATTTGTATAGGTAATATGTTGAAATCATTTGAATTTGGTTAAAAATCACTTAGAATTTATGTTGTTTGCAAGAAGTTTGGCATAACATGCTTCGGCCTATAAGTAAAATACTTTTATTGAGAATCCCCAGGAAAGCTGGAATGATACCTCATCAAGAATTATGAATTGCTTTCCTAGACAGGAGTCTCAACTACTGTAACAACTGTCAAAATTTGATAATAAATTTTAATTTATTTGGACTAAATGGGCTAGGCCCAGTTAAGCCCAATAAGGCCCAATAAAAACTCGGGCCTAACTAAGGCCCAATCGATGATGATAAACCGATTAAACTTATGAATTTCATTAACGGACTATTATATAATTATTTGGGATTTTCGAAGGCAAACGAACAAATTATTTATTAACGTTCGATGATCGATTATTATCCGAAAGTTGATAATTAGATTCTCTATATTAAATAATATTAGTGGGATTATTTTTTATTAAAAACCAACTAAAGAGACAGTTTAAAACAGTTAAACAGTTGAACAGACGTAAATGGGTTTAAACCGCTACGTTTATTTTTATTCGATGAATTAATTTTAGGAGATTGTTAGTGTTATTTTTAACATGTTACGGTCACGAAATAATAATCGTAACCACAAACGTGACTCGAATGGGTGGTTCATTTCGTGAATAATACGTGATTTATACGTGATACGTACTGACTTACAGTATTCCCCACCACTCCAAACCTTAGCTATAAAAGAAGCCTCCTACTTTTCTTCCCCATTTTCTAGTAGCCGTAAAAAAAACACCCACACAAGGTGTGCGTGTTCACGGTCAGAAGAACGAAACAAGGAGCTGCCGTCTTCCCTAGCTCCGGTGACGACTCATTATCCGGCCAAGACCCAACAGACCACCAGCCTCCTCTTCTCCAGCCTCATATTTCTTCCTTATACCTGCTGTAACACACACAAGGTTGTGTGTCTTGTTCGTGAAACCACAGCAGAAAAAGAAAAGAGGCAGCCGCACCTCATCTCCGGCAGCACTTTCCTCCGGCGAACGCAGCTCCGGCAACCTCCCTAACCTCTCCCTTCAACCTTCACTTCTTTCTTCCTTTCTCTTCCAGCTCCAGCCGTACGACACACACAACTTTATGTGTGTGTGCGATCGTGAACCAGACAACAACAAGAGGCCGGCAGCCACCTCTTTTCTTCGGCGAGTCCCTTTCCCGGTGAGTCCCTTCTTACGCGCTCGTGAGCTCCCCGTCACCTGACAACACTTCTCACAGCATCCATGGTTTACCTCCGGCGACCGGCTCAGCTACATTCCCGACTCCATCTACAACCGACTCATCCTCCTCCTCCACCGAACCCTAGCCATGGCAAACATCTCCCTCACGATTTTAACAATGTAACTCGTTGGTTCCAAAGGTAATAACTCGAGTCTAACTATGGATCTGGTTGCTTTCATGGTTGTATGCTTACATCGTGGTGATTTGCAACAGATCTGCGAGTTGGATGATGACAAAGTTCAGTATCTATGAGTGTTAAGGTGAGTCTTGGCAGATTTTGTCACACCTCGAGCCGGCGGGACGGATCGACTTCCCCGCCGGGCGGAAGGTTCCCGGGGTGCGATATCGTGAGTGATAATCATGATGATCAAATTGTTTACATATCATCAACATTTAGAATAACTAAAGCACAATATAGCATATAACTAGGATTACAAAGTTAAATTACAAATGTCAATGTTTGATAATTTAACTAAGTAAACCTATCAAAAAAATCAGATGGTTACTATCTTGTATCTGTACAAGATAACAAAAGTGATTCGTGTCAATAAAAAAATATGTGCTTCCCAAAAGTCTACTAGGTCCTCTAACTGGGCATCCTAGTATGCAATCCTGAGCCTTAGCTTAAGCCTGTGCGTAACCTGAGAAAGCATGTAAGAAAACAAAGTCAACACAATGGTTGGTGAGTTCATGTAGTTTAATAGTTTAAAAATAGCTTTAGCAAACCTCTTTCGGTAACAATCTTAATCTCATTAACATCACATGTAATATCCAATTCGGTATGCTTATATATAGAGCATATGTAGGGTCGAACTTACCGCCCGCCCAGCCAACATCCCATCACATACTAAATCACATATGATATTGTTGTTAATGATAATTAAGCGTTTTACCTGCAATCCCAATCTCGTCTTCGTCATAGCTTTTGCATAATGTTTAAAAGTTTACAAGTTTGTAGCATTCACACAGTTTATTCTTTAAGTATATTGTACGTGGATAATAGTTTCACAAATCGTAGTTTAGCTTTCACCAATCTCATGCATGGGTACAAGCTTTGCTCTAGCATAGTTTGGCATTTACGTAGCCCACGACCAGATACAAGCTTTGCTCTAGCATTGTTTAGGCATTATATATCTCATGAATTGGTTTTAGCTTAGAATCCGAATAGTTTAGCGTTTACGTATCTCATATATGCAGATACAAGCCTTGCTCTAGCATAGTTTGGCATTTACGTATCTCTTATATAGACACAAGCTGTGCACACACATAGTTTAGCATTTACATATCTCATATATACAGATATCAGCCTTGCTCTAGCATAGTTTGGCATTTACGTATCTCATATATAGATAAAAGCTTAGCATTCGCATAATTTAGCTTGCACGTATCTCATGCATAGATACCAGCTTGTGATGTGTGTTTGATTTTCATGCTCTTTAACAGTTTAAAGTTGTGTTTTTATGGGCATTTTATGTGGAATGAAGATACTTTGATATACAATTGTGAATTGCAGGTAAAAACACATTAGAGGGATGCCCGGGGGTGGTAACGAGGTGAAAAGATGCACAGACGGATCAGAAACTGTCGAGAAAAGCTCAAAACTTTGGAAGCGCATATCTTGAGCTAGAGGAAGAGTTACGGAAGCCATAATATATGACAACCGAGTTTCTCGACGAGACGAAGCTGTTGGTGAGATCAGACTGGGCGTAGGCTACGCCCAAGTCAGCGTAGGTTACGCCCGGGCGTAGACTACGCCCAAAAATTCAGCGTTGATAGAAATTTGCCACCGTTCAGCTTGGCCCAGCGTAGGATACGCCCAAATTGGGCGTAGGCTACGCCCAAAACGCGGAAAACGAGTTTTTAACCCTATTTCGCCTATTTTCAAGCGACATTCCAAAAAAGTCGAAAGTTAAGGTTTTTGGGGTCAATTTGGGACGATTTTGGGCAGTTTTTGAGTGGATCCAACCCTCTAAATCAAGATTCAATCCAAGAATTCATCAATGGAATCAACAATCGAAGATCAAATCATGAGAAGGCAAGGCTAGTTCTTTTGTAATTGCTTCCGGTTGATTAGGGTTGTAAGTGAAACAATGTTTGAATGTTGAATCTAGGTTTTTGATTGTAAACTTGATATGATTTCTTTTTGGTTGATTTAAACAATAGATTTTGTTTTCGTATTGTCGCGTTACCATCAGTGATTCGGTTTTCTTGCATCGTTTACTCATTGGTAGTTGTGTGATGTGTTGCATATGTCTATTGGTAATTTTGTGAATGAGCAAGTCTTAAACGTTCGTTCCATCTTTGTCACTTTAATCGAATTGATTGACAACATTAAGTTTATATGATTTCAACCTAGGTTTAATGTACATTCATGGTGGATCTTGCAACCTAAAAACCGGAAGTGATTACCTTTTTCATTAATTGTTTTCAAATCAAAATTAAAGTTTGTTTCTTTTAAACGATTCTCTTAATTCAATTCAATCAAGTTTTCATTTTTCTTAGATTAATTAGTTTGTAGTGACAATTAGCACTTTCCACTGATTCCCTGTGGAGACGACCTTACTTGCCCTTGCTATAGTCAAAGGTAGCTAAGTTCTTAATTATAAATTGTTTTTGATTGACCTACGACACATCGATCAAAATGGCGCCGTTGCCGGGGAATCAACGCGCAAAGTGCTAGTTTTTTAGGTTAGCTTTAGTTTAAGTGTAATTTTAGTTGCATTTGCTTTTCAAAAGCATAAAAATACAAAAAGATTTGATTTTTATTTTATTTTTGTTTTGTTTTGTTTATTGTTCGGAATTACACGTGGGTTTTCTTTGTTTGTGTTGTGCAGGTAATCGTAGAATTGCATGCATACTCGTTATTCAAGGAAGACATCACCATTGATCTTTGATCCTGAAATTGAGAGAACCGCAAGGCATAACCGGGTGTTGCATAGATCTGGTTTGATAGTACCTCCAATCCAACAACAAATTGATCAAGAAGCATCAACCATGAGTCATCACAGTGATCATGGAGCACCACCAAACTACCCAATACCACCACCTAACTACCAAGAGGATGATGATTTTCAGCCTTATCCCGAACCACCTCAAGCACCGCCTCAAGCACCACCTCATGGTCTATATAGAGGGGGCAACTTCCAACCTTTTGGACCTCAACCAAATCCTATCTTTGGGCCACCATCAAATCCACCACCTCCACATAACCCACCAAGGACTCCACAAAGATCTAATCAGGGGTCGTCTGACACACAATCAACTCATTTGAATCGTCATGATACACCTTCTCATAGAGCAAATAGTTTGTATCAAGAGGACAACATAAGAGGACGGGTTGATGATTGGGATGATGGAGTGGTCAATGAAGGAGATCAACGTTATGAAGGAGGTTGGGATAATAACAACCCTGATGCTGGATATGGATATCATGGTCATCAACAATATGATTATCATAATCAAGGATATCAAGGTCGACCTGGAGTCCCTAGAAGGCCTGATGTCAATCAATATCCTGATGGAGGATATGACCATTTTCATGATGGTGTGCCAAGGGCACCTAATCGAGGTATAGTTCAAGGTGTGGAAAGTCATTTTAGACCACACATAGCAGTGAATGCTTCACCTATTGTCCGTCCTGAGGTGAGAGGAAGATCATTTGAAGTAAGGCCACAGTTCTTGAATGTGTTACCCAACTTTTATGGCAAAGCATCAGAAGAACCATATCTTCATTTGTCAGAATTTGAAGCTGTTTGTGGTACAATAGGAGGGCAAGGCTTCACACCTGATCAAGTGAAGCTAGTTTTATTTCAATTCACTTTGAAGGATGCAGCTAAGTTGTGGTTTCTAGCATTGCCATCTGCTAGCATTTTCACTTGGGAGGATTTGCAGCAACAATTTCTTGATGAGTACTTTACTCCCCAAAGAACAAGTGATGCTAGGCACGCTATAAGGACATTTCAGCAACAATCAGGAGAGTTATTCTATGAAGCCTTCAAAAGATTCAAGCAGTTGCTAAGGACTTGTCCACATCACGGGATTTCTAAATGGGAATTAATTACTGCTTTTCATGATGGTTTGTCCACTGATGACATAAGGGATGCCAATTCCACTACAGGTGGAACATTTTTGTCCAACCCAGTAGATGTGGATTGGGACTATTTGGAGAAGATGGCAGTAAACTCCAAAAGGCAAGCACAGTCAAGTAGAAGGAAGAAGTTTGCTACAGTGAAAGCCTCGGGAAGCTCCTATGATAGAATGGAGAAGTTGGAGAAAACAAATCAAGCATTGGAAAGAGAGTTAGCAAATTTGAAGATGAGTGGAATCAATGGTGCTACAAGGGAGAATCAAGTGTTCCATGTTTGTGATGGATGTGGAGAATTAGGTCATGCAACTATGGATTGTCCTAGGCATGGTGGAAGAAAAGAAGAAGTGAATCAAGTTTACAGAGACCGAAAGCAATATGATATGAATTCCAATACATATCATCAAGGTTTAAGGAACCATCCAAATTTTTGTTATGGTAACTCTTCTAATCAATCTAATCCTAATTTTCAGGGATCAAGTCAGGGAAACCAACAGTACTAAAACAGGCAGTCAAACTACAACAATCAAGGGTACAATCAAGGTGGAAACAAGGGCTACCAAAGGAATTACCAAACAAATCATGATCAAGGAAGCTATTCAAGAACTTCTGAAACATCAAACAAGGAAATCATGGATTTTCTCAAAGAAATGAAGAAAGCCAATGAAGTACGAGACAAATCAGTCGAGGCATTATCCAAGCAAGTGGGACAATTGGCTGAAGAGGTAGCGATATACAGAAAGGAATCGGGTAAGCTACCTAGTGATACTGTAGTAAACCCTTTGCATCAGAGTTCCACTTCAAAGAACACAAAAAATATACATGTTAGTTCGGTGTGCACACATTAGTGTAGTGAAGAGAGTGAGTCAGAAGAAGAAAATGATCCAGGAGCACCTATCATTTCAATTCAGATTGGAGAAGTAAAAACTAACAAGGCACTTTTAAATTATGGAGCTAGTGTTAGTATTTTACCAGGAAGCATATATGATCAACATGAGTTTGGTCCTTTACATCCGGTTGACATCACTGTGGTGCTAGCAGATTCAACATGTAAAAGACCCCAAGGACTGTTGGTAGGGGTTGCGGTTAAGATTGGGGAATTTTATTACCCTGAGGATTTCTTGGTACTAGACTATGAGTCGAACACAAAGAAGGAACAACCAACGGTCATACTTGGAAGACCATTTTTGGCAACTGCTAATGCACAAATCAATTGTCGGGACAACACGGTTAGCATGACCTTTGGAAACCGTAAGTTGAGCTTAGATATATCGTCAAATTTGTTTACTTATTTTATTGAAAATAAATGTGCGATAACAGGTATTACTAACGAGTGTCATTCTCATTACAATGTTATTGAGAGGGGCACCAAAGAGAAGGGTTTCGTTTTTGACAGGTCTAAAGTGAAGGAAGATAAGAAAATAGTGAATGAAGATGAAAAAGTTCAGAAATCAATGGTATATCAGGTGGAAAACTCAAAAGAGCATATCAATGTGGAGGCAAGATCATTAAAATCACCGAAAGGACTGAAGAAACCACCTAAACATATCAAGCACACGTATGAAGATGGTGAATTTGTGAAGATGAAAGCCAAAGATGAGCTACTTGATACGAAAAAGATAGGAGAGACAAGTTGGTGTTGGGTTGATAACAACCAAGTTGGTAAGGTGACGGTTGGAAGTGAATTTACCTTTCAACCACCATAAACCCAAAATCAGGTATGGTCCGGCTGAAGACCTAAAACTTAGCGCTATTTGGGAGGCAACCCATTGAACTTTGTGGGTGTGTTCGCTCGAAACCCTCACGAGACTTCACTCGTCCACTCGGGCTACCGAGGGGTTTAAAAGGCTTGTTACATATGCTAAATGCAATCGTGATTCCTACGAAAGTGAGTTAGGTTTTGTTTGTGTTGTCATTTTTCTTGTTTTATTTATTTTTTTGTTGCATAGGTTTAATTACCATGTTCAAACACTCAAGTGTGGGGAAGAACTATGGGCTTTCAGGTTGACATATTCATCATCTGCCTCAGGATGAAGCAATAAAATCTAAGGGTTGCCAATCATGTGTGCATAACTTATCAGGTCCACGTGCTCTTTTCATGCTTTCATAATTGTTTGTTTGGACTATGTTTGACAATTGTTGCTTGTGTTTGCTTGGTGATGTACTGATTGAGTTGTTGAATGATGGTGGTAAGAAATTTAAGGTTGAAGTGGAGTGCAAAGGGAATTTGAAGGGGGCATTTGGGTAAATCAACACATCATACTCATTTCACACTCATATTTAGTGAAAAATTTACATTGGGGACAATGTAAGGTTTAAGTGTGGGGATGAGGGAAAATTTGAAAAATTTGCAAAAGTTGTTTCAAAATAGGTCTTTTTGTGCACGAAAAACAAATTTTTTGTCAAAGAAAATTGTGAATGCGTCTTTAACCGGTGTATATGTGTAACTTCCTAATTATGCCTAGTTCTTTAAGTTGCGGAATAAAGTTTTCTTAGCAAGTTGTAGGAAAATTTAGTAGGTAGGTCTCAATTAAGGATACAAGGCTAGATAGTGGATAAACATGCATGCTTTACATCCGAAACCCGTTACCACCGTTTTTGTGAGAATTTGAGCCTATGTGGAGCGTGAAATAGATGTAGAATTGATGCTCATTTTCGTTTGATGTGTGATTACCTTAATGTTGTTATCATTTCAGAACTTGCATAGTTAATGCATGTTAAAACCATGAGCCAAAGTGTGCACAAACGTGATAGAGGCATTAGGATAAACCCTTGTTTAGCCTTATGTCTTTCTTTCACCAACCCTTGACAAAATCCCCTAGTCGCCATTTTTGAGCCAATTACCCATTTCTTTGTTAAACCAAACCCAGTTCAGTAGCCAAAATCAGCCTGCATAGTCATTTTAGTTTAGACCCATATGGTGAATCCAAGTAAAGTCGTGTTAAAAAAAAGGGGAAAAATTTGTTCGTAGTGATGATATTAATGTTTAGAAATAAAAAGTAATCCAATAAGGGCACAACTTACCATAGTGATTATGTGTAGTAGTTGTTTGTGTGAACTTAACTTGGATGTCGCATGTTTTAGCCACTTACATTCCTTTTCCATACCTTATCCTAAGCCAATGCTACAACCTTGAAAGACCTCTTGATTTGTGTATACTTTGTGCATAATGGTGGAGATTTGATTACTTTGCAAGCATATGATAATGATGCATCATTATTGGATTGAGAATTCAGAAATACTAGTGCATCATTGCTAGTTCAGATACAAAACCGAGTGTAGTGTTCATTGTGAGAGGTGTGAATATGTGCATGTGAACCATTTGAAGCTAAGTGTCCTTAATTAGAGATTTCCTTGTCAAATTTGTAATATTGCTTGTTGGGATGTAAATCTATTGCACGTTGTAAGTCTTGGGAATTAGGTGTGGTTTTGAAGTTTTGCTATTAACCGGTAATGAGATGTTTAAGCAATTGTTTTTGTTGAATCATTTGTTATCGTGTGTAAAGGACCTTGCTTGGGACAAGCAAAACATAAGTGTGGGGATGTGATGGGTGTTTGATTTTCATGCTCTTTAACAGTTTAAAGTTGTGTTTTTATGGGCATTTTATGTGGAATGATGATACTTTGATATACAATTGTGAATTGCGGGTAAAAACACATTAGAGGGATGCCCGGGGGGTGGTAACGAGGTGAAAAGATGCACAGACGGATCAGAAACTGTCGAGAAAAGCTCAAAACTTCGGAAGCGCATATCTTGAGCTAGAGGAAGAGTTACGGAAGCCATAATATATGAAAACCGAGTTTCTCGACGAGACGAAGCTGTTGGTGAGATCAGACTGGGCGTAGGCTACGCCCAAGTCAGCGTAGCCCAAAAATTCAGCGTTGACAGAAATTTGCCACCGTTCAGCTTGGCCCAGCGTAGGCTACGCCCAAATTGGGCGTAGGCTACGCCGAAAACGCGGAAAACGAGTTTTTAACCCTATTTCGCCTATTTTCAAGCGACATTCCAAAAAAGTCGAAAGTTAAGGTTTTTGGGGTCAATTTGGGACGATTTTGAGCAGTTTTTGAGTGGATCCAACCCTCTAAATCAAGATTCAATCCAAGAATTCATCAATGGAATCAACAATCGAAGATCAAATCATGAGAAGGCAAGGCTAGTTCTTTTGTAATTGCTTCCGGTTGATTAGGGTTGTAAGTGAAACAATGTTTGAATGTTGAATCTAGGTTTTTGATTGTAAACTTGATATGATTTCTTTTTGGTTGATTTAAACAATAGATTTATGTTTTCGTATTGTCGCGTTACCATCAGTGATTCGGTTTTCTTGCATCGTTTACTCATTGGTAGTTGTGTGATGTGTTGCATATGTCTATTGGTAATTTTGTGAATGAGCAAGTCTTAAACGTTCGTTCCATCTTTGTCACTTTAATCGAATTGATTGACAACATTAAGTTTATATGATTTCAACCTAGGTTTAATGTACATTCATGGTGGATCTTGCAACCTAAAAACCGGAAGTGATTACCTTTTTCATTAATTGTTTTCAAATCAAAATTAAAGTTTGTTTCTTTTAAACGATTCTCTTAATTCAATTCAATCAAGTTTTCATTTTTCTTAGATTAATTAGTTTGTAGTGACAATTAGCACTTTCCACTGATTCCCTGTGGAGACGACCTTACTTGCCCTTGCTATAGTCAAAGGTAGCTAAGTTCTTAATTATAAATTGTTTTTGATTGACCTACGACACATCGATCAGCTTGCAATATCGTAGTTTGGCATTCACGTATCTCATGCATAGATACAAGCTTAGCATTTAGCACATAATCATAGCTTGTAGCATATAGCATCTAGTATTAGCGTATAGTTTGAGCATATAGTCTGTAGCATCAGCATTGTGCATATAGTTTAAGCATTGAGTTTATAACATTAGCATTGAGCATATAGTTTAAGCATAGAGTTTATAGCATTCGCATTGAGCATGTAGTGATAGCATGTAGATTATAGCATTAGCACTTAAGTTTAAGTCTTAGCCTTTAGCTTTCATAATAAGAGTAACAAGTTTAATCAATTGTATAAGCATCATGAATAAGTGTAAAAGCATTTAATAACATTTCAATACTTGTTTAAAATGTATAACATGCTTCTCAGTCCTGAGGTAAAAAAAATATGTTTGAAAAGGGACAAATGAACTCACATTGGGTTTGAAGTGGTTGACTAAGTATAAACAAGAATGCACGCGCTCGTTGTTGTACTTGGGGTTGTTTTCAAGCTCCTGTATTGATTTCATGTGGTTTGTAACTTATCAGAATAAGTTGTAGTGATTTGCGTGTGTGTATGTGATAACCCTAAAGTTGGCTAACACTGGTGAGTCTCGGTCATCATTCGGCCCTAAGTTACTTGTGATCACTCATGTTAATATGACGTGTCTTCACATTGCATGTTAGGTTCACTTGTTTGCCATTATTAGACTTTAGTAGTTTGTTGCCTCGTAATTGTAAAAATTTAGTGTTTCGACATTATTTAAGTAAAACACTTAGATTTCTACTTTAACTTAACATGTGGTTTCTAACTTACTTTGTTTCATCTTTATTTCTTAACTCCTTTCCATCTTTATTGTAGTTTAAGTTGTTAATCCCACGCAAGTTATCATTAGTATCGATTCAAAGTGTTTTTACGTTATTTGTTGTTTGGGCCGAATGAGCCAATGTGGACCGAATCCTTAATCATTGGGCCTAATAGTATGGCCCGAGTGTTTGCTAATTGGGCTGAGCCAAGAGTGGGCCAAGTATATATACGCAGGCCGGCTAATTGTGTGTCCACATAAAAGGGAAATATGGGTCGTAGGGGTTGTGTGGGCCGAGTAGGTGTGTTGGGCCGATCAAAACGCTTGGACCGAAAGTGTGACATGGGCCGAAGAATGTTTCTAGGCTAGATGAGTTATCCAAGTCGAGAGTTAAGGCCCAACATGTGGGGGTGTCCTTCTGGCCCAACTGAGTCAAGAGAGTGGCCGCATAAGGCTCGGCTTAGCTCAGTGAACCTTAAGGTTCGTCACTGGTATGGTTCGGCCAAGGTTCGTTGCGCCTGGTTCAGTGATGCGTGGGTTCGGCTACAAGTCTAGGGTTCGCCAGCTTCCAGGTTCGACAATGGTGGTTGGTTCGGAGTTCCCAGGTGGCTTTGGCTGAACTCAAAGGCTCGGCCAAAGGTTTGTGATTCGCAGGAGGTTCGTGGCTGAAGGGTTCGCATGTCATGCATGCAAGGTTCGCGGTTGAAGAGAAAACAACATGGTTCGGCCCTAACACATGCAGGTTCGTCACCTAGGGTTCGCTGTGAAGGTTCGGCGGCCTACAAGGGTTCGGCCATTAGCTGAGTTAACAAGTTCGGCCGTCCCTCTTTCCCGGCTTCTCTCACGAACCTGTTCACCATGCATCACCATCTCTAGCCTGTAGTTGTTGTAGGCTAGTTCCATGGTTCTAGTTATGTGAAAATCGTTTCTTGAAGGTGTAAAGTTCGATGAAAATAGGTTTCTAACCGGTTGAAGTGGGTGGGTCAACTAAGGTGACCATAAAACCCTACTTTTTCAAACATTCAAGCTCAATACCTCGAAATCGACTAGACAAACACTCAGATCGGTTGTACTTCCTGGTAAAGGATGTTGAGAGCTTCGTGTGGACACCAAAAACACAAGATTTCACCAAGGATTGAAGGAGTTATGATGATTTGAAGCCTTGAACTTTTAGAGAGAGGGGAATGGCATAAATGAGGAAAATGCTTCATTCATGTCTTATATACCCCGGGGGTATTCGGTTTCGTTTTGTTTCGGTTGCTTGTTTTTTTGTCTCCGTTGCGTTTCTGGATTATCACCTGCATTTTATGTATTTTAAATAAAAAGAATCTATTTGAATTATTTTAAAAGTGGTTATCCCTAGTAAATCTTTTAAATCCTCTTTTCTTGAATTATTTATCGTAATTGATTATTTTAAACATTTCGTTAACTCGCGTACATTGCGCATATTCAATGTAATTTAATTAGAATGAATTTATTTTTTTAAATTTATAAAAGATTGTGATCCCTAATAAATATTTAATATTCACTTTCTTAAAGTATTATCGTTCGTTTCGTCGTTTGTTATCGTTTCGTCAGAACGTGTCGCCTTCGCGTATTCGTTCGAATTGTCACCCTAACGAACACCGCGTTGGTTTCACTTTCTGATTCTTGTTTTCTACTTTTCAGTTATCGTTTCAAAACATTAAACTTTCAGATTTATTCGTACAGATCGTCACCTATACGAATAATTCGTCGGTTTAGCATTCTGCAACGACATCTGCTAGGGTTTTGTTTTGTTTAACCTCGCATACGTTTATACATAATAGCATTAAATCAAGCATATGTGTGTCAGTTCAGTGTTGTTTGATGTGTTTATGACTGTTAAACCGTGAGATTTAATCAGATATCAGAAACAATAGCATAATAGTTTAGTGTCAAGCATTAAATGTCAATAGCATATACATAGTTTCATGTATTGTGTACCTGAGTTACTATGCAAGTTACTGTTGAGATCACTGTTCCGGTAACGCTTCCGGCATTGATGTTACAGATTTGTTCTCATTAAACACTGGATCCATGATTTTGTTTTAATGTTGTTTGTAAAATCAGCAGATCTGAAGATTTGTGACATCTATAGACAAGTTATGGTGGTCCTAAGCCATATTATCGTATCTCGAGTGTTAAGAGTTTATATTCTTGGTTTTTATTAAATGAAATACACACAAAAAAAAATTATAAACTATTATAACAATTATGAAACAATAAAAATATATAATTCGATTTAAAAGACAAGTTATCTTGACAAAACGATTACATACCGTCATCAAGAGATTTAAGACAGATACATTTATTACTAAGCAAAAGTTATCTAATGGTTTGATTTGACCAATTTAATTATTTAAGGATTGGATATATACACAAATGTGAGCTTAAAAAGTGTTGTATTAGAGTTTATAAAACTTGAATATTTAAAATGAAATGTAATAAATATTTTATACACAAATAATCAACAAAAAGCAAAGGATTTATATATGTCTAAATATGTGTGAGTGTGTGTAAAGGCACATTTAATTTAACCATTCATGATGATAAAAGAACAAGATTAGTTACACACATATTTTGGGTTAAATGTACGCATAAAAACGGTTTTGAATAAACAACATATATTTATATAAAGAAACACCTATAAGTACATATTTATGTCGGCTATATTAGCTTATGTATTGGCAGTATATGACCTTTAGTGAACTTCATTTATTTTAAGCTCGTAGTCATACAATAACTAAACTTACCACTTATAAGTAAAAGTCATTTTATGAATAACAACAAAGACTTGTATATAATATGAACATATGGGAATATAATGATCACTTTTATAATGCAAACACATATATCAGTTTAAGCACGTTGAATACTTTTGTTTATAAATATAAACCAATTATGTGATGTGTTAATATGTAATAACAACAATTATCAAGTTTGATAATTAATATTATATATGCACATTTAAGCATATCAACTATAAACACATCCGATCAACTAAATAATCGAGTACTAAAGGATAGACAATATTAATTGAAAGTAACGTATGTAAACAAAAAGTCTTAGGTTAATCAAATTTAACATATGTGAGGACGCGTTAGAGCACATGTGACAGTTGTGTCAACTATTCACGTGAAACAAGATTGTTGGTATTGATTATCTTTGATTTACAAACAGGAACTTATATTTCATTTGATTGGGAAACACTGCACTTTATCAAGCATACATAGTTGACTAGCACTGATGTGCTGACTATGTTTACTCTGACTTTGGTTATCATCATGCATGGACATGGGTTCCATTGCTGTTACACACTATGAGTATTCGTAGCCCCTTTTACTTTTTACATATTTTGGGGGAAATACATGCTACAATACTTTGCTTTTATGCTATGATACTTAAAAGGTTTTCATTACTACGCTTAATGTGTTAATGCTGGAACATAAGTTAGCCGGATGTAGATTGCATGAGAGTTTGTTATTCTTTTGTAAGTCCCTTCTTATTTATGCCTAGACACAACCATTAACTCATGGGTATGAGCCAGTGGATATATTGGACAATACTATCTTGGTTAGCCCATTCACCTATCGGGTGGTCTTGCTACCTACAGTAACCCAATGAGGCCTATACGGTGGATGAATATGTCTAACTCGATTGTATACTTTGAACTCGGGACGAGTTTGGTGATCATGAGATCAAAAACAAGGGCAATCAGTCATATGCTTGGTTGTGGACTCATGTAGATTGCATTCATTCACACTTATGGCTTAACATATTAATGATAGCATAACATTATTGGATTGATTATCCTACTCGAATTTTATTGAAACATTATGGGATTGATGATCATACTAGATTTTTATTGAAACATTTTAGGATTGATGATCCTACTGGATTTCTATTGAAACATTTTACTCGTGCCTGGAATGGCTAACACATCATCGGATTGATGATCCTACTGAGTTTTGATTTAAACTTATTACTCGTGCCTGGATGGCAAACACTATTACTTAAACTGTTTGATTAAACATAAAACCTACGAACTCACCAACTTTTTAGGTGACACTTGTTTTTGCATGTATTTCAGGTACTAATCTAAGACTATATATGGACCTTACACTTAAGCAGAAGGACTAGCATTCTCTCATACTCAATGGGTTCTTGATATACAGTTTCGTCGCATCTCTCGTGTTTCCGCTGACGGCGGGGGTGTGACAACTACTGGTTTTTATCCTTCTAGTTAGTATATGTCCCTCGTAACAACTTAATTCTAATGGGATTATAAACAAACCATTTGATATTGTTTGAAAACACAAGGAATGGCATTCAAAATTGAATACCGGGTGACATGTTAGAATCATTTAGTTTGTAAAGTGTTTGGTATGATATGCTTTGACATACAAGTAGTCATACTCTTATCGGAAGTCCCCAGGAAAGGTAGACAGTTCCCACAGTACCTCGAAGGATTTATACGAATAGCTTTCCTAGAGAGGAATTCTAACTAGCGGTACTACACTCTTCAAGTTACTACATATCCATCTCACAAACTTAATTCTAACGAGATCTTAAAATCAGTGTTGGAATTCCTATGTTGTCTAAAGAATAATATTAGGCATTAAGCCTAATGATTTTAAATTCTTAATATCTAAGGATTGTTTGCACATATGTGAGATTGAGATGGAGTTTACTTAAAGCAAGTATTAAATCAATTGCTTAACTAAGTAAATCCCATGATAATAAGTTGTCTTAATCTAAGGTATTCCTAACTAAGTGTAAGCAAGACATATTAACTATGACATTGTATATATATCACACAATAAGTATTATATAACACATAGCACATAAGCAAGTAATAAACAATCAATGAGAATATGAGATAACTCATATTTGGGCTACCTAAATTATAGTCTTGGCCACCATTTCTAATAACCTAATTCCCTATAAGCATGGCTCTGGTACAAATTCGTCACACCCCGACCGACGGCGGTATACGTCGCGGTGCTAGCTTTACTGTTCATTAGCTCATGGTGCTATTATAACATTTCGATATTTAAAACATCATTATTAACAATTCAATCAATACATTAATTACAACATTCAAACCAAACATTACAACACACTCAAAATTAAATTACATTTGAAATACTAGTACATTGTTAAGCATTTACTAGGTCTACTAATGCTTATCCTATGTCTTCACCTTAACCTGTTACATATGTAAAATAAATTTGGGTCAACTATATGAAAAGTTGGTGAGTTACCCATACAGTTTATATATATATATATATATATATGAATATGTTTGAAAACTTAAATGCAAACAAGGTCTAAATCAATATGACCTAAAGCAAGTATACTACAATTTTAACTTGAATTCTTTGGCTCTTTCACCTTTACTACTTGATTACATAAGTCATTAATGAAAGGCTACTAGTTACAACAATTGAGTATAGGCTTTTTCACCCTTGCATTTTTCAATAACCAAAGTTATTGTGCAAAGACTACTAGTCACATAGATTTTAGACTCTTTCACCTTGCAATGTATATAATATCTTAATTTATATTGCAAGGGCTACTAGTAACCTTGAATATAAACAAGTAGGCATACTAAGCACATAAGTCAAACAACTTAGACTAATAGTTTGCATCTAATTTTGATTTTTGACTCTAGAATAACAAGATTTAGTATAACATATGTGACATCCCTAAATACAAAAGTAAAAGAGGGAGTATGAGTGAAACTCACACTAAATTGATTTGCTAGTCTAAGTACTTGATAGAGTTTTAAGTCGAGTATCACACGCCAACCTAAAGTTTATAATAATAACTTATCAAGTTTGATATTCCTAAAGTTCAAGCTTTCGTGTCCTTCAAGCTGTGTTGTAAAAATCGGCCTAGGCGGCCGCCTAGGCGCTAGGCGCCCACTTACTGTGTAATTTTTGGCCTAGGCGGTGCCTAGGCGCTAGGCGGCCTAGGCGGGGTCTAGGCGGGCTAGGCGGGGCCTAGGCGGCCTAGGCGGCCCGATCAGTTTTTTATTTTTTTTTCACTTTTTTGACTTTTTTTGGCTTTTTTTGACTTTTTTATGGTAAAAGGGGACCAATTTCATGATTATTTAGACATTTCTCAATCAAAAATCTTTAATATGTCTCTGAAACATCGAATCAAAGCAGTTAACATCGAAATTTATCTCTAAACTTTGAACTCAGTGTTTAAGTTTGCACTTTAAAGTACTTTTTTTAGTATATTTAAGTATATTTTTTAAAATTATTTGAAGTATTATATTAAATTATTGATATTGATGTGTGTATATAATATATATTTGTAAAATTACATATAAAAATTCCAATCCGCCTAGCGCCGATTAATCCCGATTAATCCCGATTAATCCCGATTAATCCCTAGGCGGTACCTCGCCGCCCGACTAGCGCCTAGCGACTTTTACAACCATGCCTTCAAGTATGACATTCTATGTATACTTAAGGATTTTGTCTAAGATTGATAATGCATGGGTCTAGGGTTCGAATGATATTTTGGGAATATTTATTTATTATTTTACATAAATATTCCTAAAGTTTAGTTCCATAACCATTGATAAAATGTTTAATATTGAATTCCTAATTTTATTTTATTTGTTGTTTTTAGTTATATATATTATAATTATTTAAATAGGTAACTCTATAATTATTTAAAAACTCATATATAATTATACTATATTTGTTTACAACCTAGTTAATTTAAATGTTTTGCCTATTTCCAGCAAACTGTGATGTTTAAAATATATAATTTATTTTCAGAATTAATCAAAATAATTTTCTGAACTTTTCATCAGGTTTGTTTAGTATTTTGTTGTTTTACTAATTTGCCATAAATGCATTATTCATTAAATTAAAACCATTAAGTGAATATACAAGAATGTATTTTAATTATAAAAATACGTGTAACATGTTGATAATATTTTCCAGAAATTAAAACATTATTCTCAGAAATATTTCACAAATTTTAATTAGTTTATAGAATACCTTTATAATTATTTTATTTTATAAAAATGTAACAGAATGCTATAAATAATACTTTTATGTTTTTAGAATTTTCTTATAATTATTTTATAAAAATATAGTGATAAAAATGGATAAAACTAAAAAAAAAAATCGGTTAAAGGTGCAACTCCTGGGTCTCGAGCCCGGGTCTCCCCCATAATAAACGTGTGCTTACCGCTGAGCTAGTAGGGGGATTCGCTGATTACTTTCGTTTTCATTTATTGTTATACATAAACTTAATTTGAATCCCAAACCGAAGAACCCTAATTCTTTATCATTCGAAGTCATTTCACACATTGATCATAAGCCCAAGATATCATAGGGCTTTTTATCCTCGTGTTATGGCGAGTAAATTAGTGTATGGTAATACCTGGTTTGCTACCGATTTGGGAGAGTTCGAGTAAGAGGTTGGTCGCGGCTCTATTGAGTCTTGATTCCCGATCAATCGAAGTCGTGAGTACTGTTGCTTTGCACGAAAAGGTTCGAAGGATTGAAAGGGAGATATATGTTGATTTAATTGAGTTTTTATATCTGTTTAATTCGATTTTGATAAACGTGTTTTTCATTGATTTTTGATTAAGGATTTCGAATTACTATCCATTAATTTTTTTTAATTGATGATTGAGAGAACATCTCGTGATTGAATCCTTGTCAAAACGAGTTTGATCGAGCTGTTCATGGATCAAACATGAGCTGGAAGAAACCGGGTTGCGCATAGGGTCGTGAGTCGGGTCTGGGTATCCATCGGGTAAGGGGGAAGGGAAAAAGGAAATAAAGTTTTCCTCTTTGTCATTTTCAGTCCTCCATGTTACTTATTCCTTTCATTTTTCTAATGTAATTCCTTTCTCACACAACCAGCTATTATTTTGTGCAATTAAGGTCCCTCAAGTTTACTTGTTTTATTATTTTATGCATGCGATGTTTATAAAAGTTTGTAAAACTTTTTGTTAGGTATTTTTAACTAAATATTGTTATTGTTATTGTTATTGTTATTGTTATTGTTATTGTTATTGTTATTGTTATTACTTAAATATATTTTATAACAATCTTCTTTTGTAATGTTACATTTTTTTAGGATTTTTTACTTTAATATTATAATGTGTATACATATAGATATAATATATTTAACATGTTTCATAATATGTTTCCTTTATCAAGATTTATTTTATGCTATATCTATGTGTGTGTTTATATGTTGAAAAAGTGTTACAAGCTTACTCTATTATACTTAAGTACATTTTATAATTCAAATTAGAGGCAGAAAACCGTAGGGATTACAAATATTACACAACATAAAATGCTTCACTTTGTTTGATGTTTCCACATAGTTGACCATATAGGTATAGTTCATATTTTTCAACCATATAGTTTTTACTAAGATTAGCTCCCTTGATGATAACATTTGAATCTATGAATCCTAACATTGGTCAAGCTTTCGATTATACTCCGAATGTACTATTGGTGCTTATATACAGGGTATACCGCATCCAACCCATCACACCACCAATACTTTGAAAGCATACCGATCACCTACCAATACAACACAACATAAAAATGTTTCACCTTTGTTTGATGTTTACATGTACTTGTCCATATATGTATGGTTCATACTTTTCAACCAAAATTTGATTGAGTTTAAGTTAATCATCCAATGTTTTCAATAATTGTGTCCTTTGTCTTGTATTCGTAGGATTTACATGTACTGCAAATTCACGTTCCGTGTGCACCCGTAACGAAAATTTTCCTTGCATGTTTACCCTACTTGCTGATTATGGCACACAATTGAGTGGATACAAGGCTCATTAATGACATGTGATCCTTAAAGTTCACAATAACCCCAAATACAATATAGTTAATGTCGATAGAGTTACTGCAGACCATTACTATATCAAATGGTCTATCATCTTGTTTGTATTTTACCAAGTAAAAGCTCAAATTTATAATTTACAAGATTTTATTAGCACTAAAATCAATTAGCACAAAATCATAACAATCATTGATCGTGAACGTATCATTCAAACGTCCTGATTAGGTTGAGCATCTTGGGCAATTAGTTGAAGAGTTCGGGCACGAGTCGCTCTTTGGTTATTGTTCGTGAGTCTTGGGCATTGATTTCTAAAGTGGTTAGGATCGCCACATTCATAGAAAGCCCTTTTGTTAGCTATGGCAGGAGGTAGTTGAGCTTGTTGCACTAGAGGTCCACTTCGATAAGTGTTGGCAAAGTGACCATACCTCCCACAGATAGTGCAGACACGACATTGTCAGTTAAGTGGGTGATGTAACCTACATGTGTTGCATAGAGGTTGAAATCCCTTATAGAGTTTGTTGTTTTGTGTAGCTTGTTGTTTCAGAGGAATAGCAGGGGTTGCCATAGTAAAATTCCTAGTCTTTCGCTTATGAGTGTTGATTAGGGGTGTTAATGGTTCGGTTCGAAACTGTAAAACCGCCCAAACCGGTCATCAGTTCGGTTTCACGGTTGTTTTTTTCTAAAAATTGGGTCGGTCGGTTTCGAAAGTTCAAAACCATAATGAACGGTTTGGTTTATAGTTTTTGCCAAAAATCGGTCGTAAAAAACCAGACCGGAGCGTATGTGTGTATATATATATGTATATATGTATGTGTGTGTATGTATGCATTTTGATTTGTATATACTATTTAATTAAATTGTTGGTTGTTTGGTTAGTACTTGACGTTTTATAACTTTGGAAAGTAAGTTGGTTGTTTTTTGACTTACTGGTTTATTTGTGGATATCATGTTTCTAGACAAATTTTGTATTAGATAACATGTTTTGTAATAATAAATATTTTTTACATCTTGTATTTTATAAATGTTTTGTAATGTTTTTTACACAGTTTATAATTTTAGACAGGTTAGTGATAGAAGTTTTTTTTTTTTTTTTTTTTTTTTTTTTTTTTTTTTTTTTTTTTTTTTTTTTGCAAAAGCAGCCTTTACTTTTTATTTTTTAACATGCCAAAACCGGAAGCAAACTGTTTATAACGGTTCGGTTCGGTTTGGTTCGGTTTTTATTTTTAACGGTTCGGTTTATGGTTTAACCTAAAAACTGTAAAAACCGGACCGTGAACACCCATAGTGTTGATAGTTTTAGTTTTGGCCTCCTTAAAAGGCTCATCAGTGTTGGCCTTTTTTTCAGATTTCTTGACTCCCTTTCTGTTAAGAGTTCCAGCCTTAACATGAATGTTGATTAATGTTGCAGCAAGTTGTATTGCATCTTCAAGTGTGGTAGGCTTGCTACCAAAAGCATTGTCTTGGATTTGCATATGAAGGCCACCAATATACTTTTCAATGGCCCGAGACACAGGTGTCACCAAGTGTGGCACAAGCAAACTGAGTTCATGGAAACGGGTTGCATAAAGAAGGTTCTCTCCACTATCTTGTTTGAGCTCCTAGTATTCGGCTTCCAGCTTCCTCTTCGTTACAAGGACAGAATTCCTCGGTCATAAGTTGCTTGACCATGACCAGGTCAAAGCTAGAGCATCATCTACACCACTTGTTCGTGTTTCACCATTTCACCAAGTGAGTGCCCTGTTTTGAAAGACACTGGTGGCATAACGAACCTTAAGGTTCTCAGGACAGTCAGAATGAAGGAACGTGCTATCGATGCTTTCAAACAATTGAGGCAGTCCGATTGTTCCTTTAGAAACAATAAACTTTGCAGCGTTGCAACAGTTAAAGTGTTTGAAGGTGCAAGTTGAAGATGCACCCTCACCATTGCCATTATTTTGAACTGGGTTCACATTTGCAGGACTATGGAAACAACTAAGTTCCTCATGGATTCGGCTCGACATGCCCTCGAATAGTGCGGAATCCTATTCGGGAGGTTTTCCAATCGAAATCTATACGCCTCGTGGTAATTCGATGATTAGGAATCAACGTTTTGATCGAAATCGAACACCACGGGCCGGAAAACGAACTTGGAAGGCAAGGGGTGGCTAATTAAGAACTATTTTTAAATTTGTAAAAGATAAATAATGTCATTAACTATTATTATTATTATTATTATTATTTTTATTATTATTATTATTATTATTATTATTTAATTGGATAGATAATATAATTTATTCAATACGAGAAATAATCTTTATATAATAATAAACAAAAATCTTTTGTCACTTGTCAAATTTTCATGTTTATATTGTCACTTGTTACTTTTTTATCACTTTACTCAAGCATCTCTCGTATTAATTATACTAGCTTGGTTATTAACCCATATATTACACTTATTTAATATAAAATATTAAATAGTTAATAACTAAAATTTAGCGATTATAAAATGATATTTTGATATAAAATGTTTATTTTATATATTAAAAAAATATTTAAAGTAACAAAAAAATAATTAAAAACTTTAATCACTATACAAATGATATATGCCATTTTCATGTGTAACAATTGATATCTTAGAAATAATTGACGTTAAAAACTTTCGTTTTTATTATATTAAAAATTAACTTTTATAAATCAATAATATAAATTTAATTTTTGTAATTTTTGTTTATAAAAATTTCATTGTTTAAAAACTTATTTCATAGTATATTTTATTTTTAAAAAATCGGTTTTTAAGATAACTTTTACATAAATTTTGTTTTTTTGAAAATAGAATATTTTTTACTTAAAAAATTTTTGATTTTAGAAAATTTTTTGATTTTATTAATTTTAAGTGTGTTTTATAATAAAAAGATAAAGGATATATTAGTTATTATTAGCGTTATAATTATTTAATAAGAGATTTTTTTTTAAAAAAAAAGAGAGAGAATATAACTATCTAATAGCAGAGAGAAATAAGTGTAATGATAAGAAATTGACAAGTGTCAACAGTGGTGTAAGAAGATGAAAAGTGGGAAAATTGTTACTCTTTTATTAAAGAGTATATATATATATTATCTTTTCCAATAAATAATAATACTATTAATGGGTAATAATATTATATGTAGTTTTCATTTTAGAAAATAGTTTTTGATAAATTAAAAATCAAATATTTTTAATAAAAACACACTTTAAAAGAAGTTTATAAAATTTGAAATTTTCTCAAAAAATCAATTTTTTTTAAAATAAGATATATTTTAAATTGATATTTTAAGTAAATAAAAGTTTTATAAAAAACAAGATCAGTTAAAAAAATTTTTAAAAATAATAAAATAAACTATAAATCATAGTTTTTAAATAATGTGTTTGTTAGAAAAAAAATGATGTTTATTATAATAAAATTATTTAAAAGTAATTATTTTAAAATCAAAAGTTATAAAATCATAAGAAAAGTTACATTTTTAGTTATTTATGCTTAATGATATTTTCAGATTAAAATTGTAAATTATTTTTTTGATTTGTAACAATTACTTTTAGATAGAAAAGTAAGTGAAGTTTTTAACATTAATTAGTTTGAAAATCATTATTGTTACAAATTAAAAATGTCAAGTATCATTTCATTAGTTATTGAAAAATTTAATTATTGTTTTATCACTTAAAACACTTATTTATACGTAATTTAATAAATTTATATCAAAATATTATTTTATAATATTTAAATTTTCATTACTTTTTATTTAATATTTTATATTTAATCCGTGTAATAAATGGAGTAATAATCTAGTTTAATTTATAACATGGTTGTAAAAATCGGCTTACGCGGCCGCCTAGGTGCTAGGTATCCGTCAACTGTCTCGATTTTGGGCTAGGCGGTGCTAGGTGGTGCTAGGTGGTCTAGGCGGATTTTTTTACTTTATTGACTTTTTTGACTTTTTTCCAGTAAAAAGGGAACAATTTCATAATTATTTAGACATTTCTCAACCAAAAATCATTAATATGTCTCTGAAACATCGAATCTAGCCGGTTAAATATCGAAATTCATCTCTAAACTTTGAATTCAGTGTTTAAGTTTGCACTTTGAAATACTTTATTTAATATATTTAAGTTTATTTTTTAAATTATTTGAAGTATTATATTAAATTATTAATATTAATGTGTGTATATAATATATATTTGTAAAATTACGTATAAAAATCCAATCCGCCTAGCGCCGATTAATCCCTAGGCGGTCACTCGCCGCCCGACTAGCGCTTAGCAACTTTTACAACCATGATTTTTAAAATAAGAGACAATTAAATGAGTGCATAAAAAATTGACAAATGCCAATATTCTCTTATAATGTGACAAGTGGCAAATGGATATTTTTGTTTACCATAATAGTAAAATTTTAGCTATATTCATTTTAGTTAATCTTTCTATACTAATAAACAAACATAAGTTTTGCCACATGTCAATATGCTAGACTTCTATGCCATGTGTCAAATTTTTATATCATTAGTGACACATGTCACTTCTTTTTATTTACAATTATTTCTCTCACATATTAAATGATAATTAATCTTTATATATTAAATAATTAAAAATCTAATGACTAATACTATAATATATCTTTTTCATATTAAAAAATAGTTTTTAATGAATTCAAAATAATTAATTTATTAAAAAACACAATTCAATAAAAATTTACAAAATATGACCTTTTTCTAATATTTAAAATTTTAAAAAATAAGAAATATTTTAAACTTGTATACTTATAGAGAAAAATAACTTTTATAAAAACTAAGTCTTCTTAAAAATAATTTTTTTATAAAACAAGTTTTTTACAAAGTATCTAATATTTTAATGGTCAACCTGTGTAATACACGAGATACTAAAAATAATTATAAATCTAATGACTAATACTATTATATATCTTTTTCATATTAAAAAATAGTTTTTAATGAATTCAAAATAATTAATTTATTAAAAAACACAATTCAATAAAAGCTTCCTAAGTATGACTTTTTTTCTAATATTTAAAATTTAAATAAATAAGAAATATTTTAAACTTGTGTACTTATAGAAAAAAATAACTTTTATAAAAACTAAGTCAAAAATAACTTTTATAAAAACTAAGTCTTCTTAAAAAATAATCTTTTTATAAAACAACTTTCTTACAAAGTATATAATGTTTTAATGTTCAACCCGTGTAATACACGGGATTTAACCTAGTATAAAATATATAAAAATGACATTGTTTCTCACACTTATCAATTATATTTTTTTATGAGTGAGATGTGAATGAAGATGATTTAATATGTTTGACCCTTGAGATGAACTTTTTTTTTTGTTTAAATAGTTTTTTATTGTTTATCATAATTAATTTTACTATTTTTTAAAATTCACCGTCAATTTGATATAACAACATTTTCAAAAATTAATTAAATAATACATACTAATATTGATTGAGATGTTCTGACCTTTAATTATATAATTTTGTTTATTAAAAAAACACAAACACATGTAATAAAAACATAAAATTTGATTTTATTAGAAAATTAAGTAATGAATATGACTCGTTTAGATGATTATAAGTAGCATAAGTACTAGCAAACAAAATTTGTAATCACTAACACAAGTTCAAAATACGTTTATTTATTCTAGTATACAAGTTATCGAAGTGAAAAGTATTCGGCCGAGTACTTTTAGTTTCGAATACTTCGTTGAGTTTTATTGATTTTGTCAGTCTTTATCACTTCTGAGCTTTACACTAAGTCAAGAGTTAGACAATGGCCACTCGGTCGTCGGGTTCATGACCAAAACTCAAGCATCCGTAACCCATACCAAGCATTCCATACATCATCTTGTTTGTTATTTTGTCCCAATAAAAAGGCATGTATTTATTTGAACGATCATGGTCTTTGGTTCTAGTATTCGTCAGCTTATGTCACACCCTGAGCCGGCGGGGTTGGATCGGAATCCCCGTCGGGCGGAAGGTTCCCGGGGCTCGATATCGTGAGTGATAATCGAAATGATCAGATTGTTTACATTGCACATGATATATAAAGGATAAATGCTAAATAGAATAGAATTACAAAGTTAAATTACATCCGTATCATTCATAATTTAACAATGTAAATCTATCATAAACATCATAAGATATCTATCTTGTAACTGCACAAGATATACAAAATAATTGTATAATGATGTCCCAAAAATATGCAGGTCTAAAAAATACTAAGTCTTCTATCTGAAGTCCTAGTCCAAAAGCATAAGCTTCTTAATTGACATGTTCGTCACCTGAGAAGTCATGCAAAAATAAAGTCAACACATAGTTGGTGAGTTCATATAGTTTAGTAATTGAAAATGATTTGTAAACCTTTTTCGGTAAATACCCTAACCTCATTAACATCACATGTAATATCCACATCGGTATGCTTATATATAGGGCATACCCCTGAGTCGAGCCTACAACCAGCCCAGACGTCGTCCCACCACATACTAATACGCATATGACACTGTTGTTAATGATAATTAAGCATTTTTACCTACCATACACTTCCATTCCACAATAGTTCTAATGTACACTCAAAACATTTGTTAAACCCTCTGGTAACAACCTTAATCTCATTAACACCATATGTATTATCCAGATCGGTATGCTTACATATAGGGCATACCCCTGAGTCGAGCCTACAACCCGCCCGGACGCCGTCCCACCACATACTAATCCACATGCGACATTGGTGTTAATGAAAATTAAGAATTCTACCCCTACCATTAACCCAATGATTCTTCAGTTCTTTGTTCCTGTAAATACAACAAATTGGAATCTATGTTGATTCCTTAAGTTCATCACAATAATGATCAACCACAGAAATTGTAGAAACAGTCTAAATGCTTAATTAAATAAATAAATAAACATTTAATAAAATCTAATTCCTAATGATTGGGCCTTGGTCAACTCGAGTGGACTAGTCTATCAATCAAGGTTCTTAGTATTTAGGGGATTCTGTAAATATCATCAAACATATGACCTACAAATCAAACGGTCTAGCTAGGACTTCTTGAAATGTAGGATTTTTGTTTCGTACTTGATTCGTTTTGTTTCGTTGGCATATGTTATCTTTGATATTTCCCAGACTTTCCCCTGAAAAAGATTTGTTGGTTCGTTTGATTCGTTGAACTCACACACTTGTTTCGTCAAAGTAGTTTCGTTTGATTCGTTGAACTCACACACTTGTTTCGTCAAAATCGTTTCGTTTGATTCGTTGAAATGTTTATTTTAACTCAATTACCCACTTAAATCATAAGTAGATAAACTTACTAAAACCTGCATAAAAGTTTACCTAGACATGATCTAGGATATCAATCATACATGTAAAACATATAGAATTTAAAAGCATTTAAGTAAACAATTTAAATAAACAGTTTATGCATGCTTCTCAGCCTCACGTTTTAAAACAAAAATGTTTAGAAAAGGGGCAATGAACTCACCTGTGTTGCTATGTAACTGATATATCACAAAATGCGCGCTCGTTCTTGTAGCTTAGGTCTCTTCAGTTCCTGAGTTGTTTTTTTTTTTTAAATTCGAATACTATAAGTACACGTATTAGTCGTCGCACCTAAGGTTTGGTCTTGGTGTGTGTAACTAAGTGTCCTAATTTACTAAGTTTTTCTATGATCTAATCTAATCAATCTAACTTAATTACCCATTAGTGACCCATAGCCCATAATCAGTCATAACAAATCTTTGATTATTATGTTTAAAAATTTTATTTTAAGTTAAAACATCAATTGAGAAAATCATTCAATTTAAAAAATTTTTTTCAAAACATTTCTTTTTATCAAAATATCATTACTTGAATTAAATCACATCCAAGCTATGATGGGCCCTAATTAAGTCTCATTGGGCCCAATTAGGCCCGTTGATGATGTTTGTTTTCTTGTTGATCGCCATTCACTTCCTTTGCATTATTTGACATAACCCATTAAGTTATTTACTCACATTGGGTCCTCATTATTTAGGTAGTAGTTTTATGAAATACAACCCTACCTATTGGCTCATGCACACCCGCACATAATATATTCCATGCATGCATGTACCCTTGACTTCCCATGCATTACACCGTCCTAAATTGCCATGTTTCATAGAATTCACGTTCTATGTCCAAATGACCAGCGAACCTGTGTACATTTGGGTTAGGTTCGGCTCCATGTGAAGGTTAGTAGCTAGGCATAAGAGTTTCTAGGTTCGTGGTTTATCTGGTTCGTTCAAGGTAGCAAGGTTCGGCTAACATCCTCTAAACACTTGGGTTCGCTGACTAACACGGCTCGGTTAACAACATGCAAGGTTCGGCTATCACATATAGAAGGTTCGACCCTCAATGGTTCGTGGTGTAGGGATCCGACTGGTAGGGTTCGGCCGCCACCTTCTTCGTTCGAACAGGTTCGGCCACCTGTTTCCTCGATGGCTGATCCACGAACCTGTATTACCACTTTCAATTTCGAGTCCTAACCTGTTACAAATTAGCTTCCAACGTCTCCCTGTTGTCCCTATGTATGTATCTATGTGTTTTCGAGGCGTGTGTATCGGTTAAACAACCATAACATAGGAAATCATCCTGCTCACTAAAACCGAAAATAATTTAAGGTTTTACCTCAGAAATGGTGGGTGAATGCATGAATAACTCGTACTTCCTTGATCTACGTTGCGCGGTGGTCGTTTTGAGCCGAAACTCACTTGAATCCGACTTGAAATAAGCTCCAAATTATAGAGAGAAGTTTAAGGTTTTTAGAGAGAGAAAGGGCTAGAGAGAGAGAACGAATTTGAGAATGATGGTGAGGTTGGTGAATGTGGTTGGTTACATAAATGAAGTCATTAAAGACTTAGATAATACCCGGTTGCTCGGTCTCGTTCGGTTTCGCGTAACTCATCGTTTCCACGTAGTTTTCGAAACGAAAAGACATGGTTTATAAAGTAGAATTTATAAAATTAATTTAGCTGTGATTCCTAATAAATTAACTAAATATCTTTTATTTCTTTTAAAATTTTCAAAAATATTAACTTTACAGTTTAAATCGAATCGTACGGTCGTTGCGCGTATTCGTCCGAATCGTCACTTGCACGAACACGACGATAACTATACTTTTCAATATTGTTTTCTAATTATCGAATATCATTCAGAACGTTAAACTTCCAGATTTATTCGTACAGATCGTCACCTATACGAATAATCCGTAAATTTAGCATTCACATAACGACATCTGTGTTGTTTTGTTCTATAAAGCCTCACATACGTTTATACATAATAAATCCTAACAAATAAATCACATGATGGTTTCGTGTTGCTAGATAATTATCTGACTGATAACCCATGTTTTCTGAGTTTTTTTTCTCTGAAAAAATGATGAATTTACTGTTTGTTACATGAAATGATTATGATATGTACTATGAATATGAATTACACTGAAATGATTAGAATTTGTACCTGATTACTGTTCATGTTACTGCTTAAGATCACTATTCCGGCACCGGTTCCGGCACTGATGTTACAGCTTAAGAGGCTGTTTTGTAGCATCTGAATGGGTCTGAATTCTGAATGGTTCAGATTCAGACCATTTGTTTGGTGCAAAAAAAGGACATCTGAATGGGGTAGAATGTCTGAATGGAGATATGAATGGTTTAGACATGGGATGGAGTCTGAATCATTCAGACGTGAAGGAAGAGGGCTGTGACTGCACCATCACTGCCCATCACAGCTCTGCCCCACCACCGGCCATCGCACCTCTGCACCACCACCGACCATCGTACATCTGCGCCACAACCCCGGCCATCGCACCTCTCCACCACCACCGGCCATCGCACCTCTGCACCACCACCGCGTGAGCGGACCGCACCACCGACGGCCACACCGTCTTCCATATGCCCACTCGACGATGATCGGAGCTATAAAACAAGTGAGGTTCGAGGTTTTCTTACCTTGAGCAAGGGTGAGTTGCCATGGAGCCGACGAAGATGCCGAATATGGTGAGGGTTCGGCGATGGTGCAACGGAGGCGGCAAGAGGCGATGACGACTACGGCCGCAGGTGGAGGCGATGGTGTCGACGGAGGAGGGCGAGACGGAGACGTAGACGGGCTGGGGTGAGAGTGCGACGGTGGGGGTGGGTGGCTCTAGGGTTTAAAAGTTAAACGAAATGTAAGTTTACGTTACACTGCGAAGATATATTTAAGTGCGCAGTGTAACGCAAACTTACATTTCGTTTAACTTTTAAACGCTTGTGAATTAACGAACGCTTAAAAAAGGAGCCTCCTATTTTTGTGTAAAAAAAACCATTAAAAAAATTTGCGATTTGAGCGTTTTTTGCCAGGGTTAATGGGTTACCTCAATTATGGTGAGTTTTTATTTGAGCCCAATCCTATATATATATATAGGGGATGGTTCCATTGTTAATCCACCTTAATTGCGGTAACCCAAATAACTCGACAAAAAATGCTCGAATCTTTGGTTTTTTTCATGGTCTTTATTATACATATTTAGGGGGGGTTTCTTTTTTGTGTTTGGCTAATTCGCAAGGCAAATCGAATTTGCATCGATGTAAAAGTTTTGCACTTTTTGCAACATTTAGAAAATTGAAAAACTTATACACCGATGCAAATTCGATTTGCTATGAATTAGCAAAAACACAATAAAGAAATCCCCCCTAAATATGTATAACAAAGACCATGAAAAAGCCAAAGCTTCGGGCAGTTTTTGTCTAGTTATTTGGGTTACCGCAATTAAGGTGGGTTAACAATGGAACTATCCCCTATACATATATATACGTCGCACCACGAGAAATCACGTCCCTTCTGGGGCGCGAGCAACAACAGATTGTCAGGATCGCAGTCTCCGGTCACACAACATGCGAGACCTATATGTCCGGTTTCATACGTACATCCAATAACTTGGATAAAAGAGTTTGTAAAATCAGAGTTGCGGAAGTAAGCGTAGATCATCAAAACAGATTAACATTCATAGAAAACGGAAGCATTAACTAAATTAGTTTTCAAAACAACATTTAAGAAATAGTGCGGAAGCGATTTAAATTGTTTACAATACAATAAAACAAAATGATAGTTGTTTTCAAATCCTAAGACAACGATATCGATGCATGGGACTCCATCCTAGCATTCTATCCTCAAGTGCGTGTGTTAGCTACATGAGAAAACATGCAAGTAAAAGAGTCAACACAAAGGTTGGTGAGAGCACAGGTTTGTAATCAGCAGTAAACATCAAAATGTTTAAAGTAAATGTTGTAGGTATACTTTTCAATACAATGCAATATCAATTGATAGCTAGTCAATATGTTTTATATCATATGCGGGTTCGCAACCGAAGCTAACATGATGCCTCCCGCCATATCCGCAAATGTTGTTTGGTCAATTATGCACTATTCTGACCTCCAGTCGGGGTGGCCATACGGCTCGCAACAGTGGGGCTTGTCAGGCCCAAATAGTACTATTCAGAATTACCACGCTAAGCGCAACACGCTATTAACGGTTCGAGGTGTGTTTAATGAGGACTTATCAGTTTTGTGGATGAATGCCACACATATGCATATACGATATTAGCATGTACAAGAGTAACCAAAAGTGTGAGTTGTTCAAAAGTAGTTTGTATGCAATGTTTTCTCCTCCAAAGGTAGAAAATAGAAAAAGGGGCCGTGAACTCACCTGATTAGCAGTTCCGGTATGTGTTTGTGTGTTCGCGTCTGCGAAAGCTAGCACCTGCTAGTATGCACCTATAACCATATAGGTGTGAGTATGTGTTTTGTGGTGTGTTGTAATCCATACAACTCCAAGTGTCGGTGTGCTCAACCGAGTGCGTGGGTTTACTAGTGAGACTCAACGAATCGTTGGTGACACGATTGTTGTGTTTATGTGCCTTGATGCACATAAGACACCAAAATGCATCCTATGACTCTAATCACATAAGTTACCATTTTTAGAAAGTTTCCGACTTAGGAAAGTGTGGTTATGAAATCCCATTTCATAAAACTAATAACTTCCAATATGTTTATAAAATCATGTTTTAACATTTAAAACGCATCGTCGGCGCATAAATCATCATATACGCCTTTTTTGCCCAAATAAAGTTTCCTTATTTGGAAAGTATCCGTTTAAAAGCTTGTTTTCACAAATCAAGGTTTCCAATATGCTTAGAAATCATTTTTAAACATGTTTCAACAATCAAAGTTCATCAAATCATTGAAAAACATCAAAAGCCCTCTTTTGATTTTTAAAAGTTTCCATAAATAGTAAGTTTATACAAAATCAAGTTTTTCACAAAATCAAATATCCCAATGTGTTTCTAAACACTCCAATACACATTTAACAACATCTAGACATGTCTAACATGTCTAGATCATCACAAATCCAAGACTTGCAACATAAAAGTTTCCTTTTATGGCAAGTGTACCAAAATATCATCAAATCAACCATAACTTAACCAAAACTCAAATCTAACATTTCTAAATACTAAAATCAGTAAATCTATAACTTCTACACAACAAATCACCAACAAATTTGTGCACAATAACCGTATGGAGTTGCATGTGGGTTTTTAGCCCTTGCATGTACGATCTAACAATTATTAAGCATGTAAAACTACCTTAGATGACACGATTCGAGGTAGAGCAGATTCTGGAACTCAAATGGTGGCTGAGGATGAGTTCCTAACTTGTTGGTGGCCTTCAATACTCCTCTTTGAAGCTCCAATGATTCAAGACACCCTAATGTTGAAAGGAATGCCTTCAAATGTTCTTCACAGAAGTTTGGGATTGAATCCCAGTGATTTGGGTCAAGGATTTACGAAGAATTTCGGAGGAAATGGGTAGAAATCGCGTGAAGACAAATTGGGGTTGTTTAAATAGAAAAATTTGATCTGCATGGCCTTCGCGTACCGCGAAGGCCGATCAAAAGTTATTATCGCGTACCGCGATAGAATTCTGGAGTTTCTAATCCCGGTTTTCTTCGCGTACCACGAAGCCTTTCGCGATGGGGTTGTCGCATACCGTGACGGGTCAAATTTCATGTTTTTCGATTACGATGATACGATTTCGCTCGTACTCGATTCCTAACGTTTATCCTAAACGTCTAATGCATGTTTAACACATAATCATAAAATAACACACAAGTTTGATTGATCACCAACGTTTGTGAGACTCGTGTGTGTGTTTCGATAATTCCTCGAATTATCTTCGATAGTTTGTGTTCGTGTCTTACGAAGTGTTTGCACGCTTGATTAATCCTAATCAATGTGTCATGCACAATTCAATAATTCCCCGAATGTGTTAGTGTTGTGTTTGCCACACTTGGTTTCCAAAACCAATGTGCAATGCAATGTACGATTCGATAGTTCCTCGAACTATCATTTCCTAGTCGTTTGTGTTCAACTCATCTAATTAACATAATTAAATGAAATGCAACAAGTATGAATGTGAAATGTAAAGAATGTAAGAGTCGCAATTTACCTGAAATTGCCGGGTGTCACATCATCCCCTTGTTGAAAGAAATTTCGTCCCGAAATTTGGTTGTTGTTGGTTGTGTTTGAGAAGCAGAAGTGTTTGAGAAGCAAAAAAATTTTCCGGTTGTCACATCATTCCCTTGTTGAAAGAAATTTCGTCGCGAAATTTATTCGTTGTTGTCGACGTTCGACATTGTCTGCTTGAAGAGATGGGGTTATTTGCGCATCATCTGATCTTCACGTTCCCACTTGAATTCAGGTCCGCGTTTCGAGTTCCATCGGAATTTGACAATCGGGATCTTACTCTGTTTGAGTTGTTTGACCTCTCGGTCCATGATCTCTACCGGCTCTTCCACGAACCGTAGTTGTTCATCCACCTGGATCTCATCCAGTGGAACTACAAGTGTTTCGTCAGATAGACACTTTTTCAAGTTTGAGACGTGAAACACATTGTAAACTCCGTCGAGTTGGGCTGGTAAATTGAGTTGGTATGCCACTGGACCAATCCTTTTCAGGATTTCGAAGGGTCCAATATACCGTGGGTTCAGTTTGCCTCGTTTACCAAAACGAATGACGCCTTTCCATGGTGAAACTTTCAGAAGGACTTTATCTCCTACCTGAAATTCCAGAGGTTTCCGGCGTTTGTCGGCATAGCTCTTTTGACGATCGCGAGCTGCTGCCATGCGGTTTCTGATTTGCACGATCTTCTCTGTCGTTTCATGCACAAGTTCTGGGCCAGTGAGCTGACTGTCGCCCACTTCCGCCCAGCAGATGGGTGATCGGCATTTCTTACCATAGAGTGCCTCAAAAGGCGCTGTCTTAATGCTTATGTGGTAGCTGTTGTTGTAGGAAAACTCCACCAACGGAAGGTGAGTTTCCCAGCTATTTCCGAAGTCTACTATGCACGCTCGTAGCATATCTTCAAGGGTTTGTATTGTGCGTTCACTTTGGCCATCAGTTTGTGGGTGGTATGCTGTACTCATATCCAACTGTGTGCCAAGCGAATTTTGCAATGATTTCCAGAAGTTAGAAGTGAATCTGGCGTCTCGATCTGAAATAATGGAGATTGGCACTCCATGTCGCGAGACTACTTCCTTGAAATAGATTCTGGGTAGCTTTTCCATTTTGTCATTCTCCTTGATCGCAAGGAAATGTGCTGACTTAGTCAGTCGGTCCACAATTACCCAGATAGTGTCACATCCACTAGGAGTACGGGGTAATTTGGTGATGAAATCCATGGATATTTGTTCTAATTTCCACATGGGGATCTCAGGTTGTTTGAGTAATCCAGATGGTTTCTGGTACTCGATCTTGACTTTGGCACAAGTCAAGCATTTGCCTACATAGGTAGCGATGTCTGCTTTCATATGTGGCCACCAGTAAAGTACCTTCAGATCATGATACATCTTATCAGATCCAGGGTGAATGGAATATCGGGATTTGTGAGCCTCGTCCATCACAAGGTCTCGTAAGTTTCCATGATGTGGAACCCAGATGCGTTCCATGAAATAATGTAAACCATCGGCTTTTACCTCAAGTTGTTGCTCCATTCCCCTTAGTGATTCCGCAGCTAGATTTTCTGCCTTGAGTGCCTCCACCTGGGCCATACGTATCTGTTCAGGGAGATTGGGATGGATGGTAAGCTGTAAAGCTCGTACCCTCTTGGGTTTTGAGGTATTTTTCCGACTCAGGGCGTCGGCCACAACGTTGGCCTTCCCCGGGTGATACTTGATAGCACACTCGTAGTCGTTTAGGAGTTCGAGCCAGCGACGTTGTCGCATGTTCAGTTCCTTTTGCTCGAATATGTGTTGGAGACTTTTATGATCGGTGTATACCGTGCACTTTGTTCCGTACAGGTAGTGTCTCAAGATCTTGAGTGCAAATACCACGGCTCCAAGTTCCAAGTCATGGGTGGTCTAGTTTTTCTCGTGGACTTTCAGTTGTCGAGAAGCATATGCGATCACCTTTTCTCGTTGCATCAGCACGCAACCGAGTCCTTGTATCGAGGCATCGCAATATACTACGAAGTCATCCGTTCCATCAGGAAGAGATAGAATAGGTGCACTACAGAGCTTCTACTTGAGAAGTTGAAATGCATCCTCTTGTTTGTCAGTCCAGAGATACTTCTTGTCCTTATGGGTTAAAGTTGTAAGGGGTTGGGCTATCTTTGAAAATCCTTCGATAAATCGTCGATAATAGCCGGCAATCCTAGGAATTGTCGCACCTCAGTTGGAGTCTTTGGTGCTTCCCAGTTCTTGATTGCCTCTATCTTAGATTTATCCACATGTATTCCTTGTTCATTCACAACATGACCTAAGAATTGGACTTCTCGAATCCAGAAGTCGCACTTTGAGAGTTTAGCGTACAGCTTCTCTTGTCGCAGCAGTTCAAGAGCCAATTGAAGATGCTCTTTGTGTTCTTCCTGGGTTTTGGAGTAGATGAGGATATCATCTATGAAGACAATGATGAACTTGTTGAGGTATGGTTTGCACACTCTATTCATGAGGTCCATGAATACTGCGGGTGCGTTTGTGAGACCAAATGGCATAACCAAAAACTCATAATGGCCATACCTAGTGCGAAATGCAGTTTTGGGAATATCTTCCTCCTGAATTCTCAACTGATGGTACCCAGATCGCAGATCGATCTTAGAGTATTAACTTGATCCTTGCAGTTGATCGAACAAATCGTCAAGGCGGGGTTAGGGGTAACGGTTCTTGCTCGTCATCTTGTTCAATTCCTGATAGTCAATGCACATACGGAACGTGCCATCCTTCTTCTTTACAAACAAGACCGGAGCTCCCCAGGGTGAGAAGCTTGGTCTGATGAAACCCTTGTCCAACAGCTCTTGGAGTTGATTGGACAGTTCCTGCATCTCCGAAGGTGCAAGTCGGTAGGGTGCCCGTGCAATAGGTGCTGCTCCTGGCGCGAGGTCTATGCGGAACTCCACTTGTCGAGGTGGTGGAAGTCCTGGTAGATCCTCAGGGAATACGTCGGGATAGTCGCATACGACTGGGATGTCTTCTATTCTCTTCTCTTCTTATGTCTTGTCGGTGATAAGTGCCAGAATGGTAGTATGTCCCTTTCGTAAGCATTTGTGAGCTTTCATGCACGAGATGATGTTCAGAGGGGTGTCACTCCTTTCGCCCTTGATATCTAGAGTTTCTCCGCCAGGGAGAGGTATGCGCACAACCTTGTCGTGACAAATGATCTCAGCTTGATTCTCAGACAACCAACCCATGCCCACTACGACATCAAAACTGCCTAGTGTAACTGGCATGAGTTCAATCTTAAACTTATGGTCTGCTAGCTCTAAAGTGCATTCTCTCAGAATGTGCTTAGTCCCAATTAATTTACCATCAGCTAGCTCTACTGTATACTCAACTTCTAAGGGTGTTGGGGTAATGGCAAGTATCTCACTAAAATCCTTAGATATAAAGCTTTTCTCAGCTCCAGTATCAAACAATACAGAAGCATAATTATCGTTCAAGAGATACGTACCGGTTGCAAGGTTGGGATCCCTTCTGGCCTCCTTGGCCCCAATCACGAAGGCTCGACCCCTCGTGCCATTGTTCCCATTGTTGTTGTTCTGTTGGTTGTTGTTGTTGTTTCTCAAGTGTGGGCAGTCCTTTTTGAAGTGCCCTGGTTTGCCACATTCGAAGCAACCCTTTGGTGCTTCAAGTTGTTGCTGTTGTTGTGGCTGTGGGGTCTTTGCAAGCAGCTCACCCCTGCAGTCTTTGGCTGAATGTCCCCCTTTTCCGCAGCGCTGGCATTGAAAATGGCCACACTGACCCTGTGCATGATAGAAGTTGCACTTGTGGCATTTGGGATGTTTTCCAGCATAGCCTCCTTGGTTTTGAGTGGTTGGGATGGGTGGTGCATAAGCTTGGGTTGATCCAAACTTGCGTTGTTGTGGTGGTGGTTGGAGAGTGGAAGTCTTGCTCAGGGTGTCATCCTATTTGTGTTTGTTCTTGTCATTGGTTGTGGTCACAGCACCACGTGGTGGTAAGAGTCCTTGTGCAACAGCCGAGTCAGTGAGCTTGTGAGTTAGCCGCACGGCTTGTTGCATTGTGATGGGATCAGCAGAGAGTACCATGCCCTGAATTTGAGGTGGTAGTCCATCAATGTACTTCTCTATATGTTTGAAGGGTGGGGTTGCCATTTCCGGGCACAGATTTGCCAGCTCATAAGACCTGGCAGTGTAAGCCTCAACCTCGGAACCAATCATCTTGTGGTTCCAGAACTCCGTCTCAAGTTTCTGCACTTCACCACGAGGGCAGTATTCGCGGTTCAACATTCGCTTAAAATCATCCCAAGGTAGGGCGTTGGCTGCATCGAGCCCTAAGTTTTGCACGTTGGCATTCCACCAAGTGAGGGCAGCTCCCTCGAATGTCCCTGCAGCGAACTTGACCCTGTCCTCGTTCCTGCAGTTGCTCATGGCGAAAGCTGATTCCACTTTCTCAATCCAACGTAACAGTCCAACAGCTCCCTCAGTTCCGCTGAATGAATGGGGTTTGCAATCCGGGAACATCTTGAATGTGCAGAGAGGTGGGTTAGGATTTGCTCCTGAGATATGCAAAGAGTAGAGTTGGGTTAAGTATCGGGTAGACGTGTTGAATTGGAAACGAGTGATTATGGTTCAAGGTGAGTATGAATAGATTCATCACCTTGGTTCAGTGGGTTTTGATTACGAGCAGCTTCCCGTGCAGCAAGTACCTCCTCAACCCACTCGTTGATGAGTGCGTTCAACTCAGCTGGTGTCAGGTTGATGTTCCACGTCCGCCCGCATTCCTGCGTCCTCCACGTCTTCCAGCCATGATCTTCATAGCGAGAATAAGTGTTAGTGTTTGCCCAATGACTAACGCAGTGTGTGCGGTAGGTACTGTAAAGAATATATAGAGCTTTCGGCTATCCCCGTCATGGGTAGCCACATGCGGTGATGAACGTAATGCATAAAAGATATGTCATGTGTGCAAGTATCATAATACTAATCACTAAGTGTTGTGTGGAGACTAGTGGTTATAGACTAAGTTCACTAAATGCAAACCTAATTCGCAATAACCGGAGTCTCTGATACCAATCTGTCGCACCCCGAGAAATCCCGTCCCTTCTGGGGCGCGAGCAACAATAGATTGTCAGGATCCCAGTCTCCGGTCACACAACATGCGAGACCTATATGTCCGGTTTCATACGTACATCCAATAACTAGGATAAAACAGTTTGTAAAATCAGAGTTACGGAAGTAAGCGTAGATCATCAAAACAGATTAACATTCATAGAAAACGGAAGCGTTAACTAAATTAGTTTTCAAAACAACATTTAAGAAATAGTGCGGAAGTAATTTAAATTGTTTAAAATACAATAAAACAAAATGTAGTTGTTCTCAAATCCTAAGACAACGATATCGATGCATGGGACTCCATCCTAGCATCCTATCCTCAAGTGCGTGCCTTAGCTACCTAATAAAACATGCGAGTAAAAGAGTCAACACAAAGGTTGGTGAGAGGACAGATTTGTAATCAGCAGTAAACATCAAAATGTTTAAAGTAAATGTTGTAGGTCTACTTTTCAATACAATGCAACATCAATTGATAGCTAGTCAATATGTTTTATATCATATGCGGGTTCGCAACCGAAGCGAACATGCTGCCTCCCGCCATATCCATCCAAGATATGGCAAATGTTGTTTGATCAATTATGCACTGTTCCGAAGCGAACATGCTGCCTCTCGCAACAGTGGGGCTTGTCAGGCCCAAATAGTAATATTCAGAATTACCGCGCTAAGCGCAACGCGCTATTAACGGTTCGAGGTGTGTTTAATGAGGACTTATCAGTTTTGTGGATGAATGCCACACATATGCATATACGATATTAGCATGTACAAGAGTAACCAAAAGTGTGAGTTGTTCAAAAGTAGTTTGTATGCAATGTTTTCTCCCCCAAAGGTAGGAAATAGAAAAAGGGGCCGTGAACTCACCTGATTAGCAGTTCCGGTATGTGTTTGTGTGTTCGTGTCTGCGAAAGCTAGCACCTGCTAGTATGCACCTATAACCATATAGGTGTGAGTATGTGTTTTGTGGTGTGTTGTAATCCATACAACTCCAAGTGTCGGTGTGCTCAACCGAGTGCGTGTGTTTACTAGTGAGACTCAACGAATCGTTGGTGACACAATTGTTGTGTTTATGTGCTTGATGCACATAAGACACCAAAATGCATCCTATGACTCTAATCACATAAGTTACCATTTTTAGAAAGTTTCCGACTTAGGAAAGTGTGGTTATGAAATCCCATTTCATAAAACTAATAACTTCCAATATGTTTATAAAATCATGTTTTACAATTTAAAACGCATCGTCGGCGCATAAATCATCATATACGCCGTTTTTGCCCAAATAAAGTTTCCTTATTTGGAAAGTATACGTTTAAAAGCTTGTTTTCACAAATCAAGGTTTCCAATATGCTTAGAAATCATTTTTAAACATGTTTAAACAATCAAAGTTCATCAAATCATTGAAAAACATCAAAAGCCCTCTTTTGATTTTTAAAAGTTTCCATAAATAGTAAGTTTATACAAAATCAAGTTTTTCACAAAATCAAATATCCCAATGTGTTTCTAAACACTCCAATACACATTTAACAACATCTAGACATGTCCAACATGTCTAGATCATCACAAATCCAAGACTTGCAACATAAAAGTTTCCTTTTATGGCAAGTGTACCAAAATATCATCAAATCAACCATAACTTAACCAAAACTCAAATCTAACATTTCTAAATACTAAAATCAGTAAATCTATAACTTCTACACAACAAATCACCAACAAATTTGTGCACAATAACCGTATGGAGTTGCAAGTGGGTTTTTAGCCCTTGCATGTACGATCTAACAATTATTAAGCATGTAAAACTACCTTAGATGACACGATTCGAGGTAGAGCAGATTCTGGAACTCAAATGGTGGCTGAGGATGAGTTCCTAACTTGTTGGTGGCCTTCAATACTCCTCTTTGAAGCTCCAATAATTCAAGACACCCTAATGTTGAAAGGAATGCCTTCAAATGTTCTTCACAGAAGTTTGGGACTGAATCCCAGTGATTTGGGTCAAGGATTTACGAAGAATTTCGGAGGAAATGGGTAGAAATCGCGTGAAGACGAATTGGGGTTGTTTAAATAGAAAAATTTGATCTGCATGGCCTTCGCGTACCGCGAAGGCCAATCAAAATTTACTATCGTGTACCGCGATGGAATTTGGGAGTTTCGAATCCCGGTTTTCTTCGCGTACCGCGAAGCCTTTCGCGATGGGGTTGTCGCGTACCGCGACGGGTAAAATTTCATGTTTTTCGATTACGATGATACGATTTCGCTCGTACTCGATTCCTAACGTTTATCCTAAACGTCTAATGCATGTTTAACACATAATCATAAAATAACACACAAGTTTGATTGATCACCAACGTTCTTGAGACTCGTGTGTGTGTTTCGATAATTCCTCGAATTATCTTCGATAGTTTGTGTTCGTGTCTTACGAAGTGTTTGCACGCTTGATTAATCCTAATCAACGTGTCATGCACAATTCAATAATTCCCCGAATTATTATTTGTGTTAGTGTTGTGTTTGCCACACTTGGTTTCCAAAACCAGTGTGCAATGCAATGTACGATTCGATAGTTCTTCGAACTATCGTTTCGTAGTCGTTTGTGTTCAACTCATCTAATTAACATAATTAAATGAAATGCAACAAGTATGAATGTGAAATGTAAAGAATGTAAGAGTCGCAATTTACCTGAAATTGCCGGGTGTCACAATATATAGGGCATGGAATTTTACATAATCCACTAAATGCGCGCTAACCCAAATAACTTTGGGAAGATGAAGCCGAATCTTGGATTTTTTTATAAACATCATTGTAACATATTTTGAACACCATTTTATTTTATGAGTTTGTGCTAATTCTTTTTCGTTTGAGATCCTACATCACTGTAGTGTGCGCTACAACAGTGTAAATTTACAGTGTTGTAGCGTACACTATAGTGATGTAGGATCTCAAACGAAAAAGAATTAGCCCAAACTCATAAAAGAACATGGTGTTCAAAATGTGTTACAATGATGTTTAAAATAAAAAATTCAAGATTCAGCTTCATCTTGCCAAAGTTATTTGGGTTAGCGCATTTAGTGGGTTATATTGTTAACCTTCCCCTATATATATATATATATATATATATATATATATATATATATATATATATATTAAATAGTATTATTTTTTAATTCAAGCGTGATAGTTAAACAATATGAATATTATATGCATTCTATAAACTTTACAAAATTCAGAATTTTTTTATATTCTAACTTATTTAATTTAAACAAAAAAAAAACATGTTTTTATTTAAATAGATTATTTATGTTAGTCCCACTACAGGATCCAAAACTGATGTCGATTAACAAATCAAACATGAGAGTGCAGAATGGTATCATGTGTGTGGAAGAACAATAAATGTGAAGAACAAGATGAAAACAATGCATAATGCTCATTTTGATTTCACTCGGTTACTCTAGAACCGACTGGTACAAAATTCGACTCCAAGAATACTTAAAAATAAGAACAATAATGAGCAACCCTAATGTGACTTACACGCCAGGTTTATATAGTACCCACATATTAATCAAAGTCTCTCGGCCCATCACCACTAACTGAACCAAAATGATAGAACTCGACAACCCTAAACAATTCGAGAACCAACATTACCACTCGAGAACTCCTACAAACATGAGAAACATCAAAATTTATTTTACTTCCCAACAATCTCTCCCTAGTTTTGTGTTTCCTCAGCACTCTTTTCTTTTGTATGTTCATCAGATTCGCCATAGTTTATCATCAATGTAGAAGAATCTCCTATGCCTCCCGACCATGCATCATTCGTTACAATAACTCTGACATGAACGACAAACTCCAATGCATCTTCCAAGTGATCTTGATCCTCTTTCACCTCTTGATTGTTCAGAAATCTTATATCTTTCTCACTTAAGCACGTCAAATCAATTGGATCATAAAATGTGTACTCAACTTCTCCACATTTAATGATCACGCCATAGGTTTGTTAGTCGAAAGCCCAAAATTTGAAATTATCCAAAACTCCCTCATGCAAATCAGGAGGTATTGGTACTTTCTTCATCCAATCAGTGGCTAGCCATTTCACTTCAAAGATATCAATATCAATTGGATTTCCAAGAGAGTTAGTTTTCTTCTTTGTTTTGATAGACTGAGCAAGAGTCATATCAGAGAATCCTTTCTTAACATGCTGCCGCAATGAATTGTAGAAATTTTTTCCTTTTTTATTCTTGCTAGGATTGAAAAATCTTTGTCCATCATGTCAACAACTGTCAATGAGTTGAACGGAGAAGGATGATCATAATATTCAATACGCTTGGTCAACTTTCTTCTAATCCACCACAACTCCTTCACTTTATCATATCCGCGGCACACTATCCCAAATTGGCCTCCTTCATAATTATACCTACTGTCTCCCACATCGACAATAAACCTGGTAGGTTTGAACTTTGCTGCCTCTTTAGCCTCTTGAATAGTTCTGTGTATAATCATCATAAGCTCCCTGGATTTTGTTATACTAACCTTAAATCCAGTATCACCAGCAAAATACTTCCTCAACCCTTCTTCACGACTTCAATCAAGCTCATCAAAGTTAGCTTGACTAATTTCAGGTACAGGTTCAACAACAGTCGATGAACTTGATTCATCAGTAAACTCCCCTTTGAACTTGTCTTGTAACTTTTGCTTTAAATCCAGAACAATTGCTGATAAATGGCCCATATTAGTTTCAAGGTCTTTGATCTTTTTGTCCTTGAGTTCATTGTCTGTCTTCAGCCCTTGAATCAAAAGAGTATGAGATAAAGATTCTTGTTCTAAATCAAGCACTCTGCTTTGCAGCTTCACAATATCAATTGGTTCATCTTCAGGCAACATATTCGTCCCTTTATCAGCTCTAATCTCTTTTTCTCCAGCTAGAAAAGAGTCACAATCAAGATCTTCAGTATGTGAGGAAGACCCAGCAATTGATTCTTTAAAGCGTGGTGATGGTTTGGTTGGTTCAGCAGTGGTGGTCTGTGTCTGAAATACTGAAACAGGTTCGGTTTATGGTTTGTGAATAACAACTCCTCGCCTTGGGTCTCTTCTTCTTCTTTTTCTTGGAACTAGATCAGCAACAGCATCCAAAGGAGGTTCTTGATTAGTAAAAGAAGGTGCAGAAGGTGGATTTCCTACACTCCTTTTAACATGCTCAAGCAATGCCTCAAGATTTTCAGTAGTAAGAAAATTCACTTGCTCAAGAGAATCATTCTCAACTGGTAGTGTCTCCATCTCAAAGTCAAAATCCATATCAGGTTCCTCTCCAGTCAAAACATCTTCATACTCTGGCAGCCTAACAACATAAACATCTTCATGAGAGGGCTTTGAACTGACAACTTCTACATCATGTTCTTCTTCTACAAACACATTTTGAATTTCAGGCGCTTCAACAGCATCAACACACTCCATCTCAGCAAATTGACCAAATTTCTTTAACGGATGTAGTCCCTCAAACTTGTATTTTCCACCTCGATTCTGCATCATCAAAGGAAATGCTGATTCACTTATTAACTTCAGATCTCGAGTCACAACTCCTCTTTGTAACCCAGAATATCTCTCATCAAATATCATTTGCAAAAATCTTGGATACATCATGAATCTCTCGGATTTGCTTCCTTTCAGGCTTCCCTTCATCTCATTCAAAATGAATTTTGAAAAGTTGTATCCCTAGTTCATTGCAAGGGCGACAAAAGCATAAGATTGCTCCTTTTTCAGCATATCAAATGTCGCCTTATTTCTACTCATGCTCACCATAAAAACGTGAGCTATGTATCTCCAGTATAGAATCAAAAGTTTCTTCTGCAGCAAGGGTAGATTCCCTCATAGCCCATTTCTGAGAGCACACCTTCGATTAATCCTTTCTCCAGTGCCACCGGAACAGTAGATTTGTCAGTGAAAGCTCTTTAATCACAGCTTCTGAGATCACAATTTCTATATCTTGAACATGTGCAACAATATTTCCTTTACCATTGTCTCCTTCTTTGTGCAGCTTAGCAGATAATCAAAATTCTTCAACAAGATTCTCATGAATGACTGGGTTCATTCTCAAAGTGTGAGATATCTTGCAAGTATTGAACCCGTGAATTGCATATGCGAATTGTTTCTGGCTTTCAGGAGGAGGAGATAACAACAATGCCAAGTTGTGATTGTCTTTCCACAGAATCTGCAGTTGTTTTTGTGCCATTTTAATCTACAAATTGTCTAAACACATCAAAGATTTAAGTAAGAAACAATTCCCTTGAGTTACAATAATCAATTTCTGAAGTTTAGAAGTTATTTCGAGAATAGTATTAATTTTTCGAGATCGAGGTTTATTTTCGAGAACATGTATATAAGTTCTTGATAACAACTAGTGTTCTTGAAATACATTTTCCTTTTTCGAGTTTAAACTTAAATTCTCGAATTTTAGTAATACTTTTATCGAACTCGAACGTAATCATGTCGTTCTCGAGTACACATAAGCATTTTCGAGTTTTATGAGCGTTCTCGAATCATTTCCCCCCTTTTTGATTTTAAGGGCAATTTATTTTAAAATTATCCTTTCTCGAATTTCTTGGCTTTTCTCGAACAGAGATTCGAGAACTATTCATCTTCTTCATCAAATTCTATATCCATTCAAGTTGCTCTCAATCTTTACCACATCAGTTCAAAAACCATTTTAATCGACAACTCATCATGATTTGATCTTAATCATTTACTTCCAACATTTTATTTTGATTCACACAATAAAAATCAACATCACTCAGATTTCGAACGCGTTTTTCTCACTTTCTTCGAACCTACAAACCTGCAACATACCGTAGCAAATGGTGAAGAAGATAGTGAACAGTGATCCGATTTGCAGAAACTCGAAATGTGATATCCAATGTTGAACGCACAAGGAACTCGATTCAAAACTCGAACACGTGATTATTGAGTTCGAAAATGGCTGTGAAAAAATTTTAACCCAAAACTTTATTTTAAACCTAATTAGACTCTTCCTTTTAACCGCCCAAGATTTTAGCCGCACAAGTCCATTATCCGGCCCAAATATCAAAATTCATTAACTTTCAACGCAAATCATGTCCATCAAACTCATTTATTTTTGGGATCAAATCGTTTTCAAGTCAGTCAAAAATCCCCTTTTTAATGCTAATCCTTATGAACTAGATATCATGATTGCCGGTATATTATCCATTTTAACCCAAACTTAAAACATTTTTCTCTTTTCTATTTGTGCATGTTTATCATGTTTAGGTACCTTAAATGTGTTATAAGCGAATCACAATAAATCCTAGATACCTATGGTGCATCCTATCAAGCCAAAGACTTCGTAATTTGAATTCAACATGCATCCGGTCCTGATTATATGCTTGAGTGTTTTAGAGAGAGAGCAAGAACGGATCATAGGTTTTAATATACAAGGCTTAATATACAGTGGAGTTTGGGTTTTGGACTCTTGAGGGTCTCTTTTAACATGCTTTTTGCATGATTGTGCTGTGAGGCATCTTTTATTGGTGTGAGCAGATCCAGATTTCGAAGCATATGCTCATGTGTGCAATTCACGTCTCAGGTCTCCATGTAAACAGAACAAAGAGAGTGACACTTCTCAGGTCTCTGTGAAAGAAGAACAGAGAGAGGACATCCATGAGCACTTTAGGGTTTTTATGTACAGACGCAAAACACTTTCAGAGAAAGCACTCGATTTTCGACATATTTTCAGAATCTCGTGCATATTGAAAGTGTCTTAAGATTTCTAAGACTGTCAAATAGGTAATGCACTCTTCTAAGTAGTGGTATTTCCACAACACAACATACAATTTCTTTAGTTAAGCACAAAATAGTTCAACTAATTCAATCAAGTGAGCCTACGAGCATATCATTTCAACCCTAGTTCTTTCAGAGATAGCACATTTGAGAAATTTTAACTGACCTTTTATCATGAAAATTTATATCATTTCCCAAAACATGTCTAGACTTAATTTCTTTTACATATTTCTCCCCCTAAATTTATTCATGGTATGAAAAAATTCATTAAAAGAAATTTGTATGAAATGTAAGAAAAGCCTTCCAAAACAACTTATTTAAAAACACACCAAATGATTAGTCCTCAAAAACAATCATTTTCAACAAATCCACAAGCACAGATGCTCATCGGCTTTGTGAACATGTCAGCCACATTTAATTTTGTGTCATTTTGTTCCATTTTAATTAGTTTATGGTCATAGCGGTCTCGGATAAAATGGATTTTCATGTCAATGTGCTTGGTTTTAGAGTGTTGAACCGGGTTTTTGCAAATTTTGATTGCTGCATCATTATCAAAGAAAATGGGAGTGTTATTGAAATTCAAACCGTAGTCCACCAGTTCATGTTGCATCCATATCACCTGAGAACAGCAAGCAAATGCTGCAACATACTCAGCTTCTGCAGTGGAGATAGATACAGTTTGTTGCCTCTTACATTGCCATGAAATGAGCCTGTCTCCCAGAAATTGACATCCAGCAGAGGTGGACTTACGATCAATGTCACATCCTCCATAATCACTGTCACTGAAGGCATAGAGATTAAATTCAGAGTTGCGAGGATACCACAAACCAAAGCGGGGCTTCCCTTTCAGATATCGAAAAATCCTGTGAAACGTAGCCAGATGGGAGAGTCTTGGTGTTGACTGATAGCATGCACATTGAAATACTGAAAACATAATATTCGGTGGACTGAAGTGAGATACATCAACGACCCGATCATGGAATGATAGTGAGTTTGATCAGCCATAGAGCCATGTTCATCAGATGTAAGCACGGGGCGTTCTTTCATGGGAGTTACCTCGGAATGACAAACTTGCATTCCAAATTTAATCAGCATGTCCGTCACATATTTTCTTTGATTAATAAGAACTCCCTAGGAATTTTGACGAACATGTAATCCCAAGAATGTGGTCATTTCTTCCAACAAGCTCATTACAAACTTCTTCTTCATCACACTTTCAAATTCCTTGCACAACTTCTCACTAGTTGATCCAAAGATGATGTCATCAACATAAATTTGAACCAAAATCATATCATCATCGACCCTTTTTAGAAACAAAGTCTGATCAATTATGCCCCGTGTATATCCATGACCCAGTAGATGTTCTGTCAGTGTAGCATACGAGGCCCGTGGAGCCTGATGAAGACCATATAATGCTTTGTCGAGCCTATATACATGCTCTGGACGATCAGAGTCAAAAAACAAGAGGTTGACTGACATATATTTCTTCTTTCACTTTCCCATATAGAAATGTTGTTTTGACATCCATTTGATACACTATGAAGCTCATGTATGAGGCACATGCAAGGAACAGACGAATGGCTTCCAGTGGAGCAAATGGAGCATGGACTTCATCATAATCAAGTCCCTCAACCTGACGAAAACCTTGAACAACAAGACGAGCTTTATTTCTGACGATGACCCCACTGTCATCTTGCATGTTGCGAAACACCGAACGTGTACCAAGTGCCTTTTTGCCAGTAGGTAGAGGAACAAGTTCCCACACCTTTAAATGATCAAACTGGTTCAACTCGTCATGCATTGCTTCAACCCAGCTAGGTTCTTCAAGAGCCATGTAAATATTCTTTGGTTCTATCTGAGAGATAAAACAAGAATATAAGCACTTATTGATAACACCAGACTTGCTCCGTGTCTGAACCCTCGTGTCAAGTGATACGATTACATTTTCAATGTGATGATCACGTTGAATACGGGTAGGAATACCATTTTGAGAAGCATCGATCACACTTGGTAAATTTGACACATTTTCAGATGGGGCATCTAGAGTATCTAGTTCAGCATTTGCTTCATCACGTGATGAACTGGCAGTATACTCAACTCCAATGGGTTCAGAGAAGGTGGAAGAGCGGTATTTTCTTGGGTACAAGACTCCTAATAAAAGGGTCTACAACAGATCAACTCAAAATGTAGAGGAGTGGTACCATGTGGACGTTTAGAGATATTATATGCCCCCACATGGGAAAGGTCCAGACTGGATGTTCAATTATTCTGACCTTTTCGACTCATTGAATATTCCTCCCATGTACTCGGATGAAGATGTTGTTGTTTAGATGATGTATGATGCACAAAATGCACCTGATGAACCTGTGAAACCTTCATTGACTTCAATCCTTACTCAGACACATGATGACAGCTCAGACATGGATAATAATCCTGTTCAGCCAGATGCCCCTGAACCAAATGTTGACAACTTTGTACCTGTTCTTGAGGATCTGAATGTGAACAACCTTGATTCACAGATTGTGGTTCCTGCTCATCCTGTTGGCAGAATTAATCGCATTCATCCTCATGAAAACATTATTGGAAGTCCATCTGATAGGGTAAAGACCAGGAATCAGTTGTCTTCAGGTGGTCCTGCTGATATTCTTGACCTTGCAGATGTAAGCTTTTGCGCCCATTCATGTTTTATCTCCCAAGTTGAACCAAGAACCATCAATGAAGCTTTGAAAGAAGAATCTTGGGTAGATGCTATGCAAGAGGAGTTGCTGCAGTTTAAGAAACTTGGTGTTTGGCAGCTAGTTGATAGACCCAAGGGTGCAAAAATTATTTGCACTAGATGGGTTCTGTGCTGTAAACGATATGATCACGAGATCGTTGTTCGTAACAAAGCATGTCTGGTAGTGCGGGATTCAGACAGATTGAGGGACTTGACTACAATGAAGTGTTTGCACCGGTTGCTCATCTTGAAGCAATCCGAATATTCTTGGCATATGTGTCCTTTGAGAAATTCAAAGTCTAACAAATGGATGTGAAGAGTGTATTCCTTCATGGTCTGATCAACGAAATTGTGTATGTCAATCAACCTCCCGGGTTTGAGGATCCATTACATGGTGACCAAGTCTACAAGATGGACAAGGCTTTCTATGGATTGCATCAAGCTCCGCGAGCGTGGTACGAGACACTGTCTACTCACCTTCTGAAGAACGGGTTCAGAAGAGGTGTCATTGACTGTACTTTGTTGATTCGAGAGAAGGATGGTGATTTACTCTTGGTACAAGTATACGTGGATGACACTATCTTCGGTTCTACAAATGATAGTCTGTGCAAGGCATTCGAGAAGGTTATGAGAGACATATTTGAAATGAGCTCTATGGGGGAGATGAAATTTTTCTTGGATTGCAGGTGGATCAATCTGAGGCAGGGACCTTCATTCATCAGACCAAAAACATTGGTGACATTCTAAGCCGATTCACTATGTCAGATGCAAAACCTGCTGGTACCCTACTGGCTGTCAATCACAGGATTACACCAGACGAAAAGGGGGAGTTAATTGATGCCACTCTGTACCGATGAATGATTGGATCTCTCATTATCTAACTGCTTCTCGGCCAGACATCATGTTCGCTACATGCTTGTGTGCTCATTATCAATCCAAGCCAAGAGTATCCCATCTTATTGCTGTGAAGAGGATTCTGCGTTTTCTGAACGGTGCTCCAGATCTTGGCTTATGGTACCCTAATGATGATAAATTTGAGCTCACTGCATATAGTGATTCAGATTATGGCGGATGCAAACGAGATTTCAAATCAACATCAGCAGGATGTCACTTCTTTGGAAACCGTTTAGTTACCTGGCAGTGCAAGAAGCAGACGTCGGTGTCTACTTCAACATGTGAAGCCGAATACATTGTAGCTGCTAGTTGTTGCTCACAAATCATCTGGATTCAACAACAACTCAGGGACTATGGGTTACATTTAATAACACTCCTATTTATGTTGACAATACTGCTGCCATTTTTGTCACTAAAAACCCAGTCCAGCACTCGAAAACCAAACACATCGACATAAAATATCACTTCATACGTGATTGTTTTGAAAAAAACTAATCGATGTTGTTAAGATTCACACCGATCATCAGAAAGCTGATTTGTACACTAAAGCTTTTGACAAACCCATATTTCTATATCTACTATCAGCTAATGGTGTTTTCCAAAAGTCTGAAGTCATTTCCACATCTAACTCAATCAAATGATCATTTTGCTTTTCTTATTTTCTTTTGTTTGTACAGAATTTTTGTTTACATTTCAAAATCCAAAAAGATTTTCAGTTTAGGTTTTTAGAAGGAGAAAAAGTAGTTTAATTGGAAAAACCAAAAACATTTGAAAATTTTGAAAATTTTGAAAAACCAAAACATCTGAAAAATTATAAAAAATGAGAAAGTCTTGTTTGAGAAAGTGATATGTTAACCTATCATGTCTTAAAAGCAAAAAGTGAATGCATAAACCGAAAGGACATGAGTTTTTGTGATTTGATGTACTGATAGGCCGACTTTACAAAATGTATACATTATTTGTGATTGCTTAGAATGTTTGAATTGTGGGATCCATTTTAGAAAACTAGTTAAGGAATAAACAATTTTTAATTCAAATCAAGCATACACCTGTTATCATAGGATCTGATGAGGTCTCCAATGATTCATGAATTCAATTCTGTACACGTGCCACATTGCAGGGTAGAAGCCTAGCTGAAGCTGTCCATTCAGATAAGAATGATTGAATCAAATTAAAAATAAAAGTAAATCCGATTTTTTACACGTGCCACATTACTGGATTGCAGCCTAGTTGAAGCCATCCATTCAGATAGGATAAGCTAGACAAATGCAAAAATAAAATAAGTACGATTCCATACATGTGCCATATTACTGGGTAGCAGCCTAGTTGAAGCCATCCATTTGGATAGAACATGTTGATCTTGTTGACACAGTTTTGTATACGTGCCATATTGCTTTCTAAAGACCTAGCTGAAGCCATCCATGAGAACGTGTTGATCTTGAGAAACAAATCAAAAAGAAAAATACAAAAAGAAAATAAATTGGAACCTTATAGAGCTTATGATGTTAGGTACTAAGTTATGCAGAGATGAATTACAAACTAGTCTTGATCTATATTGGTTAACTATAATGGGTAACTCAGTTAGAAAATATGAGTGATCATTGATTTGTTTAGAAATCATGTATTGTCAGGTTTAAAGTGGACAAGTATATCAGTAATTTAATCATAAAACAAATGTGTCAGAAGTGTAACATTCATTAATGCTGATTTGATGTGCTTTGGTGTATGTGTCATTTTTCTTGAAAGACTACTCACAAAAATATGTGTTTTAATTGTTTTAGTTTTATTTGTTAGTTGTACAGTTGTCTTTCATTTCAGAAAAATAAAAAAAGATTTTCAATTTCAAATTTGTTCTTAGATGATCATTTGTGTGTTCACATACTCAATCGTATTTGAATCCATCACCAAACCAGACTAATCTTCATAATGATACTCGTTTAAATGTTCAAAATGTCAAATTTGAAATTAAGCTGTGTTTTTGAGTGCTAAGCTTCATTCATCCGAATGAATCAGGCGAAAGACTCAATTGACCGAATGACTCCATTCATGAGAATGAGTCATTCGGCTGAATCAATCTGATGCGAAGTAACTCTTTCGGTTGACCTCTCAGCCGAATGAGTCTTCCTATTTATTAGGCTCTTTCGGCCAAACCAATTTCATTCTCCCAACTTGGTCATTCGCATCTACTGTGTGTCCTCCTTCACTGATCTTTGATTTTCACCGATTAATCTTACAATACTGAACGTATTCCAACTTGTGGTTGTTACAGGTATTGATTGAAACAACTTTATTCAAATTTTGACCGCTGATTCACTGGAAAGGGTCCACTGCTTAGGGTTTTAGGGCTCGTAACTGGAAACGTTTAATAGATGGTCAAATTGAACCCTAAAACGCCTAATACATGTTCTAAAAAGCTTAATCGTACATATCTGAACTTGTTTGTGTCCATTTTATGGTCTAATTTGTTATTTTGGGAACTTGGATTTTTGAAATCCTTCGGTCGACCGAATGACGATCATTCGGACTTCAGGTCGACCGAATGAGGTGTCTTGACCGAATGAAGCCATTCAACCGAATGAGACTCTTTCGGCCATTGGCCTCATTCGCCTATCATTCGGATGACATGACTCTTTCGGCAAATGAGTCAACCGAATGAGCTCATTCGCCTCTCATTCAGATGACATAACCCATTCGGTCATTGAACTCATTCGCAGAGTCTCATTCGGACATTGTTGTTTCATTCGCACAAGTTGCATACTTGTGTTAACTTTTTGATTTTACTCAACTGTTTAACTGAATTGAACTGACATGTTAATTTTGTCTTCTTTTTCAGAAATGGCAGATTATAAAGTTGTTCCAAAGAACAACATCTGTGCTCATCTAGATGTTATCACCAAGAACGCCAGGCAGTTTACAGAGATTACTGCTTTTCTCAGGCGTTCTAGGATCTTCACTGCCATATTTACCGTCTATGATCCCTATTTGTGGCACCAGAGGGATTTCTAGAGATCTGCAGACATCGACTGTGAGATAGAGCCTCCTGTGATTAGAGGAAAAGTCTGAGGTCATGATGTCGTTGTTTCTGCTGAACACATCAGGAGGGTGTGTGGATTTCAGGATGCACCTGATCATCCTTTCCTACTTGATCGCTATCTTGTTCGAGGATGCTTTATGCGATGCAAGTATGCTGGTGACTTACAAGTCAGAATTCTAAACAAGGGTTTTCTATCTCCGTATGGCTCACGTTCTTATTCACTGCTTGGGTTCTAGGGGGAGGGGGATTTGATGAACTCATAGAGACATTACAGGGTGCCTTCGTGGCCTTGGTGTTGAATATACCATTCAATTTCTCAGAGATGGTATTCACACATATGAAGGAGAATGTCTATCTCAAGCGTGACAAGAAGTTCCTCATGTACCCGAGATTTCTCCAGCAGATCTTTGATGCACAAGTGCCTGATCTACCGAAAGCCAGTTCTGACATTATAAGATTAAAGCATATGAACGACATAAATCTTAACAGAGTTCTATCATACAGAGGAAAGGAGAGGAAGCCTCCCACTCGTACTCTGTTCGGCCATCTCCTCAAACCTGATTACGTTGTACCTGTTGGGAGGAGAGGGAGGCATGAGGATTCTAATTCAGATTTGGAGGATATTATCATGCCAGGAGGTGATGATGGTGATGATAGAGGTGATTAGGTGTTAGTGGTGTTGGAGCTGATGTTGGTACTAGTGGTGGTGTTGGTGATGCTAGTGGTGCTGGTGCTACTGATGTAGGTGTTGTTGGTGCTAGTGCTGCTGATGATGTGGATGTTGATGCTCTTCTCAATATTGATTTCATGATTACTTCTACAGCCACAGTCTTGACCCCATTAGAGATGGGTGGTACTACATCAGCTGATGAGAGAGATGATTCTGATGATTCAGATCAGGATGGTGGTGATGATGATGATGAAGAGGGCACTGGCAGCTCAGATTCTGAGAAGACCAGCAATGAGTTCAAGACTGTTCTAGTCAGGTCGCAGTCAGTATGGAGGAGGAAGAGGCCAACAGAACCTATTCAAAGCAGGGAGGAGATTGAGGATCCCCGGTTTATTCTAGAGTTTGATATCTCTCCTCCTCCACGTACTTCCACTGTTACATCTACTACTGTTGCCACCGCTGCTGCTACTGTCCAGTCCACATCATCCCCTCCTGCAAAGTGAAGAAGGGCACGCTTTGTCTTACAAAGATGGTCAAAGTCGGTATCTGTTGCAGCAACCACTGTTATATCAGCTGCAACAGTCTCGACTTCTTCACTGACCACGTCAAGGGCTATGCCTACACGTGCTACTATTGCCCCTCTGACCTCCTCTGTTCCTGCTACAGCTGTCTTTACTGCAATTTCCTCTGGTCCTTCCACTACACGAGCTGATCCGTATATACCAACTGTTTCAGTTTCTGAACAGCTCCGCACTCTGAACAGTTTGGTCCTTAGGGTACCAGCAGGGTGAAACTATTGCCAAACTTACACAGAGGTTCAGTGAGCAAGATGCTCTATTATTACAGGCAGCTGACCAATGGGCGGATCTGAGAGCCCGATCTGCTGATCTAGAGGAGAGGCTGCTCAAATCTGTTGATGAGCATAACCAGCTTGCGCTGACCGCCGCCGACTACAATGAGAGGATCTTAGCTCTTCAAGCCGACAACTTGTGTCTTTCTGAGCAAGTTGAAAGTCTTAAAGATGCTACTCCCAGGATCGAGGCAGCTGAGCCTGTCTCCGATGATTCAGACCAAGACAAAGAAGAAGAAGAAGACGAAGAAGATGAAGAAGAGCCTGAGGAGGAGAAGGTCGATTATGATGATACTGACAAGGATGATGATTCCAATGATGATGATGATAGTGCTGGAAGTGGGTCTGCAAGTTCTTCTAGTTCATCAGGACAACAATCTCTACCCACTGAAATAAGGACAAATACAAGGCATGATAAAGTTGCCAAGCCTCCTCCACCTCAAACCGAAGAGCCTAAAGCTACTAAAGAGGTTGAAGCAATGCTGGTGAGATGCTTGCTAGATGAAAAGCTGACGATGATTTTAGATGCTCAGGGTATTATTCAACACTATGTCAGCTATGACAAGGAGGAGGGTGAGATCATTCACTACCTCACGAAGGAACAAATCGATGAGCCTTTCAGGTTAAATCCTGATGAGGTAGTACTAGATGAAGCTTCCATTCCTGCCTCCTATATTCCCTCTCCTGAAGCTTTTGATGACATTGATGAAGTTATTTTGGAGGATATCGCTCAGCAAGAGGACATCAAGTATACTTCAGCTGAGGATGGACTACCTACATTCACTGATCTTTTCGGTCAACACACTGAGGAGGAGCTAAATAGGAAGATTGAAAAAAAGGTCAGCGGCAGTGAGTCTTCAGCAGAAGACATTCAGAAAAGAAAAGAGGAATGGGAAGCATATTGGCAAGTGTTAAAGAAGGAAAGCGTTGCTCTGATGCCAGCTTCACAGACTAAAGTATACAGGACCAAGGGATACAGATCCGAAGGTTAAATTCTAAGCTGGGCATACTTTCATGACTTAAACTGCTATGCAGTTAAGAGGGAACGAGGAATACAGTACTTCCGGCACCCCCCATGACTTCAAGACGTTTCCAGGATTTGAAGTTAATCAACTCGCACGTTTGAAGATGCTTTACAGTGAAGATTTGGGGATGTCAGCCTGGTTTTCAAGAAAAATTCAGTTTGAGTACCGGAAGAGATGGGTTAACTTTAAGCCGCAGCAACCGGAAAGGTATTACCTACCGTAGATTGATGCTGATACCTGCAAACATAAGGTAATCCTGAAGTGGCTGCCTCCAAAAGTTATGAGGAAGATTCCACTACGGTAGATGACTCAAAACACTTTGGACAGTTTCCGATGGTGGTACTACGATGGGAGAACAACTGAGGCGGTGATCGTTCTTTGCAAAGAAAACACATGGGATACCGTACGTATCTTTGATCCCATGTGGCTGACCAATCTGTCACATGACGATGTAAAGGCCCTGTGCAGATGTCAGATTTTCTTTGCAGTAGAAGATATGGAGCAAGCATTGCAGTTCATGAGGGTCATCCAGATATGCATAGAGTTAGGAATTCACGCCGGCTCTGACTGGAAGGCTATATCTGACAAATATTTCAAGAAAGGTGCTAACAAGTGAAGAACTAGGTACAAGAAGGAGTATGTTAGTGCATAGAAATGTCCCTAATTCTGTCTTTTGTATGATCCTAATGTATAAAGATTATTTCATTAATGAAATCAGTTATTCTATAATGTTCTTTCATGTTTATTAAGGTTTATATATGTTTGACCATGGTTCACTTTGATTATATATATATATAATACATACCCATTCGGGCAAATGATCCTAAGAATGGGGTCATTCGGGTGAATGAACGCCTAGCGAATGACTGGGGTGAACGAATGAGTCATCCACATGACTCATTCAGTTGACCAAGCTCATTTGGCTAAGCCATTTGCCGAATGAGTGATTCGGACCACTCATTCGGCCGAATGAGTACAGCTTATATATACTTCTGCAAACAGATTCAAAGATAACTTTTCAGAGCCTCCTTTCTTCCCAGAGCACTCCAGAGTCATACCCTTAGGGTTTTGAGCAGTTCTTCCATCTCCAACTTCGTTTCTCATCCCCGTGTGTCCGATCTTGATCGAAACGTTCACTCCTTATCATCGGATTATCACAGGGGCTGTTGATTTCGATTGGAAAACCCTTGAATAGGATTCCGCACTATTCAAGTGGCTGTAGAGCAGATTCCTTGGTGAACTGGATTACTTTCGGGCTCCAAAACGGTCCTACAGCCCAACTACAAGAACTCCTTGATGAAGGTTTTATACGACCGAGCGTCTCTCCATGCGGAGCACCGGTGCTATTCGTAAGAAGAAAGATGGAAGTATGCGTATGTGTATTGATTACAGGGAACTAAATAAGTTGACCGTAAAGAACATGTATCCTTTACCTAGAATTGATGACTTGTTCGATCAATTGCAAGGTGTAAGTTGGTTCTCTAAGATAGATCTCCGATCCGGTTACCATCAGTTGAAGGTTCGAGAGCAGGATATTCCAAAGACTGCTTTCCAAACATGTTATGGACACTACGAGTTTCTCGTTACGTCATTTGGATTGACGAATGCTCCCGCAGCATTTATGGACTTGATGAATAGAGTATGCCGACCGATGTTGGACCGATCGGTGATTGTGTTTATTGATGATATTTTGATTTATTCAAAGAACGAGGGAGACCACGCTTGCCACGTACGAGAGGTATTGGAGATCCTGAGGAAAGAGAAAGTTTATGCCAAGTTCTCCAAATGCTCGTTCTGTTTACGAGAGGTACAATTTCTGGGTCACGTGGTGAACCGAGACGGCATTATGGTAGACCCGGCTAAAGTTGAGACGGTTATGAAATGGAGCCCTCCAAAGTCACCGACGGGATACGAGATTTACTTCCAGATTCTGGAAGCAATTTCATGATGCCATGGGAACGAGACTGAACATCAGTACCACTTATCACCCCAGACGGACGGACAGTCTGAAAGGACCATCTAAACGTTGGAGGATATGTTTAGGGCCTGCATTATCGATTTTGGAGGAAGCCGGGATGACCACTTGCCTTTGGTGGAGTTTTCGTAAAATAACAGCTACCACTCCAGTATCGGAATGCCCCCATATGAGGCATTGTACGGAAGACGATGTAGGACGTCGGTATGTTGGGTTGAAGTTGGACATAAAGAGATGGAAAACAAGGATGCCATGATCGACATGGTAGAAAAGTTACGGGTGATAAAGGCACGAATGAAAGCTGCACAAGATAGCCAAAAGTCCTACGCTGACAAGCGCCGAAGACCGATCTAGTTCAACGTTGGCGATCGAGTGTTGCTGAAAGTATCACCATGGAAGGGAATCATTCAGTTCAGAAGGTGAGGAAAGCTGATTACGAGGTATATCGGACCGTTTCAGATAAAGGCAAGGGTAGGGAAAGTCGCGTATCGGTTGGACCTACAAGAGGAGTTGAACGGGATTCATCCTACCTTCCACGTATCACATCTTAGGAAGTGCTTAGCAGACGAGCAAGCACATATTTCTTTGGATGACATTGAGGTGGATAATCGACTGAACTATATAAAAGAACCAATCGCGATCGTGGATTCGCAAGAGAAACAACTGCGGAACAAAACAGTTCGGCAAGTCAAGGTTTGGTGGAAGCATCGGATGGGTTCAGACGCTACGTGGGAAATGGAAGAAGAAATGAGGAGGTTGTATCCTAATTTGTTCGATATGTAACGAGGCAGGTTTTGGGACGAAACCTATTGTAAGGAGGGGAGACTTGTAACACCCCAAAATTTCCCAATACAAGTAATTGGAATTTACGAATGCGTAAAGGATAATAAATTTATTGGAAAATGGACGAAAAATAACCAAGTTAAGGTCTCAAGATCGTGTACTCGAATTGGATTTTGAGTACACTAGTTCATGAAAACTTAGTAGTCGAAAATCTCCCAAATTCGAGTACGATTACACTCCCTATATATACGAGTGCCTTGGGAAATGTGCTAACCTTTGGCTGGAAGCATTTTCTCACAAGAACTCAAATCAGGCGATTTCGAGAACTTTAAGGATCGAGCTGTTGATCAAACAAATGGAAGAAGAAACACACGAGAATCCACAGTAGTGATCATTTAGCATCAAGTAAGTGATCTAAACCAAAAAGTTAGGATTCTTACACCAAAAGTGAACTCATGCATAAAGCTCACACCTTTATGCATAAAGTTCGAAACATGGTGGTTGCAGCATGTTGGTAACCACATAAGAAACCTATAAATAGCTCCTCATGGTCTTAGATGAATTTTTGAGATGGTTTATGGTGAAAAGATGAGTACTCGAAAATATGCCTAGGGGAATGCTCGAAATCATGTTTAGCTCATAAGACCATTTCGGGTATACCATTTCAAGCATGTGAATTTCGAGTACAAGGTTCTGAGTATATAGTGAGGTTCGAGTACTCATGGGAACTCAAGTACACTAGCATTTTGAGTACTAGTGATGGTTCAAGTATCCTGGTCTTCGAGTACTTAAGCAGTTCGGGAACAGAATGGGTTTCGAATACTGGGAGCTGGTTAGGAGGTTATGAGGACTTAAAATACATTCTAAGTCTTAGAATAGTATGTAACGATACGATGTACTGATGTAGGTTCTTAAATCTTGGCTAAGGAGTTCGGCTAAGAAATCAAGAAACTACAATCAGGTGAGTTCTAGACGCCCTATTTCATGTTTAATGTTTTGGGCTGGCATCCATGCTTATTGTTATGTCTGTGATGCTATATGCTTATGATGATGATGAACGACTGATGATATGCCATGATTATGTATGCATGTTAATGTGTTAGTATGATTTATGCATGAAAGTATGCTAAGTATGATGAATGCATGTTAGTAAGTTATGATGATGAACTGCATGATAACATGCTATGATGAATTCCTAAGCTGTTAGGATAATATGACATGATGATAAAGATGCTAACATGAGATGTTATGATATGATATGTGCCTTTGCTGTTAGGGGAAGAATGCTATGATGATAAGATGATAGTCTGAAAGATTCATGAATGCTAGAATGTATGATGTGATGATACGATGATAGCATGATATGTATTCAATGATAGCAGGTTATGATGATATGATAAAATGATACTGACATGACATGATATGATATGATGAGTCCTATGATATTAGGACAAAGTGATGATGTTATGATGATAAGATACTAACATGAAATGTTATGATGTTATGAGGAACGCGATGAATGAAGATATGATGTTGGTATCATGTATGATGAATGAATGATGTTCCTATATGTGTTATAGTAAAATGTACGAATGATAGTCAACCACGACTATAACTGGGTATGATAGTCAACCACGACTATAACTGGGTATGATAGTCAACTGCGACTATAAATGGGTATGATAGTCAACCACGACTATAACCGGGTATGATAGTCAACCAGGACTATAACTGGGTATGATAGTCAACCACGACTATAACTGGGTATGATAGTCAACCACGACTATAACTGGGTATGGAGCCTTGTGCCAGCATAAGCCCACTATTCGTGTGGTGACAGTGGAATGTATGATGATGATGCGATGATGTTATGTGATGAGCTTATGATTGTGTGAACGAAATGATGTTTTATGATAAATATGTTATAACTTAACAAAATGTTACAATGTTTTAAGAAAACTAGAACTCATTAGTGTAAGCTGACTTCATTTAGCGTGTATGTCAGGTTAAAGCTATGATAAGAGAAGGCATGGAGCTCGGGCAGAAAGTCAAACGATCCGGTGGTTTTGGCAATTCGATATGTTTTGATACAGACAATTTATTGTATTCTGTTTATCAAAATATGTTACATTTCCGATGCATGATTATGAAAGTTTTTTAGTTTAAGAGCTATGTGTTATGATGAAAACCAACCTCTGGGAGGCACCCGGGAATCGGGGCCCCATAGTTCTGTTGTCACATCGAATTCCCTTGACTATTTCATTTGTTTGATTCTCAATGAAGATGATAAATTGTTTCAGCAGTTCTGCAGTTTCATTTTTATTTGATAAAAAGAACACCCACGTGAAACGTGAATAGTCATCTGTAATAACCAAACAGTATGATGCAAGATTGATGCTTAACACATTGACTGGACCAAATAAGTCCATATGTAGAAGCTGTAGAATAGAATCAATGGAATTGAAGATCTTTGGCTTATGGGATTTTCGATGATGCTTCCCTTTAGCGCACGCAACACACTTCTCGATCATCATGAAGTCTTTGATTGGAAGGTTCCGAACGATGTTCCCCTTTGCAATTCGATTCAAGTTCTTGAGATTTGCATGTCCCAGAAGATGATGCCAAAGCATTGCATTTTTTTCAGATAACTTGGAGAAGAGACACACTATTTCATCATATGGTTGCTGATTCATATCCTAAAATATGCATCATGTCTTCATTGAGCTTTCACCAAAATCCAATCTTCCAGGATGATGATTTCTGGTTTAAGAATGAGACACTCTTTGCTTGTGAAATGATTGGAATAACCTTTGTCACACATTTGAGACACACTGAGCAGACTATGCTTGAGTTCGGGAACATAGTTGACATTTTCAAGAGTTAATGCTCTATTTGTGACAGTACTCCATTGAATAATCTTTCCTTTACTTCCTCTTGCAAATACCACATCTCCCCCCATCATAATGCTCTAGATTTGTAAGCTGGGAAATGTCTCATGTCATGTGCGTGGAATAGCCACTATCCACATACCAAAGTTTGAGGATATTCCTCCATAGCCGTTCTTGCACAGATAAATGGATCAGTTAGTTTTTGGAACCCAGATCATTTTGCTTCCGAGTCTTCCAAAATTCTATGTGTGAACAGCATTCATCAGGTTTGATTTTAATTTAGCATGTTTTAGAAATGATTGGGATGAAGTTGTGAACTTATGAATTTTGTGGGTTTTTGAAAGATGAGATTTGTCCCACACAAGATTTGATGCTTATTTTGATTGTTCAGTTTTCTCCAGTAACCATCAGAGGGCTTCGATTTGTAATATGAGTTTGTCATAGTCTTAGATGTATACATCTTCATTGACTTAGACTCTTTCGCATTTCGTAACTTAGCCTTATGATTTTTGCTTGCAAAAGAAGCATAAGAATCATGTTTGCAATTTCTTGCAATATATCCGGGAACTCCAAAGTGAAAGCATGTTTGATGTTTCATTGATTGTAAATGTTTAGCACTATGATGATCTTGTTGCTTCATGACAGGACCTTGCTTGACACCCTTTTTCTTTGTGATTAGATGAGGAGCTCTGAGATGGACCTTTTATGTCTGTTTTAGGTTTGGGTGGCACATATCTGGAAATTGTAGGTTTTTCAACAGATATGTCAGTTACATGCAATGTAGCTTTATTCTGCAAAGCATTACTAAGATCAGAATCAACACTTGAGATTGTTCTATTGCTAGAACTCAAACCAGATGCATTCAAGGTATAATCAAACAATGTTTGCAAATACCTTGATAAAACTGTTTAATGATGAAAATCCTTTGTAAAAAATGGTTTTTAGTAAAGATTTTCAAAAAGTCTTCGTCACATGTCTCACCCCAAATGTTTATAAAACAAGTAAAAAAGGAGCTATGTTCTCACTTGCTTGTGTCGTGTAGTTGACATGTTCAAGAATATGCACGCTCGTTGTTTGTATGTTTGTTGTATTCGACCCTGTGTTTCATTTGTTTGTTGTCATAACTATAAATCATTGAAATCGTTGTGTTCTGTCTGTTTGTTTTAGTTTGTTATTGAAAAACATGCGTTATTACTTAAGTGGTCTAACTTTGAGTAGTGTGAATTTCTGAATTCTTGTGCACTATTAGTATTGCATTTAGGGTTTAATCTTGGTTAATAGAAAGAAAAATATTAAGTTATTAAAACATGTTTTTTGCATTAAACCCTTGTACACTACCAGCGATGCAAATGTGACATGTTACATGCCTTTTGCATGCATGCACATCCATGCTTGCAACCTCCATGTACTTAGATTTAGCCATTGTATACTTATCGACCTTATAACACTGAAGAAGGCTAGCCCAAACTTGAAGTGTCGACGAGTCTTAATTAGTCATTGTGGATCATCATTAAAATTATCAATATCGATACTTTGAGGTTTGGCCAACTTTTTTGATCCTCGACTTCAGCAAGTTCGAACCACACTTAGTCACTTAGGAAGCCCTTGAATTTATTAGTATCGACGACATAGAGCTAGGCCCATGTTCGTGACCATCGAAATTAGTAATTTCGATGTCACTTAGCCATCTTTGATCAGCATTGATTCTAATAAGTTTGATACTCCCTTAGATCAGTTTTAAGACCCTCGATACTATCAAGTTTAACAAGTACTTAGCCATAATCCTGGAAAGCCATCGACATTAATATGGTCATTAGCCAAATCACTTAGCAGCCGTCGACCTTACTAGTGTCAAAACGATGGACACTTAGTCTAATTCTCCCCACCCATCGACTTTCCTAAGTTCGATGCTGCCTTGATCGACACTGCTAGGTTCGAACCTACTGTTTACCATCTTCAAGGTTCGAAAACCCAGTTTTGCAGGTTCATGCCTTGTTTAAAAATGTAGATTTTTCTTGTGCCTAAGTGTTCAAAATAGGTTTTGAATGGTTACGGTGTGTCGGGTTCGAGTGCTAGCTTGAAACCCGAAGTAACACAAGTAGATCTACCTTGGATCTGTGGGTTTGAGCTTGGTTCCCTAGTACTTTTTTCTTCTAATCATCAAGAGGATCGTTTTGGCACCTTAATCTTCGATTTTGGTTAAGTATGAAGGAGATATGGTTAGGGTTTTTAGAGAGAGAATCTAGAAAGAGAAAACTATGATTTTAGAGAGAGAAAGGTAAAAATCTGGTTGTTGGGGGTATTAAATGAGGGTTTTGATGGCTTTTGTATCCCAGTTCTTTTTTCGCGTTTTCAGTTTCGTTCCGTATTGTGACAATTGTAGTTGAGAATTACATTATCAATGGCATGAGCACATTTGGTCGTTTTTGAAATCCTCGTTGATTTAGATATTGTAATTATTACAGGTTGATAGTATGCGAGAAATGGTGAACGTGAGAGAAAACCGTGCGCAAAACGGAGTTACGGATTGTCCAGAATCGCGAAACGAAGAAAAATCCTAAAATTTGAGAAACCTGGTGCCAGGCGGTACGCCTCGCACCAGGGATCGTATCTACGAGTTCTGATCGTTGTTCTGAAGCTGAAACTCCATCTGGTTAGGTTATGGTTCATTTAAACCTTCTAGATTGATTTTGATTGATTAGATCTTGTTTTTGAACATAATGAGATAGTTAGGATTGTTGATTATTGCTTAGATGATGGCTAGGATTGATTATAAACGAAGAACACGATGTGTTAACGGGTAAATCCTTGTTTTGATCCGTTATAATGCCCGGTTTGCATGAAATCATACCCATGATTATAATGGTTTAAACCATTTGATTATGACAATATAGGTGATTAGTTTGGTTAATCTTTGAAATGTAAGGTTAAATCCAAGTGTTTCAAACTAATCACAATCATTAACATACTCATTGGAACGATTATCAGATGTTTATGATAACAGTCAGATTAGTATGTTAAACATGATTATTAAACCTATTCTAATACAACATTGTGATAATTCATGATATTTGGGTAATCAATAACAAGGATTGATCATTCCTAAACCATTAATCTGTCTAGAAACTGTTTTAGCATTATAATCAGCAACATTAACTATTTGATTAACCCGAGATTATTCTCATTAATCAAGTGTGTCATCAACCTTGTATTAGGAACCTAATTCAATGTAGGTTCCTACATTATGATACATTGTATGATATAACTTTAAATTAACTAATTAAATACTTGACATCAGTTTGATGACTATTAAGACAATGTCTTTGACATTAGACTATCAGAAAGATCTAATCCGTAAGTTAAAACATAAATAACTCATTAAACATAAATAAATGCAGAATCACTCTATTACTATCAGTTGTGTGATATTCAGCGCGCTACTTGTAAGTTATGAGGTGAGTTTTGTACAACCCCTTCTCTTTTTAATATTTTATAAACATCAGGGTAGCACTGTGGAACTTTTCTTGAACATATGATATGTATCACTGTTATCTATATGATTTCATGTGATCTGTTGTGAACTTGCGGATTTCATTGGATTGTGTTTGTAGAACAGAACTCTATCAAAGATTTTAAAATTCCTCATTCCTGAACTGTATCTAATGAACCCATGTGGGGCCGAACAGGAAACAATGATAGTACTATCGGCTAACAACCCATTTGCTGAGAGTTTGCAACTCCCCTTGCTGTGAATGTTTGTTACCTATTTTTCCAGAACTTCTTAATGTTGTGATAGGCATTAAGACAATGAGGCATAAGATATTACCAGTGGGTAGTGTCTTCGAAGATCATAGAGTCACGTCCAAAAGGAACTAGATACGGGTCCCATGGTTATCTTGAACTGAACACTTTGAGAACTTACATATTATATCATATTGTTGAACATGAACTTTACGAACTCACCAGCTTTGTGCTGATCTTTTCAAACTTAAACCGTTTTGCAGGGAGACAGTGACTGCCGAGTGATGTTGCAACTTATATATATTTGTAATTAAATAAGTTATTCATGTAATAAACTTAGTTTGTAAACTGTACCGTTGATTGTAATGACGATCCTTGTAATATATTTACTTTAAGTTAATCTGTGTGTTGTGATACCAGATCAAGTAAGTCACACCTCATTTCTGAGACATCACCACTATGCTTCCGCAACCTTCTCAGAGTGACGAATGATCTCATCTCAGGTGACGAGAGGTGGGGGTGTGACAGGGTGGTATTAGAGCCACATGTTATAGAATTTAGGTGGACTTAGAGACCTAGACTATAACCATAGGCTCGCATAGTGACACAGAGAGCACCGAACATAACTAATGAAGAAAACTTGTTTTGAATAAAGCCTGTATAATCAGGTGGTACAAATTCCAGTTATGAGTGGCCAGCATAACTGAAATTCGCAACACGTGTGCATTCTAGTGAACTTCAATGCAAGCAGAACAATAATAACTATAATAACGATTAGTTGCTTTGAGATAGGAAGAGATATCATATCATGTTTATGTTGAATATTATTATTCAATATTTATTTTATGGTACTGATTTGGGAATTTGTTTGTACAGCGATGGCCAACCCACCTGAACGTTACATTTACCAGAGGTTTCCATATGTTATACTTGATGATACGCCGAGTTCGAGCTCGGGTTCTGATTCTGATCCTACGGAGGCGACTTCGTCTGCATCACAGGCTGCACCACTGGTGCCACACACACCATCACCTATACCAGCTACCCCACCACCACCATCATCAGTCCCATCTGTTTCACCTAGACATTCTCAGGCTCCGCTTGAGGATGTATCAGCACAGAGGAGACAGAGCCCCTAACCTTATAGGGTGCCGGCTTGGGACGTATTGAAACGTATGCGGGGTCAGGGTTACCTCCACGGCGACAGATGGCTCCCAGGGATGAGCCTAACACTATACATGAGGTGGGAGAATCCTCACATCAAGCTGAGCTGCGGGGGCAATTGCAGCAGGTCACCCAGGACATGCAAGGGACGCGTCAGAACTTGCAGCAGTGTCAGGCTACAGTAGAGGATACCCACATGAATGTGCTAGAGATCCTTGCTTCCCACTTGACCCTTATGGATCAATTGAAGTCTTTAGATACAAACACTAGAGCGTGGAGAGTAGCAGTTGAGGACAGACTGAGGAGGACTTGGGGACAGATTGTGATTACTGCATTCTGGCAGCAAGTGGCATTGATGAGGGAGAGATGGGTGAGGATAAGAGAGGTAGTGAGAGGGGTATTGGAGAGGATGAGTCTAGAGGCGGGACTACTATGTTTGGCCATAGTGTTAGCCACTATAGCTATTCTGATGGCTTGTTTACCGTACTTTTTACGGTAAGGTCTTATATGGGTGTGCATGTTTTGGGATCATCATTCTATATACCATCAGTAACAAACGGATAGGTTGAGAGTTGGATGTTTGGGGGATGTTTTTGATGTAAAATAGATCCCCGGTATCTAGTTGTATTGTCATGGTTTCTGGCAGTCTATGTAACAAAATGTTGTGGTTGTATAAAACTTATATTATAGTAATAAAAAGGTGATTTTTGTATATTTATCTGTGTAATGTGTTATGTATGTGATGTATGGCATTGTATCACAGAACTATGAGAACATTATTGTGTGCGGAGAACGTATCTAATCTTTTCAATATAGTTATACTATGCTTCTAATAATAACACTTTAACATAAATTTGTCAGTAGGACTAAATATGGTTATTTATGTGATCAAATAGGTTATATCTTTAATGTTCTTGAACTGACCTGAGTTTGTGTGCATGTGAGCAGAACAATGGCTTCTAAAAGAGGTCGACCAGCTAAGAAAGCTACCAGGAACGTTACTAACCCCGAACTGGAACAAGTCCCACCTGTGAACGTAGAATCAAATCCGGATCCACGTGTCGATCCGGAAGCTAATGTGGTTCCACTTGAAAATATAGAAATGAATATTGTTCCACCTGTAAACCCTGACGTGAATACGGTTCCACCTGCAGGAGCAAGTGGATCTGAATTGAATGAAGCAATGATAGCATGAATAGTAAGGGAACAACTATCAGCTTGTGGTGTTTTGACACAACACCAACCTCATATCACTATGGGTTCTGGTGGAGACCATGATCATACTGCACGCAACGCTACTGGTGGCCACGTAGAAACTCTTAATACCACCGGGGAAACAACCACAAAAACAACTGCTCCTAATCTACCAGAGCAAGGATGTGCTTATAAGTACTTTACTTCCTGTAACCCTCCTACTTTTACGGGCAAATAAGGAGCGGCTGGACTCATAAGGGGGATTGAGGAGATGGAAACAAAACTTAATATCAGCCAATGTTTGGCGGAGCATAAGGTGTCTTATGCTGCTTGTTCTATGAAAGATTCAGCTTTAACCTGGTGGAATACCCAGGCTAAAACTTTGGGCTCAGCTACAGTTGATTCTATGGACTGGAACGAATTTAAAACTTTGATTATGTCAGAGTACTGCCCAATCACTGAAATCCAAAAGCTCCAAGAGAAATTCTGGAATCACTCGATGATCGGTGCTGATTGTTTAGCTTATACCGATCGTTTCATGAACTTACTTGCTTACTTCCCAATATGTTTCCTACGAAAGCAGCTTTGATTGAGAAGTACATTAAAGGTCTGGTTCCCCAGATTCAGGGAATGGTGACGGCAGCTGAACCCACAACTCTTAAACGTACAATTCTCTTGACCACCAAACTTACCGATGAGGCGGTAAGGAGTGGCATGTTGACCACAAAAACACAGACGGCTGCGGGCCGTAATGATGTTAGTACCTCTAGTGCTGTGAGAGGTACCAAACAAAAGTGGTTTGGAAAGACCAAAGCCAAAGCTCTGGCTGAGACTAGCTAGAGCAAACCAATTGTGAAAAAATATGGTGCGGTTGTTCCGGAGAGGAAGGATTATATTGGGCAGGCGCCCAAATGCAATAAGTGTCCTTATCACCACACAGGACCATGTCCTGAATGTACAAACTGTAATCGAGTCGGACACTATACCAGATACTGTAACTTTCCTGCTCGTTAACCAAATCAAGCACCACGACAAACCACTCAAACAAACCGTTCATGCTTCAAGTGTGGAAGTCCTGACCATTTTATGAGAAACTGTCCGAACAACAACACCAATCAAGGGAATGAAGCTAGGGGAGAGCTTTTCAGATTGGTGCAACCGAGGCGAGGCATGATGCGAATATTGTCACTGGTACGTTTCTTCTTAATAATCTATACGGATCAGTTCTGTTTGATACAGGGGCAGATAAGAGTTTTATCTCTTTTGAATTTGCATCATTGCTCTCATTGCCTACGGTAGATTTAGAAACTCCTTATGTTATTGAACTTGCTAATGGCAAGTTAATCAAAACTAACAGTGTCATTCAAGGGTGTTCTTTGAATCTTTATGATCACCTTTTTCATATCAATTTACTTCCTATTGAGCTTGGGAGCTTTGATGTTGTTGTCTGTATGGACTGGCTTTCTGATAACCAAGCGGAAGTTGTATGTCAAAACAAGGTGATCTGCATTCCATTACCGTCAGGTAATACATTGATAGTTCAAGGAGAACAAGCCGGTAGGAAACTTGGTATCATTTCTTCTATGCAAACTCAGAAATGTTTACGAAAAAGTTGTCAAGCCTTTCTACCACATGTGACTGAGAACCGTTCTGCACAAAAACGTATCAAAGATATTCCAGTAGTCAAAGACTTTCCTGAATATATCAGGATCACCCCCAGTGAGACAATTTGAATTTCGAAATGACCTCATTCCAGGTGCAACACCTTTAGCTAAAGCTCCTTATCGATTAGCACCCTCAGAAATGCAAGAGCTGTCAGGTCAATTACAGGAACTGTTAGATAAAGGTTTTATTAGACCTAGTTTCTCACCCTGGGGAGCACCAATTCTATTTGTGAAAAAGAAGGATGGTTCATTCAGGATGTGCATTGACTACAAGGAACTCAATAAACTGACAATCAAAAATCGTTATCCATTACCACATATAGACGATTTGTTTGATCAACTCCAAGGCGCTACTTATTTTTCGAAAATCGATTTAAGATCCGGATATCATCAGTTATGAATTCATGATGATGATGCTCCTAAAACTGCTTTTAGAACTCGATATGGACATTACGAATTTTTAGTAATGCCGTTTGTATTAACGAATGCACCTGCAGTTTTCATGCATCTGATGAATCGCGTATGTAGGCCTTATCTGGATAAATTTGTGATTGTGTTTATTGATGATATTCTCATTTATTCTCGGAACCAACAAGAACATGCTCAACACTTGAAATTGATCTTAGAACTTTTGGCACATGAGAAATTATATGCCAAATTCTCAAAGTGTGAGTTTTGGTTACAGGAAGTTCAATTTCTTGGGCACGTAGTGAATGAAAACGGTATTCAAGTGGATCCCAGTAAGATCGAAGCTGTGAAACAATGGGAAACACCACGAACCCCAACTGAAATACGTCAATTCTAAGGGCTGGCAGGCTATTATCATCGATTCATCAAGAACTTTTCAAAGATAGCCTTACCATTGACCACATTGACACAGAAAAATCAACCGTTTATATGGGGTTCCCAACAGGAGGAGGCATTCCAACTATTAAAGCACAAACTCTGCAATGCACCTATCTTGGCATTACCAGAAGGTATGGATAATTTCACAGTATACTGTGATGCTTCTCGTCAAGGTCTTGGGTGTGTATTAATGCAGAAAGATAAGGTAATTGTTTACGCTTCTCGAAAACTGAAAGTACATGAGAAGAACCATACTACTCATGATCTAGAACTTGGTGCAGTGGTGTTTTCACTCAAGATTTGGAGACACTATCTATACGGAACCAAGTGTATCGTATACACTGATCACAAAATTCTTCAACACATTCTAGATCAGAAAATGTTGAACATGCGACGGAGGCGGTGGGTAGAACTTTTAAACGACTATGACTGTGAAATTCGTTATCATCCAGGTAAAGCGAATGTCGTAGCCGATGCCTTAAATTGCAAAGAACGAGTCAAACCTTTACGTGTGAAAGCATTAGGAATGACTATTCAAATCAGTCAAATTCCTCATATTAAAGAAGCTCAACAACAAGCTTTACAAGCAACGAACTACCCTGCTGAGGAGTTAAAAGGATTAGACAAGAAACTAGACACCAAGACTGATGAAGTGTTGTATTTCAAAAGCTGAATTTGGGTTCCTTTATTCAGTAACTCTAGAACAATAATCTTGGATGAGGCGCACAAATCCAAGTATTCTATTCATCCAGGTGCTGATAAAATGTATAAAGATCTTAGAGATTTTTATTGGTGGCCTGGAATGAAGAAACACATAGCTGAATACGTGGATCGATGTTTAACATGTCTTAAAGTTAAGGCTGAACATCAACGACCTTCTGGGATATTGCAACAACCTGATATTCTCATGTGGAAATGGGATCAGATCTCTATGGATTTTTTTACTAAACTACCCAGAACATCACGTAATAATGACTCTATATGGGTTATCGTTGATCGCCTTACTAAATCTGCGCATTTCTTACCAATCCGAGAAGATTATTCTATGGATCGACTAGCTAAACTCTATGTAAATGAGTTTGTATCTCGACATGGAGTACCAATCTCTATCATTTCCGACAGAGATAGTCGATTTATGTCACGATTTTGGCAAATTCTTCAAAATGCTCTAGGCACACAAATCAATATGAGCACAACTTTTCATCCACAAATGGGCGGGCAGACTGAACGAACGAATCAAACTCTTGAAGACATGCTCAGAAGCTGTGTGATTGATTTTGGAGGTAGCTGGGATATTCATCTTCCTCTTGTTGAATTCTCGTACAATAACAGCTACCATACCAATACTCAATGCGCTCCATTCGAAGCACTTTATGGACGCAAGTGTAGATCACCTATCTATTGGTCGGAGGTAGGTAAAAATCAGATCATAGGCCCATAATTCATTCAAGAAACAACTGATAAGATCGCACTCATTCAAGAATGAATTAAAGCTACTCGTGATCGTCAAAAGAGTAATGCTGATAATCGTCGTAGACCTTTATAATTTCAAATAGGTGATCGAGTAATGTTGAAAGTTTCACCTTGGAAGGGCATTTTCATATTTGGGAAGAGAGGTAAGCTTTCACCAAGATTTGTAGGCCATTCAAAATTCTTGAACGAATCGGGTCAGTAGCCAACAAACTTGATTTACCTCCTGAACTCAGTAACATTCATGATGTATTTCATGTATCAAATCTGAAGAAGTGCCTAGCTGACGAATCATTGATCGTAACTCTCGAAGAGATTCAAATTGATGAAAAACTTCAGTTCAGTGAAGAACCAGTAGAGGTGATGGATCGAGAGGTGAAAGTATTGAAACGTAGCTGCATACCAATCGTTAAAGTTCGATGGAACTCACAACATGGACCTGAGTATACGTGGGAACGTGAAGATCGGATGAAAGTAAAGTACCCACACCTGTTCTCCTGAGCGATTGTCATCAGGTAAGTCTTCACTAAATTTTGGGACGAAATTTCTCTAACAGGAGGACACTGTGACAATTGTAGTTGAGAATTAAGTCATCAATGCATGAGCACATTTGGTCGTTCTTGAAATCCACGTTGATTTAGCTATTGTAATTATTACAGGTTGATAGTATGCGAGAAATGGTGAACGTGGGCGAAAACCGTGCGCAAAACGGAGTTACGGATTGTCCGGAATCGCGAAACGAAGAAAAATCCTAAAATTTAAGAAACCTGGTGCCAGACGGTATGCCTAGCCCCAATGTTTCTAGCTAGGCGGTACGCCTGGTGATCACGAAAATATATGGATTCCTCTCCGTACGGTACGCCCCAGGCCACTATTCCACCTCGGGTGGTGCGCCTAGGGTCAGTAAGTCGGCAACTTGTGTTTAGAACGTCAAAATTCATCCAGAAGTTATTCATTCTTCTTCCTCTATTCTTTTCTTGAGCCAGATGAAAGTTTTGCACCCTTAACTCATAAAATCTCCATTTAAAAAGGCCTCTAAACATCCAGATCGCACCAGGGATCGTATCTACAAGTTTTGATCGTTGTTCTGTAGCTGAAACTCCATCTAGTTTGGTAATGGTTCATTTTAACCTTCTAGCTTGATTTTGATTGATTAGATCTTGTTTTTGAACGTAATGAGATAGTTAATATTGTTGATTATTGCTTAGTTGATTGCTAGGATTGATTATAAACGAAGAACACAATATGTTAAATGGTAAATCCTTGTTTTTCTGAGAATCCGGCAATTTCGGGTTAACCCCGTTAACCAGAAACTAACGAAAATGAGACAAAATCGAACACAACCAAACCAGAGGGGCTAGAATTAAACAAAATCAGTTCTAATATGCTTAAATTGCAAGGATTAAACTTGTAACATCAAGAAATAAACAATTTTGACTTATAAAGTCAAAATTCGTGTGATTTTGCAACAAAATTCGAATTTCATATTAAAACTAAGTTATAACCGGAATTAATCAACTTAAATCATTACATTGATGATCATTTACAATTATGGTCAGTTACTAAGCTTCTTAATCGTCGAATTGATTCAAAAACGGCCACAAAACTTGAAACCGAAACCGTTCAATATCAAAACCCCACAAATCGACTTCATCTCTCACAATTGAACTTTCAGAATCATTATTCGGCATCTTTAGAGTCTCCTACATACGAGAATTCGATCCCAGAAGCTCGGGTGTGTGAATTGGATTGAAAGTCGACCGAAATTCAACCTAGAAGACGAGATACTTTAATCGGATATCAAAACAAGTAAGTAATCGTCTCTACACATCCTAAACAGACCGAATAAGCATAACCATATGTCAATTTCAGGTTCTAACAACGAATTGATAGAACCCGATTATTAGGGTTCATCGTTGGAGTTGTTTTGGGGGTTTAGATTAAAACGCGTTTTGTAATTAAATTATAATACATAGAAAGTGTCAGAAAGTGCCGATCAAGAAAATCCCTATGGCAATTTCATTTAAAAACATCGAATCATAGGAACTCTAATTCTAGGGTTCATCACTTTGAACGAATTGGGGGATTATGATCAAACAAACTAGAAAATGAAATTAAAGCACATCAGTAGTTTCAGAGAATACCGATCAAGCATAACCCCATGATAATTCATGGTTTTAACATCGAATTGTTCGGTTTTGATTATTAGGGTTTATGTTAAGAACCGGTTTGGGGATTTCTATGCTAATGACCCTAAGATTCAAATCAACATATGCTGAGAGTATCGAAATTCATATTTCTATGATAACCGCATATCAATTTCTTATATTAATATCGAATTGAAGGGTTTTTAATTCTAGGGTTTTCTATGAAAAAGGAATTGGGGATTTCAAGTTGATAGAACTTAATATTCAAATTAAGTCTTTCAGAAAGCTTCGGAACTGAAATTTTTATAAAACCCCTAAGGAATTCCAGTTAAACACAAAGGAATTTAACAAAATTTAATGATGGGTTTGAGGATTCAAGTTCGAAACCATACATGTCACGAATCGGAGTTCTAAGATGATGGTCGATCAAATTAAGGATATAGTTGAGTTTGATTAGGCCACTGGAACCAAAACCCTATGGTTTCAGATTCAAAAGTGATCGAATTGTGGGTCAATTGGGACTCATTTGCTTCGGCTATAGTTACCAAAGGGAAATCGATTAGGGGGAAACTTAAAACAATTTATCTGTGAATTCTAATGCGAAACCCTAGCGGGCTAGAGTGGTAGAATGCATGTGTTGGGAGTGGAGGGTCACGGGTTCGAACCTGGGACTCCACTGGTTTTTGACATTGAAACTAATTTTTAGTATTTTGGTCATAACTTTTTTGTTATAACTCCGATTCGACTCGTTCGACTTGCGTTGGAACCAGAATTCAGTTCCGAATGTATTAGAATAATAAAATATATATTTTTTCAAGAAACTATAAATCGCGTACAAATACGCGTGTTTAACGAAATAGTATATGGTTAAATGATTTAAACAAACGAACTGAAAACCATACGTACTCTTGTATGTGCATTTCTAACACTCTAACATACGTGTGTTGACACGTATGTGAGTTCAAACACAAAACGATATCCCGAATAACACAACGATTATTGTTGAAACACAGATTTCTCGTAGAAGACTGTTTACGCGATTCCACGTGTGTTTGATCATTTTGCTACAATCAAAGGTGCGTACACGGCCCCTTTTCTTATTTTAACTGTTTTGGGGGAGAAAACATGTGCAACAAACATTTTAGATACATATCACTTGCATGAGTTAGCTGTTTACATTAAGTGCGAACATAGCATTACAAGTCCTTACATATCGAACCGTTTGGTTTGCCGTAGTGCAAAGCGTGGTAGTTAGAAATAGATCTATTAGGTTTGAAAAACCTCACTTGGTAGATGGGATCTACGCAAGTGTTTGACTAGCCAATTCACATTACTATTTTTTGTGCTAGACAATAGTGGAAAGGCAATCAACATTCAAACAGTCAGCTTCGGTGTCGACCACTTATGTAAATAGTACAAATGACTAGCTATAATGACTATGCATGTGTGATTATGTTATCTGCAATCATTTCATTTCAAACAGTTGTTTCAAACATTTGTGAATACTTGAACCTGTGTATGCACCAACCTTTGTGTTGACTTGATTTACATGTTTTCTCAGGACGTTAAGGTATAAGATCAAGCAAGCATGGACTAGGAGATCGAGTCGCATGCATATTTTATATTTCTGTTATTTGGAATTTGAACAATTGAGACTTTGCTTTGTAATTTACAGTTTTCAAACCGTCGTGTTGTTTTTGTTTTAAAAACGCTTCCGCAACGTTAGAACTTTGATATTACAGTTTTAGACCAAAGTATGTTTTGAAAATTATATAGAGGCCTTCGTTACATCTAATGATCTGAGATCCTGGTTTGTCACGTCCCAAACGGTATGATTCCGTTAGTTGAAATTTGGGGGTGTGACAGATTGGTATGAGAGCGATTGGTTATAGCGAACTAGGTTTGCCTTAGTAGACTTAGACTATAACTGTTAGACATTAGACACTTGTTTACACAACTGTTTTTGCCTAGTATTTATGTATGGTCTTATGTAACAGATATGGCAGCACCGTCACCACCGCACGTGATCGTACTCGATGATGAGGAGCCGATAGCTCCAGCATTTCAGTATTGTACTCCTACGATGGATTGAGAAAGCCGAATCAGTGTTTGAGATGTGCAACTATCCTGATGAGAATAAGGTTAAGTATGCTACTGGACCTTTGGAAGGTCCAGCATTGACTTGGTGGAACTCCAATGTTCAAACTGTGGGATTGGGTGAGGCCAATGCCTTAACTTGGAATGGGTTCAAAACATTACTGCAGGAGGAGTACTGTCCTCGCAGTGAAATGCAGAAGCTGGAGGAGGAGTATTGGCACCTTAAGATGGATGGGTCTAACATCGAGGAGTACACTACTCGATCTAATGAACTAGCCAGACTCCTACCTCACATGGCTACTTCGGCAAGTAAGTGGATAGAGAGGTACATAGGAGGATTGGTGCCTCAGATCCAGGGATTGTACTAGGGGCAGGGCGTTTGTGATTGGAGGACGACATGCACGTACGTTCCTCTTGAATAATCACTATGCCTCTATGCTATTTGATACTGGTGCAGACCAGAGTTTTGTATCTAGTTCATTTTCTAAGTTGCTAAATGTTAGTCCTACTGCCTTAGAAAACCCATACACGGTAGAACTAGCTGATGGCAAGTTAATTGTAGTTGAACAAATCCTTAAGGGATGTATGCTTGACTTGATGGGTCAAACACTGGAAATTGATCTTATGCCTCTTATCTTAGGCAGTTTTGATGTAGTCATTGGCATGGACTGGTTGTCCAAACACCAGGCTGAAATAGTATGCCCTGAAAAGATCGTTCGTATACCTCTTTCGCATGGAGAGACATTGTATGTACAAGTTGAGAAGAGCAGTACGCCACTGCGTCTCATATCTTGTATGAAAGCACACAAATGTCTGCGTAAAGGTCATACAGCAGTCATAGCACTTATAACTGAGAAGCCGGTAGCTAAGAAGAAGATCGAAGATATCCCAGTAGTTTGTGAATTTCCTGAAGTATTCCCAGAAGACTTACCGGGATTACCACCTATCCAACAAGTGGAATTCCGAATCGACCTTACACCAGACGCAGCACCGATAGCTAGGGTGCCTTATCGACTTGCACCATCTGAGATGCAAGAGTTATCTACACAACTGCAAGAGTTGTTGGATAAGGGCTTTATAAGACCTAGTTTTTCACCGTGGGGAGCTCCAGTCTTATTTGTCAAGAAAAAGGACGGGACTTTCCGTATGTGCATCGATCACCGGGAACTTAACAAGGTTACTATCAATAACCGGTATCCGTTGCCTCGGATTGACGATCTGTTCGATCATTTGCAAGGTTCGAGTTACTACTCGAAGATTGATCTCAGATCGGGTTATCATCAACTCAGAGTTCAAGAAGAAGATATTCCGAAGACAGCATTCAGGACGCGCTATGGCCATTACGAATTCTTGGTCATGCCATTTGGGTTGACAAACGCTCCAGCAGTATTCATGGATCTCATGAATCGAGTCTGCAAACCTTATCTTGATAAGTTTGTCATTGTTTTCATTGATGACATTCTCATCTATTCTCAGAATGAGGAGGAGCACGTTGAACATCTTCGATTGCTGATGGAATTATTGAAACAAGAACAACTGTACGCGAAATTCTCGAAATGTGACTTCTGGATGCGAGAAGTTCAATTTTTGGGCCATATAGTCAATGAAAAGGGCATACATGTTGATCAAGCAAAAATTGAAGCGATTAAGAATTGGGAAGCACCAAAAACCCCTACCGAGGTACGACAATTCCTTGGGTTGGCGAGTTATTACCGACGATTCATTGAGGGTTTCTCAAAGATCGCTCAACCACTTACAGCTCTTACGCACAAGGGAACGAAGTATAACTGGACGGATAAACAGGAAGCTGCATTCCAGTTACTGAAATAAAAACTCTGCAGTGTACCGATTATGTCCTTACCGGAAATGATTGCTTACGCTTCACTTGGAGTTAGGAGCTTGGAGTTAGGAGCTTGGAGTTAGGAGCAGTGGTTTGGGATGTGTATTGATGCAACGTGATAAAGTGATTGCTTACGCTTCAAGGCAACTACGACCACCCAAAAAGAATTACACTACTTACGACATGGAGTTAGGAGCAGTGGTTTTTGCTTTGAAAATTTGGAGACATTATTTATATGGAACCAAGTGTACCATTTACACTGATCATAAGAGTTTGCAACATATCTTTGATCAGAAGGAACTCAATATGAGACAACGACGATGGGTCGAGTTGTTGAACGACTACGAATGGGCAATCAAGTACCATCCGGGAAAAGCTAATGTGGTAGCTGATGCTCTAAGCAAAAAAGACACAACAAGAACAAGACGGGTTCACACACTTATGATGACGATACATACTGACTTACCTGACAAGGTACGCAGTGCTCAGCTTGAAGCTTTGGAAAAGGAAAACTTGGTACAGGAATCCTTACAAGTATTCAAGCAGCACCGTTTGAAGCTTTGTATGGTCGCAAATGTCGTTCACCAGTTTGTTGGGCTGAAATTGGTGACAGTCAGATTACAGGTCCTGAACTAGTGCACGAAACGACAGAGAAGATAATTCAAATCCGGAACCGTATGGCAGCGGCCCGGGATCGACAGAAGAGTTACGCTGACAAACGTCGTAAGCCATTGGAATTTCAAGTAGGAGACCGAGTTCTTCTAAAGGTATCACCTTGGAAAGGTGTGATACGATTCGGCAAGCGCGGGAAGCTTAGCCCTCGCTACGTAGGACCTTTTGAGATCCTGAAAAGGATTGGTCCGGTTGCGTATCAACTCAAAGTACTGGATGAACTCAGCAGAGTTCATGATGTCTTTCACGTATCGAACTTAAAGAAATGTCTTTCTGATGAGACATTGATTGTACCACTGGAAGAAATACAAGTAGATGAACAGTTACGATTCATTGAGGAACCAGCTGAAATTAGGGTTAATAGTTAGAGTTGTTTTGGGGGTTTAGATTAAAACGCGTTTTCTAATTAAATTAAAATACGTAGGTTCGTCGCTGTAGGTCTTGCGTGGTTGGTAGGTTGGTATTGGTTAATCATTCCGATATACTTTCTTGGATAGCATAAGGCAATAGTTCTCTTCGAGGTATACAATTGTGTGTAACCAAAACACGTCTTCTATTGTTTGAAGATTAGTGTGCGCCCCACATTTGAATTTGTGGAGTTTGTTCGGTTCAAAAGACAGTGTTGATTCCCATACCTACGTTTATGTTAGCATCTTCATTTGCCAATCGTCAGGAGGGTCTGGTAGTATCCTCCGGTGGATTCAAGTGTTTGAGTAATCTTAGTAGGGATCAAGTGTTCATCTGCAGAAATTCAACGACATTCCAGTCAATAGGGTACAATTAGCTTTAACGATTCTGGGTTAGGCATTCGTGAGGTTTGTCAGAGGTTGAGGAGGGTATAGGAAATCGTTGGTTATAACAAGCTGGCCCGAGTACCTTAATTTGTTCAAATCCCTACTTTTTCAATCTTGATGATTTCAAGAACTAAGGCTCATATTACTTGTGCTCAATGCAAGGCCAGTTTGTGCATCAAAGTTCTGATCGTACTTGTAGTTGAATTCTTCACAAAAAGTGTCAATAGACGACTCCATCATCTATATGGATGTCAACGAATGTCGGGAACATTTAAGGGAGAATATGGGTAGCATCTATGGGTATGGATATCATCAATCAACGGTATGTATTATGTGTTCTGGATATGATGAAGCGTAGTTGCGTCAGTCTACTTCCTTGTTCGTGCATGGTTGTGCTGATTTTGCTTGGAGTTCCACTTAACAGATAGGTGCACACAGTGTACGTGCCTTGCTTAAGGATCAAGCGTCATACTACTAAGTTTGCAGCAGTTCCGACAACTGGCAGGACTCACACCTGTGACTGTCTGTGCGATGTGCCAAAGTTGCATTGAGAAGGTTCAAATGAGTTCAGATGGACTAGGTTGAAGGCAAGGAATTGATACGCAGTATAAGGTGTCTACTATGTTTGGTATCCGGTAGGATGTTTGGATTTGATTGGACTACATGGTTAACGGGCACATATCAATCATGTGCTTTGTATCCTAGATGTACGTAGTTTATCATTTGAATTTGCCAGAATTCGTATGAACCTATAAATTCACGATTACGTTGGCCACCATAATCGTCAATTTATCTTACCCAATCATTCTATTTTATTTAAACTCAAGCTACTAAACACCTTAGGGATTGAAGTTTGCTTCCTGAGTGTCAATACTAAGGTTGCAATTTACAAACATGTGTCCTTTGACTAGGTTTATACTCAAGAAAGAGGTTACGAAAGGCGTTCGACTTAAGTTAGATTGTTCTAGAGGAGCTTACTTCAGGACATCGAAGAGTTCTCTTTGATCTTGAGTTCATCTGTTCACAATCCTCTTGCACCGGTCGCATGTGCAGTCGAGTATGAACGTTCGCTAAGGGTGCTAGAGGCATGTTTGTAAGAGTCTGATAAAGTCACAAAGCATATTGCTAAACTATGCACATAATGTGCTATGCGAAACTAGTGTAGAGTCTAACTGTAGAGATATGGCTATAGTCTAAGTTTACTACATGCAAACCTAGTTCTCAATAACCAAGGCTCTGATACCAGCCTGTCACACCCCCAAATTCCCACTTGCGGTGTCAGACTGCTGGGTGTGACGTGGCCAAAATCACAGCTCTTAGTCATATAGAACGACTCTATATGAGTTGGAAAATACATCGGTTCAATAATATAAATCAATTTGCTGAAATAAATAGCAGCGGAACAATGCATGTGTTAAGCAGCAAAAAATAAAACGTCAAGACACTACATTGTTTTATAAGTACATTATTATAAAATTTTCGAATAAAAGTTTAGATGCATGCAAGACTCCTTCATGTAGTTCCCTTAAGTGCAATCCTATGCTCTTAAGTGTGCTGAGTACCTGAGCATATATGCGTAAGTCCTAAACTTTCCGGCGGATCAGATACGGATTACCTTCAAATGCTCCAAGGATGTACGAATGACAAATCAATCAGATCCTAAGCCTTCTGGATCATTGGGTTTGGCAGAATCAAGGAGGTGATGGTGGTGTTCAAGCTCCAACTCTAGCTTCCTTCAAGTTCTTGGTAATCTCCAAGCTTCAAAGCTTCAATATGGGTCTCTAATGGCTTCCAAGTGATTTGGCGTCTAGGTGTCGTCGCGTAACGCCATGGGGTCCCCTATGGGCTCAGCGTACCGTAATGAATTTCAGGATTCAAAATCCCCGCCCATCCATCGCGTACCTCCAAGGACCTCTCCGGGGTCCTTAGCGTACCGCGAGGATCCCGGTTGAGCACAATTTTGACCAATTTCGATGGTTTGGCTCGTTTTCAACATTTTCTATATTATGGGGCATTGTTTCGAACTATTTGAACTATCAAGTTTAACTTCTGAGTGCTTCGTGATGTTTCTAGTGTTTAGTTACACTATTTGTTAAACGTTCACCAACGTTCGTATCTTCTTAGACACGTGTGTGCGTGTTATGATAATTCTCCGAGTTATCGTGTCGGTGTCTGTGTCAGTGTTTGTACTGTCATGGCATGTGTCACACTAAATTAAACTAATTCTAGTGTCACGTATACCATTGCTAATTAAATAAACATTTAACTAAAATAAAATCTGACCTAGATTTCACGGGGTGTCACATCTGGTGTTTATTTGCTCATTATGATTGGGTTTGGTGTCTATTTGTATGTGTGTTGAATGTACGGAAATAGTTCACAAGATGTGTGGACTTATAATTTAAATTAACTTAAATTGGTGTTATGAATCACAAGTGGTGTTATGAATCACAAGTGGTGTGATCATGAATTTGGATTATTCACAAGGTGTATGAAGGTCCTAAATCGGTGAGATCAAGTTGGGTAAATCACAAGTGGTGTGATTTTTCAACTTGAGAAATCTTGGTGTAATAAGGTTTCTTTGGTGTTTTGGGTGAAAACGACTCGTTAGTAAATCCTTTTGTTGTTGTGTTTTATTAAGTCACAAAAGTATGGTTGGGACTTGATTATTATGTTTTTATGGTGTTATGGAATTCATTTGGAGTAAAGGAATGGTTGGAAACGATCGGGGGAGGTTTCGGGTCTCAAAAGGTGCAAAAAAACCGTATTGACCTGTAGCTGGGCGCCTAATGCTCCTAGCAGACGCCTAGTGCGCCTAAAGTGATCCGTAGTGCGCCCAACAGTGTGCCTGGAATTCATAAAAATGGCATTTTTGACCCCGGTTTGTTGTCATACTTCACCATAAGGGTTGTTTGAGCTTGGGGAAGATATGGGGGAGTTTGCTTAGTTCTAATGAACTAACGGTGACTTAAATGTGGTGTTTTGTAAGTGAAAATAAAGGATGAAGGCGAACGTGATCGGATATCTTTATGGGACATGTGATCGAACACACTTGATGCATTAAAACCTTTGTTTTGTATATGTGTTAATGTAGTAATGGAGTCTTTTGAAAGTCACATACTTAAACTTTTACTTGGTGTAATGTTGATGTTTTGAGATAAATTAGTTAGTATGTGGTTTAAAGTTGAAAAATATGGGACCTAAACTCTGCTGTTGTAATAAAACACGTGTTATGCGTGGGTGCGATTTTGGGGCTTACACCACCAAAGCCTTATTATCAGCATTTTGTTTTCACCACATGTTGCTCCACTTACTGGAATCAGATTGCGCTCAGGGTTTTCAGCATTCTTCTTTGGCTTAGTGCATTCCCGAGCATAATGACCAGGCTCATGACAGTTGAAACACCAAAGCTTGTCTTTTGTAAACTTTACCTTGTTGATATCAGACTGGCCCCAAGGATTTCTTCCTGTGGCTTTTGTAAAATTCTATGCCTTGAAGACATCATTGGCAATGTGCCAAGTAATGTCCATCTCTTCCATATCTTCTGGATGGATCTGCTCAAGTTCAGACCCCACGACTGCAAATGGTGGCAAGAGATCACCAGATCCCAAAGCGGTTGAACATTTAAGAAATCCTGCAACCAAAGCGATGTTCTCCAAAACTTCTTTAGTGAGTGTGGCAGGTTGCACAACAATTGAACCAGATGAACTTCCTGTAATAGTTCCAGAGGCTCGGAGAGTGGGAGAGGACTGTGGATGATAAAACAGAGTTGCCAGACGAGATAGAGGGCAAAACAACCTTGTGAACATGATAAGCAGTTGAAGGGTGAGAAATAAATGCACTGTTTAAACTGCTGATGCCCGCAGCATTGTAACTGATAGAGTGATTCATAACTCTCTGCAGATCATTCATTTCATAGGATTTGATAAAAGAACCCATCTTAGTCAATGACTGATTTTCCAGATTCTTGGTTGATTTGATGATACCAACATTCATATCCCAATTCCTAGAAAGAGCATTCAACATCTTTTTGTTAATCACACCCGCTTGATTATCAATTTTGGGTGTACACATTTCAGTAATCAAAGTCACAAATCTCTGAATCTGATCATCCAAACTTTCACCAACTATATAATTGAAGGTGTTGAACTTATTGTTCAACATCTCTATTGGTGACTCTTTCATCTCAGTGTTTCCCTCATACATGTCGATAAGAGCTATCCAAAGCTCCCTTGCATCAGTGATCTCTCTAAAACACTGTGATATCTCAGGAGTGAGACCTTGAGTGATGTAGCCAAGTGCCTGTTCATCTTCCTCGATTATCTGAAAATCCTCTTCAATGTAGTGTTCGGGATCCTTAATCAACTCATTACCTTCAATATCTTTATAGGTAATTTTTCGCTTTCCTCTTAAAATAACTCTCCAAAGTCTTGGCTCTTTAGCCTGATATGTTTTTCAAATCGAAACTTCCATTCAGGAAAACCAACAACAGATGAAAGCCTAGGAATTCTGGTAGTTGTGCCCATGATTGCATCCAGCTCATTTTGTTTACTTGCTCGAGCTGCAGCAAGTATACTTGAAGAGTCCATGTGTGAAACAAAACAAAAATTGCACCCAAAAATATAAACCAGTTGACAAGTATTCGAGAACAAAGAAATGTTCTCAAGAATCAAGGAAAGTTTGTGATATGATATGATTCGAGAAAGAATGATCACAATTGGAGAACACAAGTGTTGAATCGAGAACATAGTTTATATTAAAGCTATTGAGAGAGTAGCCAGAAATTCGAGAATCCCAGGTCGAGAATAGCCTTTTCTTGAAAAACAATTGATCACCAAACACGAGAATCAAGCTCAAGACACCAGTCAATAATGCCCACAATTCGAACACAAATTAATATGTTCTCATGTCACACCCCTAATTTTCAACTAACGGAATCATACCGTTTGGGACGTGACAAACCAGGATCTCAGATCATTAGACATAACGAAGACCTCTATATGATTTTCAAACATAACTTTGGTCTTAATTGAAAAATTCAGAGTTTAAAACATTACGGAAGCGTTTGTAAAAAGTGAAACAATCCCATGTTTGCAAAATGTAAATTACAATACTAATGTCTCAAATATTCAAATCAGAAACAACTATGATGTAAGATATGCATGCGACTCAATCTCCTAGTCCATGCTAGCTTGCTCGTATACCTTAGCGTCCTGAGAAAACATGTAAATCAAGTCAACACAAAGGTTGGTGCATTACACAGGTTTAAGAATTCGCAAGTATTTGAAACCACAGTTTGAACAAAATGTTTGCAGATAACATAATCACACATGCATAGTCATGATAGCTAGTCATTTATACTATTTACATAAATGGTCGACACCGAAGCTGACTGTTGCATGCTAACACATGTTTTGCCTTGCCACTATTGTCTAGCACAAACAATAGTAATGTGTGTTTGGTCAGTCAAACACTTGCGTAGATCCCATCTACCAAGTGAGGTTTGTCAAACCTAAAAGATCTATTTCCAACTATCACGCTTTGCACTACGGCAAACTAAACGGTTCGATATGTAAGGACTTGTAATGCTATGTTCGCACTTAATGTAAACAGCTAACTCATGCAAGTGATATGTATATAAAAGCTTTGTTTGCACATGTTTTCTCCCCCAAAACAGTAAAATAAGAAAAGGGGCCGTGTACGCACCTTTGATTGTAGCAGAATGATCAAACACACGTGAACTCGCGTAGAAAATCCTCTACGAAGAATCTGTGTTTAAACAATTACAATGTGTTATTCGGGATGTCGTTTTGTGCTTGAAATCACATACGTGTCAACACACGTATGTTAGAGTATTAGAAATGTGCCTACGTAAGTACGCGTAGATTTAAAGTCGTTTAAATAAAATCATATAATCGTTTATGATTTTATTTAAATAAGCGTAATTATACGCGATTTCGGTTTTGGGTTAAAATATGAATTTTAATATTCTAATACGTTCGGGATGAAATTCTGGTTCCAACGAAATTCGAACGGCTCGAATCGGAGTTAAAACGAATGAGATATGACCAAAACACTAAGAATGGTTTTAATATCAAAAACTGTTGGGGCATAGGATCGAACCCATGACCCCTAACTCCAACCCACGCACCCAACCAGTTGATCTAGTTCTACTTTTGTGTTGAGATTGAGTTCTAAATGTTTTTAAACATCAACAAATCGGATTCCCCTTTGATTATCATTGACCGAAACCATGGAGACCCAATTGACCTGCGATTCGAACACCAACGAACCTGAAACCATAGGGTTATGGTTCCACAGATCCAGGCGCATTCATGGTTGGTTTTAATTTGCCAAAATGATTCGGCTAAGTACTCCAATCAATCCCGAACATAACCCGGTTCGAACGACCTAATCCTCTATTCAATTGAGTCAAATTCGAGCTTGTGGGTACTCAAATCAATAGGGTTTTTCATTCTTGCATCAAAACGAACCTATCTGAGTCCTAAGATCAGATTTTTGAACCATGCTTGCTTAAAATCCCCAAACCCGATTGCCATTTAAGCCCTAGAATTCATTCTCCTTCAATTCATGGTGGTTTTATGAAATTGACTAAAGCTTATCAGTCCACAGAGAGTTACGAAACTCTCTGTAGGGTTTAATCTAAGTTTTGAATTCGATTTAGTAGAGATCCCCAAAACGATTTTAAGCATGAAACCTAGTTATAGAAATCCATCAATTCGATGTTCATACACGAATTACTTATAGGGATTAGTTTAGTCGGAACCTTCTGAAACTTCCAATGCTATTTAATTTGATTCTTTAACTTGTTCTCATGGAAACCCCCAAATGGGTTTATAAGACAAACCCTAGAATAGGAACTCCCTCAATTCATCGCTATTTGATTAAATTAACATGTGTTTATCTTTTCACAAACATACACGAAACTACTGATGTAGTTTAATTTAGTTTTTGAATTCATTTTATTAGCAACCCCCAAAACGCCATACGTGATGAACCCTAGAATCAGTGTTCATCCAATTCGTTGTTTAGACACAAAATCAGCATAGGTTTATGTTTAGTCGACTTGTTTAGGTTGTATAGGAGGAAATTCTTACTTGATTTGATGACAATTTGAAGTAGATCGATTATTAGTGTGAAATTCGGCCGATCCTTGATCAATACTTTCTTCTCGAGCTTCTGGAATCCAATTGCTGAATGTAATGCTCTCTAACTGTGCCGATTGGGGTTTAGAAATGTTCAATGGTGAGTAATTTAATCGAATTGTGTGACTTGTATTGATACATATGACAGTTTCGAACATTTGGTCATTAATTTCATTCAGTTCGAATGTTACATGATCAATCATATGTTCTAACGGTTAATTATCATCAAGGTAAGTTAATTGAGTGTTGAATTCGATTATTAACAATCATTTCATGCTAATTTTGAGTTTAATTTATCATATGGTCGAAATTTTGACTTTTATAAGTCAAAATTGATTATCTTTCATACTTCTAAGTTTAATTCTAATGTTTTAGGATTAATTTTCTTCACTCCCAATCCCTCTAGTTTGTTTTTATATGATTTCGTATCATTTCAGTTAATTCTGGTGTTAACGGAGTTAATCCGAAATTTCCGGATTGTCACATCTCGAAATTTCTCTCAAACTCGAGAAAGAAATAATAAATCATATCTGAAAATACTGGAGAGTTAAAATTTGAATGTAGATCTTCTCAATCTCGAAAAAATTTATCCTGATCTTCCTTAACGCCTTTGAAACTCGAGAACGACCAAAACACAGATTAAACCTCTCCTTTTAAACAAAATTAATTCAAGAACATGAAGAACACAACTTACAAAAATTTCAAAAATCAACTTTTCTTACAAAATCGATACCAACTATGAGTCACAAAGGCTCTGATACCAATTGTTACTCCCATTACAGGATCCAAAACTGATATCGATTAACAAATCACACGTGAGAGTGCGGCATGGTATCACGTGTGTGCAAGAACAATAAATGTGAAGAACAAGATGAAAACAATGCAAAATGCTCACTTTGATTGCACTCGGTTTCTCTAGAACTGACTGGTACAAAATTCGACTCCAAGAATAATGAAAAATAAGAACAATAATGAGCAACCCTAATGTGACTTACACGTCGGGTTTATATAGTACCCACATATTAATCTAAGCCTCTCCGCCATCACCACTAACTGAACCAAAATGATAAAATTCGAGAACCCTAAACAATTCGAGAACCAACATTACCACTCGAGAACTCCTATATCAAACATGAGAAACATCAAAACTTATTTTACTTCCCAACAATTTATTTAAGTAAAACCTACAATCCTGATAATTTCCTTATTATTTACATAAATCAAATTCCACATAAATAACATGTGAAATAAATCCTCTAATTTTTTGTTAATAAGATAACTAAAACATATATTTAATTTTGAACTAAATAAAATATTGTTAATACAAATATTGTAAAAACACTATCAACGTTCATAAAAATTATAATAATACTTTAAACTATAATATTCATGCATTAATTTATATAACTTAAAAAATAAAATTATTTTCAAAATATCATTCAAATTAAAACGAACATTCTCTCAATTCTGAATTTGTTACCGAGATGTAGAACTATAGAAGTTAAGCACATAAAATCTAATAGTTGAACTTTAGAAATAGTAAGTCTATTCTATCATATAAACTTAGGGTCACATGCATCCTTTGACTCACATTCCTATCAAAATCATTTGGGCAAGATAAGCAAAAGCTGTTCCACTTTTGGAAGACCTTGCGTTCATTCAATTCAAAGAATCTCCGTTACAGAACCGGAAGTAACCAATTAAGTTTACGACGAAACCTAGAAATTGGATCATTTTCTTCTCGGGACCTTTTACTTTTTAATTACGCCGATTAACGCAACTAAAAATTGATGATATCGATATTGACGATATTGATGCTATTTTTTCAATCTTTTCGATCTTGGTTCCGTAGGACCGGCCCCCATCTTCTTCCATCAACCGATTCACTGCAAATACTACCTTGGCTCATTATTGCATGTGAGTTATCATACTTCCTTTTTACATACTTTTGTAAATTTTAGGAATGTTGCACTTGTTTCTATTCTAACATGTTCAAGTGTATAAATTATCCAAACTATGATACAAGCCATAGATGTAGTTAGTCTTTGTGTTAATTGCTATGTGCATACATACTTTAATTTTATTTTTTGTTTTCAAACAAGCAAACTATACTTGATAGCCTAAGGTTGGTTAAATAACATATTCGCATTGGCTTTTATCAATGTGTTAAAATCATGAAAAGTACACATACCAAACTTCTTGACATACATTTGTAGATACATGTTATAACTACACTAATATCAACATTATGTATGGATACCAGTTTGGACACTACTGGGTTATTCATACAATTCAACCATGTTATTATGCGCTATGATACATTACTAGTTAGACTAGTGTTTGCATCTTTTAGAACATAAATCACTTACGTCATTATGTATGTCGTCGTTGGTTGGGATCTGACATCCATTTTAAGTTAAAATAATTAAAACACTTAAACCGGTCAAAACCTTAATTTACACTTTTTTAATTGCATTTAAATTACATGATTATTGAGGGTGGCTCATTTTCTTTTCTTTAATTGCATTTAAATCCTTGTAATGAATTACTTTTGCTTTCTTCAGTGTTTAATCATGTTTTATTTACTTTCTTTTGACTTTTCTGAATTACAATTAAGCCATTTATCTATATTTTTTATTTATTTATTTCCAAACTTTTCTTGATTTATGCATTGACGATGAAACTGATTACCAAATATTTTAATTCTCAAACTTTTTTATTTTGTTTTCTGTTAAGTTGTTTATATTAGTATTTGTTTTCTGTTAATATATGTTTTACTAGGTTAAAATCCTGTGTATTACACGGGTTGCAAAAAAATATTATATATACATATCTAGTAAGAAAAAGTTACGTAAAATAAAAAGACTGTATATTGTATATTTTAACTAAACTCATTTTTATAAAAGTTGTATAAATATGATATAATTTGTTAATACAAAAAGTCATCAAAATATGGTTAAAAAAATTTGATCTATACTTATAAATTATGTTTTAATTGTTAATTTTTTTCAACTATGTGTTATTATTTTTAGGTAATGTAATTGATAAACTTAAATTTAATTAAAGTACTTATTCTTCTTTACGACACTAAAATTAACTTGACTTAAAATTTATATTGATACATATAACTTGGTTTTTTTTTCAAATTACTTACTTTTTATTATTTCAAGATAGTATATTTTTATTTCAAATCATCCAATCATATTAAATTTTTAAAAATTTTAAAATCAATCATAAAAACAATTAGTATTATTAATCTTTATTTTCCAATATTTTAAGAAATATAATTTAAGTATAATTATACTTAAAGAATTAAAAATAAGTTGTTATCATAAATAATTTCATCATAATACAATTAATTAATAATATATTAATTATTGTTTCTAATCTCCCTAAAGTAATAAAGGTTTATATTTAGAGGACACTTGTCAATTTTTTAGCATCCCAAAATTTTCATTTTTCCGTCTGTTAGTTGACCCAAAACTATTTTTTCATGAATAATGGTATACCCAATTAGAAACCCCTTATTTTAGGTTTTCAATAAATTAAACACAAACCCTAATTCTTGTATTAAGTGATTTTACTTGTACGATTTTTATCCTAAAATTGTCTCATTTTTTATTATATATACATTTAAAAATTTTATGTTACTTATTATCCAACCCGTGTAATATGATGGGAGGTAAATGTAATGAACTTAATATGTTTTAATGAGCTGATATTGGTGTGTTATATGTGTTTAATTGCTTTGCGATAGATAACTATGTGATTCGGTTGCATTTCAGGTTAAAAACGAAGAACCGAAGCGATGGAAGAAAAATGAAGGCAAGGAATGATAATCTGAAGATTCTGGGATGATAGAGGATCAAATGAAGAAGATTTCGGTTCAAACTAGAGGCGAAACGAAGCTCAGAGGTGAAAGTTAGAGGCAAGTCAGTTATCGTGAGAATCGGTTCAGAACCATAAGCGGAATGATCCACCATAAGCTTATGGTCACCTCAACAGAACCTCAGTACCATAAGCCTACGCCTCCACCATAGGCTTATGGTTATCTTAACAGAACCTCAGTACCATAAGCCTACGCCTCCGCCTCCACCTCCACCATAGGCTTATGGTTATCTTAACAGAACCTAAGTACCATAAGCCTACGCCTCCACCATAGGCTTATGGTTATCTTAACAGAACCTCAGTACCATAAGCATACACTTTCACCATAGGCTTACGGTGAGATCTGGTTGCCAAAGGAATTCGATAGAACCATAAGCTTACGGTGAAGCAGTAGGCTTACGGTGAACTAAAAAATTGGGATAAGTAGGCAATCAGATTAGGTTTAAAGAGGATAGAAGGCTGACGGCAAAAGACACATCTAGGGGCGATTTTGAGAGGAAAAGACCGACAATCATCGTTCTCTATCACCGGGATCAAGATCAAGGTCAATTCATTATGAATCCTTCAACCAAGATCATTGCTTTCATCTCCATCATGCGTGGCTAGTTCCTTCGTGAGTTCTCCCGGGTTAGGGTTAGATATTTTTATGTTCATGAATGTTGGTTAACAATATTAGACTTGCAATCTAATCATTCAATGATTGTTGCTATTTGGATTTTGATTTTGAATTGTAAATTGTATGGTTCTGAATGATTTGGTTAATTGATTTTCAATTCCTGAGAAATTGATAAACGGGATCGTAGTTAGTTAACCATTGATTGGGAATTATAACTGGTATTTGATCGATAACCTCTCATTGTTCTACAATCAGAGTACTTTGTCTCAATTATCACTTTTTAGAACTAAATCTACAGTCATCTCTATGTGACTAAGTCTACGTTGATTAGTTGAACATAACTTATCTAATCTGAGTCTCGAGAGAGCCACCTTTCTTTATTAATTGTTTACAAACCATTTTCTTAATTGATTCTCTTTTAAATTGCTTCCTTAATCGAACAACAAAATTCGTGATTTTACTTTTCTGTCATTTACTTTATTTGCACTGTGACCAATTAAGCAATTACTTTCCACAAGACTCTTCGTGGTTCGACACCCGACTTACCCTAGCTAATTAGGTAATTGGGATTGGGGTATTAACCCTTATTTTTGACTGACCCTTCGACATCGGTCAAATTTTGGCGCCGTTGCCGGGGAGTCGTGCGCAAAGAATTGCTTAACTTTACTTGTGTTGTTCGGATTTACACGGGTTTTTCTTGTTTGTATGTGCCGGTGATCCACAGGATGCATGCATACTAAACATTCTGGGAAGACATCACCTTTGTTGTTCGACCTAGAGGTAGAGAAATCAGCTAGAAAAAACCGGGCACTACATCAAACCGATCGACTCTTTACACCTACAAAAACTTATAAAGCAATGGAGTCGAAATCTGATCCATCTAAGAAACCAATTGACCCGGTACCTACGGGTGAACCTCCAGCCACTCAACCACTCCCACAAACCACTAATACCACTACTTCAACACCTAACCAGCCACCAACCACTAGTTACTTATTTCCACCAATACCCACTGCTCCACTTCCGAAGACTTCATACCAAGCACAAACTCAATTTAGTTCACCATATGCGCGTGTTGTGTCTGATGAAGTGCCGAATTATCATCCGTCTACTCAGAACCCTCAGAAATCAATATTCAATAGAACTTCATGTATTACCTTCCCTGATCATGGAGACTATTCTGGAGCACATGAAGATGAAGAGGATTTCGAACATGAGGAAGAGGATTTTGGGAGTCCAATTCTTGGTACAAAGACTTTTGGTGGAGGACCCACTTATGCTACTACTGAGCCATATGTGCCATTTCAAAGTTATCAAGCCTCCCAAGAGTTTCCTAGACCGGATATCCCATACCCACTGCAACAACCAATCAACAGAAATCAAAGGCCTCCACCACGCTTTAGAGCTAGACCAAATGCAGAAGGATTACCAAGAAGACTTGAGAGGGGTCCTATTCAAGGAATTGAAAGCCATTTCAGACCCACTATTGCTGAAAATCCTTCACCAGTGGTCATTCCACAGAATCAAGGTCAGTCTTTCGAAGTGAGGTCACAGTCCATTAAGAATTTGCCTAAATATCATGGACTGGCAACCGAAGAACCCTACTTGCATCTTGCTGCTTATGATGCCCGTTGCAATACAATAGGAGGGCAAGGTTTTTCACCTGATGAAGTGAAGCTAGTTCTTTTCCAGTTTATATTGGAAGACAAAGCTCAGCAATGGTTTCACTCTTTACCATATGCTTCTATATTCACATGGGATGACATGAAACAACAGTTCTTAGATGAATTCTATACCACACAAAGAACTAATGATGTTAGGAAAGGCATCCGGAACTTTACTCAACAACCAGGTGAATTGTTTCATGAAGCATTTACTAGGTTTAAGATGCTTATCAAGAACTGCCCACATCATGGTATATCACTGTGGGAGTTACTTAATTCTTTTTATGGAGGGTTGACTATTGAGGATGAGAGGGATTCGAATTCCATTTCAAATGGAACATTTGGGGCAAATCCTGAAGTAGAAGATTGGGGTTTCTTGGAGCGCGTGGCAATTACTTCTAAACGAAAAGCTCAATCCCAAAGAAGAGGCCGCCATGCGACTGTTAGATCAGAAGCTGATGTCTCAGCTGAGACTAAGTTACCAGTTAGGAGTGACCAACCTTATGAATTATGTGGTCATTGTGGGATTTGGGACACGTTGCTGATGGATGTCCAATGATTCATGGTGAATTTCAAGATGTGAATCAGGTGTATGGCAGTGGTAGATATGGTGATATGAGCTCCAATACTTATCATCCAGGGTTGAAGAATCATCCAAATTTCAGATACAGCAACACCAGCAATCAACTCAACCCAGGAGGTCAAGGTAATTCTAATTATCAAAGAAACGTCACTAATCAGTCTACTAATATTTTCAGATACAACAATAACAACCAAGGGGGTTATCAAGGGTCATATCAGCAGAACAATCACGAAGGATCATCTGGATCCTCAGGTACAAGTAATAATGAAATGTTGGAAATGTTGAAGATGATGCAGCAAAAGATGGAGGCTGAGTCCACTACAAGGAATCAGAAGGAAGAGGTTAATGAGAAGACCATGAAGTCGTTGGCTACCCAAGTAGCCCAATTAGCTTTTGATGTTTCTGACATGAAGAAGGGCAATGGGAGGCTGCCAAGTGACACAACAATAAATCCTCAACACCAGGGTTATAGTTCAAAGAATAGGAAAAAGCACATCAGTGCAGTGAGCATCCTTCAAGACAGTAAGAAGATTGAGTCAGATGAAGAAAGTGATCCAAGTGCACCTCTTATTCCAATCCAGATTATGGGATTAAAAATTGACAATGCACTTCTAGATTATGGAGCTTCTGTTAGTATTTTACATGGGAGTTTATATGACAAGTATGAATTTGGTCCTTTGCAACCAGTTGACACCACTGTGTTATTAGCAGATTTGACATGTAAACATCCCCAAGGATTGTTAGTTGGTGTAGCTGTTAAGATAGGGGAATTCTATTACCCCCAGAACTTCTTGGTGTTGGACTATGCACATCCTATAAAGAAGGAACAACCTACTGTCATACTTGGAAGACCGTTGTTGGCGACAGCTAGTGCACAAATTAACTGCCGAGATAGTACAATTAGCATGAGCTTTGGGAACCGTAAGTTAAACTTGCGTATATTGTCAAAGTCATTTACTTACTTCATTGAAAACTCATATTCTATACTCCTCGTTACAATGTAAATGAGAGAGGAACCAAAGAGAAAGGTTTTATGTTTGACAGGTGTCAAGTAAAGAATACTAAGGAGGTGGTGAATGAAGAAAAAGAAAACTGGAACTCGATAGTTCAGGAGGAAACATCACCAGATAGGAAATTGGTGAAAAACATGAAAGAGCGCATTAAGATGGAGTCAAGATCATCCGAATCTACACATGGAATGAAAAAGCCACCCAAGCATGTCAAATATGCTTTTGAAAATGGAGAATTTGCAAAGGTGAGAGACAAGAATGAGCTTGATGATATAGAAAGAATGGGAGAGACAAAATGTTGTTGGATTGATAACAACAACGATAGTAAGGATGCGATGGGTAAAGAATTCACATTTCGACCACCATAAACACTAAATCTGGTTTGGTCAGGCTGAAGACCTTAAAACTTAGCGCTAACTGGGAGGCAACCCGGCATTTTAATATTTTTGTTTGTTTTCTTGTTTTATTTGTTTCAGTTTTTTTGTCTCTATAGCAACACGCAAGTGTGGGAACACCCAGGTATGTATTTTTAATTAATCAGATCGTGGACGCTCCATATTTTAATGAGGGGTGGACCTAGGTATGTCTGTTACTTGTGAACAATTTGGTGGTGTAATCTATGTTACGTGTTGGGGATGGTGTTTGTGTTTGTTGAGTCTGACACGGGAGGATATCAGGGATTGGTTGCATTTTCACACAGGTAAGACTTTTAATGGTTAAAAAAAAACCCTTGGCTGGCCCTGAAAACCCATACATTGGGGACAATGTATCCCAAGTGTGGGGATGCGGGGAATTTGGTTAAGATTTTGAGAAAAATGCTTATTTTTTCAAATTTTGGAAATTTTTGTTCTGTTCGCAAGCCAATGTTCTTAAAGCCAGATTTGTCAAATTCATATACTGTTGACCGCTTGGCAACTGGTTTAGATTCCGGGTCATACATATGTCTTTATGTTTCATGATAGTAACTTAGCAAGCGACGGGAAAACGGGATGATATATGGTTAAGGGTGAAATTCTAGAAGGTAAATTGCGTGTTTGTGTGCATCGGTAACCCGAATCCACCGTTTCCATGAGAGTGAGCCTAAACTGTTTTATGATTTGGATTGTGTTTCTGAGAGGGACCAATGTGTTTACCGAGTTAGAACTTGTATTGTGATTCTTGTTGAAACTGATAATCATAGCTTGCATGAATGTGATCGAGGCATTAGGATTTACACCGTAGGACCTTTGTTTAAACCTTTTTGTTTTGTAGATCCAACCTTGTCATTACCATTAGACACCTTGTTGAGCCAATCCGTTTTATTGTTTAACCCAATTATATATGCGCCTTGTGAACCTTTGAAGCCTTTGTGTTTTTACCCCAATTTTGGTAATGAAGTCCAAGTGTGTCTTAGCAAGTCAGTTGTAATTTCTCATTAGTTAAAAAAAAAAGAATAAGAAAAGAAAGAAAAATTGTGGAGTATCGAATTGACGTGATCCTAGTTGAAGCACAAAAAGAGTCATCATTATGTGTTTAGTTGTTGGGTTATGTTATTGTTTGTGAATAAGACTTGGACACATTACCAGTTTTTAAGCCATGTTTAAATATCATAATTCCTACCCTGAGCCTGAGCCTATTGTTAGAACCCGGTTAAAAGTCCTCGTGATTCGTGTTTGTGTGTGCGTGTCGGTAGATCTAAGATCACCTTACAAGCTTATGACAATAGTAATTCACTTTTGGTTTTTGAGAGTTTTACATATATACTAGTTTATCCTTGCTAGAGCAGAAACAACCGAGTGGAGTGCTTATTGTGACGGGTGCAAAGTCAACGCGCGAAATACTGGAAGCATTTCAGATTTACCTGTCTATCATATCTCAATTTACGTTTTGCTTAGTTAGGTGTAAAACTACGTAATGTGTAAGTCTTGAGACCTTAGTGTGGTCGGGAATCTAAATTGAATGCTTGCGGGTAATTGGGATATGGTTTGGGACTGATGGTTGATAGTTCAGAGGTTTGCTTGAGGACAAGCAAAGGCAAGTGTGGGAATGTGATGGGAGGTGAATGTAATGAACTTAATATGTTTTCATGGGCTGATATTGATGTGTTATATGTGTTTAATTGCTTTGCGATAGATAACTATGTGATTCGGTTGCATTTTAGGTTAAAAACGAAGAACCGAAGCAATGGAAGAAAAATGAAGGCAGGGAATGATAATCTGAAGATTCTGGGATGATAGAGGATCAAATGAAGAAGATTTCGGTTCAAACTAGAGGCGAAACGGAGCTCAGAGGAGAAAGTTAGAGGCAAGTCAGTTATCGTGAGAATCGGTTCAGAACCATAAGTTACTGATCCACCATAAGCTTATGCTCACCTTAACAGAACCTCAGTACCATAAGCCTACGCCTCCACCATAGGCTTATGGTTATCTTAACAGAACCTCAGTACCATAAGCCTACGCCTCCACCATAGGCTTATGGTTATCTTAACAGAACCTCAGTACCATAAGCATACGCTTTCACCATAGGCTTACGGTGAGATCTGGTTGCCAAAGGAATTCGATAGAACCATAAGCTTACGGTGAAGCTGTAGGCTTACGGTGAACTAAAAAATTGGAATAAGTAGGCAATCAGATTAGGTTTAAAGAGGATAGAAGGCTGACGGCAAAAGACACATCTAGGGGCGATTTTGAGAGAAAAAGACCGACAATCATCGTTCTCTATCACCGGGATCAAGATCAAGGTCAATTCATCATGAATCCTTCAACCAAGATCATTGCTTTCATCTCCATCATGCGTGGCTAGTTCCTTCGTGAGTTCTCCCGGGTTAGGGTTAGATATTTTTATGTTCTTGAATGTTGGTTAACAATATTAGACTTGCAATCTAATCATTCGATGATTGTTGCTATTTGGATTTTGATTTTGAATTGTAAATTGTATGGTTCTGAATGATTTGGTTAATTGATTTTCAATTCCTGAGAAATTGATAATCGGGATCGTAGTTAGTTAACCATTGATTGCGAATTATAACTGGTATTTGATCGATAACCTCTCATTGTTCTACAATCAGAGTACTTTGTCTCAATTATCACTTTTTAGAACTAAATCTACGGTCATGTCTATGTGACTAAGTCTAGGTTGATGAGTTGAACATAACTTATCTAATCTGAGTCTCGGGAGAGCCACCTTTCTCTATTAATTGTTTACAAACCATTTTCTTAATTGATTCTCTTTTAAATTGCTTCCTTAATCGAACAACAAAATTCGTGATTTTACTTTTCTGTCATTTACTTTATTTGCACTGTGACCAATTAAGCAATTACTTTCCACAAGACTCTTCGTGGTTCGACACCCGACTTACCCTAGCTAATTATGTAATTGGGATTGAGGTATTAACCCTTATTTTTGACTGACCCTTCGACATCGGTCATAATACACGGGATTCTAGGCTAATTAAATAAAAAATATAGATAATTAAAGAGGAGAGAGAAGCGGGAAAAAACAAAATTTAGATGGCATATAAAGATGACAAGTATACTTACTTATTTTTATTTATTAGTATTGATAGATTATATATATTTTTTTCAAATAAACCATGTATCCATTTTTACAGTTCATCTTTAATCTATACACATTTACGACAATTACACTTTAGGTTTTACTTCGGAGTGACAACCATTGTGACATAGATTTATATATGAGTTTTGATATATTGTATCTTGTCTACGTTTTGAATTTCGAATCGTGGCAGGATTCCCGTCAAAATGCGTTCTTTTCTTATTTTGTTTATAAGTTTTTTAATAATATATTATTATGTTTTAATATATAAACTCTGTCTTTCTACCAAAACTTTTGTTGTTTATCTCTAATTTACGCATGTTCACGTCGACTATACTTTAGAGTTTTACGCAAAGTAACAACTGATGTGTTTTCACATATATGTTTAGATTTACTCAATCATATATGCATTATGATATTCGGAATCATGACGGAGTTCCCGTGTCAACACGCGGAAGAACTCACTAGCAAGAAAAACAAATAATAACACAATTGTAATTATATTATATCAATATATAAAACGAAAAGAAGTAAAACTGAAATAATTTAACTGACCTTTCTTGAAAACGTTCTTGAAATATATAGGAGTGATTTTGGTTTGGATTGATCTTGATTTGGAATTGGCTTGATCCTAAGAAACACAATGAAAAGATATCTAATTAAAATATTAGTTGCAAATAATAAATGCATATGTAAAACCAGATTAACAATAAATTTAAAAAGCTTGCTTATTAACTTGATTTGTTAAACACAATAAATGGTGAAATCACTTGCAAAGAATCAATTAAAAAAAATTGAGCTCGCTTTCTTATCAAGATCGATTGGTAGAGATGATTTTATCAAAGTTGATACGTAGCCGGTGCTCTCTATTATTAATTTGCTAAACTAAGTGAGTTAAAAGGGGTGAGGTGTTCCCGAGTTCATTAAAGGGGAGAAAAAAAGGAATTGGAAAGAAAGGAGAAAAAATTTTGTGTTCTTGAGTCTCATTTAACTAGGGAAAAAAAGGAAAATAACACATGTCATGTTCCCGAGTTTCATTTAAAGAGGAAAATAAAGAGAACTGAAAGTAAATCTAAGCAAAATTAGTTAGTTTCCCTTTTCATCTGATTTGAAAGGAAAGAACTACATTCTTTTCTTTTCCTTTCATCTCATTTCTTTTTCTTTCTTTTCAAATTTTTTTTCTTTTTGTTATCTCGTTTAATAAACTCGAGAACCATATGTTATTATCAAAAAAATAATTTAATTTGAATTACATACCACCTCAAAAGAATATCACAAAACTGCAGTGAAAAATAACTTCCTTCCAAACCGCGTCAAAAAGTGATCATTATTGCACCACCCAACACCGCTTCAAAATATAACAAAAACTTTTTACACATATCAAAGGAAATGGGTTGGTTTGGGTAAACAATTGTATTATAATGTGTTGAAATGGGTAATATCATAATATTGAATAGGTTGAGATGGGTAGCATTTAAACACAATACGGGTCAAGATGGGTAACCAAAAAACTATGTAAATGCAATGTATTCAAACATATAAGAATGATTAATAAAATATTTGATGAGAAAATCATTAAAAATTTATCCAAATAGACTATTTGTTTACTCATAACATATCTTAAGTTAAACTAAATTAATGTTTTTTAAGAACAATACATTTAGACCCGAAATAATTTTGCTTAAAACCCGTCCTGACCCGCACCCATTCTGACCCAAACTCGTTCTAACTCGTTACCCAACCCGCACATTTTACCAGGCATAACAAAAAGGTTAAATCACACAACAAACCGCGACTAATAATCACATCCAACATTCTCGTTAAAATATACATATAACCGCGACTAAAAATGAAATTTTTCTTTAAGATAAAAATTCAATATATTAACTAAATTTGTATTTTTAATCACGTTTTACAAATGATCGCGTCTAAAAAGCTAAAACAACCGCGGCTCATAATCTAATTTCTTTCCTTTTTATTTATTTTTAAACGGCTAAGCTTACTCTCACCTAAACATATTGAAGGGTTCGAAAATTCGAAAAAGTTGAGCAATGTGTGGTGATATTTAATTTTTTAAGTACGGTTTGGATTTTCATCATCATCATCATCATCATCATCATCATCATCATCATCTTCTTATTTAAATGATACATTATTGAAAGTAGTTATTCATCGTAATCATTATACTCAATATGTCTTATTAATTATTAAGAAAGCTAAGATATGATCTGAGAAGAGCTGGAAATAAACAATTTTACCTTTTCCCTGTAAGAATAAAGAGGTTGATTCTAATGAGACCACTAGCTCGTGATGCTTGATCAACCGGTCAACCCAACACTTTTAACTTTTTTTCTCAAAAATTAAGTAAAACGTTAAATCCATTTTTACTTAAACTAAATTTTTACTTAAACTAAATTTATGGTTTTAAAAAACAACTCATTTAAATCCAAACTTATTTTGCATAAACTTATTCTTATCCGTTATCCAACACAACCATTTTGCGAGGGAATAGTTATTTTGATAGCAAGTTGCAGCCAAAAGTTACATGTTGTAGCAAATTAAAATTAATCTTAAACAATTAACAAGCCAAAAAGACCACCATAAACTAGTGTCTGTAAAAACAAAATATAAAATTAATCCAATAAAGTTAAGAACAATAATATAATGAACAGAAAAAAAGGACTAAATAAGATTGATTAATTAAGCACCTGAGATTGCAAGATTCAAGAAAATAAGAAACGCGAAGAAAGCAACAGAAGTTTTGGCCATGTTTGACTTACACAAGCTCAAGAACACTTGTTGACAATTTTTTGTGAAGAGAAGGTTAAGAAAATGACAGGTATTTATAGGAGGATTTCATGGTTGCATGTAGGGGTCTGCAAAAATAACCGAATCCGAATCTGAAAAATCATAGAATTCGGATTATACCATTTCAGATATCTGAAAATTCAAATTCGGATAGTTTTTTAAAAAAAGCTTCTGTTTGCACGTATATCACATCTATCATCTTGTCGCCGGCCAGGTTTTTAAGATTCTTGTATGACCAAATGTTCGATTCCTTTTCTGTATCGAAATTGTAGTTATAATTTCTTTCTTGCGCCAAATATGTCTCGAACTTGACGTTGTAAATATCTTTCTCCTCTGGTTGTGAATCGTTCTCATCTGAGCTCTGGTTGAAACTCTCTTTCATTGTTATAGCTAGGTTTAAATCATGTTAGAACCACACTAAAAAATCAAGAACTTCAAATATTGTTTGTGAAGATTATGTTTTAGTTTGAATCAAAGTTTGTAACTTTGTATCAATTTATGTTCTTCTAGGAATTGACATGAATTTTGTTGTTTCTGTTTAAGATTTGCAGGTTTAGTTTAAATAAAAACACAAGGTTAGGTTTTTCGGATATCCGGTTTTTGTAGCTGAATCCGTATCCAAACTTTCAGATATCCAAACTTCAAATATCTGAATTTTCAGATACCGATTCGGATGCCAGAATCAAGTATCCGAAATTTTCGGGTATCTGAATTTCGAATGAAATAAAAAAAAACATTTTTTAAAGATTCTCTTCCAAACAAAATTCAAGATGAAATTTTCTATAATAAGAGGGACTATACCCTTTAGGGTTTTTCAATTTGTAGTCGTGTCAAATTTTAATAGAAGAAATGATGAAATAACTTAGATGAGGTTTATTTAAAAATACCAATTTAAATATTTAAATAGGTTTTAATTAATTAAAACTTAACAAAGTTAAACATGTTAATAAAACTTATAAAAGTTTTCCAAAATGTATGTGTGTATATACCTACTAGCAGGAAACCCGCGCGATGCAGCGTAGGCAACCCATTTTTAAATCACTTACTGTAACACCATACTTTTAGAAAGTTGTTATAAAGCATGCATGGTTAAGGTATTTGAAAAAAAATCGACATGACTCGTATTGAAAAAGTAATTTTCTTATGAAATGTAAACCTGCTTAAATTCAAAAGAAGCTAAAATATACAAACATCCATATCAACTATTTTACTTTTTTCACTTTTCAGCTGACGTAGATGCGCATGAGGTAGATAGATCATTACGGGCTTTTAGTCGTCCATTTGTCAATGTAAATTGATAATTACATTTTAAATTAAATAAGAAATACTAATCATAGATAAAAATCTAAAATATCATTACAAAAATAATACATGATACGTACACTAATGAGAACATTAAGTAAATTCAAACTAAATATTTGGTGAAAACAGTCTCTACAAATACACCTTTAAAACCACAAAACCTTGTATCAGGATAAAATCATTTAGATGGAATCAAAACAACCAAAAGATTCTCTATATATTACTTCAACCAGGTTCAGGTAATATAAAAATAACTTTTCAAGATCAAAAAAAACCTAAAAAATAAAACGATAAAAATAACTCTTATTTTTCTTTTTCTTTAAATAAAAGCAGTCAAACATCTACGTGAAACATATATACATACAACATCATAAATGTAATAAGAAAGACAAACAAACACAAAATGTGCCAATTTGACACTAAGAATTAAAAATTTTCAAAATTTTTAAAATGAACATACATAAGCACACACATATATGCATATGTTTGATATAATATGGGAGGGTTTGAATCATGCGAATTTTTTGAGTTTTAGGTGGTGGTTAAAAAGGAGCATATACTTGAGTTTTTGCTTGATATCTTACCTTTGTTGATGTTGATTCCACTTGATATCCTTTCACCTGTAGTTTGATTCCCTTACAACATCAAACAACATGTTTAGAAATAAAACATGTTTACAAATAAAACATGTGATGTGATGATACATAAATTAAAAAAGCTATTCCAAAAACAGAAAACATAAAAGCTACTGCAAAATGGTTTGATTAGTGGACTATATCATCAGCAAATTAACATGTAATCCAATAGCAAAATAAATATAATATAGCTGCAAAACTGATGCAAATTAGTGGGCTATATGATCAACAAATTTATAAATGGCTTGTTTTGAATTTTGGACTGAAGCAGACTATGTCGCATCTCCTAAATGTATATTATATATTATCAGTTACTTCCACACCCCGTGAAATAAACAGATACATCGAACATGCAAGCATATGGACATATAGGCATATCAAACACATACAATATACTATGGATAATAGCCCCCAAAGTTAGGACTATACCTAAAAAAGGATGGGATATAGGCATATATCCTACATAACTATCGCTCTCTCACCCTTATTCTTCATCTTCACGAAGTCCTATCATTGATCATGTCCTCACATAGGTGTAACACTGCCAAATCCTGATGAATCTGTTCTTCCCATATCTTCCTCGGTCGAGCCCTGCTCCTTTTCCCCTCCACCATAAGTACCTCCATACTACGAATAAGACATAAGATACAAATTGTAACATGATAATTGTAACCCAAACTATCATCAAGTAAAATGATAAACGAGGCCAGTCCTCGACTAACCATGGTAATATACCTAACTTGTGATCATGTCCCAAATTACATTTGGAGTTAGATATATAGTTGACATAAGTGCGTCCAACATGGACCATGCTATTAAACTTAATTAACAAATCCATGTTGTCGTAAATGCGTCCAACATGGACCTTGATGTTAAACCTAATTAACACCAATACCATGTTTTCATAAATGCGCCCAATATGCAGTTAACTTTAAAACATATTAAGGCTAACTCCAACCTTGTGGTAATGTTCCCGCTTTCTCTTGTTTTGATCACCTAGTACCAACGTCATGATGTGTAAAATGATGATTACAAGATGTATATAAGCTTGTAAGTGATTTCCCTCCGAAGTATGTTTCAAATGTTCAAATGTTTCACTGATTTGCTCGAATAATTTTGTTAAGCATTGCACCATGTTTGATAAACAATGTTTGCAAATACCTTGATAAAACTGTTTAATGATGAAAAGCCTTTGTAAAAAATGGTTTTTAGTAAAGATTTTCAAAAAGTCTTCGTCACATGTCTCACCCCAAATGTTTATAAAACAAGTAAAAAAGGGGCTATGTTCTCACTTGCTTGTGTCGTGTAGTTGACATGTTCAAGAATATGCATACTCGTTGTTTGTATGTTTGTTGTATTCAACCCTGTGTTTCATTTGTTTGTTGTCATAACTATAAATCATTGAAATCGTTGTGTTGTGTCTGTTTGTTTTAGTTTGTTATTGAAAACCATGCGTTATTACTTAAGTGGTCTAACTTTGAGTAGTGTGAATTTCTGAATTCTTGTGCACGATTAGTATTGCATTTAGGGTTTAATCTTGGTTAATAGAAAGAAAAATATTAAGTTATTATAACATGTTTTTGACATTAAAACCTTGTACACTACCAGCGATGCAAATGTGACATGTTACATGCCTTTTGCATGCATGCACATCCATGCTTGCAAACTCCATGTACTTAGGTTTAGCCATTGTATGCTTATCGACCTTATAACACTGAAGAAGGCTAGCCCAAACTTGAAGTGTCGACGAGTCTTAATTAGTCACTTTGGATCATCTTTAAAATTATCAATATCGATACTTTGAGGTTTGGCCAACTTTTTTGATCATCGACTTCAGCAAGTTCGAACCACACTTAGTCACTTAGGAAGCCCTTGAATTTATTAGTATCGACGACATAGAGCTAGGCCCATGTTCGTGACCATCGAAATTAGTAGTTTCGATGTCACTTAGCCAACTTTGATCAGCATTGATTCTAATATGTTTGATACTCCCTTAGCTCAGTTTTAAGACCCTCGATACTATCAAGTTTAACAGGTACTTAGCCATAATCCTGGAAAGCCATCGTCATTAATATGGTCCTTAGCCAACTCACTTGGCAGCCGTCGACCTTACTAGTGTCAAAACGATGGACGTTTAGTCTAATTCTCCCCACCCATCGACTTTCCTAAGTTCGATGCTGCCTTGATCGACACTGCTAGGTTCGAACCTACTGTTTACCATCTTCAAGGTTCGAAAACCCAGTTTTGCAGGTTCATGCCTTGTTTAAAAATGTAGATTTTTCTTGTGCCTAAGTGTTCAAAATAGGTTTTGAATGGTTACGGTGTGTCGGGTTCGAGTGCTAGCTTGAAACCCGAAGTAACACAAGTAGATCTACCTTGGATCTGTGGGTTTGAGCTTGGTTCCCTAGTACTTTTTTCTTCTAATCATCAAGAGGATCGTTTTGGCACCTTAATCTTCGATTTTGGTTGAGTATGAAGGAGATATGGTTAGGGTTTTTAGAGAGAGAATCTAGAAAGAGAAAGCTACGATTTTAGAGAGAGAAAGGTAAAAATCTGGTTGTTGGGGTATTAAATGAGGGTTTTGATGGCTTTTGTATCCCAGTTCTTTTTTCGCGTTTTCAGTTTCGTTCCATATTGTGACAATTGTAGTTGAGAATTACATTATCAATGGCATGAGCACATTTGGTCGATTTTGAAATCCTCGTTGATTTAAATATTGTAATTATTACAGGTTTATAGTATGCGAGAAATGGTGAACGTGGGAGAAAATCGTGCGCAAAACGGAGTTACGGATTGTCCAGAATCGCGAAACGAAGAAAAATCCTAAAATTTGAGAAACCTGGTGCCAGGCGGTACGCCTCGCTCCAATGTTTCTAGCTAGGCGGTAAGCCTGGCGATCACGAAAATATTAGGATTCCTCTCTCCACGCGGTACGCCCCAGGCCACTGTTCCACCTGGGGCGGTGCGCCTAGGGTTAGTAAGTCGGCAACTTGTGTTTAAAACGTCAAAATCATCCAGAAGTTATTCATTCTTCTTCCTCTCTTCTTTTCTTGAGCCAGACGAAATTTTTGCACCCTTAACTCATAAAATCTCCATTTTGAAGGCCTCTAAACATCCAGATCGCACCAGGGATCGTATCTACGAGTTCTGATCGCTGTTCTGAAGCTGAAACTCCATCTGGTTAGGTTATGGTTCATTTAAACCTTCTAGATTGATTTTGATTGATTAGATCTTGTTTTTGAACATAATGAGATAGTTAGGATTGTTGATTATTGCTTAGATGATGGCTAGGATTGATTATAAACGAAGAACACGATGTCTTAACGGGTAAATCCTTGTTTTGATCCGTTATAATGCCCGGGTTGCATGAAATCATACCCATGATTATAATGCTTTAAACCATTTGATTATGACAATATAGGTGATTAGTTTGGTTAATCTTTGAAATGCAAGGTTAAATCCAAGTGTTTCACACTAATCACAATCATTAACATACTCATTGGAATGATTATCAGATGTTTATGATAACAGTCAGATTAGTATGTTAAACATGATTATTAAACCTATTCTAATACTACATTGTGATAATTCATGATATTTGGGTAATCAATAACAAGGATTGATCATTACTAAGCCATTAATCTGTCTAGAAACTGTTTTAGCATTATAATCAACAACATTAACTATTTGATTAACCCGAGATTATTCTCATTAATCAAGTGTGTCATCAACCTTGTATTAGGAACCTAATTCAATGTAGGTTCCTACATTATCATACATTGTATGATATAACTTTAAATTAACTAATTAAATACTTGACATCAGTTTGATGACTGTTAAGACAATGTCTTTGACATTAGACTATCAGAAAGATATAATCCGTAAGTTAAAACATAAATAACTCATTAAACATAAATAAATGCAGAATCACTCTATTACTATCAGTTGTGTGATATTCAGCTACTTGTAAGTTATCAGGTAAGTTTTGTACAACCCCTTCTCTTTTTAATATTTTATAAACATCGGGGTAGCACTGTGGAACTTTTCTTGAACGTATGATATGTATCACTGTTATCTATATGATTTCATGTGATCTGTTGAGAACTTGCGGATTTCATGGGATTGTGTTTGTAGAACAGAACTCTATCAAAGAATTTAAAAGTCCTCATTCCTGAACTGTATCTAGTGAACCCATGTGGGGCCGAACAGGAAACAATGATAGTACTATCGGCTAACAACCCATTTGCTGGGAGTTTGCAACTCCCCTTGCTATGAATGTTTGTTACCTATTTTTCCAGAACTTCTTAATGTTGTGATAAGCATTAAGACAATGAGGCATAAGATATTACCAGTGGGTAGTGTCTTCGAAGATCATAGAGTCACGTCCAAAAGGAACTAGATACGGGTCCCATGGTTATCTTGAACTGAACACTTTGAGAACTTACATATCATATCATATTGTTGAATATGAACTTTACGAACTCACAAGCTTTGTGCTGATCTTTTCAAACTTAAACCGTTTTGCAGGGAGACAGTGACTGCTGGGTGACGATGCAACTTATATATATATTTGTAATTAAATAAGTTAGTCATGTAATAAACTTAGTTTGTAAACTGTACTGTTGATTGTAATGACGATCCTTGTAATATATTTACTTTAAGTTAATGTGTTTGTTGTGATACCGGATCAAGTAAGTCACACCTCATTTCTGAGACATAACCACTATGCTTCCGCAACCTTCTCAGAGTGACGAATGATCTCATCTCAGGTGACGAGAGGTGGGGGTGTGACAGGGTGGTATTAGAGCCACATGTTATAGAATTTAGGTGGACTTAGAGACCTAGACTATAACCATAGGCTCGCATAGTGACACAGAGAGCACCGAACATAACTAATGAAGAAAACTTGTTTTGAATAAAGCCAATATAATCAGGTGGTACAAATTCCAGTTATGAGTGGCCAGCATAACTGAAATTCGCAACACGTGTGCATTCTAGGGAACTTCAATGCAAGCAGAACAATAATAACTATAAGAACGATTAGTTGCTTTGAGATAGGAAGAGATATCATATCATGTTTATGTTGAATATTATTATTCAATATTTATTTTATGGTACTGATTTGGGAATTTGTTTGTACAGCGATGGCCAACCCACCTGAACGTTACATTTACCAGAGGTTTCCATATGTTATACTTGATGATACGCCGAGTTCGAGCTCGGGTTCTGATTCTGATCCTACGGAGGTGACTTCGTCTGCATCACAGGCTGCACCACTGGTGCCACACACACCATCACCTATACCAGCTACCCCACCACCACCATCAGTCCCATATGTTTCACCTAGACATTCTCAGGCTCTGCTTGAGGATGTATCAGCACAGAGGAGATAGAGCCCCTCACCTTAGAGGGTGCCGGCTTGGGACGGAGTGAAACGTATGCGGGGTCAAGCCCGCAAGACCACAGGGTTACCTCCACGGCGACAGATGGCTCCCAGGGATGAGCCTAACACTATACATGAGGTGGGAGAATTCTCACATCAAGCTGAGGGGCGGGGGCAATTGCAGCAGGTCACCCAGAACTTGCAAGGGACGCGTCAGAACTTGCAGCAGTGTCAGGCTACCGTAGAGGATACCCGCATGACTGTGCTAGAGATCCTTACTTCCCACTTGACCCTTATGGATCAATTAAAGTCTCTAGATATAGACACTAGAGCGTGGAGAGTAGTAGTTGAGGACAGACTAAGGAGGACTTGGGGACAGATTGTGATTGCTGCATTCTGGTAGCAAGTGGCATTGATGAGGGAGAGATGGGTGAGGATGAGAGAGGTAGTGAGAGGGGTATTGGAGAGGATGAGTCTAGAGGCGGGACTACTATGTTTGGCGATAGTGTTAGCCACTATAGCTATTCTGATGGCTTGTTTACCGTACTTTTTACGGTAAGGTCTTATATGGGTGTGCATGTTTTGGGATCATCATTGTATATACCATCAGTAAAAAACGGATAGGTTGAGAGTTGGATGTTTGGGGAATTTTTTGATGTAAAATAGATCCCCGGTATCTAGTTGTAATGTCATGGTTTCTGGCAGTCTATGTAACAAAATGTTGTGGTTGTATATAACTTATATTATAGTAATAAAAAGGTGGTTTTTGTATATTTATCAGTGTAATGTGTTATGTATGTGAATGTATCACAGAACTATGAGAACATTATTGTGTGCGGAGAACGTATCTAATCTTTTCAATATAGTTATACTATGCTTCTTATAATAACATTTGAACATAAATTTTTCAGTAGGACTAAATATGGTTAAATTTATGTGATCAAATGGGTTATATCTTTAATGTTCTTGAACTGACCTGAGTTAGTGTGCATGTGAGTAGAACAATGGCTCCTAAAAGAGGTCGACCAGCTAAGAAAACAACCAGGAACGTTACTAACCCCGAACCGGAACAAGTCCCACCTGTGAACGTAGAATCAAATCCGGATCCACGTGTCGATCCGGAAGCTAATGTGGTTCCACCTGAAAATCTAGAAATGAATATTGTTCCACCTGTAAACCCTGATGTGAATACGGTTCCACCTGCAGGAGCAAGTGGATCTGAATTGAATGAAGCAATGATAGGATGAATAGTAAGGGAACAACTATCAGCTTATGGTGTTTTGACACAACACCAACCTCATATCACTATGGGTTCTGGTGGAAACCATGATCATACTACACGCAACGCTACTGGTGGCCGCGTAGAAACTCTTAATACCACCAGGGCAACAACCACAAAAACAACTGCTCCTGATCTACCAGAGCAAGGATGTACTTATAAGTACTTTACTTCCTGTAACCCTCCTACTTTTACGGGCAAATAAGGAGCGGCTAGACTCATAAGGCGGATTGAGGAGAGGGAAAAAAAACTTAATATCAGCCAATGTTTGGCGTAGCATAAGGTATCTTATGCTGCTTGTTCTCTGAAAGATTCAGGTTTAACCTGGTGGAATACCCAGGCTAAAACTTTGGGCTCAGCTACAGTTGATTCTATGGACTGAAACGAATTTAAAACTCTGATTATGTCAGAGTACAGCCCAATCACTTAAATCCAAAAGCTCCAAGAGGAATTCTGGAATCACTCGATGATCGGTGCTGATTGTTTAGCTTATACCGATCGTTTCATGAACTTACTTGCTTACTTCCCAATATGTTTCCTACGGAAGCAGCTTTGATTGAGAAGTACATTAAGGGTCTGGTTCCTAGATTCAGGGAATGGTGACGGCAGCTGAACCCATAACTCTTAAACGTACAATTCTCTTGACCACCAACCTTACCGATGAGGCGGTAAGGAGTGGCACGTTGACCACAAAAACACAGACGGCTGCGGGCCGTAATGATGTTAGTACCTCTAGTGCTGTGAGAGGTACCAAACGAAAGTGGTTTGGTAAGACCAAAACCGAAGCACTGGCTGAGACTAGCCAGAGCAAACCAATTGTGAAAAACTATGGTGCGGTTGTTCCGGAGAGGAAGGCTTATATTGGGCAGGCGCCCAAATGCAATAAGTGTCCTTATCACCACACAGGACCATGTCCTGAATGTACAAACTGTAATCGAGTCGGACACTATACCAGATACTGTAACTTTCCTGCTGGTTAACCAAATCAAGCACCAAGACAAACCACTCAAACAAACCGTTCATGCTTCAAGTGTGGAAGTCCTGACCATTTTATGAGAAACTGTCCGAACAACAACACCAATCAAGGGAATGAAGCTAGGGGAGAGCTTTTCAGATTGGTGCAACCGAGGCGAGGCATGATGCGAATATTGTCACTGGTACGTTTCTTCTTAATAATCTATACGCATCAATCTGTTTGATACAGGGGCAGATAAGAGTTTTATCTCTCCAGAATTTGCATCATTGCTCTCATTGCCTACGGTAGATTTAGAAACTCCTTATGTTATTGAACTTGCTAATGGCAAGTTAATCAAAACTAACAGTGTCATTCAAGGGTGTTCCTTGAATCTTTATGATCACCGTTTTCATATCAATTTACTTCCTATTGAGCTTGGGAGCTTTGATGTTGTTGTTAGTATGGACTGGTTTTCTGATAACCAAGCGGAAGTTGTATGTCAAAACAAGGTGATCTGCATTCCATTATCGTCAGGTAATACACTGATAGTTCAAGGAGAACAAGCCGGTAGGAAACTTGGTATCATTTCTTCTATGCAAACTCAGAAATGTTTACGGAAAGGTTGTCAAGCCTTTCTACCACATGTGATTGAGAACCGTTCTGCACAAAAACGTATCGAAGATATTCTAGTAGTCAAAGACTTTCCTGAAGTTTTTCTTGAGGATATATCAGGATTACCCCCAGTGAGACAATTTGAATATCGAAATGACCTCATTCCAGGTGCATCACCTGTAGCTAAAGCTCCTTATCGATTAGCACCCTCAGAAATGCAAGAGCTGTCAGGTCAATTACAGGAACTGTTATATAAAGGTTTTATTAGACCTAGTTTCTCACCCTGGGGAGCACCAATTCTATTTGTGAAAAAGAAGGATGGTTCATTAACGATGTGCATTGACTACAAGGAACTCAATAAACTGACAATCAAAAATCGTTATCCATTACCACATATAGACGATTTGTTTGATCAACTCCAAAGCGCTACTTATTTTTCAAAAATCGATTTAAGATCCGGATACCATCAGTTACGAATTCATGATGATGATGTTCCTAAAACTGCTTTTAGAACTCGATATGGACATTACGAATTTTTAGTAATGCCGTTTGTATTAACAAATGCACCTGCAGTTTTCATGCATCTGATGAATCGCGTATGTAGGCCGTATCTAGATAAATTTGTGATTGTGTTTATTGATGATATTCTCATTTATTCTCAGAACCAACAAGAACATGCTCAACACTTGAAATTGATCTTAGAACTTTTGGCACATGAGAAATTATATGCCAAATTCTCAAAGTGTGAGTTTTGGTTACGGGAAGTTCAATTTCTTGGGCACGTAGTGAATGAAAACGGTATTCAAGTTGATCCCAGTAAGATTGAAGCTGTGAAACAACGGGAAACACCACGAACCCCAACTGAAATACGTCAATTCTAAGGGCTGGCAGGCTATTATCATCAATTCATCAAGAACTTTTCAAAGATAGCCTTACCATTGACCACATTGACAAAAAAAAATGAACTGTTTATATGGGGTTCCCAACAGGAGGAGGCATTCCAACTGTTAAAGCACAAACTCTGCAATGCACCTATCTTTGCATTACTGGAAGGTATGGATAATTTCACAGTATACTGTGATGCTTCTCATCAAGGTCTTGGGTGTGTATTAATGCAGAAAGATAAGGTAATTGCTTACGCTTCTAGACAACTGAAAGTACATGAGAAGAACTATACTACTCATGATCTAGAACTTGGTGCAGTGGTGTTTTCACTCAAGATTTGGAGGCACTATCTATACGGAACCAAGTGTATCGTATACACTGATCACAAAATTCTTCAACACATTCTAGATCAGAAAATGTTGAACATGCGACGGAGGCGGTGGGTAGAACTTTTAAACGACTATGACTGTGAAATTCGTTATCATCCAGGTAAAGCGAATGTCGTAGCCGATGCCTTAAATTGCAAAGAACGAGTCAAACCTTTACGTGTGAAAGAATTAGTAATGACTATTCAAACCAGTCTAATTCCTCAGATTAAAGAAGCTCAACAACAAGCTTTACAAGCAACGAACTACCCTGCTGAGGAGTTAAAAGGATTAGACAAGAAACTTGACACCAAGACTGATGGAGTGTTGTATTTCAAAAGCCGAATTTGGGTTCCTTTATTCGGTAACTCTAGAACAATAATCTTGGATGAGGCGCACAAATCCAAGTATTCTATTCATCCAGGTGCTAATAAAATGTATAAAGATCTTAGAGATTTTTATTGGTGGCCTGGAATGAAGAAACACATAGCAGAATACGTGGATCGATGTTTAACATGTCTTAAAGTTAAGGCTGAACATCAACGACCTTCTGGGCTATTGCAACAACCTGAGATTCTCATGTGGAAATGGGATCAGATCTCTATGGATTTTATCACTAAACTACCCAGAACATCGTGTAATAATGACTCTATATGGGTTATCGTTGATCGCCTTACTAAATATGCGCATTTCTTACACATCCGAGAAGATTATTCTATGGATCGACTCGCTAAACTCTATGTTAATGAGATTGTACCTCGACATGGAGTACCAATCTCTATCATTTCCGACAGAGATAGTCGATTTATGTCACGATTTTGGCAAATTCTTCAAAATGCTCTGGGCACACAAATCAATATGAGCACCACTTATCATCCACAAATGGGCAGGGCAGACTGAACGAACGAATCAAACTCTTGAAGACATGCTCAGAAGCTGTGTGATTGATTTTGGAGGTAGCTCGGATATTCATCTTCCACTTGTTGAATTCTCATACAATAACAGCTACCATACCAATATTCAATGCGCTCCATTCGAAGCACTTTATGGACGCAAGTGTAGATCACCTATCTATTGGTAGGAGGTAGGTAAAAATCATATCATAGGCCCATAATTCATTCAAGAAACAACTGATAAGATCGCACTCATTCAAGAATGAATTAAAGCTACTCGTGATCGTCAAAAGAGTTATGCTGATAATCGTCGTAGACCTTTAGAATTTCAAATAGGTGATCGAGTAATGTTGAAAGTTTCACCTGGGAAGGGCATTTTCATATTTGGGAAGAGAGGTAAGCTTTCACCAAGATTTGTAGGCCATTCAAAATTCTTGAACGAATCGGGTCAGTAGCCAACAAACTTGACTTACCTCCTGAACTCAGTAACATTCATGATGTATTTCATGTATCAAATCTGAAGAAGTGCCTAGCTGACGAATCATTGATCGTACCTCTCGAAGAGATTCAAATTGATGAAAAATTTCAGTTCAGTGAAGAACCAATTGAGATGATGGATCGAGAGGTGAAAGTATTGAAACGTAGTTGCATACCAATCGTTAAAGTTCGATGGAACTCATAATATGGACCTGAGTATACGGGGGAACGTGAAGATCGGATGAAAGCAAAGTACCCACACCTCTTCTCCTGAGCGATTGTCATTAGGTAAGTCTTCACTAAATTTCGGGACGAAATTTCTCTAACAGGAGGACACTGTGACAATTGTAGTTGAGAATTACGTCATCAATGGCATGAGCACATTTGGTCGTTTTTGAAATCCACGTTGATTTAGCTATTGTAATTATTACAGGTTGATAGTATGCGAGAAATGGTGAACGTGGGCGAAAACCCGATTGAAGGGTTTTTAATTTAGGGTTTTCTAAGAAAAAAGAATTGGGGATTTCAAGTTGATAGAACTTAATATTCAAATTAAGTCTTTCAGAAAGCTTCGGAACTAAAATTTTCATAAAACCCCTAAGGAATTCCAGTTAAACACAAAGGAATTTAACAAAATTTAATGATGGGTTTGAATATTCAAGTTCGAAACCATACATGTCACGAATAGGAGTTCTAAGATGATGGTCGATCAAATTAAGGACATAGTTGAGTTTGATTAGGCCACTGGAACCAAAACCCTATGGTTTCAGATTCGAAAGTGATCGAATTATGGGTCAATTGGGACTCATTTGCTTCGGCTATAGTTACCAAAGGGAAATCGATTAGGGGGAACTTAAAACAATTTATATGAGAATTCTAATGCGAAAACCTAGCGGGCCAGAGTGGTAGAATGCATGTGTTGGGAGTGGAGGGTCACGGGTTCGAACCTGGGACTCCACTAGTTTTTGACATTGAAACTAATTTTTAGTATTTTGGTCATAACTTCTTCGTTATAACTCCGATTCGACTCGTTCGACTTGCGTTGGAACCAGAATTCAGTTCCGAACATATTAGAATAATAAAGTATATATTTTGTCATGAAACTATAAATCGCGTACAAATACGCGTGTTTAACGAAATAGTATATGGTTAAATGATTTAAACAAACGAACTGAAAACCGTACGTACTCTTGTATGTGCATTTCTAACACTCTAACATACGTGTGTTGACACGTATGTGAGTTCAAACACAAAACAATATCCCGAATAACACAACAATTATTGTTGAAACACAGATTTCTCGTAGAAGACAGTTTACGCGATTCCACGTGTGTTTGATCATTTTGCTACAATCAAAGGTGCGTACACAGCCCCTTTTCTTATTTTAACTGTTTTGGGGGATAAAACATGTGCAACAAACATTTTAGATACATATCACTTGCATGAGTTAGCTGTTTACATTAAGTGCGAACATAGCATTACAAGCCCTTACATATCGAACCGTTTAGTTTGCCGTAGTGCAAATCGTGGTAGTTGGAAATAGATATATTAGGTTTGACAAACGTCGCTTGGTAGATGGGATCTACGCAAGTGTTTGACTAGCCAATTCACATTACTATTGTTTGTGCTAGACAATAGTGGAAAGGCAATCAACATTCAAACAGTCAGCTTCGGTGTCGACCACTTATGTAAATAGTACAAATGACTAGCTATAATGACTATGCATGTGTGATCATGTTATCTGCAATCAATTCATTTCAAACAGTTGTTTCAAACATTTGTGAATACTTGAAACCGTGTATGCACCAACCTTTGTGTTGACTTGATTTACATGTTTTCTCAGGACGTTAAGGTACAAGATCAAGCAAGCATGGACTAGGAGATCGAGTCGCATGCATATTTTATATTTCTGTTATTTGGAATTTGAACAATTGATACTTTGCTTTGTAATTTATAGTTTTCAAACCGTTGTGTTTGTTTTTGTTTTAAAAATGCTTCCGCAACGTTAGAACATTGATATTACTATTTTAGACCAAAGTATGTTTTGAAAATCGTATAGAGGTCTTCGTTATGTCTAATGATCTGAGATCCTGGTTTGTCACGTCCCAAACGATATGATTCCGTTAGTTGAAATTTGGGGGTGTGACAGATTGGTAATATGCGCCATTGGTTATAGCGAACTAGGTTTGCCTTAGTAGACTTAGACTATAACTGTTAGACATTAGACACTTCTTTACACAACTGTTTTTGCTAGTATTTACGTATGGTCTTATGTAACAGATATGGCAGCACCGTCACCACCACACGTGATCGTACTCGATGATGAGGAGCCGATAGCTCCAGCATTTCAGGATCATGAGGATGATCCAGAGGAGGATCCCGTAGAGGACTCAGACGAGGACCCGGAGGAGGATCCGGAAGAGGAGGACCCAGAGGAGGACCTAGAGGAGGATCCACAGGAGGATCCTGAGGAGGATCCACAGTAGGATCCCGAAGAGGAACCACATGGGGACCCACAGAAGGCACCTGAGGAGGATCCCACCGAGGAGTCTTCATACCGTATGCCACCTAGGTTTCGTGCCTGTAAGAGGCCACGATTTGAGTCAGATGATGTCTCCCGATTGACATGGGAGTCAAAGTGGGCTAATGATCGGATCGAGCACATGGCACAGGAGCTCCGGGATGTAAACGCCCGATACGCAGAGCTTCGCAGTGTAGTTCAGGGGATAGAGTCTCACATTGTACATCTGACTACACGAGTACAAGAGGAGGAACATCAAGCCGACATTGCTGAGGGGAGGTTGATTGCATTGGAAGAGCAGTTTGTATCTGAAGCAGAAGAGGAAGAGGAGGAAGAGGAGATACCAGCACAGGATGTTGATTCTGATGCTGATTTTACTATTGAGGATGCCTGATTTTTCTTTATTTTGTTTAAACTTATTAGGGGCGGGTTGTGTCCCTACATTAGCTGTTTGAAAACCTATGTTTTGATTTTGAAAGTATTGTAATCAAATCAGATTATGATCTATTGAAAACTATTACTTATTGCCAACAGTTGTGTTAATTCATACAGTTACATGTTTGTTTGTTATGTTGTTTACACATTTCACAATAGATTTTGATAACTCTCTAACACTCATTCTAACTATGAAGATCATGGCTGGCGAGAACATAAACATGACAGTTGCTGAGCTCAACGAGCTGATCAATAACAGGGTCGCGGAGGCTATCGCGAACTACACCCAGACATACACAACAGGACCACAGGGTCCAGCAGGGAGATTGGTGAACCCACAGGTGTGCACGTTCAAGATGTTCTTGGACTGCAAGCCACACAACTTCAAAGGATCGGAAGGAGCCATTGGACTCCTACGATGGATTGAGAAAGCCGAATCAGTGTTTGAGATGTGCAACTGTCCTGATGAGAATAAGGTTAAGTATGCTACTGGAACTTTGGAAGGTCCAGCATTGACTTGGTGGAACTCCAATGTTCAAACTCTGGGATTGGGTGAGGCCAATGCCTTAACTTGGAATGGGTTCAAAACATTACTGCAGGAGGAGTACTGTCCTCGCAGTGAAATGCAGAAGCTGGAGGAGGAGTATTGGCACCTTAAGATGGAGGGGTCTAACATCTAGGAGTACACTACTCGATCTCATGAACTAGCCAGACTCCTACCTCACATGGCTACTCCGGCAAGTAAGTGGATAGAGAGGTACATAGGAGGATTGGTGCCTCAGATCCAGGGATTGGTTACATCTGCAAATCCCACAACGATTCAACAAGCTGTTCGTTTAGCGCACCAACTGACTGATCAGGAAGTGTTACAAGGAACTCTGCCTAAACGAACATCAGCTACTAAGGTGGGAGACCACAAGAGGAAGTGGGAAAGCAGCAACTCCAAGAATTTCAACCAACAGCCGTTTCAGCAGAACCAAAAACAGGATTCAAACAAGTCTTATCATAATTCGAACAGTGGTCAGCAGTCATCATCATCAGGGGGTATATTGGTAAACACCCAAAGTGCAAAAAGTGTGGATTCCATCATGCTGGGAATCAGTGTGATAAGTTTAAGTGTCAACGGTGCGATAAAGGAGGGCATGCAGCTAAGGATTGCTGCGGAGAACTGCAAAACAATTCCAACAATCAGAACAATAACCAAAACAACACACAGAAGGGTTGTTTTGAGTGTGGTAAACCGGGGCACTTCAAAAAGGATTGCCCACAACTTAAGAAAGGCGGGACTAATGATGCAAATGGCAACGGCAACGGCAATGGCACCAATAACAACAGCAATAACAACAACAATAACAACAACAATTGTGCTAGGGGCAGGGCGTTTGTGATTGGAGGACGACATGCACGTACGTTCCTCTTGAATAATCACTATGCCTCTATGCTATTTGATACTGGTGCAGACCAAAGTTTTGTATCTAGTTCATTTTCTAAGTTGCTAAATGTTAGTCCTACTGCCTTAGAAAACCCATACACGGTAGAACTAGCTGATGGCAAGTTAATTGTAGTTGAACAAATCCTTAAGGGATGTATGCTTGACTTGATGGGTCAAACACTGGAAATTGATCTTATGCCTCTTATCTTAGGCAGTTTTGATGTAGTCATTGGCATGGACTGGTTGTCCAAACACCAGGCTGAAATAGTATGCCCTGAAAAGATCGTTCGTATACCTCTTTCGCATGGAGAGACATTGTATGTACAAGTTGAGAAGAGCAGTACGCCACTGCGTCTCATATCTTGTATGAAAGCACACAAATGTCTGCGTAAAGGTCATACAGCAGTCATAGCACTTATAATTGAGAAGCCGGTAGCTGAGAAGAAGATCGAAGATATCCCAGTAGTTTGTGAATTTCCTGAAGTATTCCCAGAAGACTTACCGGGTTCGCGCACTTATGATGACGATACATACTGACTTACCTGACAAGGTACGCAGTGCTCAGCTTGAAGCTTTGGAAAAGGAAAACTTGGTACATGAATCCTTACGAGGAATGGAGGAACAATTCGATGTTAAGTCTGATGGAATTCGCTATTTCATTAATCGACTGTGGATACCTTTGCATGGTGGGTTAAGGGAACTCGTGATGGATGAAGCACACAAGTCTAAATATTCAGTCCATCCGGGGTCAGACAAGATGTATCATGACTTGAAGGCACTGTATTGGTGGCCTCACATGAAAGCCGACATTGCTAGGTACATTAGCAAATGTTTGACTTGTTCTAAAGTCAAAGTTGAATATCAGAAACCATCTGGTTTGCTGCAACAACCAGAGATACCGATGTGGAAATGGGAACAAATTTCGATGGATTTCATTACTAAATTACCCCGTACACCAAGTGGTTGTGATACAATATGGGTAATTGACGATCGATTAACGAAATCTGCACATTTCTTAGCATTCAAGGAAACCGACAAGATGGAGAAACAGACTCGCATTTACATCAAGGAAGTGGTAGCACGACATGGCGTGCCAATTTCCATCATATCAGATCGGGATGCTCGATTCACTTCAAACTTTTGGATATCACTTCATAAGTCATTGGGAACTCGTTTGGATATGAGTACCGCATATCATCCACAGACTGATGGTCAGAGTGAACGTACGATTCAAATGCTCGAGGATATGTTACGAGCTTGTGTAATTGATTTTGGTGACAGCAGGGAAAATCACTTACCGTTAGTGCAATTCTCTTATAACAACAGTTATCATACAAGTATTCAGGCAGCACCGTTTGAAGCTTTGTATGGTCGCAAATATCATTCACCAGTTTGTTGGGCTGAAATTGGTTACAGTCAGATTATAGGTCCTGAGCTAGTGCACGAAACGACAGAGAAGATAGTTCAAATCCGGAACCGTATGGCAGCAGCCCGGGATCGACAGAAGAGTTACGCTGACAAACGTCGTAAGCCATTGGAATTTCAAGTAGGAGACCGAGTTCTTCTGAATGTATCACCTTGGAAAGGTGTGATACGATTCGGCAAGCGCGGGAAGCTTAGCCCTCGCTACGTAGGACCTTTTGAGATCCTGAAAAGGATTGGTCCGGTTGCATATCAACTCAAATTACCGGATGAACTCAGCGGAGTTCATGATGTCTTTCACGTATCGAACTTAAAGAAATGTCTTTTTGATGAGACATTGATTGTACCACTGGAAGAAATACAAGTAGATGAACAGTTACGATTCATTGAGGAACCAGCTGAAATTATGGACCGAGAGGTTAAACAGCTCAAACATAGCAAAATTCCAATAGTCAAGGTTCGGTGGAATTCAAGACGTGGTCCTGAATTCACATGGGAAAGGGAAGATCAAATGATGAAGAAGTATCCTCAGCTTTTCAAAACAACAACTGCAAACACTGTGAAGACACGTTAAATTTCGGGACGAAATTTCCTTCAACAAGGGGATGACGTGATGCTTCACACATCAACATTTCAGATTTCAAACTGTAAGCACAAACACTTTATTCAATTGGTTTTGTTACAAATATTTATGCTACATTACATTTTATGTGCTACATTTCATATGTTACATGTTATGGTAGTACATGCATGATTAGTTACATACAGTTTGCTATGTACGAGGTTACATAGTACAAACAGTTGTAAACACTCAATAGGTGCAAAGTTACATAGCGCACTATGATCAAACACAAACAGTCACAAACAGTCACAGTTAGGTGAACTAACTAGTGTACACGCAAACAGTTACATAGAACGATCACACTTAGTTGTGACGTTGCAAACATTGGATTTTGTGTGTGAGTACACACAAGCACACAGAATGATCAGACATCACACTAACACATACAATTGGAACTCGTAAGTAACTACTTCTAACATTTTACAATTTTCGGGACGAAAATTCCTTCAACAAGGGGATGATGTGACAATCCGGCAATTTCGGGTTAACCCCGTTAACCAAAAACTAACGGAAATGAGACAAAATCGAACACAACCAAACCTAAGGGGCCAGAATTAAACAAAATCAGTTCTAATATGCTTAAATTGCAAGGATTAAACTTGTAACATCAAGAAATAAACAATTTTGACTTATAAAGTCAAAATTCGTGTGATTTTGCAACAAAAATTGGAATTTCATATTAAAACTAAGTTGTAACCGGAATTAATCAACTTAAATCATTACATTGATGATCATTTACAATTATGGTCAGTTACTAAGCTTCTTAATCGTCGAATTGATTCAAAAACGGCCACAAAACTTGAAACCGAAACCGTTCAATGCCAAAACCCCACAAATCGACTTCATCTCTCACAATTGAACTTTCAGAATCATTATTCGGCATCTTTAGAGTCTCCTACATACGAGAATTCGATCCCAGAAGCTCGGGTGTGTGAATTGGATTGAAGGTCGACCGAAATTCAACTTAGAAGACGAGATACTTCAATCGGATATCAAAACAAGTAAGTAATCGTCTCTACACATCCTAAACAAACCGAATAAGCATAACCATATGTCAATTTCAGGTTCTAACAACGAATTGATAGAACCCGATTATTAGGGTTCATCGTTGGAGTTGTTTTGGGGGTTTAGATTAAAAAGCGTTTTGTAATTAAATTAAAATACATAGGTTCGTCGCTGTAGGTCTTACGTGGTTGGTAGGTTGGTATTGGTTAATCATTCCGATATACTTTCTTGGATAGCATAAGGCAAGAGTTCTCTTCGAGGTATACAATTGTGTGTAACCAAAACACGTCTTCTATTGTTTGAAGATTAGTGTGCGCCCCACATTTGAATTTGTGGAGTTTGTTCGGTTCAAAAGACAGCGTCGATTCCCATGCAAGGTTATGGGGTCATGGTTTTATTGGATACCTACGTTTATGTTGGCATCTTCATTTGCCAATCGTCAGGAGGGTCTAGTAGTATCCTCCGGTGGATTCAAGTGTTAGAGTAATCTTAGTAGGGATCAAGTGTTCATTTGCAGAAATTCAGCGACATTCCAGTCAACAGGGTACAATTAGCTTTAACGATTATGGGTTAGGCATTCGTGAGGTTTGTCAGAGGTTGAGGAGGGTATAGGAAATCGTTGGTTATAACAAGCTGGCCCGAGTACCTTAGTTTGTTCAAATCCCTACTTTTTCAATCTTGATGATTTCAAGAACTAAGGCTCATATTACTTGTGCTCAATGCAAGGACAGGTTGTGCATCAAAGTTCTGATCGTACTTGTAGTTGAATTCTTCACAAAAAGTGTCAATAGACGACTCCATCATCTATATGGATGTCAACGAATATCGGGAACATTTAAGGGAGAATATGGGTGGCATCTATGGGTATGGATATCATCAATCAACGGTATGTATTATGTGTTCTGGATCTGATGAAGCGTAGTTGCGTCAGTCTACTTCCTTGTTCGTGCATGGTTGTGCTGTTTTTGCTTGGAGTTCCACTTAACAGATAGGTGCACACAGTGTACATGCCTTGCTTAAGGATCAAGCGTCATACTACTAAGTTTGCAGCAGTTCCGACAACTGGCAGGACTCACACCTGTGACTGTCTGTGCGATGTGCCAAAGTTGCACTGAGAAGGTTCAAATGAGTTCAGATGGACTAGGTTGAAGGCAAGGAATTGATAAGCAGTATAAGGCGTCTACTATGTTTGGTATCCGGTAGGATGTTTGGATTTAATTGGACTACATGGTTAACGGGCACATATCAATCATGTGCTTTGTATCCTAGATGTACGTAGTTTATCATTTGAATTTGCCAGAATTCGTATGCACCTATAAATTCACGATTACGTTGGCCACCATAATCGTCAATTTATCTTACACAGTCATTCTATTTTATTTAAACTCAAGCTACTAAACACCTTAGGGATCGAAGTTTGCTTCCTGCGTTTCAATACTAAGGTTACAATTTACAAATATGAGTCCTTTGACTAGGTTTATACTCAAGAAAGAGGTTACGAAAGGCGTTCGACTTGAGTTAGATTGTTCTAGAGGAGCTTACTTCAGGACATCGAAGAGTTCTCTTTGATCTTGAGTTCATCTGTTCGTAATCCTCTTGCACCGGTCGCATGTGCAGTCGAGTATGAACGTTCGCTAAGGGTGCTAGAGGCATGTTTGTAAGAGTCTGATAAAGTCGCAAAGCATATTGCTAAACTATGCACATAATGTGCTATGTGAAACTAGTGTAGAGTCTAACTGTAGAGATATGGCTATAGTCTAAGTTTACTTCATGCAAACCTAGTTCTCTATAACCAAGGCTCTGATACCAGTCTGTCACACCCCCAAATTCCCACTTGCGGTGTCAGACTGCTGGGTGTGATGTGGCCAAAATCACAGCTCTTAGTCATATAGAACGTACCTATATGAATTGGAAAATACATCGCTTCAATAATATAAATCAATTTGCTGAAATAAATAGCAGCGGAACAATGCAAGTGTTAAGCAGCAAAAAATAAAACGTCAAGACGCTACATTGTTTTATAAGTACATTATTATAAAATTTTCGAATAAAAGTTTAGATGCATGCAAGACTCCTTCCTGTAGTTCCCTTAAGTGCAATCCTATGCTCTTAAGTGTGCTGAGTACCTGAGCATATATGCGTAAGCTCCTAAACTTTTCGGCGGATCGGATACGGATTACCTTCAAATGCTCCAAGGATGTACGAATGACAAATCAATCAGCTCCTAAGCCTTCTGGATCATTGGGTTTGGCAGAATCAAGGAGGTGATGGTGGTGTTCAAGCTCCAACTCTAGCTTCCTTCAAGTTCTTGGTAATCTCCAAGCTTCAAAGCTTCAATATGGGTCTCTAATCGCTTCCAAGTGATTTGGCGTCTAGGTTTCGTCGCGTAACGCCATGGGGTCCCCTATGGGCTCAGCGTACCGTAATGAATTTCAGGATTCAAAATCCCCGCCCATCCATCGCGTACCGCCAAGGACCTCTGCGGGGTCCTTAGCGTACCGCGAGGATCCCGGTTGAGCACAATTTTGACCATGGTTTGGCTCGTTTTCAACGTTTTCTATATTATGGGGCATTGTTTGGCACTATTTGAACTATCAAGTTTAACTTCTGAGTGCTTCGTGATGTTTCTAGTGTTTAGTTACACTATTTGTTAAACGTTCACCAACGTTCGTATCTTCTTAGAGACGTGTGTGCGTGTTATGATAATTCTCCGAGTTATCGTGTCGGTGTCTGTGTCAGTGTTTGTACTGTCGTGCCATGTGTCACACTAAATTAAACTAATTCTAGTGTCACGTACCATTGCTAATTAAATAAACATTTAATTAAAATAAAATCTGACCTGGATTTCACGGGGTGTCACATCTGGTGTTTATTTGCTCATTACGATTGGGTTTGGTGTCTATTTGTATGTGTGGTGAATGTACGGAAATAGTTCACAAGATGTGTGGACTTATAATTTAAATTGGTGTTATGAATAACAAGTGGTGTTATGAATCACAAGTGGTGTGATCATGAATTTGGATTATTCACAAAGTGTATGAAGGTCCTAAATTGGTGAGATCAAGTTGGGTAAATCACAAGTGGTGTGATTTTTCAACTTGAGAAATCTTGGTGTAATAAGGTTTCTTTGGTGTTTTGGGTGAAAACGACTCGTTAGTAAATCCTTTTGTTGTTGTGTTTTATTAAGTCACAAAAGTATGGTTAGGACTTGATTATTATGTTTTTATGGTGTTATGGAATTCATTTGGAGTAAAGGAATGGTTGGAAACGATCGGGGGAGGTTTCGGGTCTCAAAAGGTGCAAAAAAACCGTATTGACCTGTGCTGGGCGCCTAATGTTCCTAGCAGACGCCTAGTGCGCCTAAAGTGATCTGTAGTGCGCCCAACAGTGCGCCTGGAATTCATAAAAATGGCATTTTTGACCCCGGTTTCTTGTCATACTTCACCATAAGGGTTGTTTGAGCTTGGGGAAGATATGGGGGAGTTTACTTAGTTTTAACGAACTAACGGTGACTTAAATGTGGTGTTTTGTAGGTGAAAATAAAGGATGAAGGCGGACGTGATCAGATATCTTTATGGGACTTGTGATCGAACACACTTGATGCATTAAAACCTTTGTTTTGTATATGTGTTAATGTAGTAATGGAGTCTTTTGAAAGTCACATACTTAAACTTTTACTTGGTGTAATGTTGATGTTTTGAGATAAATTAGTTAGTATGTGGTTTAAAGTTGAAAAATATGGGACCTAAACTCTGCTGTTGTATTTAAACACGTGTTATGCGTGGGTGCGATTTTGGGGCTTACACCACCAAAGCCTTATTATCAGCATTTTGTTTTCATCACATGTTGCTCCACGTACTGGAATCAGATTGCGCTCAGGGTTTTCAGCATTCTTCTTTGGCTTAGTGCATTCTCGAGCATAATGACCAGGCTCATGACAGTTGAAACACCGAAGCTTGTCTTTTGAAAACTTTACCTTGTTGATATCAGACTGGCGCCAAGGATTTCTTCCTGTGGCTTTTGTAAAATTCTTTGCCTTGAAGACAGCATTGGCAATGTGCCAAGTAATGTCCATCTCTTCCATATCTTCTAGATGGATCTGCTCAAGTTCAGACCCCACGACTGCAAATGGTGGCAACAGATCACCAGATCCCAAAGCGGTTGAACATTTAAGAAATCCTGCAACCAAAGCGATGTTCTCCAAAACTTCTTTAGTGAGTGTGGCAGGTTGCACAACAATTGAACCAGATGAACTTCCTGTAATAGTTCCAGAGGCTCGGAGAGGGGAAGAGGATTGTGGATGATAAAAACAGAGTTGCCAGACGAGATAGTGGGCAAAACAACCTTGTGAACATGATAAGCAGATGAAGGCTGAGAAATAAATGCACTGTTTACACTGCTGATGCCCGCAGCATTGTAACTGATAGTGTGATTCATAACTCTCTGCTGATCATTCATTTCATAGGATTTGATAACAGAACCCATCTTAGTCAATGACTGATTTTCCAGATTCTTGGTTGATTTGATGATACCAACATTCATATCCCAATTCCTAGGAAGAGCATTCAACATCTTTTTGTTAATCACACCCGCTTGATTGTCAATTTTGGGTGTACACATTTCAGTAATCAAAGTCACAAATCTCTGAATCTGATCATCCAAACTTTCACCAACTATATAATTGAAGGTGTTGAACTTATTGTTCAACATCTCTATTGGTGACTCTTTCATCTTAGTGTTTCCCTCATACATGTCGATAAGAGCTCTCCAAAGCTCCCTTGCATCAGTGATCTCTCTAAAACACTGTGAGATCTCAGGAGTGAGACCTTGAGTGATGTAGCCAAGTGCCTGTTCATCTTCCTCGATTATCTGAAAATTCTCTTCAGTGTAGTGTTCGGGATCCTTAATCAACTCATTACCTTCAATATCTTTATAGGCAATTTTTCGCTTTCCTCTTAAAATAACTCTCCAAAGTCTTGGCTCTTTAGTCCTGATATGTTTTTTAAATCGAAACTTCCATTCAGGAAAACCAACAACAGATGAAAGCCTAGGAATTCTGGTAGTTGTGCCCATGATTGCATCCAGCTCATTTTGTTTACTTGCTCGAGCTGCAGTAAGTATACTTGAAGAGTCCATGTGTGAAACAAAACAAAAATTGCACCCAAAAATATAAACCAGTCGACAAGTATTCGAGAACAAAGAAATGTTCTCGAGAATCAAGGAAAGTTTGTGATCTGATATGATTCGAGAAAGAATGATCACAATTGGAGAACACAAGTGTTGAATCGAGAACACAGTTTATATTAAAGCTATTGAGAGAGTAGCCAGAAATTCGAGAATCCCAGGTCGAGAATAGCCTTTTCTCGAAAAACAATTGATCACCAAACACGAGAATCAAGCTCAAGACACCAGTCAATAATGCCCACAATTCGAACACAAATTAATATGTTCTCGAAATTTCTCTCAAACTCGAGAAAGAAATAATAAATCAGATCTGAAAATACTGGAGAGTTAAAATTTGAATGCAGATCTTCTCAATCTCGAAAAAATTTATCCTGATCTTCCTTAGCGCCTTTGAAACTCGAGAACGACCAAAACACAGATTAAACCTCTCCTTTTAAACAAAATTAATTCAAGAACATGAAGAACACAACTTACAAAAATTTCAAAAATCAACTTTTCTTGCAAAATCGATACCAACTATGAGTCACAAACTGGTTCTGAGGCTCTGATACCAATTGTTACTCCCATTACAGGATCCAAAACTGATATCGATTAACAAATCACACGTGAGAGTGCGGCATGGTATCACGTGTGTGCAAGAACAATAAATGTGAAGAACAAGATGAAAACAATGCAAAATGCTCACTTTGATTGCACTCGGTTTCTCTAGAACCGACTGGTACAAAATTCGACTCCAAGAATAATGAAAAATAAGAACAATAATGAGCAATCCTAATGTGACTTACACGTCGGGTTTATATAGTACTCACATATTAATCTAAGCCTCTCCGCCCATCACCACTAACTGAACCAAAATGATAAAACTCGAGAACCCTAAACAATTCGAGAACCAACATTACCACTCGAGAACTCCTATATCAAACATGAGAAACATCAAAACTTATTTTACTTCCCAACAATTTATTTAAGTAAAACCTACAATCCTGATAATTTCCTTATTATTTACATAAATCAAATTCCACATAAATAACATGTGAAATAAATCCTCTAATTTTTTGTTAATAAGATAACTAAAATATATATTTAATTTTGAACTAAATAAAATATTGTTAATACAAATATTGTAAAAACACTATCAACGTTCATAAAAATTACAATAATACTTTAAACTATAATATTCATGCATTAATTTATATAACTTAAAAAATAAAATTATTTTCAAAATATCATTCAAATTAAAACGAACATTCTTTCAATTCTGAATTTGTTACCGTGATGTAGAACTATAGAAGTTAAGCACATAAAATCTAATAGTTGAACTTTAGAAATAGTAAGTCTATTCTATCATATAAACTTAGGGTCACATGCATCCTTTGACTCACATTCCTATCAAAAACATTTGGACAAGATAAGCAAAACCTGTTCCACTTTTGGAAGACCTTGCGTTCATTCAATTCAAAGAATCTCCGTTACAGAACCGGAAGTAACCAATTAGGTTTACGACGAAACCTATAAATCGGATCATTTTCTTCTCGGGACCTTTTACTTTTTAATTACGCCGATTAACGCAACTAAAAGTTGATGATATCGATATTGACGATATTGATGCTATTTTTTCAATCTTTTCGATCTTGGTTCCGTAGGACCTGCCCCCATCTTCTTCCATCAACAGATTCACTGCAAATACTACCTTGGCTCATTATTGCATGAGAGTTATCATACTTCCTTTTTACATACTTTTGTAAATTTTAGGAATGTTGCACTTGTTTCTATTCTAACATGTTCAAGTGTATAAATTATCCAAACTATGATATAAGCCATAGATGTAGTTAGTCTTTGTGTTAATTGCTATGTGCATACATACTTTAATTTTATTTGTTGTTTTCAAACAAGCAAACTATACTTGATAGCCTAAGGTTGGTTAAATAACACATTCGCATTGGCTTTTATCAATGTGTTAAAATGATGAAAAGTACACATACCAAACTTCTTGACATACATTTGTAGATACATGTTATAACTACACTAATATAACCATTATGTATGGATACCAGTTTGGACACTACTGGGTTATTCATACAATTCAACCATGTTATTATGCGCTATGATACATTACTAGTTAGACTAGTGTTTGCATCTTTTAGAACATAAATCACTTACGTCATTATGTATGTCGTCGTTGGTTGGGATCTGACATCCATTTTAAGTTAAAATAGTTAAAACATTTAAACCGGTCAAAACCTTAATTTACTCTTTTTTAATTGCATTAAAATTACATGATTATTGAGGGTGGCTCATTTTCTTTTCTTTAGTTGCATTTAAATCCTTGTAATGAATTACTTTTGTTTTCTTCAGTGTTTAATCATGTTTTATTTATTTTATTTTGACTTTTTTGAATTACAGTTAAGCCATTTATCTATATTTTTTATTTATTTATTTCCAAACTTTTCTTGATTTATGCATTGACGATGAAACTGATTACCAAATATTTTAATTCTCAATCTTTTTTATTTTGTTTTCTGTTAAGTTGTTTATATTAGTATTTGTTTTCTGTTAATATATGTTTTACTAGGTTAAAATCCTGTGTATTACACGGGTTGCAAAAAAATATTATATATACATATCTAGTAAGAAAAAGTTACGTAAAATAAACAGACTGTATATTGTATAATTTAACTAAACTCATGTTTTATAAAAGTTGTATAAATATGATATAATTTGTTAATACAAAAAGTCATCAAAATATGTTTAAAAAAATTTGATCTATACTTATAAATTATGTTTTAATTGTTAATTTTTTTCAACTATGTGTTATTATTTTTAGGTAATGTAATTGATAAACTTAAATTTAATTAAAGTACTTATTCTTCTTTACGACACTAAAATTAACTTGACTTAAAATTTATATTGATAGATATAACTTGGTTTTTTTTCAAATTACTTACTTTTTATTATTTCAACATAATATATTTTTATCATTCAAATCATCCAATCATATTAAATTCTTAAAAATTTTAAAATCACTCATAAAAACAATTAGTATTATTAATCTTTATTTTCCAATATTTTAAGAAATATAATTTAAGTATAATTATACTTAAAGAATTAAAAATAAGTTGTTATCATAAATAATTTCATCTTAATACAATTAATTAATAATATATTAATTATTATTTCTAATCTCCCTAAAGTAATAAAGGATTGTATTTAGAGGACACTTGTCAATCTTTTAGCATCCCAAAATTTTCATTTTCCCGTCTATTACTTGACCCCAGACTAATTTTTACATGAATAATGGTATACCCAATTAGAAACTCCTTATTTTGGGTTTTCAATAAATTAAACACAAACCCTAATTCTTGTGTTAAGTGATTTTACTTGTACGATTTTTTTCTAAAAGATTGTCTCATTTTTTATTATATATACATTTAAAAATTTTATGTTACTTATTATCCAACCCTTGTAATACACGGGATTCTAGGCTAATTAAATAAAAAATATAGATAATTAAAGAGGAGACAGAAGTGGGAAAAAACAAAATTTAAATGGCATATAAAGATGACAAGTATACTTACTTATTTTTATTTATTAGTATTGATAGATTATATATTTTTTTTTCAAATAAACCCTGTATCCATTTTTTACGGTTCATCTTTAATCTATACACATTTACGACAATTACACTTTAGGTTTTACTTCGGAGTGACAACCATTATGACATAGTTTTATATATGAGTTTTGATATATTGTATCTTGTCTACGTTTTGAATTTCGAATCGTGGCAGCATTCCCGTCAAAATGCGTTCTTTTCTTATTTTGTTTATAAGTTTTTTAATAATATATTTTTACGTTTTAATATATAAACTATGTCCTTCTACCAAAACTTTTGTTGTTTATCTCTAATTTATGCACCTTCACGTCGACTATACTTTAGAGTTTTACGCAAAGTAACAACTGATGTGTTTTCACATATATGTTTAGATATACGCAACATATATGCATTATGATATTCAGAATCATGACGGAGTTCCCGTGTCAACACGCGGAAGAACTCACTAGCAAGAAAAACAAATAATAACACCATTGTAATTATATTATATCAATATATAAAACGAAAAGAAGTAAAACTGAAATAATTTAACTGACCTTTCTTGAAAACGTTCTTGAAATATATAGGAGTGATTTTGGTTTGGATTGATCTTGATTTGGAATTGGCTTGATCCTAAGAAACACAATGAAAAGATATCTAATTAAAATATTAGTTGCAAATAATAAATGCATATGTAAAAACAGATTAACAATAAATTTAAAAAGCTTGCTTACTCACTTGATTTGTTAAACACAATAAATGGTGAAATCACTTGCAAAGAATCAATTAAAAAAAATTGAGCTCGCTTTCTTATCAAGATCGATTAGTAGAGATGATTTTATGAAAGTTGATACGTAGCCGGTGCTCTCTATTATTAATTTGCTAAAATAAGTGAGTTAAAAGGGGTGAGATGTTCCCGAGTTCATTAAAGGGGAGAAAAAAGGAATTGGAAGGAAAGGAGAAAAAATTTTGTGTTCTTGAGTCTCATTTAACAAGGGAAAAGAAGGAAAATAACACATGTCATGTTCCCGAGTTTCATTTAAAGAGGAAAATGAAGAGAACTGAAAGTAAATCTAGGCAAAATTAGTTAGTTTTTCCTTTTCATCTGATTTGAAAGGAAAGAACTACATTCTTTTCTTTTCCTTTCCTTTCATCTCATTTCTTTTTCTTTCTTTTCAAATTCTTTTTCTTTTTGTTATCTCTTTTAATAAACTCGAGAACCGTATGTTATTATCAAAAAAATAATTTAATTTGAATTACATACCACCTCAAAAGAATATCACAAAACTGCAGTGAAAATAACTTCCTTCCAAACCGCGTCAAAAAGTGATCATTATTGCACCACCCAACACCGCTTCAAAATATAACAAAAACTTTTTACACATATCAAAGGAAATGGGTTGGTTTGGGTAAACAATTATATTATAATGGGTTGAAATGGGTAATATCATAATATTGAATAGGTTGAGATGGGTAGCATTTAAACACAATACGGGTCAAGATGGGTAACCAAAAAACTATGTAAATGCAATATATTCAAACATATAAGAATGATTAATAAAATATTTGATGAGAAAATCATTAAAAATTATCTAAATAGACTATTTGTTTACTCATAACATATCTTAAGTTAAACTAAATTAATGTTTTTTAAGAACAATCCATTTAGACCCGAAATAATTTTGCTTAAAACCCGTCCTGAGCCGCACTCATCCTGACCCAAACTCGTTCTGACTCGTTACCCAACCCGCCTATTTTACCAGGCATAACAAAAAGGTTAAAAACCGCACAACAAACCGCGACTAATAATCACGTCCAACATTCTCGTCAAAATATACATATAACCGCGACTAAAAATGAAATTTTTCTTTAAGATAAAAATTCAATATATTAACTAAATTTGTATTTTTAATCACGTTTTACGAATGATCGCGTCTAAAAAGCTAAAACAACCGCGGCTCATAATCTAATTTCTTTCCTTTTTATTTATTTTTAAACGGCTAAGCTTACTTTCACCTAAACATATTGAAGGGTTCGAAAATTCGAAAAAGTTGAGCAATGTATGGTGATATTTAATTTTTTAAGTATAGTTTGGATTTTCATCATCATCATCATCATCATCATCATGTTGTTATTTAAATGATACGTTATTGAAAGTAGTTATTCATCGTAATCATTATACTCAATATGTCTTATTAATTATTAAGAAAGCTAAGATATGATCTGAGAAGAGCTGGATATAAACAATTTTACCTTTTCCCTGTAAGAATAAAGAGGTTGATTCTAATGAGACCACTAGCTCGTGATGCTTGATCAACCGGTCAACCCAACACTTTTAACGTTTTTTTCTCAAAAATTAAGTAAAACGTTAAAATTAGTGCAATTTTACTTTTGTCGATCGAAGGACGACACACTATACATTATATGCTTGCATCACAAACAAGGCTAATTGAAAGTAGTTAATGTTTTACAAATTCTCGCATAAAATGACCATAACTTTCATATGTTAAATCTGTTTAGTCCTGAGGTAAAATACCAAAGTACTAATGCAACCAATACCAGCCATATTCTTATCCCTGTATTTCGCATAAAACAAGACTATATATACATAAAAGAAGGCATTTTATATCATATCGTAAAAGCATAATAGCATGGAAACAGGGGTTCCAAATGCAACAAACCTTACATGAAAGAAAATGCTCAACATAGTAATTAGAAAGCATTTTCTACTTATTCGTAATCATAATTGATATTAAACACTTGCTATTCAAGGAAGAGGACCTTTGTTAGCTTCGATCTTTTCTTTCGCAAGCTCTTCGGCTTTCAGTTTATCTTGAGCCAATTTTTCGGCTTTGGAACAATTGAAGTAGCAGAAGCACATACTTTTCAGATCATGAAAGTGACAAGCTCCATGGACAGCACCCTCCCAAGACTTGCACTGACTATCACAATGCTTCGTGATGCCACAATATCCGGACCACGTCTTGCTCGCCTTCTCGCATAATTCTCCATTCACAGTCCCGATTTCTGTACATGCAATCGACATGGAATGTTGTTGATAAACAGTAGATCACTTGAGATATCAAGTAGTGAAAGTTATTTAGTTCATATGTCCACAAATATATAGTTTGTTGATCAACAATTATTCTATTGGGTTAAACTGGTAATAACATAACATAAAAACAAGTTGGGCAATACCTTTATATAATAATACGGGTCAAGATAGTTAATTTACAAGTTATGTGATTAGAATGCATTCAACCATGTAATAATGATTAGTAAAATATTTGATAAGAAAATCACTAAAGATTATTCAAATGAATTTTTTATTTATTTAAAATTCATTTTTACTTAAACTAAATTTATGGTTTTAAAAAACAACTCGTTTAAATCCAAACTTATGTCACACCCCCACCCCTCGTCACCTCTAGTCTAGCCTGACGTCACTGAACCGGTTGCGGAAGCATAGTGGTGATGTCTCCGAGGTGAGGGGTGACTTACTTGATCCGATATCACAAACACACAGATTAACTTAAAATAAATACATTACAGGGTTCGTTATTACAATTTACATTACAATGTTAACTTATTTAACTACAAGTTTGTGAAGTGCATTCTCCCCTTGAGTCATGGTCTACCTGCAAAAATGTTTGATTTGAAAATGTCAGCACAAAGCTGGTGAGTTCGACAGTTCAATTTAAAACAATATGATATGATAAGCATGTTCTCAAAAGTTCAGTTCCGGATAACCATGGGATCCGTATCTAGTTCCTTTCGGGTGTCTAGTTCTGTTCTCAAGATATTACCCGTCGATACATATCTTAGTGCCTCATTTTCTTAATGTCTATCATACCATTAAGAAGTTCAGGAAACAGATAACAAACATTCACACAAGGGGAGATGCAATCCTCCCAGCGAATGGGGTGTCAACCAATAGTACTATCAATGTTTTCTGTTCGGCCACACATGGGTTCGCTAGATACAGTTCAAGAATGAGGACTTTTAGTTCCATGATAGAGTTCAGTTCTACAGGCAAAATCCCATGAAATCCCACAAAAATCACATGAAATCACACAGATATCATTGATGCATATCATATGTTCAGACAACGGTTTACAGAGTTACCCCGATGTTTATAAAACATTAAAAAGAAAAGGGGTTGTACGAAACTCACCTAGTACTATAGGTGTAGCAGAGTATCACCAAACTGATAGTACAGAGATGATTCTGCATTTAGTTATATTTAATAAGTTATTTATGTTCTAGTTTACTGATTAGATCTTTCTGAACGTTCAATGTCAAAGACATTGCTTAGTAAATCATCAACTGATATTAGTTATGTATTTACTTAATTTAATGTTATATCATACAATGTATGATAATGTAGGAACCTACACTGCATTAAGTTCCTATTACAAGGTTGATGACACTCTTGATTAATCAGAATAATCTCGAATTAACCAGATAGTTAATGTTGTTGATTATGATACTGTAACAGTTTCTAGATAATTTAATGGCTTAGGAATGATCAATCCTTGTTATTGATTACCTAAATATCATGAAATATCACAATGTAGCATCAAAATAGGTGTAATAACCAGGTTTAACATACTAATCTGACTGTTATCATAAACATCAGATAATCGTTTCAATGAGTATGTTAATGGTTGTGATTAGTTTGAAACACTTGGATTTAACCTTGCATTTCAAGGATTAATCCAACTAATCACCTACATTATTTTAATCAAATGGATTAAACCATTATAATCATGTGTATGGTTTCATGCAAACCGGGCATTACAAGGGATCAAAACAAGGATTTAACCGTTAAAACTTCGTGTTCTTTGTTTATAATCAATCCTAGCCATCATCTAGGCAATAATCAACAATCCTAACTATGTCATTACGTTCAAAATCAAGATCTAATCAATCAAAATCAAACCAGAAAGTTTAAACGGATCATTACCTAATCTGACGGATATCTGTGGTTAAAATGACGATCAGAACTTGTAAACACGTTCACTGGGATGATTCGTGGCTTCTAATAGCTTCAAAATAGTGTTCTGAGGTCTAGAGTTTCGTCTGCTTTACTTCTGGGTCGAAGAGGTTCGAGAAAGTAATAAAAATGATGATCTGCATGAACTCTGATAAAAAGATCAGATCATTTCACTGCCACACTGTGACACCCCATAAATTCCAGGTCAACATTTATTTTATTTTAATAATAATGTGTATTATTATTTCATACGTGGCACTAGAATAATTGTATTTAGTGTGACACGTGGCACAACGGACCAAACGCACCGATAATTCGAGAAATTATCGCACAGAACTTGCACGTGTCTTGAATGACGAACGTTGGTGAACGGATTGCACCACAGTACACATACACTGCACAATTAGGTTCCGGAGAACCTAATTTAGTAGAACAACGATTAAGTGTCGAGAAACGATGATCGTATTCGAGAAATATGCGAAAATCGGTTTGAAACAACAAAACTAAGCTTATTAGGCTACTCAGGAACCCATCGCGGTACGCGATGGCCCAACAGGAATTCCTGTCGCGGTACGCGACAGACATCGCGAAGAGTTGACTCCCGGATTCCTTCGCGTAGCGCGAAGCATCTTTTTGGCCTCTCTTCGCGGTACGCGACGACTCCAGCACGCAAAATCTTTATAAAACCAAGACACCATCATTTCTGGCCACCCTATACCACCATTACCGAGCTCTGAGCGGCATAATCACCCCCTACCATCGTCTTCAACCTCTGGAGAACTGAAAATACCACTAAGGAAGCCATTTTTGAAGAAAAGAAAGCTTGGAGGAAGCTTAGGGAGACCGCTAGAGCACCATCTACCACCACCACCCTCTTGTGCTTGTCGAAACCAAGGAAACAGGAGGTCCAACAGCTGCTATCATCACCATCTCAGGGACTTGGAAGCTTGGAAAGGTAGTTTTATGCTCAAAAATCCATTTTCACATCGTTTACACACACATGCATGTGTTAAAACTCACATGCAAGCACCTTAGATGCACTCACACGAATTTGGTTCTGGGTTTGTTCATTTAGATGAGTATTTTGATGATCTAGAGTGTTATAATGATGATTTGTGATGATCCATGAAGTGGTGTATGGTTATAATGCTTGATTGGTAAACAAGGTGATGAGATCTTGACATGCATGCATGATATATGTCTATTTGGATGACTAGGAGTATTTTAATATGTTTATGAATGATATAGGAAGATGATTCTATGACTAGATTATGTTGAAATGGTCAAAAATGGTTTATTTATGAGTATTTCCATTTTTAGTAACTTTCTAGTTACAAGATGATTATTTGGAGTTAGGGATGATCATGCATGTATATGAGAATGTTGTTTTAATGTATTTAGAATAATACTGATGATCAGAATACGATTTAGAGTTTGGCTATAGCCATTTTGACATAGTTGCCATATTTAGTAACTTTTGTTGATGAAATATTGCTAAGTGATGAGTTAGGTTATGTTGACATGTTTAAATGATGTTAGATGGATTATTTTGATGATTTGTAACATGAAAATAAGTTTAGAAATGCTTAAATGGTTATTTTATGCTAAAACAACAAAGTTACTATTTATAGTAACTTTATTTTTAGAAAAACCGATTTGTAAACATGTTGTGTGATTCGAGCATGCTAGATGACTTATTATGTTGATTAGATGCTAAGATAGATGGTTTCCGATGTCACGTATGCTATAAATGGAAACTTTCCATTTTAGGAAACTCTTATGTGCTAGCATGTTATAAACGACTTATGTGAAACCGTATGATGACGTGCTATGTGTTAACATGATCACGTAGGACTAACAAGCATGCTAGAACTTTAAAACTGTTATGCTTTGTGAACTTTCCAAAACTGGAAACTTACTATAAATAGTAAGTGGTCCATAAACGCGACTTGCGTGTTTTGCACACGACGAGCACTTACACATTTGCTACACGATTCACAACCGTCACATGGTTCACCAACGGGTCGTTAGGTCAAACACGGTCAACACGACCAACACGGTCAACCACGGTCAACGCGACCCGCATAACAACCAGGAGTTGTTTAGACACGAATACGGTCCTGTGAGACCAGCACAAATATGATCGCAAACTTATAACACCTATGTGATATAGGTAACTACTAGCCAGCGAGCTACTCCGTTCTCGTAAGAACGCACTCAAGCAGACTCAGGTGAGTTTACAGCCCCACTTTTACTCATTAAATGTTTTACTAATCTTTTGGGGTGAGAATGCTATGCAACTGCTTTGGATATATGACTGGTATGTTACAAAACTATTTTGAGTGTACTATTATCGCAACAAGTCCTCTCTACCCTTACCGTTAGTTGTGTACAAACGAGTCGTTATTACGTAGTACTACTGGGTTTGACCAACCCCACTCGGCAACAACGTTGACTGCGGTCATAACGAGTGTAATATCGATGTTGATGTCGGGTTCCGCGATGACCCGCAGAGGCAAATGGAAACAGTCGAGTTTCGGTAAGATGACATGACACACTCTACGGATCGTAGATCCAACAAAACTACTTACATACCCAGCATATATAACTGATTTACTGTTTTCCAATACTTAAACCTGTGAACTCACCAACTTTATGTTGACGCTCTTTAGCATGTATTCTCAGGTAACTAATGGAGCACACGCTAGGATGCGCACAAAGAAGCCTTAAGGAGTCTGGCTTGCATATAGACTCGTGTCCTAGGCTTTTGTTTGCATTGATTGATTTGAAACAATTTAAAACAATCTGAACATTGTAGTGTCTGTTAAACAGTTTACTTTCCGCTGCAACTTACTTATTTCATCAAACTATTTCCGCTGTTTATGTAATGATTATTCCGCTGCTTGATTAAAAACTTGTTTGTCTTGAAACTGTGTGATTGTACAACTCATATAGAGTCGTTCTATATGACCATGAGCTGTGATCCTGGCCACGTCACACCCACGTGGACTGACACCACGAGTGGGAATTTGGGGGTGTGACAGACTGGTATCAGAGCCTTGGTTATAGAGAACTAGGTTTGCATGTAGTGAACTTAGACTATAGCCACTGCTCTACATTAGACACTACACTAGTTTCACACAACACATTATGTGCTTAACTTAACAACATGCTTTGTGATTTGATCTGACTCTTACGATCATGCCTCGGGCACCCTTAGTGGGCGTTAACACTCAACTACACATGCGACCTGTGCAAGGGGATTAGAGAAAAGGCGAACTCAAGACCGAAGGGAAACTCTTCTATGCTATGAAGAAGACCCCTATGGCACAATCCAACTCAAATCGAACGCCTTTTCCAACCTCTTTCTTGAGTGTAAACCCAGTCAAAAGACGCATGTTTATGGATTGTAGCCTTGGTATCGACACTCAGGAAGCAAAACTTCGAACCCGAGATTGTTAAGTAGCTCGAGATTGAATGAACTAGAATGACTGTGTAAGATAAATTGACGATTATGGTGGCCAACGTAATCGTGAATTTATAGGTACATACGAATTCTGGCAAGTTCAATTGATAAGCTACAACCAGCTGGGAAACTGTATAGTACACCTCTGGAAGCGGAGATTCGAGCTCCGCTGTTTCCACCGAGTAGTTTATTTCTTTACTATATGAAGTATTGTACTATTGTTAGAACCGAGATGAGCGAGTTGTGCTCATACAAATCACTTTGGTAGTAGTAATCTCGTCAAACCTATGATCCTACTTTTGAAAGGGTACCTTAAACTTATGATATATTTGCTCCCTACACATGCTTACACGCAATAACTCTAACAGTGAGTAATACAATATCTGTTGTATATAGATACCAACAAATGGATGGTCAAGGAACGTATGTGCGCACCAACAACCCGTCAATCGATTCTGCGACTGTCGAGGCCATGGTAGAACAACTGGTTAACAAGGCCATTACGGATTACGAAGCGGCATGCTTAAACAGTGAGACAGGAAGTGAGACTCACAACAACAGCTCAAGAGGATGCACCTTCAAAACTTTCCTCAGCTACCATCCTCAACCATACACGGGATCAGAAGGAGCGGTAGGACTGCTCCAATGGGTTAAGAGGGTCGAATCAATCTTCCACATGTGCCAGTGTTCTGAAGAAGACAAAGTGAAATTTGCTACCGGGACTCTAGAAGGACAAGCCCTCACTTGGTGGAATTCGCATGTCCAGACACTGAGTCTGGGGACTGCTAACTCAATTCCCTGGGAAAACTTCGTCAAAATGTTGAAGGAAGAATACCATCCACGGAACGAAACCAAGGAACTGGAGCGGTTTTGGAATCACAAAATGGAAGGATCTGAAATCGAACAATACACCACTCGATTTCACGAATGGTGTAAACAATACCCAGAAATGGTGACTCCGGACTACAGAAAGATCGATCCATACGTTAGTGGATTACCTAAACAAATCCGAAGCCTGATTACCGCAACAGACCCCACACTCATTCAACCCACTATTTGTTTGGCTTATCATCTGACTAACCAAGCGGTAGCAGAGGGTAAGCTACCCAAGAAGGGTGAACACCTGAAGCCTCAGGATCGCAAGCGCAAGTGGGAGCCTAGTCACAACCAAACTCCCTCTTCCCAACAAATGCAACTCCATAACCGGTCAGCGACAACTAGCGACTGTACTGCTACGCCATCCAGTACCAAGGGCAAGAATGCCTACCAAGGGAAATACCCTAAGTGCAAAAGATGCCCATATCATCACAACGGCCAGTGTGAACGCTATCGATGTCGGAAATGCGGAAGAAACGGTCACATGGCCAAGGAGTGTAGAAGCAATCCAGTTGGTAGCAAAGACAACCAGAAAGTCGTTAAAGGATGTTATAAGTGTGGCAAGCCTGGGCATTGGCGCAGAGATTGCCCACAGCTGAAGGAAAAAGAAAGCGTGACAATGACACCTGCAATTGTAAATGACTCCAAAGAAGCAAAAGATGATCCTATCATTGTGACTGGTACGTTCCTTTTTACATAATGCCTATGCTAGTATGTAATGTGATATTGGTGCTAAGAGTAGCCTGATGCTTAGCGAATTTAGTACAATGCTTAACACTACCCCAACATCCTTAGACTGTAAGAGTTAGCCGACTGTAAGCTGATTGAGACACAACCCATTTTCAAAGGATACGCCTTGGTGTTGACGGGTCACGAATTTGAGGTCGACCAAATTTCAGTAAGTCCCGAAAACTTTGATGCAGTGGTGGGGACAGACTAGTAACTACAGATCAAGCAGAGAGTGTGTGCAATAAGAAGATAGATCAATGTTACGTTGTCAAAGGGTAATCAGATCCTTATTCAGAGAGAACGACGGAGAATAACGCGAAACACCACGTCATAGGCTAGCAAGTACCTACAGAAAGGATACTCAACGATATTAGTTCGTATCACGAGACAAACATAGAAGGAAAGAAAAATGGTAGATATTGAAGTTGTTTGTAATTTTCTAGAAGATCTACCTGGACTACCCCAAAGAGACAAGTGGAGTTTCGGATAGAACTCACACCGTGAGCTGCACTAACCGTCAAGGCGCCATACCAATTGGTCCAACTAAGATGCAAGAAACTGACTAATCAATTGCAAGAGTTGTTAGACGAAGAATTAACCAGACCAAGATTATCAACACGAGGAGCACCAGTCCTGCTTGTGAGAAAGAAAGACAGGTCTTCCCAAATGTGTATCGACTACCGAGAGTCAAGCAAGGTGACAAACAGGAATTTATACTATTACCACGAATGGACGATTTGTTAGACTAGTTGTAAGGGTCAGGCTATTACCCGAAGATCGTTTTTAGTTCCGATTACCATCAAACGAGGATACAAGAAAAAGGACATTCCTAAGACGATCCTTAGGACGCAAGATTGACATTACGAATGTTTGGTCATGCCCTTCGGACTGACCAACGCACCGGCAGTATTCATGGATCTCATGAATCGGGTGTGTAAGCCGTATCTGGACAAATTCGTAATCATGTTCCTAGATGATACCCTGATGTACTCCAAGACCCAAGAAGAAACATGCCGACCACTTAAAAGCGTGTCTTGGAACTACTGAAGAGGGAACAACAATACGCAAAGTTTCCAAATGCGATATTTGGATTCGCGAAGTCCATGTTTCTTGGACACGTAGTAAACGCAAAAGGAATACACGTAGATCCAGCCAAGGTCGAGGCCATTAAGAACTGGACAGCACCAAAGACTTCGACTGAGGTGCGACAGTTTCTGGGATTGGCCGGGTACTGCAGGCGATCTATTGAGGGATCCTCGAAGATCGCACAATCATTGACTTCCCTTACGCACAAAGACAAGAAATCCGAATGGGGAGAGAAACAAGAAGCTGCTTTCGACTTGTTGAAGCAGAAATTGTGCAATGCACCTATTCTATCACTACCGAACGGGTGCGAAGACTTTGTAGTTTATTGCGACGCGTCAAAACAAGGACTCGGTTGTGTATTGAAGCAACGCGAGAAGGTGATAGCTTATGCGTCACGACAATTGAAAGTGCACGAAAAGAACTACACGTCTCATAACTTGGAATTGGGAGCCGTAGTGTTCGCACGGAGGATCTAGTGACACTACCTATCCGACACGACATGCACGATATTCATCAATCATAAGAGACTGCAACACACCTTCGACCAGAAGGGACTGAACATGAGACAACTCAGATGGGACTAGTTGATAGGCAATTGTGATTGTGCTATCAAATACCACACTGGAAAAACTAACGTAGTAGCCGACGCGATGAGCCGGAAGGAAACAACCCAGAAACGCACGTGCACTACAACCTACGATTCACTCAAAGCTACCCAATCAGAATCCGAACCGCACAACAGGAAGCTCTGAAGGTCGAGGACCTCACTCATTTATCCCTGCGTGACACGGATAAACAGATGGAGGCGAAGGCCGACGTAACCTACTATCTTATGGATCGGAACTGGATTCCACACTACGGAGGACTGAGGGGCTTAGTGATTAATGAAGCCCGAAGGAGCCGACATTCTTTACATCCGGTCTCTGACAGGATGTACCATGACCTAAAGACGACCCATCGGTGGCCGAGCGTGAAGGCAGAATTAACAACTTACGTGGGTAAGTGTTTAACGTGCCCAAAGGTTAAGATTAAATACCAGAATCCATCAAGGCTATTTCAACAACCCAAGATACCAACGTGGAAATGGGAGTAAATTCCTATGGACTTAATAACTAAACTGCCAAGGACGGCAAGTGGTTGCGATACTATTTGAATAATCGTTGAACGACTAACGAAGCCTGCACACTCACTACCCATCAAGGAGACCGACTAACTAGAAGAACAGGATCGAATTTACCTGAAGGAAGTGGCCACTCGACGTGAAGTGCCAATCTTGATCATCTCTAACCGCGACAACGGATTTACGTCACATTTCTGGAAATCCTATCATCAGACATTGGGCACAAGATTTGGGTATGAGAACCGTTAACATCCGCAAACTGATGGGCAGAGCGAACGAACTTTACAGAGATTGGAAAACGCACTTCGAGCATGTGTCAATGACTATGACAATAGCTGGAAGACTCGCTTACCGTTAATTAAGTCCTCGTACAACAATACTTATTACACGAGTATGCAAGCTGCAACGTTCAAAGCACTCTAGGGACGTAAGTTTCGATCATTCGTTGTTGGGCGGAAGTTGTGAAAGCCAACTGACAAGCCTCGCACTTGTGTACAAAACGACCAAGAAAATCGCGCAATTACGTAACAAAATGGCAGCAGCTCGAGACCGACAAAAGAGCTATGCCGACAAGAGACGCAAACCTTTGGAATTCCAAATGGGAGATCGAGTACTTCTTAAAGTCTCGCTTTGGAAGGGGGTGATTCGATTCGGGAAACTGGGAAAGCTAAACCCTCGTTACATTTGTCCATTCGAGATCACAAAACGAATAGGCCCCGTGACCTACGAACTACAGCTACCGCAAGAATTGAATAGTGTACACAACGTGTTTCACGTTTCACATCTCAGGAAATGTTTATCAAACGAAACGCTCGCAATTCCTTTAGAGGAAATCCAGATAGACGAACAACTGCACTTCGTTGAGGAACCGGTGGAAATCATGGACCGGGAAATCAAGAAGTTGAAACTTAGTAAGATACCCATTGTGAAAGTCCAATGGAACTCACGGCGAGGGCCTGAATACACATAGAAACGATAGGACCAAATGATGGGAAATATCTTCACCTGTTCACAAACTAGCCAAACACCGGCAACACGAATTGAATTTCGGGACGAAATTCTTATTAACTGGGGGATGATGTGACACCCCATAAATTCCAGGTCAACATTTATTTTATTTTAATAATAATGTGTATTATTATTTCATACGTGGCACTAGAATAATTGTATTTAGTGTGACACGTGGCACAACGGACCAAACGCACCGATAATTCGAGAAATTATCGCACAGAACTTGCACGTGTCTTGAATGACGAACGTTGGTGAACGGATTGCACCACAGTACACATACACTGCACAATTAGGTTCCGGAGAACCTAATTTAGTAGAACAACGATTAAGTGTCGAGAAACGATGATCGTATTCGAGAAATATGCGAAAATCGGTTTGAAACAACAAAACTAAGCTTATTAGGCTACTCAGGAACCCATCGCGGTACGCGATGGCCCAACAGGAATTCCTGTCGCGGTACGCGACAGACATCGCGAAGAGTTGACTCCCGGATTCCTTCGCGTAGCGCGAAGCATCTTTTTGGCCTCTCTTCGCGGTACGCGACGACTCCAGCACGCAAAATCTTTATAAAACCAAGACACCATCATTTCTGGCCACCCTATACCACCATTACCGAGCTCTGAGCGGCATAATCACCCCCTACCATCGTCTTCAACCTCTGGAGAACTGAAAATACCACTAAGGAAGCCATTTTTGAAGAAAAGAAAGCTTGGAGGAAGCTTAGGGAGACCGCTAGAGCACCATCTACCACCACCACCCTCTTGTGCTTGTCGAAACCAAGGAAACAGGAGGTCCAACAGCTGCTATCATCACCATCTCAGGGACTTGGAAGCTTGGAAAGGTAGTTTTATGCTCAAAAATCCATTTTCACATCGTTTACACACACATGCATGTGTTAAAACTCACATGCAAGCACCTTAGATGCACTCACACGAATTTGGTTCTGGGTTTGTTCATTTAGATGAGTATTTTGATGATCTAGAGTGTTATAATGATGATTTGTGATGATCCATGAAGTGGTGTATGGTTATAATGCTTGATTGGTAAACAAGGTGATGAGATCTTGACATGCATGCATGATATATGTCTATTTGGATGACTAGGAGTATTTTAATATGTTTATGAATGATATAGGAAGATGATTCTATGACTAGATTATGTTGAAATGGTCAAAAATGGTTTATTTATGAGTATTTCCATTTTTAGTAACTTTCTAGTTACAAGATGATTATTTGGAGTTAGGGATGATCATGCATGTATATGAGAATGTTGTTTTAATGTATTTAGAATAATACTGATGATCAGAATACGATTTAGAGTTTGGCTATAGCCATTTTGACATAGTTGCCATATTTAGTAACTTTTGTTGATGAAATATTGCTAAGTGATGAGTTAGGTTATGTTGACATGTTTAAATGATGTTAGATGGATTATTTTGATGATTTGTAACATGAAAATAAGTTTAGAAATGCTTAAATGGTTATTTTATGCTAAAACAACAAAGTTACTATTTATAGTAACTTTATTTTTAGAAAAACCGATTTGTAAACATGTTGTGTGATTCGAGCATGCTAGATGACTTATTATGTTGATTAGATGCTAAGATAGATGGTTTCCGATGTCACGTATGCTATAAATGGAAACTTTCCATTTTAGGAAACTCTTATGTGCTAGCATGTTATAAACGACTTATGTGAAACCGTATGATGACGTGCTATGTGTTAACATGATCACGTAGGACTAACAAGCATGCTAGAACTTTAAAACTGTTATGCTTTGTGAACTTTCCAAAACTGGAAACTTACTATAAATAGTAAGTGGTCCATAAACGCGACTTGCGTGTTTTGCACACGACGAGCACTTACACATTTGCTACACGATTCACAACCGTCACATGGTTCACCAACGGGTCGTTAGGTCAAACACGGTCAACACGACCAACACGGTCAACCACGGTCAACGCGACCCGCATAACAACCAGGAGTTGTTTAGACACGAATACGGTCCTGTGAGACCAGCACAAATATGATCGCAAACTTATAACACCTATGTGATATAGGTAACTACTAGCCAGCGAGCTACTCCGTTCTCGTAAGAACGCACTCAAGCAGACTCAGGTGAGTTTACAGCCCCACTTTTACTCATTAAATGTTTTACTAATCTTTTGGGGTGAGAATGCTATGCAACTGCTTTGGATATATGACTGGTATGTTACAAAACTATTTTGAGTGTACTATTATCGCAACAAGTCCTCTCTACCCTTACCGTTAGTTGTGTACAAACGAGTCGTTATTACGTAGTACTACTGGGTTTGACCAACCCCACTCGGCAACAACGTTGACTGCGGTCATAACGAGTGTAATATCGATGTTGATGTCGGGTTCCGCGATGACCCGCAGAGGCAAATGGAAACAGTCGAGTTTCGGTAAGATGACATGACACACTCTACGGATCGTAGATCCAACAAAACTACTTACATACCCAGCATATATAACTGATTTACTGTTTTCCAATACTTAAACCTGTGAACTCACCAACTTTATGTTGACGCTCTTTAGCATGTATTCTCAGGTAACTAATGGAGCACACGCTAGGATGCGCACAAAGAAGCCTTAAGGAGTCTGGCTTGCATATAGACTCGTGTCCTAGGCTTTTGTTTGCATTGATTGATTTGAAACAATTTAAAACAATCTGAACATTGTAGTGTCTGTTAAACAGTTTACTTTCCGCTGCAACTTACTTATTTCATCAAACTATTTCCGCTGTTTATGTAATGATTATTCCGCTGCTTGATTAAAAACTTGTTTGTCTTGAAACTGTGTGATTGTACAACTCATATAGAGTCGTTCTATATGACCATGAGCTGTGATCCTGGCCACGTCACACCCACGTGGACTGACACCACGAGTGGGAATTTGGGGGTGTGACACACACCCGTCGCGTACCGCGACGAGGTGCCAATTTGGGCTTCGCGTACCGCGAAGCTTTTCGGGAGTTTTTAGATATTTTACATTCGTCGCGTACCGCGGAGGACTCTCAAGCCCACCTCCGCGTACCGCGACGAGGCCATTCGATCAACACTTACAAATTTTTCTTCGTTTTTCGATTTCGGACAATCCAGGACTCCGTTTTGCACACGGTTTTCGCCCACGTTCATCATTTCTTGCCTATTATCAATCTGTAACAATTCCAATCATCAAATCAACGTGGATTTCTAGAACGATCAAATGTGCTTACATCATTGATGACGTAATTCTCGTATACAACTGTCACAGTCTCCTCCTGTTAGAGAAATTTCGTCCCGAAATTTAGTGAAGACTTACATTATGACAATCGTTTATGAGAATAGATGTGGATACTTTAATTTCATTTGATCTTCACGTTCCCAAGTATATTCGGGTCCATGTTGCGAATTCCAACGCACTTTAACGATTGGTATGCGACTACGTTTTAACACTTTCATTTCTCGATCCATTACCTCTACTGGTTCTTCACTGAACTGAAGTTTTTTATCAATATGAATCTCTTCTAGAGGTACAATCAATGATTCATCAGTTAAGCATTTCTTTAGATTAGATACATGAAAGACATCGTGAATGTTACTGAGTTCAAGAGGTAATTCAAGTCTGTAGGCTACGGGTCCAATTCGTTCAAGAATTTTAAATGGCCCTACAAATCTTGGTGAAAGTTTACCTCTCTTCCCGAATCCGAAAATGCCTTTCCAAGGTGACACTTTCAACATTACCCGGTCACCTACTTGAAATTCGAGTGGTCTACGGCGATTATCAGCATAACTCTTTTGACGATCGCGAGCAGCTTTGATTCGTTCCTGAATGAGAGAGATCTTATCAGTTGTTTCTTGAATAAATTCTGGGCCGATGATTTGGTTTTCACCTACCTCTGACCAACAGATAGGTGATCTACACTTGCGTCCGTAAAGTGCTTCGAATGGAGCGCATTGAATACTGGTATGGTAGCTGTTATTGTATGAGAATTAAACAAGTGGAAGATGAATATCCCAGCTACCTCCAAAATCAATCACACAACTTCTGAGCATGTCTTCAAGAGTTTGATTTGTTCGTTCAGTCTGCCCGTCAGTTTGTGGATGATAAGCTGTGCTCATATTGATTTGCGTGCCCAGAGCATTCTGAAGAGTTTGCCAAAATCGTGACATAAATCGACTACCTCTGTCAGAAATGATAGAGATCGGTACTCCATGTCGAGACACAATCTCATTAACATAGAGTTTAGCGAGTCGATCCATAGAATAATCCTCTCGGATGGGTAAGAAATGCGCAGATTTAGTAAGGCGATCAACGATAACCCATATAGAGTCGTGATTACGTGATGTTCTGGGTAATTTAGTGATGAAATCCATAGAGATCTGATCCCATTTCCACATGGGAATCTCAGGTTGTTGTAATAACCCAGAAGGTCGTTGATGTTCAGCCTTAACTTTGAGACATGTTAGACATCGATCCACGTATTCAGCTATGTGTTTCTTCATTCCAGGCCACCAGTAAAAGTCCTTGAGATCTTTATACATTTTATCAGCACCTGGATGAATAGAATACCTGGATTTGTGCGCCTCATCCAAGATAACTGTTCGAGAGTTACCGAATAAAGGAATCCACATTCGGTTTTTGAAATATAACAGTCCATCATTTTTGGTATCGAGTTTCTTGTCTAATCCTCTCAGTCCCTCAGCAGAATAGTTTATTGCTTGTAAAGCTTGTTGCTGAGCTTCTTTGATCTGAGGAATCATACTAGTTTGAATAGTCATACCTAACGCTTTCACACGTAAAGGCTTGACTCGTTCCTTGCGACTTAAGGCATCGGCTACGACATTCGCTTTACCTGGGTGATAACGAATTTCACAGTCATAGTCGTTTAGAAGTTCGACCCATCGCCTCTGTCGCATGTTCAACATTTTCTGATCTATAATGTGTTGGAGGCTTTGTGATCAGTGTATATAATACATTTAGTTCTGTATAAATAATGTCTCCAAATCTTGAGTGCAAACACCACTGCACCAAGTTCTAGATCATGTGTGGTATAGTTCTTCTCATGTACTTTCAGTTGTCGAGAAGCGTAAGCAATTACCTTATCCTTCTGCATTAAAACACACCCAAGACCTTGACGAGAAGCATCACAATATACTGTGAAATTATCAGTACCTTCCGGTAATGCCAAGATAGGTGCATTGCAGAGTTTGTGTTTCAATAGTTGGAACGCCTCCTCCTGTTGAGAAACCCATATAAACGGTTGATTTTTCTGTGTTAATGTGGTCAGTGGCAAGGCAATCTTTGAAAAGTTCTTGATAAACCGACGATAATAACATGCCAATCCCAAGAATTGACGTATTTCAGTCGGGTTTCGTGGTGCCTCCCACTGTTTCACCTCCTGAATCTTACTAGGATCCGCTTGAATACCGTTTTGATTTACTACATGACCAAGAAATTGAACTTCTCGTAACCAAAACTCACACTTGGACAACTTGGCATATAATTTTTCACGTGCCAAAAGTTCTAGAATTAATTTCAAGTGTTGAGCATGTTCTTGTTGGTTTCAAGAATAAATGAGAATATCATCAATAAACACAATCACAAATTTATCCAGATAAGGTCTACATACTCGATTCATCAGATCCATAAAAACTGCAGGTGCATTGGTTAAACCAAACGGCATTACTAGAAATTCGTAATGTCCGTATCGAGTTCGGAAAGCAGTTTTTGGAACGTCATCCTCATGTATACGCAACTGATGGTATGCGGATCTTAAATAGATTTTTGAGAAGTAAGTAGCACCTTGTAGTTGATCAAACAGATCATCGATACGAGGTAGTGGATAACGGTTTTTGATTGTCAGTTTATTGAGTTCCCGATAGTCAATGCACATTCTGAATGAACCATCCTTCTTTTTCACAAAAAGAATTGGTGCTCCCCATGGTGAGAAACTAGGTCTGATAAAACCTTTGTCTAACAGTTCTTTTAATTGACTTGAAAGTTCTTGTATTTCTGATGGTGCAAGCCGATACGGGGCTTTAGCAACAGGTGCTGCACCTAGAATCAAGTCAATCCGAAATTCAACTTGTCTCACTGGGGGTAATCCTGAGATATCCTCAGGAAATATTTCAGGAAAATCTTTGACTACTGGGATGTCTGTGATTTGTTTGGGTGAAGAATTGTGCTCAGTCACGTGTGCTAGAAAAGCATAACAGCCCTTCCTTAAGAATTTCTGAGCTCGCATACAAGATATGATACCAAGTCTTCTACCAGCTCGTTCTCCTTGAACTATCAGTGTATTACCGTTAGGTAATGGAATACGGATCACCTTGTTTTGACAGACAACTTCCGCTTGGTTATCAGAAAGCCAGTCCATACCAACAACGACATCAAAGCTCCCAAGCTCAATAGGAAGTAAATTGATATTGAAAAGATGATCATTCAAATTCAAGGAACATCCTTGAATAACACTGTTAGTTTTGATTAACTTGCCATTAGCAAGTTCAATAACATAAGGAGTTTCTAGATCTACCGTAGGCAATGAAATTAATGATGCAAATTCAGAAGAGATAAAGCTCTTATCTGCTCCTGTGTCAAACAGAACTGATGCGTATAGATTATTAAGAAGAAACGTACCAGTGACAATGTTCACATCATGTCTTGCTTCGGTAGCACCAATCTGAAAAGCTCTCCCCTAGCTTCATTTCCCGGATTGGTGTTATTGTTTGGACAGTTTCGCATGAGATGGTCAGGGCTTCCACATTTGTAGCATGACCGGTTGGTTTGAGTGGTTTGTCGTGGTGCTTGGTTTGGTGTCTGAGCAGGAAAGTTGCAATATTTAGCATAATGTCCAACTCGGTTACAGTTCAAACAAACAGGACATGGTCCCGTGTGATGGAGTGGACACTTATTGCATTTGGGCGCCTGCCCAGTATAAGCTTTCCTCTCAGGAATAGCAGCACCATAGTTTTTCACAGTTGGCTTGCTCTGGGTGATCTCAGCCGGAGTCTTAGCCTTGGTTTTGCCAAACCACTTTCGTTTGGTACCTTTCGACACATTTGAGGTACCGACATCACTACGGCTGTAAGCTGTCTGAGATTTCAAAGACAGAGTACCACTCTTTACCGCCTCATTGGTAAGCTTAGTGGTCAAAAGAATCGTATGTTTCAGAGTTGTAGGTTCAGCAGCAGTCACCATTCCCCGAATCTGGGGAATCAAACCCTTAATGTACTTCTCGATTAGAGCGGCTTCCGTAGGAAACATATCGGGAAGTAAACAAGTAAGTTCATGAAACCGATCGGTGTAAGCCAGACAATCAGCACCGATCATAGAGTGATTCCAGAATTCCTCCTGGAGTTTTTGAATTTCAGTGATTGGGCAGTACTCTGATCTAATCAGAGTTTTGAAATCATTCCAGCCCATCGAATCAACTGTAGCTGAACCCAAAGTCTTGGCCTGGGTATTCCACCAGGTCAAAGCTGAGTCTTCCAAAGAACAGGCCGCATAAGACACCTTATGCTGCTCAAAACACTGACAAATTTTGAGTTTGGTTTCCATCTCCTCAATCCACCTTAAAAGACCAGACGCTCCTTCCTTGCCCGTAAAAGTAGGAGGGTTGCAAGAAGCAAAGTACTTATACGTACACCCTTGCTGTGGTGGATCAGGAACAGTTGTTTTTGTGTTTGTTGCACCGGTGGTAGTATGAGTTTCGACGTGACCACCAGTAGCATTATGTTCAGCATGATCATGTTCCCCACCATAACCTGCGGTGATATGTGGTTGGTGTTGTACCAGAACACCACAAGCAGATAATTGTTCACGTACAATTCGTGCTATCATAGCCTCATTTGTTTCAGATCCGCTTGTACCAGCAGGTGGCACAGTGCTTGCTCCAGGGTTCACTAGCGGAACAATATTTGTTTCCAAGTTCCCAAGTGGAACTACGTTCACTTTCAGATTAACATGTGGATCCGGATTCGATTCAACATTCACAGGTGGGATTTGATTTTGTTCAGGGTTTGTAATGTTCTGAGCAGCTTTCTTAGCTGGTCGACCTCTTTTAGGAGCCATTAATCAGCTAACAAGCAGACAATTTCAGGTCAGTTTAAGAACATTAAAAATATAACCCGTTCCATCACATAATTTCAATCATATTCAGTCACACTGAAAATTTCATATTGAAATGTGATTATAAAGAATACAGTATAACTACATGAATTTAGTCCAGACATGTTCACATTACACACAGATCACACAAATATTCGTAGTTATACTTAGTCCTGTTATTTCAAAAACATGTTAGAGTCTTACCCAGCTCCTTGCATTGCAACACATGTTTTTAGAGATATGTTCATACAGAACTAGAATATGTTCTCATACAAGTTCTCTTATATGTTCTCAGTTCATGCACTAATTTCTCATAACAACAATAGATACGTTTTCGTTTAGATATGTTCTCGTACAGTATGGCTCTCGTACTGTACTTTAATAACAGATATGTTCGCATACAGTGTTGCTCCTGTACTGTATTTCAGCGAAATATATGTTTTTAATTCAATATATTCGCATACAGTATTGTTCCCGTACTGTATTTCAGCTAAATATATATTTTAGTTCAATATATTCGCATACAGTATTGTTCCCGTACTGTATTTCAGCGAAATATATATTTTTAGTTTGACATGTTCTCATATTGATACATTTGTATACAGTTATGTTCTCACACAGAAAAATTAATTATAGTTCACACACATAGTTCATTATACAGACAGATATACAAAACACCCATATTATTACACTATCATAGTTTCATACATTACAAAGTTTTAATACAAGAACTATCAAAAACAATACATTAATACTAACTACCAGGGATCCATTTCGCAATCAAAACTTCCCATCCACATCACACACTAACAACCTATTCGTCTGTACATAAGATGTCCCAAACAGAACCACATGAGCATACTTATCGTAAAAAGTACGATAAGCAGGAAAACACCATAGCCACTGCCGCCATGATCACGTCCAAAACTATCATCTTAGTCTCAAAACTGGCCATCCCAAGCCAAATCAGAAACTCTCACACCCTCTCCACTCCTGTCCTCAACAACTCAACCTGCCGCCAAAAGGTAGCAACAATCCTCCGCACCCACGTCCTACGCAATCACTCCTCAACCGAAGTCCTCCATGCCTGCATGTCTGCCTCCAATGTGTTCACTCGATCTATAATGGTCAAGTGAGAAGTCAAAATCTCTAAAACAGTGCTACGGGTGTCGTCTATCATAGCACTCTGCTGCTGTAAATCCAGACGCATCCCTTGCAGATCATGAGTGACCTGCTGTAACTGGGCTCTCCACTCAGCTTGGTGGGAGGATTCTCCCACCTCACGTATAGTCGGTGGCTCATCTCGGGGAGCCATCTGACGTCTCGGGGGAAGGCCTGTCATCTTGCGAGCTTGGCCTCGCATCCGCCTCAACCCGTCCCACTCAGGGACTCTCAGCTGAAGTAGGAACTAAGGGTGAATGAGGGGGACTGGTTAGAATGGGGGCTGCTGATGGTAGTACTGGTGATGGTGGTGGTGGTGTAACAGGTCTGGGGTCTGACGGTGTATGTGGTCCGGCAGGGGTCGCCTGTGAGGCTGCAGATGATGCTCACTAGGACCTGAATCTGATCTTGCACTAGAGCTAGGGGTGTCATCCAACCTCAGATAGGGAAATCTCTGGTAAATATACTGCTCGGCTTGATCGGCCATCGCTGTACAATCAAAATCACTAATCAGTATCATGAAGTAAATATTAAATAACAATATTTAACATAAACATGAACATGATATGATGCTTCTTCCTATCTTAGAACAACTATTTGTCTTTCTAGTTATTAATGTTCTGCTTGAATTAAATTAAACTAGAACGCACACGTGTTGCTAATTTCAATTATGCTGGCCACTCATAACTGGAATTTGTACCACCTGATTATCCTGGCTTAATTCAAAACAAGTTTTGTTCAATATTAATGTTCGGTGCTCTCTGTGTCACTATACGAGCCTATGGTTATAGTCTAGGTTTCTAAGTCAACCTAAATTCTAAAACATGTGGCTCTGATACCACCCTGTCACACCCCCACCCCTCGTCACCTCTAGTCTAGCCTGACGTCACTGAACCGGTTGCGGAAGCATAGTGGTGATGTCTCCGAGGTGAGGGGTGACTTACTTGATCCGATATCACAAGCACACAGATTAACTTAAAATAAATACATTACAGGGTTCGTTATTACAATTTACATTACAATGTTAACTTCTTTAACTACAAGTTTGTGAAGTGCATTCTCCCCGAGAGTCATGGTCTACCTGCAAAAACGTTTGATTTGAAAATGTCAGCACAAAGCTGGTGAGTTCGACAGTTCAATTTAAAACAATATGATATGATAAGCATGTTTTCAAAAGTTCAGTTCCGGATAACCATGGGACCCGTATCTAGTTCCTTTCGGAAGTCTAGTTCTGTTCTCAAGATATTACCCGTCGATACATATCTTAGTGCCTCATTGTCTTAATGTCTATCATACCATTAAGAAGTTCAGGAAACAGATAACAAACATTCACACAAGGGGAGATGCAATCCTCCCAGCGAATGGGGTGTCAACCAATAGTACTATCAATGTTTTCTGTTCGGCCACACATGGGTTCACTAGATACAGTTCAAGAATGAGGACTTTTAGTTTCATGATAGAGTTCAGTTCTACAGGCAAAATCCCATGAAATCCCACAAAAATCACATGAAATCACACAGATATCATTGATGCATATCATATGTTCAGACAACAGTTTACAGAGTTACCCCGATGTTTATAAAACATTAAAAAGAAAAGGGGTTGTACGAAACTCACCTGCTAGTATAGGTGTAGCAGAGTATCACCAAACTGATAGTACAGAGATGATTCTGCATTTAGTTATATTTAATAAGTTATTTATGTTCTAGTTTACTGATTAGATCTTTCTGAACGTTCAATGTCAAAGACATTGCTTAGTAAATCATCAACTGATATTAGTTATGTATTTACTTAATTTAATGTTATATCATACAATGTATGATAATGTAGGAACCTACACTGCATTAAGTTCCTATTACAAGGTTGATGACACTCTTGATTAATCAGAATAATCTCGGATTAACCAGATAGTTAATGTTGTTGATTATGATACTGTAACAGTTTCTAGATAATTTAATGGCTTAGGAATGATCAATCCTTGTTATTGATTACCTAAATATCATGAAATATCGCAATGTAGCATCAAAATAGGTGTAATAACCAGGTTTAACATACTAATCTGACTGTTATCATAAACATCAGATAATCGTTCCAATGAGTATGTTAATGGTTGTGATTAGTTTGAAACACTTGGATTTAACCTTCCATTTCAAGGATTAATCCAACTAATCACCTACATTGTTTTAATCAAATGGATTAAACCATTATAATCATGTGTATGGTTTCATGCAAACCGGGCATTACAAGGGATCAAAACAAGGATTTAACCATTAAAACTTCGTGTTCTTTGTTTATAATCAATCCTAGCCATCATCTAGGCAATAATCAACAATCCTAACTATGTCATTACGTTCAAAATCAAGATCTAATCAATCAAAATCAAACCAGAAAGTTTAAACGGATCATTACCTAATCTGACGGATATCTGTGGATAAAATGACGATCAGAACTTGTAAACACGTTCACTGGGATGATTCGTGGCTTCTAATAGCTTCAAAATAGTGTTCTGAGGTCTAGAGTTTCGTCTGCTTTACTTCTGGGTCGAAGAGGTTCGAGAAAGTAATAAAAATGATGATTTGCATGAACTCTGATAAAAAGATCAGATCATTTCACCGCCACACCCGTCGCGTACCGCGACGAGGTGCCAATTTGGACTTCGCGTATCGCGAAGCTTTTCGGGAGTTTTTAGATATTTTACATTCGTCGCGTACCGCGGAGGACTCTCAAGCCCACCTCCGCGTACCGCGACGAGCCCATTCGATCAACACTTAGAAATTTTTCTTCGTTTTTCGATTTCGGACAATCCAGGACTCCGTTTTGCACACGGTTTTCGCCCACGTTTATCATTTCTTGCCTATTATCAATCTGTAACAATTACAATCATCAAATCAACGTGGATTTCTAGAACGATCAAATGTGCTTACATCATTGATGACGTAATTCTCGTATACAACTGTCACAACTTATTTTGCATAAACTTATTCTTATCCGTTATCCAACACAACCATTTTGCGAGGGAATAGTTATTTTGATAGCAAGTTGCAGCCAAAAGTTACATGTTGTAGCAAATTAAAATTAATCTTAAACTATTAACAAGCCAAAAAGACCACCATAAACTAGTGTCTGTAAAAACAAAATATAAAATTAATCCAATAAAGTTAAGAACAATAATATAATGAACAGAAAAAAAGGACTAAATAAGATTGATTAATTAAGCACCTGAGATTGCAAGATTCAAGAAAATAAGAAACGCGAAGAAAGCAACAGAAGTTTTGGCCATGTTTGACTTACACAAGCTCAAGAACACTTGTTGACAATTTTTTGTGAAGAGAAGATTAAGAAAATGACAGGTATTTATAGGAGGATTTCATGGTTGCATGTAGGGGTCTGCAAAAATAACCGAATCCGAATCTGAAAAATCATAGAATTCGGATTATACCATTTCAGATATCTAAAAATTCAAATTCGGATAGTTTTTTTAAAAAAGCTTCTGTTTGCACGTATATCACATCTATCATCTTGTCGCCGGCCAGGTTTTTAAGATTCTTGTATGACCAAATGTTCGATTCCTTTTAGAATCTGTATCGAAATTGTAGTTATAATTTCTTTCTTGCGCCGAATATGTCTCGAACTTAGTTGTAAATATCTTTCTCCTCTGGTTGTGAATCGTTCTTGTTAATACATAATTATGTCAATATTTATTAGTTATAGTCTAGAATGTTCTTTTATTATTTGTTGTATTTATTTCTTTTGTAAACCTCCTGTATAAATTCATGGCATTGCCTTCCTTTGAGGTATGCACCTTAATAGAATCATATGTTATCATGTGCCTAAGGTCTCCCCTATTTCTCTCTTCCCACACTTCCGACTTCACTGCCCTCTTCTCCTTTAATTCTCTTCATCATCTCTCATATCTCTTATCTTCATTTGCTCCCCTTTAATTCTCTTCAGACTCTTAATATTCTTCACCCTTCTATTGTCCGTAACCCATCATAAAACCATCCATTTTCCTTCTTATTTCTATATCTCCTTTCCTCTAATCCAAATTCCTCTTCCCTTGTCTCCACAACATATCCCATGGCAGGTTCTTCTTCCACATCAGATACATCCATGAGCTCTATTTTTCCTATGCTCCATGTGAAACTTACCTCCTCCAATTTCCTTCTTTGGAAATATCAGATGTTACCTATCCTCACATTTCATAACCTCATGAATCATATTGATGGATATGTCCCTCCTTCTCCCGACATCATTCAAGGGGAAAAATTGGTTCCAAATCCTCTTCTTGCGCAATGGAGTCGTGATGAACAGAAAACAATTCTTATTCTCCATGCCTCTCTTAGCGAAGAAGCCATTGCTGATGTGCTCGGTCTCACCTTGGCACGTCTCATATGGACCACCCTTGAATCCGTATATTGCAACACCTCGGCTGAACGGATTCATCACTTAAAAGATCAACTTCGTTCCATGAAAAAAGGCAATCTCTCGGTTATGGAATTTGGAAGGAAATTTATTGCTGTTTGTGACCAGCTCGTTGCTGTGGCTCAGCCTGTTGATGACCTTGAGAAAGTTCATGCCTTTGTGCATGCTCTTGGATCCTCCTTTCTAGATTTCACCACTACTGTATGCACCATGCGTCCTCCCCCACCGTTTCGAGACCTGTTAATCATGGCAGAATCACATGAAATGTATCTTCAATCTGTCAACGGTTCATCGCCTACTCCTGTTGCGTTTACCGCAGCCCAGTCACCATCTACTAATCCGAGTCGTGGTGGTCGGGGATCTTCAAACCGTGGTGCCTTTCGTGGTCATGGTAGGGGAAGACGTTCCCCTCACTATCAACTATGCAGAAATAATGGTCATTATGCATCTTCGTGTCCATCGTTTTCTTAGTCTTCACGATCTGGGACACCTCCGACATCTGTGCCTTCGCTCTCATCCAGTTCACCATCTGTTGCGCCCTCTGTTGATCAAGATTTGGCTCGTACTTTTCATGCTCGCTGCCATGTTTCTTCTGAAGGCCCGGACTGGTATGTTGATTCTGGCGCATCAGATCACATGAGCACTTCTACAGCTGGTCTCCTTGGTGCCACTCCTCGTTCTGATAATTCCCATGTAACATTTGGTGATGGTAAAACCCTATCTGTTTCTCATACTAGGTATTCAAACATTGGTAAAATTAAACTTAATGACATTTTAGTGGTCCCTAATCTTACCAATAATCTATTGTCAATAAGTCGTTTAACTCGTGATAATCCACTTGATGTTGTTTTCTCATACCCTATTTTTTCATTCAGGATCGGATCACGCATCAGGTTCTCGCATAAGGTCGGTGTAAAGACGACCTCTATCTTTTAAACACTTCTCCAAAAGCTTTTGTTGCATCTTCAATAAAATCGTTGTCTGCTTCTTATGAACTCTGGCATAAAAGATTGGGCCATGTGTCTTGCAAAACAATTTTGTCTCTAAATAAAGCTGGACATTTGTTTGTGACATTTTTTTACCTAAACCAGTCGTATGTGAGTCGTGTGAATTATCCAAAAGTCATAAGTTGCCTTTTACTAATCATGATAAGCGTGCTGACCATCCTCTCGACCTTGTTCATTGCGATCTTTGGGGTCCTTCCCTTATCTCAAATCACATGCATTTTAGATACTATGCTATATTTATTGATGACCATTCAAGATTTACTTGGTATTATCCCTTAAAATTAAATTCAGACTTTCCGAACATTTTGTCTACGTTTCTCACGTTTGTTCAAACTCAATTTTCTAGAAAAATAAAAGTCTTTCAAAGTGATGGGGGCACCGAATTCGCTAATCACAAAGTAAATGAATTATTTCACTCAAATGGCACGTTACATCGTTTTTCGTGTCCTCACACACCCCAACAAAGTGGCCTTGCCGAAAGAAAGCACCGCCACATCTTGGAAACTGGCCTTTCCATGCTTGTTCATAGAAATGTTCCTTCGACTTATTGGAACGAGGCATTTACTACGGCGGTTTATACGATTAATCGATTACCAACCAAGCTTCTTGGAAATGTATCGCCCTTCGAAATACTTTTTCATTATTCACCTATATACGACAACTTCCGACCATTCGGGTGTCGTGTATACCCTTATTTACGTGATTACTCCTCGCATAAATTATCACCGCGGAGTATCCTGTGTGTTTTTTGGGGTATTCTTCTCAACATAAGGGCTATAAATGTTTGGATTTTCGTCAAACCGCGTGTATATTACTCGTCACGCTCGCTTTGATGAACAATCCTTTCTATTTAAATCTCCAACTCCCCAAAACTCGTCATCTTCCCTGCCAATCACATCATTTCATGAGCCCATCTCTTTAGTTCACCATGTCGACCCCACCTATTCTACACTCACTGCCACAAAATCTTCTTCACCAACACATTACTTTGGTGATGATTTTTTGGACCAACCAGCTCTTGTAGAGGCCCCACCCAACAATTTGCATCCAACCTCCACCCCGTCCTTGTCTGATCCAACTTCAACATCACCACCGCCTTCCTCTCCAAATTAAATTATCGGCCTACTTCTTCTACATCCACCCAACCGGCCACTGTTGGACCCATTCCAACTGCCCCAATTTCGTTGGCCCAACCAGCCCATCTTGAACCTCTTACAAGCGAGCCAATCGCAACATCCACAACCGTCACCCCTCCCCCTCTCTCTCACCCAATGGTGACTCGTGCTAAATCCGGCATTTTTAAGCCAAAACACAAAGCAAACCTTGCTAGTACCCTCACCCATAATCTTCATCTTGCTCTTTTTGCTGCCAAGGAACCAAAAGGGTTTAAGTCGGCTGCTAAGAATCCTCATTGGCTCTAAGCCATGCAATCTCGATGCGCTAAGAAACAACAACACCTGGACTCTTGTTCCTCGTCCATCCTCACAAAATTTTTTTGGTTCCAAATGGATTTTCCGCACAAAGTTTCGTGCCGACGGAAATGTTGAGCGTCACAAGGCTCGTCTTGTGGCTCAAGGTTAGAGTCAAGTCCTTGGCCTTGACTATTCGTATACTTTTGGTCCTGTTGTTAAGGCCACTACCATTCGCATTGTGCTTTCTCTTGCCGTGATCTATGATTGGCAATTACATCAACTTGATGTCAACAACGCCTTCCTTCATGGCACCCTCAATGAAGATGTCCTCATGGAACAACCTCCTGGTTTTGTTGATCCTCGATCCCCTAATCATGTTTGTCGTCTCAATAAATCTATCTACGGTCTAAAACAAGCCCCTCGTGCTTGGTTTCAACGCCTCAGCTTGTTTCTTACCACCAATGGTTTTTCGTGCAGCAAGGCAGATCCATCTTTATTCATCTTCCGTCGTGACTCATGTATTCTCTATGTCCTTGTTTATGTCGACGATCTCATTGTCACTGGTAAAAACCACACTCTTATTACTTCTTTCATCACTCGCCTCAACAAGGAGTTTGCCATCAAAGATCTTGGTTCTTTGAACTACTTCTTGGGTCTTGAATTCACTCAAACCCCTCAAGGACTCTTCCTTAGTCAATGAATCCCACTCTGATCCCACTCATTATCGCTCCCTTGTTGGTGCACTTCAGTATCTATCAATCACACGTCCTGATATCTCTTATGCTGTTAATCAAGTTAGTCAGTTATTGCACGCTCCTATGGTATTTCATTTTCAACAAGTTAAAAGAATACTTCGTTATGTTAAAGGAACTGTCACGTTTGGTCTCACTTTTCGGAAGCCCGCTCAAACATCTATTATTGGTTACTCGGATGCTGATTGGGCTCGTTGCTTGGATACTCGCCGTTCTACCTATGGTTACTCGATTTTTCTTGGTGGTAATTTGGTTTCTTGGAGTGCCAAGAAACAACCTACTGTTGCTCGTTCCAGCACTGAATCTGAATATCGTGCTATGGCCAACATTGTTGCTGAAATTGTTTGGATCACACATCTTTTGCAGGAATTACATGCTCTTCCAGCTAATCGTCCTACTTTGTTGTGTGACAATCGTAGTGACTTATTTATCTCACAGAATCCGGTCTCTCATAAACGTGCCAAACACATTGAGCTCGACTACCATTTTGTTCGAGAATTAGTTGCATCCGGGAAACTTTACACCAAGTTAATTCCTACCAAGCTCCAGGTTGCGGACATTTTCACCAAAAGTCTACCTCGTCCTCAGTTTGAGGTGTTTCGTCATCAACTCGGCTTAGGTCCTCCCCCGTTCCGCTTAAGGGGTGTTAATACATAATTATGTCAATATTTATTAGTTACAGCTAGGTTTAAATCATGTTAGAACCACACTAAAAAATCAAGAACTTCAAATATTGTTTGTGAAGATTATGTTTTATTTTGAATCAAAGTTTGTAACTTTGTATCAATTTCTGTTCTTCTAGGAATTGACATGAATTTTGTTGTTTATGTTTAAGATTTGCAGGTTTAGTTTAAAATAAAAACACAAGGTTAGGTTTTTCGGATATCCGGTTTTTGTAGCTGAATCCGTATCCGAACTTTCAGATATCCAAACTTGGAATATCTGAATTTTCGGATACGGATTCGGATGCCAGAATCAAGTATCCGAAATTTTCGGGTATCTGGATTTCGAATGAAATAAAAAAAACATTTTTTTAAAGATTCTCTTCCAAACAAAATTCAAGATGAAATTTTCTATAATAAGAGGGACTATAACCTTTAGGGTTTTTCAATTTGTAGTCGTGTCAAATTTTAATAGAAGAAAGGATGAAATAACTTAGATGAGGTATATTTAAAAATACCAATTTAAATATTTAAATAGGTTTTAATTAATTAAAACTTAACAAAGTTAAACATGTTAATAAAACTTTTAAAAGTTTTCCAAAATGTATGTGTGTATATACCTATATAGATAGGTTATCTAGAAATAATAACTAAGTTGAAATTTTAATAAGATTTGATTATAAAAAATTGAATTTTATTAAAATAAAACAAAATAAAGAAGGTACACAAAATTATTAAGATTTACATGTCTTAAAGATTCAGTTACAATATAATAATAATAATAATAATAATAATAATAATAATAATAATAATAATAATAATAATAAATCTTTCTATTATAATAAACAAAAATCTTTTTGCCACTTGTCAAATTTTCATGTTCATATTGTCACTTGTCACTTTTGTATCATCTTACTCAATCCTCTCTCTTATTAATTATATATTATATTTTCTAATAAATTATTATACTATTAATGATTAATAATATTATATGCATTTTTCATGCTTGAAAATTGTTTTTGATAAATTAAAAATCAAATATTTTTATTTAAAAACACACTTTAATAAAAGTTTATATAAAAAAAGATCAGCTAAAAAAATTTTAAAAAAATAATAAAATAAACTATAAATCATAGTTTTTAAATAATGGGTTTTTTATAAACAAATGATTCTTATTTTAAAATCAAAAATTATAAAAATGATAAGAAAAATTACACTTTTAGTTAAATATGTTTAATGATATTTCAAATTGAGTCAATTAACTTTAATAATTATATAAATTGTACATTATTTTCTTGATTTGTAACGATTAGTTTTAGATAAAAAAAAGTAAGTGAAGTTTTTAGCATCAGTTAGTTTAAAAATCATTACAGCTACAAATTAAAAAAAAATCAAGTATCATTTCATTACTTATTAAAAATTTTAATTATTGTTTTATCATTTAAAATATTTATTAATACGTATTCTATAATTTAAAGCTTCTTATTCTAATATGTTATTAATTTATTAAAATTTAATAAATCATAAGAATATTTCAATTATATTTTATGTTCAAATATAATTTTATAATTAATAAATATTTATTATTATTTGATGTTAATATTTTATACTTTTTAATTATTCAATCCATGTAATAAATGAGTTTCTAGGCTAGTGTAAATAATAGAAAAAGGCTAGTGACTGTACTTGAGAGGCTAAAAGTACAAAAAGCCCAAAATATCTTTCCACTTCACCGGTTTCTCCTCTGGTTCGATCTATGGAGCACCATGTGACCCGATTCCTCCAACGTTCGAATTACGCAATTCCAGCTTTAACTCCTTCTAATTATAGCAAGACTGTAAACGTGTAAATCTTTATAAGAATGACTAACTGACTGAAGTTAATAACAAATCATTGCTCAAAATACCAGGGCCGGCTCAGGTTTTTCGAGGGTTCAAGGCATATACAAAAATTGAGGCCCTTTTTTATAAATATTTTTTTTTCTTGCGAAAAAAATTTATGGTTCGTAAATTTTAAAAACATAAAAAACATGTTAATTTATCTTTATCTGCATAAGGTTACTCATCATTAGAGTTAAAGAACGATAATCATAAATGTTGTAAGCAAAAAAAGTTAGAAAATAAAATACCTGGTGATGATGTTTCATAACTCAGCCTCTCTTTGTTAATCAACTTGATTAACCCATTAACCATTAGGAAGTTTGCCTAAATCTTTTACACATACCATCAATAGAAGATTTATTCTAAGGTCAAGTAAATGTGCCACAAAAACGTAGAAGGTGTAATTATTTGAAAAAGAGACCTTAAACAAAATTTCTATTTTAAGAATATAAGTGAATTTTCTGATTTGCCATAATTACAATGATGAAATAAACAACTTAGACGATAGCCCAAACATAACCTAAACGGTTGGGGCCCCAAAAATTTGGGGGCCCTAGGCGCTTGCCTATGGATTTTTGAAATGAAGCCGGCACTACAAAATACGAGCATTAAGTGGTTGAGGGGAGATATCATGTGACTTCAATATTGGAAAGGTCACGGGTTCAAGTCCTGGCATGGAGAAAATATGGGTTCCATGCTGGGCTAGGGGTTTTCTCTCACCTATGGTGGGTTTCCTCCTATTAGGTGTGGATATAATCGGGTGGGTCTATGATCCGTCAGTGATCCAATTGCCAATAAAAAAAAATAAGAATTTGAATTCAACGCAAACGTGGGTATAATACCCAAATTAATTGTCTCCAAGGGTTTCCTTTGGATCAGTCGAGACTCTCTGTACAAACAAAAAAACACTCACAAACTCTCTAAGGCAAAAAGTAAATAATTGCAAGTTTGGTCGCTCGGTCGTTGGGTTCATGAACAAAAACTCAAGCATTGGTAACCCATAGTAAGTATCCCATATATAACCAAGGGCTTCTAGCCTAATGGTTACCTTCTTGGCTTCCCTATAGGAGGTCACGGATTCAAATCCCTCCCAAGGCGAAATAGGGGTTCTTGGGAGGTCACGGGGTTTTCCGGTGCGGTTTCCTCATGGGGTGGTGGTGGGGTCTCAACGGAGGTCATAGTAACTAAACCTTGGTGACATGGCCTGAAAATCAGTGGCTCACACGTTGAGATCAAATGCCGTTCAAAAAAAAAGTATCCCATATATCACCTTGTTTGTTTTTTTATATCACAATAAAAAAGCCCTATGTTTGTTTGAATGATCGTGGACATAATAAACGGATTTGGATTAGTTTAGTTTTAGGGTGCCTAGAATACAATTAATGTGATATAAAATGATTTAAAAATTAAATTGTAAAAACTAATTAAAAATAAGATACATTAAAGGAATTTTAGTTGTAAAATTCACAAAAAAAATAACATAATAATAATATCGATTATATATTTTTGGAATTTCACAAAAGTTCAGTAATATATATATATATAGGGGATAGTTCCATTGTTAACCCTTCCTTATAGCGTTAACCGCTTAACCCTAGCGTTTTTTGCACGAATCTTTGTTTTTTTTCATGGTTTTTATTATACATAAATATGAGGGTTTCTTTTTTGTGTTTTTGCTAATTCATCACCGTTTAGAAGTTATAGTAAGTGTAAGTTACTTATACTTACTTACATCAGATAGGGATTGTAAGTAAGTGTAAGTAACTTACACTTACAAAAAAGAAACCCCTCTATTTATGTATAATAAAAACCATGAAAAAAAAGCAAAGATTCGGGCAAAAAACACTAGGGTTAAGCGGATAACGCTATAAGGAAGGGTGAACATTTGATCATTCCCCTATATATATATATATTATACTATTTTTTTATAAATCAAAAGTGATAGTTAAACAATATGAATATTATATATATTCTAAAAACTTTACAAAGTTCCGAAATATTTTTATATTATGACTTATTTAATTTAAGCAGAAAATAGGTTTTTATGCAAATTAATTATTTATTTAAGTAAACCTATAATCTTGATAATTTCAAACTAATTACATAAGTCAAATTCTACATAAATGAAATGTGAAATAAATTTTCTAAGTTTTTGTTTATAAAATTACTAAAATATTTTATTTAATTTTGAACTAAATAAAATATCATTAATAATAATCTAGTAAAAACACTATCATTGCTAATAAAAATAATAAACAACAACCACAACAAGCATACCCTGTTAAAATCCTACTTTGATTGGGGTAGGGGGAAGATAAAGACACATCTTACCCCTATCGAAAAATACGATAAAGAGCCTGCTTCGCAGAAGTCCCCCTGACTCAAAGCTCTTTTTTGTTGTTTTTTTAGCAACCGTATTACTCAAAACATATGACCAAGCCACAAAATCATAATCATGTAGCACAAACGTTTCATCGAAACAAATAAACACATAACCATTTATGTCATTATATCAAGCAATCAAGTCAACAGGGGATCAAATGAGCTTACAGAAGACATAAACACCTACGACTAGCTGAGCATAAAATAGGACATACCCATACTCCCCCCAATCCGCGACTTAGCATAAAGGCAAAAATACCTACATTCTGAACCAACAAAAATTTTTCAAGCACAAGGGCATATGGGCATATTAGACACATGCAGTAGACAAAGAAAATGTGAAATAAACACATACACATACTTCCACACCCCGTGAAATAAACAGATACATCGAACATGCAAGCATATGGACATATAGGCATATCAAACACATACAATATACTATGGATAATAGCCCCCAAAGTTAGGACTATACCTAAAAAAGGATGGGATATAGGCATATATCCTACATAACTATCGCTCTCTCACCCTTATTCTTCATCTTCACGAAGTCCTATCATTGATCATGTCCTCACATAGGTGTAACACTGCAAAATCCTGATGAATCTGTTCTTCCCATATCTTCCTCAGTCGACCCCTGCTCCTTTTCCCCTCCACCATAAGTATCTCCATACTACGAATAAGACATAAGATACAAATTGTAACATGATAATTGTAACCCAAACTATCATCAAGTAAAATGATAAGCAAGGCCAGTCCTCGACTAACCATGGTAATATACCTAACTTGTGATCAAGTCCCAAATTACATTTGGAGTTAGATATATAGTTGACATAAGTGCGTCCAACATGGACCATGCTATTAAACTTAATTAACAAATCCATGTTGTCGTAAATGCGTCCAACATGGACCTTGATGTTAAACCTAATTAACACCAATACCATGTTTTTGTAAATGCGCCCAATATGCAGTTAACTTTAAAACATATTAAGGCTAACTCCAACCTTGTGGTAATGTTCCTGCTTTCTCTTGTTTTGATCACCTGGTACCAACGTCACGATGTGTAAAAGGATGATTACAAGATGTATATAAGCTTGTAAGTGATTTCCCTCCGAAGTATGTTTCAAATGTTCAAATGTTTCACTGATTTGCTCGAATAATTTTTTTTAAGCATTGCACCATGTTTGATAAACAATGTTTGCAAATACCTTGATAAAACTGTTTAATGATGAAAAGCCTTTGTAAAAAATGGTTTTTAGTAAAGATTTTCAAAAAGTCTTCGTCACATGTCTCACCCCAAATGTTTATAGAACAAGTAAAAAAGGGGGCTATGTTCTCACTTGCTTGTGTCGTGTAGTTGACATGTTCAAGAATATGCACACTCGTTGTTTGTATGTTTGTTGTATTCAACCCTGTGTTTCATTTGTTTGTTGTCATAACTATAAATCATTGAAATCGTTGTGTTGTGTCTGTTTGTTTTAGTTTGTTATTGAAAACCATGCGTTATTACTTAAGTGGTCTAACTTTGAGTAGTGTGAATTTCTGAATTCTTGTGCACGATTAGTATTGCATTTAGGGTTTAATCTTGGTTAATAGAAAGAAAAATATTAAGTTATTAAAACATGTTTTTGGCATTAAACCCTTGTACACTACCAGCGATGCAAATGTGACATGTTACATGCCTTTTGCATGCATGCACATCCATGCTTGCAACCTCCATGTACTTAGGTTTAGCCATTGTATACTTATCGACCTTATAACACTGAAGAAGGCTAGCCCAAACTTGAAGTGTTGACGAGTCTTAATTAGTCACTTTGGATCATCTTTAAAATTATCAATATCGATACTTTGAGGTTTGGCCAACTTTTTTGATCATCGACTTCAGCAAGTTCGAACCACACTTAGTCACTTAGGAAGCCCTTGAATTTATTATCGACGACATAGAGCTAGGTCCATGTTCGTGACCATCGAAATTAGTAATTTCGATGTCACTTAGCCAACTTTGATCAGCATTGATTCTAATAAGTTTGATACTCCCTTAGCTCAGTTTTAAGACCCTCGATACTATCAAGTTTAACAGGTACTTAGCCATAATCCTGGAAAGCCATCGACATTAATATGGTCATTAGCCAAATCACTTGGCAGCCGTCGACCTTACTAGTGTCAAAACGATGGACACTTAGTCTAATTCTCCCCACCCATCGACTTTCCTATGTTCGATTCTTCCTTGATCGACACTGCTAGGTTCGAACCTACTGTTTACCATCTTCAAGGTTCGAAAACCCTGTTTTGCAGGTTCATGCCTTGTTTAAAAATGTAGATTTTTCTTGTGCCTAAGTGTTCAAAATAGGTTTTGAATGGTTACGGTGTGTCGGGTTTGAGTGCTAGCTTGAAACCTGAAGTAACACAAGTAGATCTACCTTGGATCTATAGGTTTGAGCTTGGTTCCCTAGTACTTTTTTCTTCTAATCATCAAGAGGATCGTTTTGGCACCTTAATCTTCGATTTTGGTTGAGTATGAAGGAGATATGGTTAGGGTTTTTAGAGAGAGAATCTAGAAAGAGAAAGCAACGATTTTAGAGAGAGAAAGGTAAAAATCTGGTTGTTCGGGTATTAAATGAGGGTTTTGATGGCTTTTGTATCCCAGTTCTTTTTTCTCGTTTTCAGTTTTGTTCCGTATTCTGACAATTGTAGTTGACAATTACATTATCAATGGCATGAGCACATTTGGTCGTTTTTGAAATCCTCGTTGATTTAGATATTGTAATTATTACATGTTGATAGTATGCGAGAAATGGTGAACGTGGGAGAAAACCGTGCGCAAAACGGAGTTACGGATTGTCCAGAATCGCGAAACGATGAAAAATCCTAAAATTTGAGAAACCTGGTGCTAGGCGGTACGCCTCGCACCAATGTTTCTAGCTAGGCGGTACGCCTGGCGATCACGAAAATATTTGGATTCCTCTCTCCACGCGGTACGCCCTAGGCCACTGTTCCACCTGGGGCGGTGCGCCTGGGGTTAGTAAGTCAGCAACTTGTGTTTAAAACGTCAAAATTCATCCAGAAGTTATTCATTCTTCTTCCTCTCTTCTTTTCTTGAGCCAGACGAAATTTTTGCACCCTTAACTAATAAAATCTCCATTTTGAAGGCCTCTAAACATCCAGATCGCACCAGGGATCGTATCTACGAGTTCTGATCGTTGTTATGTAGCTGAAACTCCATTTGGTTAGGTTATGGTTCATTTAAACCTTCTAGATTGATTTTGATTGATTAGATCTTGTTTTTGAACATAATGAGTTAGTTAGGATTGTTGATTATTGCTTAGATGATGGCTAGGATTGATTATAAACGAAGAACACGATGTGTTAACGTTTAAATCCTTGTTTTGATCCGTTATAATGCCCGGTTTGCATGAAATTATACCCATGATTATAATGGTTTAAACCATTTGATTATGACAATATAGGTGATTAGTTTGGTTAATCTTTGAAATGCAAGGTTAAATCCAAGTGTTTCAGACCAATCACAATCATTAACATACTCATTGGAACGATAATCAGATGTTTATGATAACAGTCAGATTAGTATGTTAAACATGATTATTAAACCTATTCTAATACTACATTGTGATAATTCATGATATTTGGGTAATCAATAACAAGGATTAATCATTCCTAAGCCATTAATCTGTCTAGAAACTGTTTTAGCATTATAATCAACAACATTAACTATTTGATTAACCCGAGATTATTCTCATTAATCAAGTGTGTCATCAACCTTGTATTAGGAACCTAATTCAATGAGGTTCCTACATTATCATACATTGTATGATATAACTTTAAATTAACTAATTAAATACTTGACATCAGTTTGATGACTGTTAAGACAATGTCTTTGACATTAGACTATCAGAAAGATCTAATCCGTAAGTTAAAACATAAATAACTCATTAAATATAAATAAATGCAGAATCACTCTATTACTTTCAGTTGTGTGATATTCAGCTACTTGTAAGTTATCAGGTGAGTTTTGTACAACCTCTTCTCTTTTTAATATTTTATAAACATCGGGGTAGCATTGTGGAACTTTTCTTGAACATATGATATGTATCACTGTTATCTATATGATTTCATGTGATCTGTTGAGAACTTGCGGATTTCATGGGATTGTGTTTGTAGAACAGAACTCTATCAAAGAATTTAAAAGTCCTCATTCCTGAATTGTATCTAGTGAACCCATGTGGGGCCGAACAGGAAACAATGATAGTACTATCGGCTAACAACCCATTTGCTGGGAGTTTGCAACTCCCCTTGCTGTGAATGTTTGTTACCTATTTTTCCAGAACTTCTTAATGTTGTGATAGGCATTAAGACAATGAGGCTTAAGATATTACCAGTGGGTAGTGTCTTCGAAGATCGTAGAGTCACGTCCCAAAGGAACTAGATACGGGTCCCATGGTTATCTTGAACTGAACACTTTGAGAACTTACATATCATATCATATTGTTGAACATGAACTTTACGAACTCACCAGCTTTGTGCTGATCTTTTCAAACTTAAACCGTTTTGCAGGGAGATAGTGACTGCCGAGTGACGATGCAACTTATATATATTTGTAATTAAATAAGTTAGTCATGTAATAAACTTAGTTTGTAAACTGTACTGTTGATTGTAATGACGATCCTTGTAATATATTTACTTTAAGTTAATCTGTGTGTTGTGATACCGGATCAAGTAAGTCACACCTCATTTCTGAAACATCACCACTATGCTTCCGCAACCTTCTCAGAGTGTCGAATGATCTCATCTCAGGTGACGAGAGGTGGGGGTGTGACAGGGTGGTATTAGAGCCACATGTTATAGAATTTAGGTGGACATAGAGACCTAGAATATAACCATAGGCTCGCATAGTGACACAGAGAGCACCGAACATAACTAATGAAGAAAAATTGTTTTGAATAAAGCCAGTATAATCAGGTGGTACAAATTCCAGTTATGAGTGGCCAGCATAACTGAAATTCGCAACACGTGTGCATTCTAGTGAACTTCAATGCAAGCAGAACAATAATAACTATAAGAATGATTAGTTGCTTTGAGATAGGAAGAGATATCATATCATGTTTATGTTGAATATTATCATTCAATATTTATTTTATGGTACTGATTTGGGAATTTGTTTGTACAGCGATGGCCAACCCACTGAACGTTACATTTACCAGAGGTTTCCATATTTTATACTTGATGATACGCCGAGTTCGAGCTCGGGTTCTGATTCTGATCCTACGAAGGCGACTTCGTCTGCATCACAGGCTGCACTGGTGCCACACACACCATCACCTATACAAGCTACCCCACCACCACCATCAGTCCCATCTGTTTAACCTAGACATTCTCAGGCTCCACTTGAGGATGTATCAGCACAGAGGAGACAGAGCCCCTCACCTTAGAAGATGCCGGCTTGGGACGGATTGAAACGTATGCGGGGTCAAGCCCGCAAGACCACAGGGTTACCTCCACGGCGACAGATGGCTCCCAGGGATGAGCCTAACACTATACATGAGGTGGGAGAATCCTCACATCAAGCTGAGCTGCGGGCGCAATTGCAGCAGGTCTCCCAGGACTTGCAAGGGACACGTCAGAACTTGCAGCAGTGTCAGGCTACAGTAGAGGATACCCGTATGACTGTGCAAGAGATCCTTACTTACCACTTGACCCTTATGGATCAATTGAAGTCTCTAGATATAGACACTAGAGCGTGGATAGTAGCAGTTGAGGACATACTGAGGAGGACTTGGGGACAGATTGTGATTACTGCATTCTGGCAGCAAGTGGCATTGATGAGGGAGAGATGGGTGAGGATCAGAGAGGTAGTGAGAGGGGTATTGGAGAGGATGAGTCTAGAGGCGGGACTACTATGTTTGGCCATAGTGTTAGCCACTATAGCTATGCTGATGGCTTGTTTACCGTACTTTTTACGGTAAGGTCTTATATGGGTGTGCATGTTTTGGGATCATCATTGTATATACCATCAGTAACAAACGGATAGGTTGAGAGTTGGATGTTTGGGGGATGTTTTTGATGTAAAATAGATCCCTGGTATCTAGTTGTAATGTCATGGTTTCTGGCAGTCTATGTAACAAAATGTTGTGGTTGTATAAAACTTATATTATAGTAATAAAAGGTGGTTTTTGTATATTTATCTGTGTAATGTGTTATGTATGTGATGTATGGCAATGTATCACAGAACTATGAGAACAATATTGTGTGCGGAGAACGTATCTAATCTTTTCAATATAGTTATACTATGCTTCTTATAATAACATTTTAACATAAATTTGTCAGTAGGACTAAATATGGTTAAATTTATGTGATCAAATGGGTTATATCTTTAATGTTCTTGAATTGACCTGAGTTTGTGTGCATGTGAGCAGAACAATGGCTCCTAAAGGAGGTCGACCAACTAAGAAAGCTACCAGGAACGTTACTAACCCCGAACTGGAACAAGTCCCACCTGTGAACGTAGAATCAAATCCGGATCCACGTGTCGATCCGGAAGGTAATGTGGTTCCACCTGAAAATCTTGAAATGAATATTGTTCCACCTGTAAACCCTGACGTGAATACGGTTCCACCTGCAGGAACAAGTGGATCTGAATTGAATGAAGCAATGATAGCACGAATAGTAAGGGAACAACTATTAGCTTGTGGTGTTTTGACACAACACCAACCTCATATCACTCTGGGTTCTGGTGGAGACCATGATCATACTGCACGCAACGCTACTGGTGGCCACGTAGAAACTCTTAATACCACCGGGGCAACAACCACAAAAACAAATGTTCCTGATCTACCAGAGCAAGGATGTACTTATAAGTACTTTACTTCCTGTAACCCTCCTATTTTTACGGGCAAATAAGGAGCGGCTGGACTCTTAAGGTGGATTGAGGAGATGGAAACAAAACTAAATATCAGCCAATGTTTGGCGGAGCATAAGGTGTCTTATGCTGCTTGTTCTCTGAAAGATTCAGCTTTAACCTGGTGGAATACCCAGGCTAAAACTTTGGGCTCAGCTATAGTTGATTCTATGGACTGGAACGAATTTAAAACTCTGATTATGTCAGAGTACTGCCCAATCACTGAAATCCAAAAGCTCCAGGAGGAATTCTGGAATCACTCGATGATCGGTGCTGATTGTTTAGCTTATACCGATCGTTTCATGAACTTACTTGCTTACTTCCCAATATGTTTCCTACGGAAGCAGATTTGATTGAGAAGTACATTAAAGGTCTGGTTCCCAAGATTCAGGGAATGGTGACGGCAGCTGAACCTGCAACTCTTAAACGTACAATTCTCTTGACCACCAAACTTACCGATGAGGCGGTAAGGAGTGGCACGTTGACCACAAAAACACAGACGGCTGCGGGCCGTAATGATGTTAGTACCTCTAGTGCTGTGAGAGGTAACAAACGAAAGTGGTTTGGTAAGACCAAAACCAAAGCTCTGGCTGAGACTAGCCAGAGCAAACCAATTGTGAAAAACTATGGTGCGGTTGTTCCGAAGAGGAAGGCTTATATTGGGCAGGCGGCCAAATGCAATAAGTGTCCTTATCACCACACAGGACCATGTCCTGAATATACAAACTGTAATCGAGTCGGACACTATACCAAATACTGTAACTTTCCTGCTCGTTAACCAAATCAGGCTCCACGACAAACCACTCAAACAAACCGTTCATGCTTCAAGTGTGGAAGTCCTGACCATTTATGAGAAACTGTCCGAACAACAACACCAATCAAGGGAATGAAGCTCGGGGGAGAGCTTTTCAGATTGGTGCAACCGAGGCGTGGCATGATGCGAATATTGTCACTGGTACGTTTCATCTTAATAATCTATACGCATCAGTTCTGTTTGATACAGGGGCAGATAAGAGTTTTATCTCTCCTGAATTTGCATCATTGCTCTCATTGCCTACGGTAGATTTAGAAACTCCTTATGTTATTGAACTTGCTAATGGCAAGTTAATGAAAATTAACAGTGTCATTCAAGGGTGTTCCTTGAATCTGAATGATCACCTTTTTCATATCAATTTACTTCCTATTGAGCTTGGGAGCTTTGATGTTGTTGTCAGTATGGACTGGCTTTCTGATAACCAATCGGAAGTTGTATGTCAAAACAAGGTGATCTGCATTCCATTACCGTCAGGTAATACACTGATACTTCAAGGAGAACAAGCCGGTAGGAAACTTGTTATCATTTCTTCTATGAAAACTCAGAAATGTTTACGGAAAGGTTGTCAAGCCTTTCCACCACATGTGATTGAGAACCGTTCTACACATAAACGTATCAAAGATATTCCAGTAGTCAAAGACTTTCCTGAAGTTTTTCCTGAGGATATATCTGGATTACCCCCCAGTGAGACAATTTGAATTTCGAAATGACCTCATTCCAGGTGCAGCACCTGTAGCTAAAGCTCCTTATCGATTAGCATCCTCAAAAATGCAAGAGCTGTCAGGTCAATTACAGGAACTGTTAGATAAAGGTTTTATTAGACCTAGTTTCTCACCCTGGGGAGCACCAATTCTATTTGTGAAAAAGAAGGATGGTTCATTAAGGATGTGCATTGACTACAAGGAACTCAATAAACTGACAATCAAAAATCGTTATCCATTACCACATATAGACGATTTGTTTGATCAACTCCAAGGCGCTAATTATTTTTTGAAAATTGATTTAAGATCCGGATATCATCAGTTACGAATTCATGATGATGATGTTCCTAAAACTGCTTTTAGAACTCGATATGGACATTACGAATTTTTAGTAATGCCGTTTGGATTAACGAATGCACCTGCAGTTTTCATGCATCTGATGAATCGCGTATGTAGGCCTTATCTGGATAAATTTGTGATTGTGTTTATTGATGATATTCTCATTTATTCTCGGAACCAACAAGAACATACTCAACACTTGAAATTGATCTTAGAACTTTTGGCACATGAGAAATTATATGCCAAATTCTCAAAGTGTGAGTTTTGGTTACGGGAAGTTCAATTTCTTGGGCACGTAGTGAATGAAAACGGTATTCAAGTGGATCCCAGTAACATCGAAGCTGTGAAACAATGAGAAACACCACGAACCCCAACTGAAATACGTCAATTCTAAGGGCTGGCAGGCTATTATCATCGATTCATCAAGAACTTTTCAAATATACCCTTACCATTGACCACATTGACACAGAAAAATCAACCGTTTATATGGGGTTCCCAACAGGAGGAGGCATTCCAACTGTTAATGCACAAACTCTGCAATGCACCTATCTTGGCATTACCGGAAGGTATGGATAATTTCACAGTATACTGTGATGCTTCTCGTCAAGGTCTTGGGTGTGTATTAATGCAGAAAGATAAGGTAATTGCTTACGCTTCTCGACAAATGAAAGTACATGAGAAGAACTATACTACTCATGATCTAGAACTTGGTGCAGTGGTGTTTTCACTCAAGATTTGGAGACACTATCTATACGGAACCAAGTGTATCGTATACACTGATCACAAAATTCTTCAACACATTCTAGATCAGAAAATGTTGAACATGCGATGGAGGCGGTGGGTAGAACTTTTAAACGACTATCACTGTGAAATTCGTTATCATCCAGGTAAAGCGAATGTCGTAGCCGATGCCTTAAATTGCAAAGAACGAGTCAAACCTTTACGTGTGAAAGCATTAGGAATGACTATTCAAACCAGTCTAATTCCTCAAATTAAAGAAGCTCAACAACAAGCTTTACAAGCAACGAACTACCCTGCTGAGGAGTTAAAAGGATTAGACAAGAAACTAGACACCAAGACTGATGGAGTGTTGTATTTCAAAAGCCGAATTTGGGTTCCTTTATTCGGTAACTCTAGAACAATAATCTTGGATGAGGTGCACAAATCCAAGTATTCTATTCATCCAGGTGCTGATAAAATGTATAAAGATCTTAGAGATTTTTATTGGTGGCCTGGAATGAAGAAACACATAGCAGAATACGTGGATCAATGTTTAACATGTCTTAAAGTTAAGGCTGAACATCAACGACCTTCTGGGCTATTGAAACAACCTGAGATTCTCATGTGGAAATGGGATCAGATCTCTATGGATTTTATCACTAAACTACCCAGAACATCACGTAATAATGACTCTATATGGGTTATCGTTGATCGCCTTACTAAATCTGCGCATTTCTTACCCATCCGAGAAGATTATTCTATGGATCGACTCGCTAAACTCTATGTTAATGAGATTGTATCTCGACATGGAGTACCAATCTCTATCATTTCCGACAGAGATAGTCGATTTATGTCACGATTTTGGCAAATTCTTCAAAATGCTCTGGGCACACAAATAATATGAGCACAACTTATCATCAACAAATGGGCGGGCAGACTGTACGAACGAATCAAACTCTTGAAGACATGCTCAGAAGCTGTGTGATTGATTTTGGAGGTAGCTGGGATATTCATCTTCCACTTGTTGAATTCTCGTACAATAACAGCTACATACCAATATTCAATGCGCTTCATTAGAAGCACTTTATGGACGCAAGTGTAGATCACCTATCTATTGGTCGGAGGTAGGTAAAAATCAGATCATAGGCCCATAATTCATTCAAGAAACAACTGATAAGATCACACTCATTCAAGAATGAATTAAAGCTACTCGTGATCGTCAAAAGAGTTATGCTGATAATCGTCGTAGACCTTTAGAATTTCAAATAGGTGATCGAGTAATGTTGAAAGTTTCACCTTGGAAGGGCTTTTCATATTTGAGAAGAGAGGTAAGCTTTCACCAAGATTTGTAGGCCATTCAAAATTCTTGAACGAATCGGGTCAGTAGCCAACAGACTTGACTTACCTCCTAAACTCAGTAACATTCATGATGTATTTCATGTATCAAATCTGAAGAGTGCCTAGCTGACGAATCATTGATCGTACCTCTCGAAGAGATTCAAATTGATGAAAAACTTTAGTTCAGTGAAGAACCAGTAGAGGTGATGGATCGAGAGGTGAAAGTATCGAAACGTAGTTGCATACCAATCGTTAAAGTTCGATGGAACTCACAACATGGACCTGAGTATACGTGGGAACGTGAAGATCGGATGAAAGTAAAGTACCCACACCTGTTCTCCTGAGCGATTGTCATCAGGTAAGTCTTCACTAAATTTCGGAAAGAAATTTCTCTAACAAGAGGACACTGTGACAATTGTAGTTGAGAATTACGTCATCAATGGCATGAGCACATTTGGTCGTTCTTGAAATCCACTTTGATTTAGCTATTGTAATTATTACAGGTTGATAGTATGCGAGAAATGGTGAACGTGGGCGAAAACCGTGCGCAAAACGGAGCTACGGATTGTCCGGAATCGCGAAACGAAGAAAAATCCTAAAATTTAAGAAACCTGGTGCCAGACGGTATGCCTAGCCCCAATGTTTCTAGCTAGGCGGTACGCCTGGCGATCACGAAAATATATGGATTCCTCTCCGTGCGGTACGCCCCAGGCCACTGTTCCACCTGGGGCGGTGCGCCTGGGGTCAGTAAGTCGGCAACTTGTGTTTAGAACGTCAAAATTCATCCAGAAGTTATTCATTCTTCTTCCTCTCTTCTTTTCTTGAGCCAGACGAAAGTTTTGCACCCTTAACTCATAAAATCTCCATTTTGAAGGCCTCTAAACATCCAGATCGCACCAGGGATCGTATCTACGAGTTTTGATCGTTGTTCTGTAGCTGAAACTCCATCTGGTTAGGTAATGGTTCATTTTAACCTTCTAGCTTGATTTTGATTTATTAGATCTTCTTTTTGAACGTAATGAGATAGTTAATATTGTTGATTATTGCTTAGATGATGGCTAGGATTGATTATAAACGAAGAACACAATATGTTAATTGGTAAATCCTTGTTTTGATCCGTTATAATGCCTGGTTTGCATGAAATCATACCCATGATTATAATGGTTTAAACCATATGATTATGACAATATAGGTGATTAGTTTGGTTAATCTTTGAAATGCAAGGTCCAAGTGTTAAAAACTAATCACAGTCATTAACATACTCATTGGAACGATTATCTGATATTTATGATAACAGTCAGATTAGTATGTTAAACATGGTTATTAAACCTATTCTAATACTACATTGTGATACTTCATGATATTTGGGTAATCACTAACAAGGATTGATCATTCCTAAGCCATTAATCTGTATAGAAAATGTTTTAGCATTATAATCAACAACATTAACTATTTGATTAACCCGAGATTATTCTGATTAATCAAGTGTGCCATCAACCTTGTATTAGGAACCTAATTCAATATAGGTTCCTACATTATCATACATTGTATGATATAAATTTAAATTAACTAATTAAATACTTGACATCAGTTTGATGACTGTTAAGACAATGTCTTTGACATTGGACGTTCAGAAAGATCTAATCCGTAAGTTAAAACATAAATAACTCATTAAACATAAATAAATGCAGAATCACTCTATTACTATCAGTTGTGTGATATTCAGCTACTAAGTTATCAGGTGAGTTTCGTACAACCCCTTTTCTTTCTAATATTTTATAAACATCGGGGTAGCACTGTGGAACTTTTCTTGAACATATGATATGTATCACTGTTATCTATATGATTTCATTTGATCATTTGAGAACTTGAGGATTTCATGGGATTGGGTTTGTAAAACAGAACTCTATCAAAGAATTTAAAAGTCCTTATTCCTGAACTGTATCTAGTGAACACATGTGGGGCCGAACGGGAAACAATGATAGTACTATCAGCTGACAACCCATTTGCTGGGAGTTTGCAACTCCCCTTGCTGTGAATGTTTGTTACCTATTTTTTCAGAACTTCTTAATGTTGTGATAGGCATTAAGACAATGAGGCATAAGATATTACCACTGGGTAGTGTCTTCGAAGATCGTAGAGTCTCGTCCGAAAGGAACTAGATACGGGTCCCGTGGTTATCTTGAACTGAACAATTTGAGAACTTACATATCATATCATATTGTTGAACATGAACTTTACGAACTCACCAGCTTTGTGCTGATCTTTTCAAACTTAAACCTTGTTGCAGGGAGACAGTGTGACAATCCGACTTTTCGAATTAACCTCGTTAACTGAGAATAGTGAGATCACAGGCCCAATAAGGCCAGTGTAGGCCCAATGAAGTCTGGGAGGGCCCAATAAGGCCAGTGTAGGCCCAATAAAATCTAGGAAGGCCCAATAAGGCCAAGGTAGGCCTAGGTAGGCCCAATAGTATTTGGGAAGCCCAATTGGGTTAATCAAGCCCAATAATGTTCCAATTTGCCAATTAGTGACAATTCGGCAATTCGGATTAACTCCGTTATTCAAAAACTAGTATAAACGACACGAAATTATACGAAATCAAACTAGAAGGATTAAGTTTAAACAAAACAAGATACAAACATATAGATTATGAGAATAAATGTTGAAATTTCATAAAATGTTCAAGTTTGACTTTAAAAGTCAAAATTCAAGTGATAAAACCATGGAAAAATTCGAAACTAGCATTTATCTATTATAATTAATTGAATTAATTTCTTATAAAACTCCTACTAATGATGGTTAACGGTTATATGCAGTTAATAACATCATAATTGCCAAAAATTAAATCAATTAACACCTATTAAGATGAAACCGATGAAAACATATATAAAACTCACATAATTCGATCAAATTTCGTCCAATGGAACACTAAAACACTCTAGTCGGCATTCTTAGAAGATTTTTCATCAATCAATTTGATGATATAAGGCACGAAACGAAGAACTCGATCAAGGGGCGGCCGAAGTCAAATCTCATAGTCGATCTACACCAATTCGAAGTTAATTCAGGTAAAAATCAACTGCTACACAACCTAAAAGGGCCGACTAACAATACCCCTAACATAATTTCATCCAAAAACCTCGAATTGATAAAGTTTTAATTCTAGGGTTTATGCTAGATAACGAATTGGGGAATTTCATTCAAATAGATGTAAAAACCAAATTGAATGGTTTTACAGGTCTCAGAAAGCTCCGACTAATGAAATCTATATACCAATTTCATGAAATTATAGTGAATTGTTAATGATCACCTTCTATGGTTCGTGATAACAATCGGTTTTGGGGTTTTCGATTCAAATGAGGTTGTAGATCTAATTAAACATCACAGAATGAGTCGAAATGATAGTTTTAATAAAAACCCTATGATTTCAGAACTTATAGATCATCAATTCGATTGATTCGAATTGGAATTGGATGAACTCGAGTTCGAATTGAGTTATAATCGATTTAAACGATTTAATGTTAGCAATTTTCAAATTAAAACTGTCTTTGAATCTGATTTGGATAGTGGATCAAAAGCCCCATGATGGTGGGCTTGATTGAGTTCGGATTTGGGTCTAATTAGAACTTAATAGGTTTGTTTATGATTAAGATTATGGAAAATGGGCCGATTGGGCTTAAAGGAATTAGAAACTAGATCTGGTAACAAAAGTTGGGATGGATCAGATGGTTTGGGCGCGCATGTGTGATCCGGGAGGTCGCGGGTTCGAATCCGGCCCAACCGGTTTTTGAGTTTAAAACCTATTATTGGTTTTTAACCCGTAACTTGCTCGTTCTAACTCCGATTTAACCCGTTCGAATTGCGTTGGAACCGTATCGCGAATACGAACAATCTAAAATAATAAAACTTATATTTTTACCCGAAAAATATGGTCGTGTATAAATACGAACATAATATTATAATCAAATATATGTTTATTTGATTTAATTAAACGATTTCAAAGACACTTACGTACAAACACACGTTTCTAACATTCTAACATACGTATATTGACACGTATGTGATTTCATATTTTAAACGACATTCCGAGTAACACAATGAACTATTTAAATCACAGATCTTTCGTAGAAGTTTATCTACACGATTTTACGCGTATTGATCATTCTGCTCACTATCAAAGGTGCGTACACGGCCCCTTTCTTATTTTAACTGTTTTGGGGGAGAAAACATGTGCAACAAACGCTTTTAGATACATATCACTTGCATGAGTTAGCTGTTTACAATAAGTGCAAACATAGCATTACAAAGCCTTCTCTTTCGAACCGTTTAATTTGCCGGAGTGCAAAGCGTGGTAGTTGAAGATAGATCTATTGGGTTTGACAAACCTCACTTGGTAGATGGGATCTACGCAGGTGTTTGACTGACCAAACACACACATTGCTATTGTTCGTGCTAGACAATAGTGTTAAGGCAAAAACATGCTATAGCATGGCAACTCGTCAGCTTCGGTGTCGACCACTTGTGTAAATAGTTTATATGACTAGCTATCATGACTGTGCATGTGTGATTATGTTATCTACAAACTTGTTATTCAAACTGCTGTTTTGAACATTGTGAATACTTAAACCTGTGTATGCACCAACCATTGTGTTGACTTGATTTATATGTTTTCTCAGGACACTAAGACACAAGCAAGGACAAGCAGGGACTAGGATGTTGAGTCTCATGCATGCATTTCAGTTCAAGTGTTTTAGTTTTGATCAATTAAGACATTGAATGTTATTGGATTTGTAATTTACATTTTCAAACCGTTACGTTTTGTTATTGGTTTTAAAACGCTTCCGCAATCATTGAAACTTTGATGTTACAGTTTTAGACCAACATATGTTTTAAAATTCATATAGAGGTCTTCGTTATGTCTAATGATCTGAGATCCTGGTTTGTCACGTTTCCCAAACGGTATAATTCCGTTAGTTGAAAATTGGGGGTGTGACAGATTGGTATCAGAGCCATTGGTTATAGCGAACTAGGTTTGCATTTGTAGACTTAGACTATAACTGTTAGACATTAGACACTTACTTACACGATAGTTTATATGCATTTACATATGGCATTTTGTAACAGACATGGCATCGTCATCTACACCTACTCACACTGAGGGACAAGTAGTAGCATTGTCAGAAATTATGACAAGAGGGATCGAACCAGTGGATGATACGATCCACTATGGGGAGGAAACACATGTTCAACAAAGGGGGAACAACCAGTATTGGCAATGGGTTCCTGATCTCATACGCAGCTGGGTGTGGGAAGAACGAGTGCCACCACCACCAACTGTCAACACTGCTAATAACCTTTGGACGTTACCTGCTCTTGGATATCCACTAGAACAGGCATTTGCTGCTTTTGTTGTACGCATGGAGCGTGAAATCCGTAACATGCGGGAAGTAGCAGGAATGATCACAGAATTGCTCGAGAATAACAACTGGCTGACACAAATGTGGGATAACCTCACTGAGAAGTTGGTTAGGACTAATGAAGAACATGAAAATCTGGTGGAAACGATCTGGATGATGCGAGGGACGATCCTCGAACTCACTGCACGATTAGAAACTGCTGAGTTACGCGTAGCTATAGCCGAGGCAAGGGCTGAGGAAGCCAATGCACGGGCTGGTGCAGCGGCGATTGAAGCCAATTTAGTGAGAGACTTGGCGGGAGAGGCCATGACCCTCATCACTGGGCATATGCGTTACCAGCATGGTGCAGTGACTGGTCCAGCAGAACTGGAAGATTCATCATCAACTGTTGATTAACTAAACGATGAAATCTAGTCATTTCATTATTTTTTTTAATTAACAAACTTATATGAGTGGGTTGTACTCATAAAAGTAGATTTTGTGTTTAGTTGTTTTGTATCTCTTTGATAAACAATTGTAAGCACTAATTTATCATAAATGAGTAAGAATTGTTACCTTAATGACTATGATAGTGTGTTACATTTACTTCATGCATGAATGATGATTATGCGGTGGGAGTAGTCTCATTATGTATATTTGTAAATAGGAAGATCATGGCTGGAGAAAACATTAACATGACCGCAACGGAGGTTGAGGCACTTATTAACACTCGAATCACCGAGGCAATCGCAAACTATACGCAAACACACCAAACAGGATCACATGATCCAACAGGGGAACTGGTAAACCCACAAATGTGCACGTTCAAGACATTCTTGAACTGTAAACCACGTAATTTCAAAGGATCGAAAGGAGCCATTGGACTTCTTCGATGGATTGAACAGTTAGAATCGGTATTTGAGACGTGCAATTGTCCAGAAGAAAACAAGGTCAGATACGCTATTGGTACTTTAGAGGGTTCAGCCTTGGCATGGTGGAACTCTATTGTACAGACACTCGGCTTGAATACAGTCAATGCCCTTACTTGGAACGGATTCAAAATCCTGTTGCAGGAGGAGTATTGTCACCGTAATGAAATGCAAAAACTTGAGAATGAGTACGGGCAACTCAAGATGAAAGGTTCTAATATTGAGGAATACACTACTCGATTCCAGCAATTAGCAAGACTCTTACCGCACAGGGCAACCCCATCTAGCAAGTGGATCAAGAAATACATTGGAGGGCTGGTATCTCAGGTTCGAAAATTGATCAGATCTGCAAATCCTACCACCATACAGCAAGCTGTTCGACTGGCACACCAATTTACTGATCAAACGATGCAACGGGGAACATTACCCAAACGAACAGTAACAGCTAAGGCAGGAGATCACAAAAGAAAATGGGATAACATTGATTCCAAGAATTTCACTCAGCAGTCATTTCAGGAGAATCGCAAGCAGGAATCCAACAAGACCCATCACAATCCAAATAATAACCAACAAGCATCGGGAGGGTATAATGGTAAATACCCAAAGTGCAACAAATGTGGATTCCATCACCTTGGGAAACAATGTGACAAATACCGATGTCAGCGATGCAGAAAGATAGGACACGTAGCAAAAGACTGTCGAGGGAAACTGCAGGCAAGCTCACTCAACCAAAATAACACACAGAAAGGATGTTTTGAGTGTGGCTTATCAGTACATTTCAAGAAGGAGTTCCCACAACTCAAGAAAAGAAGGGCTAATGACATGATTATAAAAGGAAACAACAACAACACCAATGTTGCTAGGACAGGGCGTTTGTGATTGGAGGACGTCAGGCACGGGAAGATCCCAACGCCGTTACGGGTACGTTTCTCTTGAATTATCACTCTGCCTCTATGATATTTGACACCGGTGCAGATCGGGGTTTTGTATCTAGCAAATCTTGAGAATTGTTAAGTATTAGTCCTACTGCTTTAGGAAACCCATACACTATAGAACTAGCTAATGATAAGTTAGTTGTTGTAAACCATATTTCTAAAGGATGTGTTTTTGACTTGATGGGTCAAACACATGACATTGACTTTATGCCTACCTCTTTAGGCAGTTTTGATGTAGGCATTGGCATGGACTGATTGTCCAAACACCGGACTAAAATAGTATGCCATCAAAAGATAGTTTGAGTACCTCTTTCGCATGGAGAGACACGGTATGTACCAGGCGAAAAGAGCAGTACGCCACTGCGTCTCATATCTTGTATGAAAGCACACAAATGTCTGCGGAAATGTCATACGGCAGTTATAGCACTTATAACTGAAAAGCCGGTAGCTGAGAAGAAGATTGAAGATGTACTAGTAGTTGTGAATTTCCGGAGGTATTTCCAGAAGACTTGCCGGGATTACCGCCTATTAGACGGGTGGAATTTCGAATCGACCTAACACCAGACGCAGCACCGATAGCTAGGGCGCCTTATCGACTCGCACCGTCTGAGATGCAAGAATTATTTACACAACTGCAAGAGTTGTTGGATAAGAGTTTCATATGACCTAGTCTTTCACCGTGGGGAGCTCCAATTTTGTTTGTAAAGAAGAGGGACGGGACTTTCCGTATGTGTATCGATTACCGGGAATTGAATAAGGTTACTATCAAGAACCGGTATCCGTTACCCAGAATTGACGATCCGTTCGATCAGTTGCAAGGTTCGAGTTACTACTCGAAGATTGATCTCAGGTCTGGTTATCATCAATTAAGAGTCCAGGAGGAGGATATTCCAAAGACAGCATTCAGGACACGCTATGGCCATTATGAGTTCTTGGTCATGCCATTTGGGTTGACAAACGCTCCAGCTGTATTCATGGATCTCATGAAATCGTGTTTGTAAACCTTATCTTGATAAGTTTGTCATTGTTTTCATTGATGACATTCTCATCTATTCTCAAACTGAGGAGGAATACGCTAAACATCTTCGGTTGCTATTAGAATTACTGAAACAAGAACAATTATACGTTAAGTTCTCGAAATGTGACTTCTGGATGCGAGAAGTATAATCTTTGGGTCATATAGTCAATAAAAAGGGCATACATATTGATCCAGCATGAATTGAAGCGATTAAGAATTGAGAAGCACCAAAGACCCCTAACAAGGTACGACAATTCCTTGGGTTGGCGGGTTATTATCGACGATTCATTGAGGGATTCTCAAAGATCGCTCAACCACTTACAGCTCTTACGCACAAAGGAACGAAGTATACCTGGGCGGATAAACAAGAAGCTACATTCCAGTTATTGAACAGAAACTCTGCAGTGCACCGATTCTGTCCTTACCGAAAGGGACAGAAGACCTTGTGGTGTATTGTGACGCATTTACACAGGGTTTGGGATGTGTATTGATGCAACATGATAAAGTGATTGTTTATGCTTCAAGGCAACTGCGATCACACGAAAAGAATTACACTACTCATGACTGGGAGTTAGGAGCAGTGGTTTTTGCTGTGAAGATTTGGAGGTATTACTTGAATGGAACTAAGTGTACCATTTACACGGATCATAAGAGTTTACAACATATCTTTAATCAGAAGGAGCTTAATATGAGACAACGACGATGGGTTGAGTAGTTGAACGATTATGTGTGTGCGATTAAGTATCACCCGGGAAAAGCTAATGTGATAGCTGACGCTCTAAGCAGAAAAGACACTTCAACAAGACGGGTTCGCATACTTGTGATGACAATGCATACTGACTTACCTGACAAGGTATGCAGTGCTCAGCTCGAGGCTTTGAAAAAGGACAATTTGAAACAGGAATCCTTACGGGGATTGGAAACACACTTGGAGGTCAAGTCTGATGGAATTCGTTATTTCATTAATCGACTTTGGATACCTTTGTATGGAGGTTTAAGGGAACTGGTGATAGATGAAGCAGACAAGTCCAGGTATTCAGTCCATCTGGGTCAGATAAGATGTATCATGACCTGAAGGCACTTTATTGGTGGCCTCACATAAAAGCTGACATTGATAGGTATGTTAGCAAATGTTTGACTTGTTCGAAAGTCAAAGTTGAATATCAGAAGCCATCTGGCTTACTGCAACAACCAGAGATACCGATGTGGAAATGGGAACAGATTTCGATGGACTTCATTACTAAGTTACCACGTACACCGAGTGGTTGTGATACGATCTGGGTAATTGTTGATCGATTAACGAAATCTGCACATTTCTTAGCAATCAAGGAAACCGATAAGATGGAGAAACTGACTCGCATTTATATCAAGGAAGTGGTAGCACGACATGGCGTGTCAATCTCTATCATATCAGATCGGGATGCCCGATTTACTTCCAACTTTTGGAAATCACTTCATAAGTCATTGGGGACTCGCTTGGATATGAGTACCGCCTATCATCCACAGACTGACGATCAAAGTGAACGTACGATTCAACTCAAATTACTGGATGTACTCAGTGGAGTTCATGATGTCTTTCACGTATCGAAAAAAAAATGTATTTCTGAGGAGACATTGATTGTACCTATGGAAGAAGTACAAGTAGATGAACAGTTACGATTCATTGAAGAACCAACTGAAATCATGGACCGAGGGGTCAAATAACTTAAGCAAAGCAAGATTTCGATAATCAAAGTTCGGTGGAATTCAAGACGTGGTCCTGAATTTACATGAGAAAGGGAAGGCCAAATGATGAAAAAGCATCCCCACTTATTCAAAACAACAACAAACATTAAGAATGCACGTTAAATTTCGGGACGAAATTTCCTTCAACAAGGGGATGATGTGATATTTCACACTATATTTCACACTCTAACACTTTTAGATTTCAAACTGTAAGCACAAACACATGATACTATTGAAAGTAGTAGGAACAATTGTGCTGAACACCAGTTTTGCAGAATGCAAACACAAACATTTCATATTAGTACATACGTAATTGATTTCAAACAATGTACTACATTTCATGGTGGTACAATCATGAGTGATTAAACAATAGTAGTACTACAAATAGAAGGAACCAGAATAATTGTGTAAGGTAAATTGACGAGTACAGGGGCCCATGTAATCGTGAATTTACAGGTACACATGAATTTTGGAAGTTTCTATTGTGTTGACTACATTCAAACATTTGCTATGTGTGAGATTATATAGTACAGTATACAAACACTTTATTCAATTGGTTTTGTTACAAACATTTGTGCTACATTACATTTGATACATTTTATGTGCTACATTTCATATGTTACATGTTATGGTAGTACATGCATGATTGGTTACACACATTTTGCTATGTGCGGGGTTGCATAGTACATACACACATTTTGCTATGTGCGGGGTTGCATAGTACATACATACATTTTGCTATGTGCGGGGTTGTATAGTACAAACAGTTATAGACACTCACTATGTGTGAGGTTACACAACATAGTATGATCAAACACAAACAGTCACAGTTAGGTGAACTAACTAGTGTACACACGAACACTCACATTGAACGATCACATTTAGTTGTGATGTTGCAAGCATTAGATTTTGTGTGTGAGACACAAGTACACTGAATGATCAAATCACACTAACACGTACGATTTAAACTCGTAAGTAGTTTCCTAATTACTCCTAACATTTACTAATTTTCGGGACGAAAATTCCTTTAACAAGGGGATGATGTGACAATCCGACTTTTCGAATTAACCTCGTTAACTGAGAATAGTGAGATCACAGGCCCAATAAGGCCAGTGTAGGCCCAATGAAGTCTGGGAGGGCCCAATAAGGCCAGTGTAGGCCCAATAAAATCTAGGAAGGCCCAATAAGGCCAAGGTAGGCCTAGGTAGGCCCAATAGTATTTGGGAAGCCCAATTGGGTTAATCAAGCCCAATAATGTTCCAATTTGCCAATTAGTGACAATTCGGCAATTCGGATTAACTCCGTTATTCAAAAACTAGTATAAACGACACGAAATTATACGAAATCAAACTAGAAGGATTAAGTTTAAACAAAACAAGATACAAACATATAGATTATGAGAATAAATGTTGAAATTTCATAAAATGTTCAAGTTTGACTTTAAAAGTCAAAATTCAAGTGATAAAACCATGGAAAAATTCGAAACTAGCATTTATCTATTATAATTAATTGAATTAATTTCTTATAAAACTCCTACTAATGATGGTTAACGGTTATATGCAATTAATAACATCATAATTGCCAAAAATTAAATCAATTAACACCTATTAAGATGAAACCGATGAAAACATATATAAAACTCACATAATTCGATCAAATTTCGTCCAATGGAACACTAAAACACTCTAGTCGGCATTCTTAGAAGATTTTTCATCAATCAATTTGATGATATAAGGCACGAAACGAAGAACTCGATCAAGGGGCGGCCGAAGTCAAATCTCATAGTCGATCTACACCAATTCGAAGTTAATTCAGGTAAAAATCAACTGCTACACAACCTAAAAGGGCCGACTAACAATACCCCTAACATAATTTCATCCAAAAACCTCGAATTGATAAAGTTTTAATTCTAGGGTTTATGCTAGATAACGAATTGGGGAATTTCATTCAAATAGATGTAAAAACCAAATTGAATGGTTTTACAGGTCTCAGAAAGCTCCGACTAATGAAATCTATATACCAATTTCATGAAATTATAGTGAATTGTTAATGATCACGTTCTATGGTTCGTGATAACAATCGGTTTTGGGGTTTTCGATTCAAATGAGGTTGTAGATCTAATTAAACATCACAGAATGAGTCGAAATGATAGTTTTAATAAAAACCCTATGATTTCAGAACTTATAGATCATCAATTCGATTGATTCGAATTGGAATTGGATGAACTCGAGTTCGAATTGAGTTATAATCGATTTAAACGATTTAATGTTAGCAATTTTCAAATTAAAACTGTCTTTGAATCTGATTTGGATAGTGGATCAAAAGCCCCATGATGGTGGGCTTGATTGAGTTCGGATTTGGGTCTAATTAGAACTTAATAGGTTTGTTTATGATTAAGATTATGGAAAATGGGCCGATTGGGCTTAAAGGAATTAGAAACTAGATCTGGTAACAAAAGTTGGGATGGATCAGATGGTTTGGGCGCGCATGTGTGATCCGGGAGGTCGCGGGTTCGAATCCGGCCCAACCGGTTTTTGAGTTTAAAACCTATTATTGGTTTTTAACCCGTAACTTGCTCGTTCTAACTCCGATTTAACCCGTTCGAATTGCGTTGGAACCGTATCGCGAATACGAACAATCTAAAATAATAAAACTTATATTTTTACCCGAAAAATATGGTCGTGTATAAATACGAACATAATATTATAATCAAATATATGTTTATTTGATTTAATTAAACGATTTCAAAGACACTTACGTACAAACACACGTTTCTAACATTCTAACATACGTATATTGACACGTATGTGATTTCATATTTTAAACGACATTCCGAGTAACACAATGAACTATTTAAATCACAGATCTTTCGTAGAAGTTTATCTACACGATTTTACGCGTATTGATCATTCTGCTCACTATCAAAGGTGCGTACACGGCCCCTTTCTTATTTTAACTGTTTTGGGGGAGAAAACATGTGCAACAAACGCTTTTAGATACATATCACTTGCATGAGTTAGCTGTTTACAATAAGTGCAAACATAGCATTACAAAGCCTTCTCTTTCGAACCGTTTAATTTGCCGGAGTGCAAAGCGTGGTAGTTGAAGATAGATCTATTGGGTTTGACAAACCTCACTTGGTATATGGGATCTACGCAGGTGTTTGACTGACCAAACACACACATTGCTATTGTTCGTGCTAGACAATAGTGTTAAGGCAAAAACATGCTATAGCATGGCAACTCGTCAGCTTCGGTGTCGACCACTTGTGTAAATAGTTTATATGACTAGCTATCATGACTGTGCATGTGTGATTATGTTATCTACAAACTTGTTATTCAAACTGCTGTTTTGAACATTGTGAATACTTAAACCTATGTATGCACCAACCATTGTGTTGACTTGATTTATATGTTTTCTCAGGACACTAAGACACAAGCAAGGACAAGCAGGGACTAGGATGTTGAGTCTCATGCATGCATTTCAGTTCAAGTGTTTTAGTTTTGATCAATTAAGACATTGAATGTTATTGGATTTGTAATTTACATTTTCAAACCGTTACGTTTTGTTATTGGTTTTAAAACGCTTCCGCAATCATTGAAACTTTGATGTTACAGTTTTAGACCAACATATGTTTTAAAATTCATATAGAGGTCTTCGTTATGTCTAATGATCTGAGATCCTGGTTTGTCACGTTTCCCAAACGGTATAATTCCGTTAGTTGAAAATTGGGGGTGTGACAGACAGTGACTGCCGGGTGAGGATGCACCTTATATATATTTGTAATTAAATAAGTTAGTCATGTAATAAACTTAGTTTGTAAACTGTACTGTTGATTGTAATGACGATCCTTGTCATATATTTACTTTAAGTTAATCTGTGTGTTGTGATACCGGATCAAGTAAGTCGCACCTCATTTCTGAGACATCACCACTATGCTTCCGCAACCTTCTCAGAGTGACGAATGATCTCATCTCAGGTGACGAGAGGGGGGGCATTTTCTTTTCTTATCCTAATTACATTTAAATCCTTGTAATGAATAACTTATTTTTCTTCAGTATTTAATCTTGCTTTATTTATTTTATTATAATTTTTCTTAATTACAATTAAATCATTTATCTTTTTTTTTTCATTTATTTATTTCCCAACTTTTCTTGATTTATGCGATGGACCGTGAAATCGAATACCGAAAATTTTAATTCTCAATATTTCTTATTTTGTTTTCTTTTAAGTCGTTTCTATTAATATTTGTTTCTATTAATATATATTTAATTATATTTTTCTTTCATATTAAACTCAGCATCCCTTTTTTACGATTTATATTTAACCTATACACTTTTACGACAATTACACTTTAAGTTTTACATCGAAGTTACAACCATTGTGACAGTTCTATATCCAAGTTTTGATATGTTGTATCTTGTTTACGTTTTGATATTTGTTATCGTGGTGGGATTTCCGTTGCAACGCGTGAGTTCTTTTCTTGCTCTGTTTATGAGTTTTTTTATTAATATATATTTCCTTTTTTACACAAACACAGTGTTTTTACCAAAACTTTTGTTATTTATCTCTATCCTACACACATTCACGTCAACTATACTTCATGGTTTTACATAAAGTAACAACAAATGTGTTTTTATATATATGTTTTGATATACGTGCTCGTATATGCATTTTGATAATTGAAATCAGACGGAGTTATGGTGACAACGCGCGGAAGAACCACTAGTTAAAAAAAATAATAATAACACAATTTAAATTGTATTATATCACTATACAAACCTAAAAGGCGTTAAACTGGAATAACTTAACTGACCATATTGAAAACGTTCTTAAAATAAATAGGAGTGATTTTGGGCTGGATTAACCGTGATTTTGAATTTGCTTGCTCCTAAGAAACATAATCAAAAGAGATCTAATTAAAATATTAGTAGCAAATAACAAATGCATATATAAAAACTGTTTAACAATAAATTTAAAAAGCTTATAAATTAACCTGATTTGTTAACACAAAAATGGTGAAATCACTTGCAAAGAATACAATAAAAATATTGAACTCGCTTTCTGATCAAGATCGATTGGTGAGAGACGATTTTAAGAAACTTGATACGTAGCCGGTGCTCTCTACTAATAACTAGGTTAAATCTCGTGTGTTACACATGTTGAATATACAAAATGTTATATATTTTTCAATAGGAAAAGTTAAGCCTATAAAAAAACCAGAATTACACTTGATATGATTATACATATGGGTTAGGTTAAACTAAATAGATTTTTTTTTTCATAAAAAGTATAAGACGGATCTTGAGCAATTAGATTATTAATCAACGGCTATGATTAAATCAAGTTGTTGGAGAGTATTTTAATAATTATTATTTTTGTTGACTTTTTATCAAATCCCACCTTCTATAAACGTTTATAACTTTTATATACGAAATTATTTTTTAAAAAAATATAACATAAAAACGAGCAGTTTTTATCTTCAAAATGAGTATAGTGTTGCTATAGAAAACATTTTTGTTTTTTAGTTTAATGTGTCTTTTCTATATAGCACCGTGTCTTTTGTACATTTCATTGTGTTTTTTGTATTTCATGCTCAATGTTGTGTTTTCATGAACAATTTAGATACAAAAAAGACAAAATAACTTTTATAAAGACACAATGACTTAGACACAATGAATTGAAAAACAATTCTTTATAGCAACAGTATACTTATTTAAAAGATAAAAAAATGCTCGTTTTTATCAAATATTTTTTTTTGAAAAATAATATCACATGTAAAAGTTATCAATGTTTAAACAAAGTGAGGGAACTTGATAAAAATCAACAAAGATGATCATTACTAAAATAGTTTTCGACAATTTGGTTAAATCATAACCATTGATTAATGATCTAATGACTTATGATCCTTTTTAGCCTTTTTCAGGAAAATAGTCTATTTATTTTAACTTAACCCTCTAAACATATCACTAACTTTTACATTGAAAGTGTAAGATATTCATGACTTGATTATTTATTCGTATATATAATTTATAAAATCAAAGATAATAAGTTTAAGCAATAATTTGTTAAATTTATTAATTATCACTATTAATAAAACATAAAAATAAATGATTTAATGCTTAATTTTAATACAGGAAACAAAAATAAAACATGTTTCATTACATGATAGTTCGCAATCGAAATTTACTGTCCAAGATAGATAAAAAAAGGTAAGGTTTAGGTTCTTTTCAAAAAAAAATAATAATTTAATTCTAATTACAAACCGCCTCAAAAAATGATCACAAAACTTCGGTAAAAGACAACTCCAACCTAAAGTGTGTCAAAAAATGATCAAAACCGTAGCTATAATTGCTCCACCCAATACCGCGACAAAAAAATAACAAAACCTGGGTTAAAAACCTCACAACAAACCGTGACTAAAAATCACGTCCAAGATTGGCGTCAACCTCGTCTAAAAATGATTTTTTTTTTATTTTAAGATAAAAAATCAATACATTAATTAAATTTGTATTTTTAATCACGGTTTACAAATAATCGCGTCCAAAAACTTAAAACAACCGTGGCTCAGCTCATAGCCTCATACTCTAATTTCTAATATTTAACATATTGCGGGGTTCGAAAAATTGAAAGAGTTGACCAATGTGAAAATATTCCATATTCCACTAAAACGGCAGTCACCTCATAATCACTGAACATACTCGTAATACCTATTCTAATAGCATTGCTATGGGTGATATTTAATTTGTTAAGTATAGTCATGGTTTTATTATCATCTTGTTAATTTTTAAATTTCTGAAATATTATTGAATGATGTTATTCATCATTATCATTATACTCAGTAAATCTTATTATTAGCAAAACTTAAGTATGATTTTAATAGGGTTAGATGTAAACAACCTTACTTTTACCATAAAGAATAGAAATGGTTTTTAATGTGACCACCAGCTCATGATGCTTGATAAATCCACCAACCAAACACTTTTAACGTTATTTTCTAAAAATTGTTAAGTAAATAACATTAAAATTAGTGTAATTTTACTTTTGCGGATTGAGGGCAGACACACATATACATACATATATATGTATATATATGTGTGTGTGTGTATACTACATAATAAAACAGTAACAACTGGACACATGTCGTCATTTTAGGCTATCCACATCATATGTGTCACATATCAACATTATATTAATTCTTGACATTTTAAGTATTAATTTTATTTAATAAATAGAATTAAGCGAAACTTTAAATTAGGTAAATGAAATAAGTCAAATTCTTTTTAAAGTTAATGAAAATACTATAATGTCAAAACTTTCCTTTTGTGACCAATAATTTTGAAATCAAAAGTTTTCAATCTCATATTCAAATATTCTTTTAATTTTAATAATAGCAATTTGACTAAATTTAATTATAAAGAAATATAATTCAAAACTTTAAATTTTAACTTAAAAAGGAAGAATAATGATAATAATTTATTATCTATGTATGATTTGTAATTTTTAATAATTTAGTGTAGTTAGATAATCATTTGAATTTTATTAGATGTTTTCGAATCTTAATTTTTTTTTTTATCTTAACATTCATCTATTCAAATGACTTAATGTTTTTATATATTTTTAATTTATACGAAAATAATTTTTTGGGAATTTACATCATATTTATTAAATTTCTTCATTAAATCTTAGTAATCTCATTGTCCAACTTAACCAACAAAACTTAATTTCACCAAATCATTTCATACATCTTAAATCTTAATTAATAATTCATTTTATCTAATATATTTTTTCATACTCCATGTAATATACGATGTATAAAACGTTTTGTTTCTTTTTTCTTAGATAAAATTAATCAACATCTTAAGCGAACTTTAATTTGTCATTTTCTATTATTTTATGTAATACGAAATTTCATCATACCAAATAATTATTACAAGTATTTACATGTTTATGAATAATATTGTTTTTGTAGGCACATATGTGAAAGTTGTATACGAGAATTACGTCATCAATGATGTAATCACATTTGATCGTTCTAGAAATCCACGTTCATTGGATAATTGTAATTGTTACAGAATGATAATAGGCAAGAAATGATGAACGTGGGCGAAAACCGTTTGCAAAACGGAGTCCTGGATTGCCCGAAATTGAAAAACGAAGAAAAATTTCTAAGTATTGGTCGAATGGGCTCGTCGCGGTACGCGGAGGTGAGCTTGAGGGTCCTCCGTGGTACGCGATGAATGTAAAATATCAAAGATTCCGGAAAAGCTTCGCGGTACGCGAAGCCCAAATTGGCCTCCCGCCGCGGTACGCGACGGGTGAGGCGGTGTAGAAATCTGATCCATTTATCAGATCTTCATGCAGAAACCATTTTTATTAACTTTCTCGAACTTCTTCGAACCAAAAGAATAGCAGACGACATTTTGAGCATCAAAACACCAATTTCAAGCCAACAGAAGCTGTGGATCGTACCAGGGATTATCTATACGAGTTCTGATCGTTGTTTTGAAGTCCCAAATCCGTCAGATTAGGTAATGATCCGTTTAAACTTTCTGGTTTGATTTTGATTGATTAGATCTTGATTTTGAACGTAATGACATAGTTAGGATTGTTGATTATTGCCTAGATGATGGCTAGGATGGATTATAAACAAAGAACACGAAGTTTTAACGGTTAAATCCTTGTTTTGATCCATTGTAATGCCCGGTTTGCATGAAACCATACCCATAATTATAATGGTTTAATCCATTTGATTATAACAATGTAGGTGATTAGTTGGATTAATCTTTGAAATGCAAGGTTAAATCCAAGTATTTCAAACTAATCACAATCATTAACATACTCATTGGAATGATTATCTGATGTTTATGATAACAGTCAGATTAGTATGTTAAACATGGTTATTACATCTATTATGATACTACATTGTGATATCTCATGATATTTGGGTAATCAATAACAAGGATTGATCATTCCTAAGCCATTAAATTATCTAGAAACTATTACAGTATCATAATCAACAACATTAACTATATGGTTAATCAGAGATTATTTTGATTAATCAAGAGTGTCATCAACTTAGTATTAGGAATCTAATGCAATGTAGATTCCTACATTATCATACATTGTATGATATAACATTAAATTAATTAATTACATAATTAATATTGAGTTGATGATTTACTAAGCAATGTCTTTGACATTGAACGTTTAGAAAGATCTAATCAGTAAACTAGAACATAAATAACTTATTAAATATAACTAAATGCAGAATCATCTCTGTACTATCAGTTTGGTGATACTCTGCTACACCTATACTATCAGGTGAGTCTCGTACAACCCCTTTTCTTTTTACTGTCTTACAAACATCGGGGTAACTCTGCAAACTGTTTTCTCAACATATGATATGCATCACTGATATCTGTGTGATTTCAAGTGACTATTGTGTGATTTCATGGGATTTTGCCGTTAGTAACTCTATCACAGTATCAAAAGTCCTCATTTCTTGAACTGTATCTAGTGAACCCATGTGGGGCCGAACAGGAATCATTGATAGTACTATTGGCTGACAACCCATTCGCTGGGAGGATTGTATCTCCCCTGGTGTGAATGTTTGGTACCTGTTTCCAAAACACTTTCTTAATGTTAGTGATAGACATTAAGATCATGAGGCACTAAGATATTTACCGACGGGTAGTATCTTCATGAACGTACAACTGTCCGAAAGGAACTAGATACGGGTCTCATGGTTATCCGTAACTGAATTTTTGAGAAAGTGTTTATCATATCATATTGTTTTAAATAAACTGTCAAACTCATCAGCTTTGTGCTGACGTTTTAAATTCAACATTTTTGCAGGGCAACAGTGACGACACGGTGAGGATGCACATCACACTTTTGTAATTAAGGGTTATTAGATTGTGTACTAAACTAAACTGTAATGTTGATGTATTTACGAAACCCTTGTAATATATTTATTTTAAGTGAATCTGTGTGCTGTGATATCGGTTCAAGTAAGTCACACCCCATCTCTAAGACATCACCACTATGCTTCCGCAACCATATCAGAGTATACAGTGACATCATCACAGGTGACGAGAGGTGGGGGTGTGACAGGGTGGTATCAGAGCCATAGGTTATAGAGAATTAGGTTGACTTAGAGACCTAGACTATAACCATAGGCTCGTATAGTTACACAGAGAGCACCGAACATGTCTAACGAACAAAACTTGTTTTGAATTAAGACAGGATAATCAGGTGGTACGAATCTCAGTTATGAGTGGCCAGCATAACTGAAACTCGCAACACGCGTGCATTCTAGTTTGATTTAATTCAAGCAGAACATGAATAACTAAAGGAACGAATAGTTGTGTTAGGATAAGGAAACATCGGATATCATGTGTATGTTGAATATTATTATTCAATATTTTTTTCATGGTACTGATTCGAGTATTCTGTTTATACAGCGATGGCAGACCAAGGGGAGAGATACATCTATCAGCGGTTTCCTTACGTGATACTAGACGATACACCGAGCTCGAGTTCGGGGTCTGACTCCGATCCATCGAAGGCATCTGCAGCTGCTTCTCAGGCTGATATACCATTGCCACAGACACCACCAGCACGAGTACCGGCACCAGTACCAGTACCCATACCAGCACCAATGCCATCTCCACCGAGAGCTCCAGTGTGGGATGGACTCAGACGGATGCGAGGTCAAGCTCACAAGACGACAGGTCTTCCTCCTAGACGTCAGATGGCGCCTAGAGATGAGCCCGACACCATACACGAGGTAGGATAGTCTTCACAGCAGGCGGAGTTTAGGGCGCAGCTTCGCTAGGTGACTCTAGATCTTCAGGGGACTCGACTAGAGTTACAAGAGTCTCGTGCTACTGTGGAGGACACACGTACTACCGTGTTGGAGATACTCACCTCCCATTTGATGTTAATGGAGCAGGTGAACGCACTGGATGCTGGCACGCAAGCTTGGCGGGCTATGATCGAGGAAAGGATGAGGAGAACAGTGATTCATGTGATGATAGCTGCATTTAGGCAGCGAGTGATGGTGATGAGAGGAGTGGTGATGGGAGCATTCGAGATGATGAGCCTAGAGGCTAGGCTACTATGTGTGGCTATAGTGTTGGTCATTACAGCTATGGTGTTGGATGGTTTGTGGTATTTCATGCGGTGAGGGGTGATTGAGGACTGAGCAGTTGTGATCTTATTATACATATCATGTGACATAGGGTGATTAGTAGTTGTGAGTACGGGATATTTTGGGTGTATACAGATCCCGAGTTGTGAAATGTAGGGTATGTTTGTTGTTGGTTTGGGGTATCATGACTGTTGGTTGTATCAAAACTTTTATGTATAAAACTATGGTAATGCTAATAAACTGGTTGTGTTGTGTATTTATCTGTGTAATGAGTGATGGGTGTGTTGTGTATGACTTGTGTGTTAATATCAAACTTATATGACCCATTTACTAGATAACGAAAAAGAGCTGTGAGAACATTCATGTGTGACAAACATATCAAAGCCCCTTGTGGCAACATATCAAAGCCCCTTGTGGTAACATATCAAAGTCCCTTGTGGCAACATATCAAAGCCCCTTGTGGCAACATATCAAAGTCCCTTGTGGCATCATATCAAAGTCCCTTGTGGCAACATATCAAAGTCCCTCGTGGCATCATATCAAAGCCCTGTGTGGCAACCTTTCAATTGTCTGTGTGACAACGTTTCAATTGTCTGTGTGACAACATTTCAAAGTCCTGTGTGGCAACGTTTCAAGGTCCTGAGTGATCATATATCAAAAACATGGTTAATAACATATCTAAGTCGCAGTACTGTGAGCTGTAAAATATTTTAACATGTTTTTGAATTAACAGGACTGAGTATAACTACAAATATCTGTATGATCTGTGTGTATCGAGAACATGTCTGGACTAAATTCATGTAGTTATACAGTATTCTTTATAATCACATTTCAATATAAATTTTCAGTGTAACTGAATAAGATTGAATTTATGTGATAGAACGGGTTATATCTTTAATGTTCTTAAACTGACCTGAGTTTGTCTGCTTGTTAGCAGAATAATGGCTCCCAAACGAGGTGAACCGGCTAAGAAATCTATCAAGAACATTACTGACCCGGAGCCGAATCAAGTTGCACCAGTATATACTGAATCAAATCCAAATCCAAATCCATAGGTGAATTTGGAAACAAATACTGTTCCACCCGTGAACCCGGGAGTAAACTCTGTTCCACCTGCTGGTGCAGGTGGATCCGAATCAAACGAAGCAATGATAGCACGGATTGTGCGAGAACAGCTATCTGCTTGTGGTGTTTTGATACCACATCAACCTCATGTTACTTCGGGTTCTGGTGGGGACCACAATCACGCCGAACGTAATGCTACTGATGGCAATGCGGAAACTCATAGAACCACTGGCACAACTACAACTGCTCCTGATCCACCACGACAGGGATGTACTTATAAGTATTTTGCTTCCTGTAATCCTCCTACTTTCGCTGGTACTGAAGGAGCGGCTGGATTGCTAAGGTGGATCGAGGAAATGGAAACGAAACTTAAAATCAGCCAGTGTTTAGAGGAGCATAAGGTGTCTTATGCTGCATGTTCTTTTAAAGAATCAGCTTTGACATGGTGGAATACCCAGGCAAAAACATTGGGCTCAGCTACAATCGACTCAATGGGCTGGAATGAATTTAAAACTCTGATTAGATCAGAGTACTGCCCACTCACTGAGATTCAAAAGCTCCAGGAGGAATTCTGGAATCACTCGATGATTGGGGCTGATTGTTTAGCGTATACTCATCGTTTCCATGAACTTACTTGCTTACTTCCCGATATGTTTCCTACAGAGGCAGCATTGATCGAGAAGTACATTAAGGGTTTGATTCCCCAGATTCGGGGAATGGTGACTGCAGCTGAACCCACAACCCTCAAACGTGCAATTCTGTTAACCACTAAGCTTACCGATGAGGTGGTAAGGAGTGGTATGTTGGTAACAAAAACTCAGACGGCTGTGGGCCGTAGTGATGTCGGTACCTCTAATGTTTCCAAAGGTACCAAACGAAAGTGGTTTGGCAAAACAAAGGCGAGAGCTCCAGCTGAAATCAACCAGAGCAAGGCAACTGTGAAAAATTTTGGTGTTGTTATTTCTGAGAAGAAAAGTTACACTGGACAGGCACCCAAATGTACTCGGTGTTCATTTCATCATACTGGACCATGTCCTACTTGTGCCAACTGTAATAGAGTTGGGCACTACACCAAGTATTGCAACTTGCCTGTAACATCACTGTACTTTAGGTTGTCCGTACATCCGTACGATTGTACTGTTACGACCTGAGATTTTGTAATTATTAATATCGACACATTACTTGATGATTATCACTGTTACTGGTATACATGTTTATAACACATACTATATGCGTAAACCATGGGGAGTTTAGTTGTAACCCAATTGAACAGAACCAGAGAGTTTATCGCAGATGATTATACGGATTATGGATTTGGGTCGGAATGGAAATGAACTGGGAGTTTGTTATGGTCTGGTTGCTAAACGTAGTCAAGGACACATGGTCATGGTTTATCGAAATAGCGGTGGGACAGTGTAGGGGAGGTTGCGATCTACATCTGCATATGCCCTATACATATGCATATTTCGGCCTATCATGGATGTGTCAGTGACTAGGATTTAGTGGGTTTTGGTTTGGGAATGATAATATTAAAGTTAATGGAATAATGGAAGTGTAACTGGAATTAATTACGCGATGGTGAGGTTACGAGCACATTGTAAACGCGAATATAAATTCAGAAATATTAACTTAATAAAAGTATTCGCGTGGGTGACGATTCACACAAATATAATTATTGAGAATAATATTCTGAAATAATATTTCTTAAATAGTAAATCGAATCGAAATACGATACTAGCGTTAGATTCGCAAAGGTGACGATCTTTACGAATACGTACGCGAGTAACGCGTTTCGACGAGATAATTAAATAATATTTAACGACATTAAATTAATAAAAGAAAACTGAAAACGTTTATTAGGAATCACAATCTAAAGTAATTTCGGATAAATTAATTTATTTATTAAATGTTTGATTTAACAAAAATAAACAGAGCTCCTAATTTAAACGATTTAATTGGAAACTATTTTATTGTAAACGAAACTCAATTATTTAAATGTCTTACGTTTTAAATATATTTTTACGAGCAAAAACCGAGAGTTCCCGTAATATTATCGCGATAAAAACGAGACCGAGCCGGGAAAAAAATGGAACGCGATATAAGGAAGAAGCAAAGCTTCTTCTTCCTCATTTTTTCATCTTCCTTTCTCTCACTAAAACCCTAAATCCGCCACTTTCTCTCTCTAGACCTTCTCTCTACCATAACTTCTTCGTCTCTCAACGAAATCACGAGATCTCGGAGCCTAAACGACCGCGTGAATGAGAGCTACAAGGAGATACAAAGAAACCCTGCTTTTAACCACCGATTTGAGGTAAATTTAAGTGTTTATGTTCGGTTTTATGGTGAATAACAAACCTTTAACGTACTGATGTTATATTCGATTTAAGAACTTGTAAAACTTTAAACCAAGCTCGTATAAACCTAAGGGAACCTGGGTTGAGCTCGTAACAGGTAGAAACGTGATTAAGGTAATGGTGAGCAGCCATGGAAGGCCAGGTTCGCAGCTAGCCGAACCTTATGCAGGTCAACGAACCTTCAAAGGTAACCTGGGCCGAACCTTATGCCACCATGGAACCCACGAACTATTTTTCTGTGTTAGCCGAACCCTGCACCACCATGTCTGGCCGAACCCTGCAAGGGACGGCCGAACCTTCTTTGCACCAAACCCAGCCCAACGAACCCTTGTTCCACGAACCCTCAGCCACGAACCCTGGTAAACTTGAGCCGAACCTTTGTGTGAATCAGGAAGGAACGAACCCTCTCGTCTTAGCCGAAGCTTGTTACAGCCGAACCATGAGTTTACCTGCGAACCTTAGGGTTAAGCGAACCTACTCCTTCCCCCACGAACCTTCTGCTGAACCACGAACTTAGGTACATGTCCACGAACCTTTATGGTTAACCGAACCTACCTGAGTCACTGCAGGTGCCGAACCTTGGTCCTAATGGTTGCCGAACCTTGGTTCTAGTGGTAGCCGAACCTTGGAAAGACTATGGAGGGGCGAACCTAGTTAAGTTAAGCCGAACCTATCCTTCTTTTTAGAAAGGGTCTCTGCCCCATGGGTTACAAGAACCTAATTATCGAATTGAGATTAATAGAGGACTATGAAGCATGACAATTAACATGAAATAATGTATGCATGGGTGACCACACTAACCATCACCTTTTCTCTCACTAAAATACTAGTAATGGGAATTATATGGATGAACATGAATAATGTTTCATCTAAACAACTTAGGTGTAAATCGCTAAACATGAATTATTTAAACTTAAAAGTGGGTTTGACAACTTAAAAGGGGGTACGGGTATGTAATCATGCATGCATGCACTACGAATGTATTTATATAGGTTTAAAAGGGTAATATTTTTACAACTTTTATGATCAAGACATAATTAACTTAAAGATCATTGTATAGATAGGATAAACAACATTAAGGAAGTGGAATGACCTTTATACAAAGATAAATAATAGAATCTTTAGTGTAATGTCCTAACTTAGATTGAATTAACTAAGTTAATAAAAATTTGAGATTTTAGAATATAAACAAATAAGGTCATCTAAGGACAAAGTAATATCTATACTCATAAACACATATATATTAATTACAGATCCTTGAGTTGATTGAGTTACATATGCGAGCGCGAGCGCGCATAATACGAGAACCCGAATTCTAAGGACTTCAGGTGAGTTCTCATACCCTCCTTTTCCTTTAAACTGTTTTGTTTTAAATTCCGAGGTGAAACATGTATACCCATTTTCAATATTATTCTGATATTACATGGATGACACTTGCTTAATTGTAGGAAATCCATAGTTATGGATTATCATATTCCATGAGTTGTTACTATTGACTTTGGTCATTCGTAATTACTGCATGTATTGTCACGAGGAGTTTGCCTCATCCGTGTGTCGTTGTCTTTGACTTCGGTCAACTACAAGGATGCATGTATTGTCACGAGGAGTTGCCTCATCCGTGTGTCGTTGTCTTTGACTTCGGTCAACTACAATGATGCATGTATTGCCACGTGGAGGTTGCCACATCCGTGTGTCTTAGTCTTTGACTTCGGTCAACTACAAGGACACATGTATAGTCACTTATAATAATTGAGATGATTGATGATTGGGATTGGTTGAATGGTTATATAATTTACTATCTATGATTAGTTATGATTAATTGAGATATGTGGTTAAGTGTTGGATTATGTGTTTTGGATGATGTGCTTGGTTATTGTAATGGATTATCTCGCAGGTGCCATATGGATTTCTAAGGAAAACTCTAAACTCTATACCTGTTTTATGAAACTATTTTGTAAAACATTTTTAATCATAAAACTTATGATTGCTCACCAACTACTTTGTAGTTGACACTTGACTTTTACATGTTTCAGGTAATAAGGATAAGTAGGTTGATGAAGATGGAACCTACACTTTTGGACATCATCATATAGGATCTTGGACTTAGCTAATTAACTAAAATTATGGCGATTAGAGTTTAGTTAGTTTAGCTAATTCTTTTGTGTAATTGATGTATTTGATTCATGATGAACATGATTTTTGTGTAATTATTTTGGTTGAATGAATGATATATGATGATTTGATTTAGATGCCCACGAGCTTTTGAACAATCTACACATCCCTCGTGGCATTCCGACGTTTCCGCCATCGGTCAGGGTGTTACAGATTGGTATCAGAGCCTGGGTTATAGGGAATTAGGTTACTAGAAATGGTTGACCTAGTCTATAGCCGTAGGATACCCTAGTATGAATTAATTTCATACACTAGTTAGTATATTCAGGATTTCATGCTTATGTGTTTATTACATGTTAACTGAACTCCTGTTATACATCTGAATTATATATACTGCTTATTTGTTACTTGTGCCCTAATGACTCCATAAGGACATACTCGTGGTGTATTGTAAAGGTGGTGGGACGGTGGTTTGGGCGGTTGTGACCTACCCTTATCATATGCCCTATATATATACCATTTACAGTACATCGGGTGGATGTCAATATTGAGGAATAAGGGAACTACCCGTTTGGGACACTTACCTGTTTAAAAACTTAACTGCTTAGGAATTTATCTGCTCTAGCATTTATCTATTAGATCTCTTGATCTCCAGACAAGGACACACTCGTGGTATACTACAAAGGTGGTGGGATGGTGTAAGGGAGGTTGCGATCTACCGTTGCATATGCCCTATACATATACCATTTGTAGTTTATTGGGGGTCTGTCAGTGTCAGGAATTTAGGATATTATTAGGACATTACTAGGAATTGCGTATAGTTATGATTCATGGATTGTTAACGGTATGTTGGTTGAGGTTGGTTTGGATTGGCACTTTGGATGATCACATGTGATGAACATTTACAAACTCATTTATAAACACACTCATTGGACACGTGGGGTGCATAGGATCAATGAACGACGCGAACACTTAGTGGTTGAATTGTAGAATTGAATGATGATATAGACACTTGAGGGATATATAAACGCATAGTGATGATACTAACACATAGTGATGGTATGGACACTTGGTGAAAATAAATTTTAGGGAAGATATGAACACTTAGTGACAATAAGAGCACTCAGTGATGATATGAACCCTTAATGATGATTATGGACATTGAGATTTGGTATGGAATTTAGTGAAACTTAGACAATAGGGGAACTTTAATGTCAGGTGAACTTAGACATTAGGTGAACTTAGAAACAGGCAAACCTATATGTCAGGTGAACTTAGACATTAGGCGAACCTAATTGTCTAATGGGACTAAAGACCGCTTCACTCAAAATTATCCTATTTAGGAGAAGGTTTGTGAAGTGAGAATATGGTGAAATACATGATACACCCTAGACACTAACAAGGGCATAATCGTGGTGCAATGGAACGGTGGTGGGATGGTGTAGGGGAGATTGCGATCTACCTCTGCATATGCCCTATATATAAGCTTGTTGCATTGCATCGGGAGGTTGTCAGTGTTAGTATAGGGTGGGGAATGTATAGGACCTAGGAATAGTTAGCTAACATTACTTATGACCAACTAGGACACTTAGTAAAATATTAGGAATTAATTTATAAATGCTATGAGCTTAAGAACAGATAGGAGAAAAATATAGTTCCTATATGTAATCCTAACTGTTTAAATGAGATCAATTGACCATTGTTTGTATGACTTACGTTGTAAACGGTAGTAACGTGTTTCTAATTTCTCAGAAACATGCCGCCGCACCGTCACAACGAAGATGACTCAAATAGTGGAGATGCTAACAACGGTAATGCCAACTCCGGCATCCAAGAGTTAGCAACACTAATCACTGGATTGGTGAATCAACTGACTCAGGCCAATCAGAATATCAATCAGAACCGAGGTGGTGCAAACCCGCCAACTTGCACATTTAAACACTTCAACTCCTGCAACCCCCAGAAGTTTACTGGCGCTGAATCAGCCACGGGTCTGCTACAGTGGTTCGAGAGTATGGAGAACACTTTCATCAACTATGATTGCCCCAATAACTTGAGAGTTCGCTATGCCACTAGTGTTTTCCAAAAGAGAGCACTAACTTGGTGGAATGGGGAAAAGCGAACTAGGGGAGTTGATGCTGCCCTAGCACTGACTTGGACTGAGGTCAAGAACCTGATGACCACTGAATTCTGTCCTCGCTGTGAAATGAGGAAACTAGAGACTGATTTCTGGGAACTCAAACAAGATAGTGGCGAGAACGTCATCTACAACACTCGTTTTCACGAGTACAGTCTGCTAGTACCTCATCTTGTGACACCTTTGGAAAGAGCTATTGAAAAGTACATAGGCGGTCTGCCCATGCAGATTCAGGATACAGTCTACGGAAGTAACCCCAAAACACTGGAAGCTGCTATCCGTTTATCTGCAACCCTCACTGATAATCATGTGAAGAATGGGACACTCACAAGGAAGGGAACAAAGAAAACTGAGGTGAAGTCTGCTGTGAAAGAAACCAAATCTGAAGTCAAGACCGAGGCTGCTAGTTCTTCTAAAAGTAGCAACAAGAAGAGAAAGACCAGAAATTTTGCGGTCACTGCTCCTGCTACTAAGTCTGTGCAGCAATCGACAAACAACTCCACTGCAAGGAATTACATTGAGAACACTCCCCAGTGTAATACCTACAGATATCATCACTTGCCAAACGTGCCATGTCACACCTGCAACAACTGTGGCAAATTTGGCCATCTCGCTAATGTCTGTCGGAGTGCACAACAAGCACAAAGGATGCAATTTGCTCCGCTTGCATTGCCCGCTCCACAAGCTCAACCGATACAAGCTGCACCTGTTCGCCAGGTACCTGCACAGGAAAGAGCCTATTATGAGTGTGGCGAAGTAGGTCACTTCAGAAACCAATGCCCAAAGTTGACCGGAAACAATCAGAGGGTGGCAAGAGGGCGGGCGTTTCAGCTAAATGCTCCAGCTGCTCAAGCCAACCAGGACGTGGTCAACGGTACATTTCTGATCAGCAACTCTAATGCATCTGTCTTATTTGATTCTGGTGCCGATAGGAGTTTTGTTTCATATGATTTTGAATGCTTGCTTGGTAGAACACGTACATATCTAGATAAACCGTTTAACGTGGAGGTGGCTGACGGAAACACTATTGATATTGACACTGTTATCATGGGATGTACTGTGAACTAAAATGATCACGTTTTCCCGATTGATCTCATACCTATTCATCTTGGTAGCTTTGATGTTATCATAGGCATGGATTGGTTAGCCACCCACAAAGCGGAGATAGTTTGCCATGAGAAATACATACGTATTCCATTGCCTTCTGGTGAAACTTTAAGAGTAATTGGAGAAACTTCTAGCAAAGGTCTTAAGCTTATGTCATGCACTAAAGCACACAAGTACCTTAGGAAGAAATGTATAGCATTTTTAGCTCATATTGTGGAGAAAAAGGATAAAGGAAAGAGAGTTGAAGATGTCCCTGTGATCAGAGATTTTCCAGAAGTATTTCCGGATGATTTGCCGGGTCTTCCACCAGAACGTCAAATAGAGTTTCAAATTGACTTAGTACCTGGTACGAACCCTGTTGCCAAAGCTCCCTATAGACTTGCACCTTCGGACTTGCAAGAATTGGCGAGCCAGCTGCAAGAGCTTACTGATAAAGGATTCATTCGCCCGAGCCATTCGCCATGGGGTGCACCGGTTCTGTTTGTCAAGAAGAAGGACGGGTCATTCCGAATGTGCATCGACTACCGCGAGTTGAATAAACTTACAATCAAGAATCGATATCCACTGCCGCGCATTGATGATCTCTTCGATCAGCTTCAAGGCTCGGCATGGTTTTCAAAGATTGATCTTAGGTCTGGGTATCATCAGCTTTGCGTACATGAATATGATATTCCCAAGATAGATCTTAGGTGTAAATCGCTAAACATGAATTATTTAAACTTAAAAGTGGGTTTGACAACTTAAATGGGGGTATGGGTATGTAATCATGCATGCATGCACTACGAATGTATTTATATAGGTTTAAAAGGGTAATATTTTTACAACTTTTATGATCAAGACATAATTAACTTAAAGATCATTGTATAGATAGGATAAACAACATTAAGGAAGTGGAATGACCTTTATACAAAGATAAATAATAGAATCTTTAGTGTAATGTCCTAACTTAGATTGAATTAACTAAGTTAATAAAAATTTGAGATTTTAGAATATAAACAAATAAGGTCATCTAAGGACAAAGTAATATCTTTACTCATAAACACAGATATATTAATTACAGATCCTTGAGTTGATTGAGTTACATACGCGAGCGCTAGCGCGCATAATACGAGAACCAGAATTCTAAGGACTTCAGGTGAGTTCTCATACCCTCCTTTTCCTTTAAACTGTTTTGTTTTAAATTCGGAGGTGAAACATGTATACCCATTTTCAATATTATTCTGATATTACATGGATGACACTTGCTTAATTGTATGAAATCCATAGTTATGGATTATCATATTCCATGAGTTGTTACTATTGACTTCGGTCATTCGTAATGACTGCATGTATTGTCACGAGGAGTTTGCCTCATCCGTGTGTCGTTGTCTTTGACTTCGGTCAACTACAAGGATGCATGTATTGTCACGAGGAGTTGCCTCATCCGTGTGTCGTTGTCTTTGACTTCGGTCAACTACAATGATGCATGTATTGGCACGTGGAGGTTGCCACATCTGTGTGTCGTAGTCTTTGACTTCGGTCAACTACAAGGACACATGTATAGTCACTTATAATAATTGAGATGATTGATGATTGGGATTGGTTGAATGGTTATATAATTTACTATCTATGATTAGTTATGATTAATTGAGATATGTGGTTAAGTGTTGGATTATGTGTTTTGGGTGATGTGCTTGGTTATTGTAATGGATTATCTCGCAGGTGCCATATGGATTTCTAAGGAAAACTCTAAACTCTATACATGTTTTATGAAACTATTTTGTAAAACATTTTTAATTATAAAACTTATGATTACTCACCAACTACTTTGTAGTTGACACTTGACTTTTACATGTTTCAGGTAATAAGGATAAGTAGGTTGATGAAGATGGAACCTACACTTTTGGACATCATCATATAGGATCTTGGACTTAGCTAATTAACTAAAATTCTGGCGATTAGAGTTTAGTTATTTTAGCTAATTCTTTTGTGTAATTGATGTATTTGATTCATGATGAACATAATTTTTGTGTAATTATTTTGGTTGAATTAATGATATATGATGATTTGATTTAGATGCCCACGAGCTTTTGAACAATCTACACATCCCTCGTGGCATCCCGACGTTTCCGCCATCGGTCGGGGTGTTACATTGCCTGCTCGCCAACCGAATCAAGCACCCCGACAAATCATTCAAATGAACCGGTCATGTTACAAGTGCGGGAGTCCTGATCACTTGATTAGAAACTGTCCAAACAATAATAACACTAATCCGGGAAATGAAGCTAGAGGTAGAGCTTTCCAGATTGGTGCGACCGAGGCGAGACATGATGCAAATATTGTTACTGGTACGTTCCTTCTTAATAATCTATACGCATCAGTTCTGTTTGATACAGGAGCAGATAAGAGCTTTATCTCTCCTGAATTTGCATCATTAATTTCATTGCCTACGGTAGACCTAGAAACTCCTTATGTTATTGAACTTGCTAATGGCAAGTTAATCAAAACTAACAGTGTTATTCAAGGATGTTCCTTGAATCTGAATGATCATCTTTTCAATATCAATTTACTTCCTATTGAGCTTGGGAGCTTTGATGTTGTTGTCGGTATGGACTGGCTTTCTGATAACCAAGCGGAAGTTGTGTGTCAAAACAAGATGATCCGTATTCCATTACCTAACGGTAATACACTGATAGTACAAGGAGAACGAGCTGGTAGAAAACTTGGTATTATATCTTGTATGCGAGCTCAGAAATTCTTAAGGAAAGGTTGTTATGCTTTTCTGGCACATGTAACTGAGCACAATTCTTCACCCAAACAAATCACAGACATCCCAGTAGTCAAAGATTTTCCTGAAGTATTTCCTGAAGATATCTCAGGATTACCCCCAGTAAGACAAGTTGAATTTCGAATTGATCTGATTCCAGGTGCAGCCCCTGTAGCTAAAGCTCCTTATCGTTTAGCACCCTCAGAAATGCAAGAACTGTCAGGTCAATTGCAAGAACTGTTAGACAAGGGTTTTATTAGACCTACTTTCTCGCCCTGGGGAGCACCAATTCTTTTTGTGAAAAAGAAAGATGGTTCATTCAGGATGTGTATTGACTACCGGGAGCTCAATAAACTAACAATCAAAAACCGTTATCCATTGCCACGTATAGATGATCTGTTCGATCAACTTCAAGGCGCTACTTACTTTTCAAAAATTGATTTAAGATCCGGATATCATCAATTACGAGTGCACGAAGATGATGTTCCTAAAACTGCATTCCGAACTCGGTATGGGCATTATGAATTTCTAGTAATGCCGTTTGGATTAACAAATGCACCAACAGTTTTCATGGATCTTGTAGGATCAGATGTTCTCAATTGATTCAATAATAGAGTATAGCAGCGGAATTCAAAGTTGAATTAGCACAATCATAGCAAGAACAAAGTTCAATCAAACAGTAAAGCACAAGTTTGTTATAGAGAGAGAATTCTGTAAAAGGAATAATTCAATCAATCGCAATAACTTCATACCCATTACAAAATGTCAACTGCCCTTATATAAAGACAGTGACGTCTGATGATGTCACATGATGTTGACACCTAACAGACAAAACAAAACAACTGAAAATAACTAAACTACTGAGAATGTCTTCAACATCTGAAGACAATCTCTTACAACTACTGAAGAACTAAAACTACTGAAGTAAAAAGACTAAAACATCTGATGAATAAACTACTCATCAGACTTTTACAAACACTGAAAGAAAACTACTGAAGACTAAACTACACACTACAACATCTGATGACTTACACTTCAGCTGTTGTATATCACTTCAGATCTTGTAACTTCTGTACATTGTATGTCAGCCGTTGTGTTCTTCTTCAGTTGTTATAAGTGCTGTGAGACTTAGAGATTTTTCTGATCAGGCTCATTGGTTCTTTTAGTCCAACAAACTCCCCCTGAACCAATGCAGCCAAAAACCTCTAACTTATTTATGATCTCACTTATTTATTCCCAGGCAGAAAGATAAGTCTTTTTCTTTGAGATCAGTATAAAAATAACCGGTTAAAGTGTATGCCTGATAATCAACAGCTTCCAAAAATTCTAACAAGCAAAATATGAGAGGGAACTCCATTGGGGAAATGGACTATGAGCATTAACCCCTCTCATTAAAGCTATTGATTATATACTAACCTGAAGGACTCCCTGACATAAGCCTCAAGTAATATCATCTTCTCTTGTGGAGTCAGTTTTTCAGGTTCACCTTCAAAGAAGGACTCAGGTCCATAATACTCAGACAAGTACCTAGCCGTTGTCCCATCCTTCAGCTCTACTCTGGTAATTTCCCTGTAAACAAACTCATCAGGGTGCTTTCCTTCCAAAAACAGATAGAGTTCTTCTTGCAGAACATGTTCAAGCTTCCTATATACTAGTCCTTTCTTGATCATTTTGTTCTCTATGAAATTTGGAGCTTTTGCACCAGAGTTGTACACACTCTTGAAATCACTTATTATCTCCCAAGGATCAAGCACTGTCCCCAGCATAATTTCAGCACTTAATACCCTTCTGATTCTTCTGGCATAAGCTGCTGGGGCTTCTCTCTTGTGAATCCTATGAATGACTCTTGGATCAGGCCACATCCTAATCAGATCCTTCATATACTGAAATGTGCATCTCAGAGCATACAACCTTTGAGCTTCTTTCTTCATTGCAGTAATGGTTGATGTCTGAGGATAATCTTTGTCAACCAACTTTAAGATCTGCTCATCATGCTTCCTTTGGTTCTCTTCTTCTTCAAGCTTCACTTTGACTGCCAACATTCTAGACTCTGGTGTGATTTTTGGGTGTTGACCAAAAACCAATGGCTTCTCAGGAATTTCGAACATTCTAGATACTTTCTTCTTTTGAATTGACAGATCCAACCCAGTTGTTGATGGTGCAGGCTTTTGAACATTTTGCTTGATAACTGTAGAGATAGGCATCCTGTCTTCTTCATCAGAACCCTCTTCTTCTTGAATTCTAAGTTGCCTTCTCTTCTTTGGAGGAGCCCTTACCTCAACAACCTGAGTTTGAACCTCTTGATTTTGTATCTCCTCTGGTTCAGTTTCTTGTACATCAGAGGTTGTAGCCTGTTTTTGTACATCAGAGGTTGTAGCCTGTTTTAGTACATCAGATGTTGTAACTTCCACTTGTTCAGCACTTGCTTCAATTACTTTCTCAGTCATATCCTGCTCAACCTCCTCATCAGCTCTGTTGAAAACCTCAACAGATTTATTCTTCTTCTGTCTCTTATAAGTCACTTGAATTGCAGGAGACCTTTCAGAAGCAACATCTTCAGATCTTGGCCTTTTGGAAGCTGAAGTTGTGACTGACTCTGTTCCTAACTCCCCCTTTTTGGCTGCAGGGGAAGAACGAGTATGTAGAGTGGTAAGTCTGGCAGTCACAGCCTCATCAACCATTTGTTGAATTTGAGATTTGGAGGGTAACCTCTCATCAAGGGCTTGAACAATAATTGTTTTCAGTAATGGAGTGATGAGAGGGAGGATATTTAGAAAGGCAGCAGCTAATGCCTCTGGGGGGCTAGAACCCAAAGGATTAGTGCCTGAAGCAGTGGCTGGAGGCTTGTCAAAGTTTATAGTAGTGGTTGAAGTGTTTGGGTGACCTTCAGAATGAGAAGGTGCCATCTGTGGGGTAATTGGGGAAGATGGACTTTTGTCCTTGGACATTTTGGTGAGTAGCTCATTGAGTCTACAAACCTCAGCCTCAAGGAATTGATTCTTTTTCAGAACCTCAGCAAGTGTGCTTTGGTCATCATCAGCCTTAGCTGAATCAACTGACCTCCTGAGAATATCAGGATCTACCTGAGTTGAGTGTGGCTCAACATGATCAGGTGCCCCTTTTTCTTGGTACTGGGGACTTCCAACCTCAGGGGTAACCCCTTCATTAGTTGTTGCCTCTGACAAGGTCTTAGCAATGGTACCACTATCAATCACTCCAAATGATGGAGGTGAAGAAGTAGCAGCCTTGTCAGATATCAGAATCTCTCTTTCCACACTAGGAGATCTGATTTGGTAGTCATAATCCTGTGGGCTATCAGAGACACTTTTATCCTCCCCCTCAATGTTGGAGCTTATCCCAGTAGTGATAGGTGTCTGGGAGGGGATAGGAGTGTTCAACTGATCCAGGATGTTTTCAATAACAAAAGTGGGACTATCAGGGGTGGTTTCCATAGGAATTGGCTTTGAAAGAGAGTGCACCCGGGGAGATTGGTGCTGTTCAATAGAAACCTTTTCAACTGAAAGAGGTTCTAGAAATGTGTCTGCCCCTTCAAAGGTTGCACCAGGTTCCTGTTGAGAGGAATCCTGGGCGGTTTGAGCCGGTGGAGTCTGATGGACCACTGGTTGACTACTCCCAGTGGCCATGTCATGCCGTGGTGAGGCATGGGCAGACTCAGGGGACTCATTTCCCTGAGCAGCCTTTTTGGTTTGTTTGGATTTTGGTTTAGTGGGGACTTTGGATTTGGATTTTGTGGTGGAGGCTGTGGGTTCCCTCTGCTTGGGTTTTAGCTTTCGGGCAGCCTCTTTGAGAGTAGGGTTAGAGTTGTGTCGGGAATATACTTCCAACAAAACTGCTGGAGCAGAGATCCCCTGACCAACAAGGCCATTTTGCTGAAGCTGTTTCTCTATGATGGCCATGATAAAACGTGGATAGAGTAGCCATCTAGAGGAAACAGGCTTAGCAGAATGTTCAGTTAATTCAGAAAATAGTATTTGAGAAAAATTTAGCTTTTGAGATTCAAGGATAGAATACAATACCTGTTGCCATCGAGAGGACATTTGGTCCCATGAGGAAGACTTTGGAGCCAAGCAGATGTTGATCATATGGAATATCAGGCGCTCTGGGTCATTGAAGTTCTTCTTGTACAGAGTGGAATCACTTAGGTCACCTTGGTATTCATGACTTGTGAAACAGAGGTCAAGTTGATTCTTTGGGAATTGGGTGACCAGATTAGCATCATCGAGCTGAAGAACGTCCCTCAGTTCAGCTGGGCTTATGTGTACGTTATGACCATTGACAGTGGATCGAAGAGAGATTACTCCTGTGCCAACATTGATCAGTTCAACGTTCATCCAAAATTGATGAATAGAGTCGACATACAGAGTTGGATTGATGAGAAAAGCAGTTTTGAATTGAGAAGCATTCATCAAATCCACAGCTTCATCAAACTTTGACCAGAAAGAGGATTTGGTCAGATAAGCAATGGAATTGTGTCGCGGTTTCAAGGTGATTGACGCCATGGATGCAACGACTGGAGAGGGAAAATAGGTTTTTGAAAAAGATGGAAAGTTCTGAGAAAGTGATAATGAAACAACTGAAGAAGGTTGAGTTAAATAGAGAAAACAACAGAGGTTAAAATAACTGAAGAGTTAAAATTACTCATCAGATGTTGTCGACAATTTTGTTCAGCAGTTGTTTTCATCAGTTGTTCATCAGACTTTGTGGAAATTTTGTTCATCAGAACTTGTGAACAATGTGTTCATCAGCACTTGTAAACAAGTTGTTCATCAGAACTTTGTGGAAATTTTGTTCATCAGAACTTGTAAACAATGTGTGCATCAGCACTTGTAAACAAGTTGTTCATCAGAACTTGTAAACAATTTGTTCATCAGAACTTGTAAACAATTGTTTGACCTTCAGTACTTAGTGAATCAATACTCATCAGTACTTGTAACTTAGAGTATTAGAAAAGGTCATATTTTTCCTTGAATCAGTACTTTTGATATGTATCAGTATTTACTTGAAAATATCAAAAAGTTTCAAGGTAAAAGAAATGTTATTGGAAAAGAAAAATTGAAAATATTTTTTTTTTTGGTTTTTAAAAAGAAATTAAAATTTATTTGATGAAAAACCAACCTATTCAAGTTGCAGCATACCAAGTCTTAGAACTAAATTTTGAAAAGTTGAGGTGTCTAAAGGCTTAGTAAAGATGTCTGCAAGCTCATTAGCACTAGGAACAAACTTTGGATCAATCAGACCCTTTTCATAACAATCTCTTATAAAATGATGTCTGATCTCAATGTGTTTAGTCCTAGAGTGCTGAACTGGATTCTTGACAATACAAAGAGCTGAAGCACTATCCATTAACAATGGTGTCTTCAGTTCTTTGATGCCATAATCTAAGAGTTGAGACTGAAGCCAGAGAATTTGTGAAGTACAACTTGCAGCAGCAATGTACTCGGCTTCAGCAGTGGAAGTGGCTACAGATGTTTGTTTCTTACTTTGCCAAGAAACCAGACAATTTCCTAGAAATTGACACCCACCAGAAGTAGATTTTCTTGAGAGTTTGCATCCTGCATAGTCACTATCAGAAAAAGCAACTAGCTTGCAGGAATGTCCAGTGGAGTACCATATTCCCAGAGATTGAGTACCCTGTAAGTATCTGAAAATTCTTTTTACAGCAATCAGATGAGATTCTTTAGGTGCAGCTTGAAATCTAGCACAGACACAAGTGGCAAACATAATGTCTGGCCTTGATGCAGTTAGATACATCAAAGAGCCAATCATACATCTATAAAGAGTTTCATCCACTGAAGTACCTTTCAGATCAGCATCAAGTTGTGTGGTGCTGCTCATGGGGTTAGAACATGGTTTACAGTTTTGCAAATCAAATTTCTTTAACAGCTCTTTTGTGTATTTTGATTGGTGAATGAACATTCCATCAGGTTTTTGTTTAATTTGAAGACCCAAGAAAAACTGTAGTTCCCCCATGGCACTCATTTCAAAATTTTTGGTCATAAGCTCAGTGAAATCATCACACAACTTTAGATCAGAAGAAGCAAAGATGATGTCATCAACATAAATTTGAACAAGTAGCTTATGCTGTCCTACATTCTTTATGAATAAAGTTTTATCAATGGAGCCTCTAGTGAAATTATTTTTGAGAAGAAAAGTGGATAAAGTGTCATACCAGGCTCTAGGTGCTTGTTTCAGCCCATAAAGAGCTTTATCAAGCTTGTACACCCAATCAGGATGTTTATTGTCCTCAAAGCCTGGAGGTTGACACACATACACTTCCTCTTTTATTTTACCATATAAGAAAGCACTTTTGACATCCATTTGAAAAACTTTTAATTTGTGTAAGGCAGCATATGCTAAAAACAATCTAATTGCTTCTAGTCTGGCTACAGGGGCAAAAGTTTCATCATAATCAATACCTTCTTCCTGAGAAAACCCCTGTACAACCAGTCTAGCTTTGTTTTTAATGATTTGACCATTTTCATCTGTTTTATTCCTAAACACCCATTTTGTGCCTATTGCACACTTACCTGGAGGTAGAGAAACCAGCTCCCAAACTTGTTGTTTCTTGAACTGCAACAACTCCAACTGCATTGCCTCCACCCAGCCAATGTCTCTAAGTGCTATGTGATAGTTCTTTGGCTCTTGTTGACTTACAAATAGCGCATAAAGACAAAAGTTGGATAATTGACTTCTTGTGGAAACACCAGCAGAAATATCACCAAGAACTTGAGATAATGGATGATCCTTCAGTTCTTGATATGGAATAAGATCAGTGCAAGTGTTTGCTGGAGGAACAGATGCTGCAGTTGAAGAAGATTCAGGAAATACAGCAGCAGGAATTTCAAAGGATTTAGAAGATGCCAGAATCTCATCAGCATTTGTATTTGGAGCAGCAACTGGAGCAGAAGGAGCATCAGATTTAGCAGATAGTGGCAGATTATCACTAAATCTGAACAGATGAGTACTTTCATCTTCATCATCAGGACTTCCTTGTGTGGTTTCTGTAGAAGCTTGTGGTAGATCTGCAGTCAGTACCTCATGTGCTTCAACATTAGGCTCAACATGAAATTCATGTTGCAAGATGTTAAGATCAAACATTTCAGCAGGATTTTGAGGAATGAGATCTTTGGGACATTCATTGAATTTAACATGAAGAGTTTCTTTAACAATCTTTGTTCGACAATTGAACACTCTATAAGCTTTGCAAGTTGAAGAATATCCAACAAAATATCCTGCATCAACTTTGGAATCAAACTTTGTGAGTTGATCTTTGGTGTTAAGGATATAACATGGACACCCAAAAGCTCTGAAGAAGGAAATCAAAGGAGTTAGATTGTGAAGTATTTCATATGGAGTTTTCAACCATCTTTGATTTACTAGAACCCTGTTTTGCACATAGCAAGCTGTGTTAATGGCTTCTGCCCAGAAGGTCAAAGGCAGACCAGAGTCAGCCAGCATTGTTCTGGCAGCTTCAATCAAGGTTCTATTTTTCCTTTCTACAACTCCATTTTGTTCAGGAGTCCTGGGAATACTGTACTGCCTCTGAATTCCCTTTGATAGATAAAATTCATCTAAAATGTGATTTCTAAATTCTGTGCCATTATCACTCCTTACACACTTGACAGGTATAGAATATTGCTTTTCAACATACAACATAAAGTTCATAATAGCCTTGGCAACCTCACTTTTTGAGTGCAAGAAGAAAGTCCAGACAAACCTTGAGTAGTCATCTACAATGACTAGACAATACTTCTTCTTTGCCATAGACATTATCTGAACTGGCCCAAATAAATCCATGTGCAACATGTGCAAACAACTGGTGGATTTGGAATCTCCAATTGGAGGAAAAGAGACTTTGTGTTGCTTTCCTTTCAAGCATGCAGTGCAATTCTCATCACAACTAAAATCCTTTAATGGAAGACCTCTAACCAATCCATGCTTCACCAATTGATTCATGTTTTTGATATTCACATGACCTAATCTTCTATGCCACAGATTGGACTCCTGGAAAGAGGCCTTAGAAAATAAACAAGGATGACCCTTGACAGAGATTTTCTTAGATAAATCAAAGGCATATACCTTTCCCACTCTGTTAGCCTTAAGGAGTGTATACTCATCTAAGACTTTGCCAATCAAAGGCATCACATCAGAAGATAAAATCCTACAATCTTGCTTAGTAAACAAAGAAACATGACCCTTATCACACATTTGACTAACACTCAGAAGATTATACTTAAGATTCTCAACATGATTCACATCATCAAACCTAATCTCACCATTTGTTACCACGCCTTTACCTATAATGTAACCCTTAGCATCATTTCCAAAGGATACAAATCCCTTCCTTCCAGTGAAATAATTATGAAGGAGAGATCTGCACCCAGTCATATGCATGGATCCTCCACTATCAACATACCAGATGCTATTTTGGCATGCTGAAGGACCCTGCATACAACAACACACTTAGTTAGACTTTTGGACCCAAACCATTTTGGTTTTGGGTCTGTTAATACTTGATGAACCAGAAATAACATTGTCAGTTGAAGCAACACTTGAAGCATTCTTATCAGAAGATTTTGCTTCGACTTTTGATTTTGATTTCTTTTTATGAAATAAATCAACAGATGCCTCTGCCAGATGAACTTTTCCTATCAGTTGTTGTATCATTAGCATCAGTTGATTATGATTTTGAGTTAAAATTTTGATGTCATCAGATACATCAGAACTTGATTTTTTATTTTTCTGTTTGATCATTTTAGTGTCTTTAGGCAAATGAGATGCTGTCAAGTGTTGTTTCCCTGAAGCTGGAACAATCCCTTTTCCTTTCTTGGATTTACTGGAGGTATTTCCTTGTAAGGATTTTCCAGATTTTGAAACAACTGATGATTCTGGTACAAATTTTGAACTAAATTCATTTTTCATTTTGAGTATGTTCTTGTTTTTATTCTTGATTTTGTTGAATTTAGAACCTTTTCTGTACCAGCATTCATCAGTTGAATGATTAAACAGCCTACAAATATCACAAGGCACCCTCTTTTGCTTTCCCTTGTGATTATCTACAAGTACTGATGACTTAGATACTGAGTTTTTGTTCTTCAACACATTTGGAACATCAGTATTTGTAGACAAATTGATAACAGCTGATGTGCTGACAACCTCTGAAGAGGTATTCTTCAGCACTTGTCTGTCAATCCTTTTCCACTTATCAGTAGTTGTGCCATCAGCTTTTTCTACAACTACTGATGAGTGATTCTGACTTATCAGAAGCCGTGCATCTTTCTCTCCAGTGCCATGCCCATCTGACTTAACCAGTTTTAAATTTAGTTCATTTGAAACCTTTTCATCAGGGTTAATCTCAATTAAAACACTATCCTGACATGTTTCATCCTGGATAACATTTGTACATCCAAGAGAATAAGAATAAGTTTCAATGTCAATAGTTTCAGACTCAGATTTGCAGGCACTTGAATCACTTTCAAATGATTCTTCAGCATCAGACTTTTCTGAAGATTTGGTGGATTGGTATACACTGTCTCCTTCAGACTCACAGTTAAGATTTTTTGGTGTATAATCAGTTGGAGGAGCAGTGTGATTGTATCCAATACCAAACTTCACATTTGATGCTGTTTGCTTGTTTAACAGCAACTCAAACCCCTTGCAAGATTCAACCCATCTTGCACATTCTACTTGGGTTGCTGCAAGTGTTTGTTTCAGATCATTATGCTTCACAAGCATGACTTCCACTCTAGCTTTTTCATCAGATAACAAACATTTGAATTTATAAATATCAGACTCTTTTTCATTTAAAGCTTTTTCAAACTCAGTTTTGTTTTTAGCCACAGCCTTCTCTAATTCAAATTTCTCATTTATCAATTCTACATTTATTTCCCTAATGGAAGCAAATGCTGAAATACATGACTCTGAGCATAACTTAGCTTTTGATTCAGAAGATACCTGTGATGTTGAAGAAGACTGACAAGAGTTGTCAGTTGAATCAATAGCCATCAATGCAAGATTTCCAAAAGGATTGTCTCCACCATGTGGACCATTTTCAGAATAAGGCTGCATGTTGAAGTCAGATAAATCATCAGGTAGACTACTCCAATCAACTACTCCAGGAGTAAAGAAACTTTGATGCTGTTGTTGTTGAGACTGTTGATTGGTTTGAGATTTGCTGGTATCAGGAAGAGCAGGTGATTGTGAAGGAATTAATGCTGGAGTGTGTGTAGGTTGAGGCATGTAGAAACAAGGATATGGATATGGCATAGGATTTTGTTGAACAAAGTGAGCTGGATAGAATTGTTGTTGACTAGTACCAGAGGATTGTGGTCCTTTGCTTGATGGGTTGTTGCTTGGAAAAGTCACAAAGGGTGCAACAAGGTTAGAACCAGTAGATTTGCACTCCCTAGCAAAGTAACCAAGCCTATGACACTTATGGCACCTCAGCTTCCCTTTGTCAAATCCAACCTTGGTTTTGCCAGATAATCCAGGGAACTTTCTTCCTGTTCTTTTATAAAACTTTTGTGATCTGATATTGATCAGTGCCATTTGACTCAAAATGTCCATCTCCTCTAGATCATCATCCGGGATTCCTTTCAAATCATCCATCACAAAACACAAGTTATCACCATAATTTCCTGCATTACCATCAACTCCCACAAAAGCATGTTCAGAATTGTTAGTAGTAAAATCAATATGTTCATCATAAGAACATTCAGACCCATTAAACTCTGACTCCTGACCTATCAAAGCAGTGTTACCAGGAACAAAATCATCAGCAAGTTTTCCAGATGAAGACAGTTTTCTCTTTTGTTCTACCTCTCTCTCAAATGTTAAGAGTTTCCCATGAAGTTGGGTGAGAGATAGATGTTCTAGAGTTGCACTAGAGCGTAGGATAATAGTATAAGTATCCCATCTCTCAGGCAGTGATCTGAGAAATCTGTTATTCATCTGGCTATTAGTATATTCTTGCTTAACCATTTTCAACTCAGAAATTAAACACGAGAAACGCTCAAATTGTTGAGTCAATGATTCACCCTTCCTATGAGAGAACGTCTCATACTGTTGGGCGAGGATTTCTCTTGTGTTTGCTAAAACCTCATCGGTTCCACCAAATTGTTCTTTCAGTGCAACCCAGAGATCATGAGCAGTATCATGATGCATCAAGCCAGAGTAAATCTCATTCGGCAAAGCCATGGCCAGAATACCATGAGCTTTCGCATCAATTTCAAACAGTTTGATATCCTCATCCGAATACATATCCGAAGGTTTCGGAATCATTAGTTTAGTTTCAGGATCAGTAATCATGGGTTTATAAGGACCATGCACTACAGATTTCCAACATCCTGCGCTGTTAATTGACAGGTGATGTAGCATTCTACGTTGCCATATGTTGTACTCACTCCGCACAAGCATCGGAGGCTTGGTTGCGGAGCCTGTATTGTGCGGATCATTGTTTGGAGTCGTCATGATCACAGATTCAAGCAATTGGACACAAGCTAATGCAAATTTCGATCAATTGATTCAAAACAAATTAATATTGAAGGACAAATCAACAGAAGTTAACAAAAAACTTCAATCTATAACAAATTCTTACTTAATCAGCTAATTCGATCAATTAGAGAACAAATTTGAGCAGTTTCAGAGATCAATTGTTTAATCGATCAATGATTAACCTGCTCTGATACCAATTGTAAGATCAGATGTTCTCAATTGATTCAATAATAGAGTATAGCAGCGGAATTCAAAGTTGAATTAGCACAATCATAGCAAGAACAAAGTTCAATCAAACAGTAAAGCACAAGTTTGTTATAGAGAGAGAATTCTGTAAAAGGAATAATTCAATCAATCGCAATAACTTCATACCCATTACAAAATGTCAACTGCCCTTATATAAAGACAGTGACGTCTGATGATGTCACATGATGTTGACACCTAACAGACAAAACAAAACAACTGAAAATAACTAAACTACTGAGAATGTCTTCAACATCTGAAGACAATCTCTTACAACTACTGAAGAACTAAAACTACTGAAGTAAAAAGACTAAAACATCTGATGAATAAACTACTCATCAGACTTTTACAAACACTGAAAGAAAACTACTGAAGACTAAACTACACACTACAACATCTGATGACTTACACTTCAGCTGTTGTATATCACTTCAGATCTTGTAACTTCTGTACATTGTATGTCAGCCGTTGTGTTCTTCTTCAGTTGTTATAAGTGCTGTGAGACTTAGAGATTTTTCTGATCAGGCTCATTGGTTCTTTTAGTCCAACAGATCTGATGAATCGAGTATGTAGACCTTATCTGGATAAATTTGTGATTGTGTTTATTGATGATATTCTCATTTATTCTCGAAGCCAACAAGAACATGCTCAACACTTGAAATTAATTCTAGTTCTTTTGGCACGTGAAAAATTATATGCAAAGTTCTCCAAGTGTGAGTTCTGGTTATGAGAAGTTCAATTTCTTGGTCATGTAGTGAATCAAAACATTATTCAAGTGGATCCCAGTAAGATTCAAGCGGTGAAACAGTGGGAGACTCCACGAACCCCGACTGAAATACGTCAATTTTTGGGTTTGGCAGGTTATTATCGCCGGTTTATCAAGAACTTTTCAAAGATAGCCTTGCCACTGACCACATTGACACAGAAAAATCAACCGTTTATATGGGATTCTCAACAGGAGGAGGCGTTCCAACTGTTGAAACACAAATTGTGTAACGCAACTATCTTGACATTACCGGAAGGTACTGATAATTTCACAGTATATTGTGATGCTTCTCGTCAAAGTCTAGGGTGTGTGTTAATGCAAAACGATAAAGTGATTGCCTACACTTCTCGACAATTGAAGGTACACGAGAAGAACTATACCACTCATGATCTAGAACTTGGTGCAGTGGTGTTTGCACTCAAGATCTGGAGACATTATCTATACGGAACCAAGTGTATGATATACACTGATCATAAAAGTCTCCAAAATATTCTAGATCAGAAAATGCTGAATATGCGACAAAGGCGTTGGGTTGAACTATTGAACGATTACGACTGTGAGATTCGTTATCATCCAGGCAAAGCAAATGTCGTAGCTGATGCTTTAAGTCGCAAGGAACGAGTCAAGCCTTTACGTGTAAAAGCGTTAGGTATGACTATTCAAACCAGTCTAATTCCTCAAATCAAAGACGCTCAGCAACAAGCTTTACGAGCAACAAACTATTCTGCTGAGGGACTGAGAGGATTAGATAAGAAACTTGATACCAAAGACGATGGACTGTTGTATTTCAAAAACCGAATGTGGATTCTTTTATTCGGTAACTCTCGAACAGTTATCTTTGATGAGGCGCACAAATCCAGGTATTCTATTCATCCAGGTGCTGATAAAATGTATAAAGATCTTAAAGACTTTTACTGGTGGCCTGGAATGAAGAAACACATAGCTGAATACGTGGATCGATGTCTAACATGTCTCAAAGTTAAGGCTGAACATCAACGACCTTCTGGGTTATTAAAACAACCTGAGATTCCCATGTGGAAATGGGATCAGATCCCTATGGATTTCATCACTAAATTACCCAGAACATCACGTAATCATGACTCTATATGGGTTATCGTTGATCGTCTTACGAAATCTGCGCATTTCTTACCCATCCGAGAAGACTATTCTATGGATCGACTCGCTAAACTCTATGTTAATGAAATTGTATCTCGACATGGAGTACCGATCTCTATCATCTCTGACAGAGATAGTCGATTTATGTCACGATTTTGGCAAACTCTTCAGAATGCTCTGGGCACGCAAATCAATATGAGCACAGCTTATCATCCACAAACCGACGGACAGACTGAACGAACAAATCAAACTCTTGAAGACATGCTGAGAAGCTGTGTGATTGATTTTGGAGATAGCTGGGATATTCATCTTCCACTTGTTGAATTTTCATACAATAACAGCTACCATACCAGTATTCAATGCGCTCCATTTGAAGCACTTTATGGACGCAAGTGTAGATCGCCAATCTGTTGGTCAGAGGTAGGTGAGAATCAAATCATAGGCCCAGAATTCATTCAGGAAACAACTGATAAGATCGCACTCATTCAGGAACGAATCAAAGCTGCTCGCGATCGTCAAAAGAGTTATGCTGATAATCGTCGTAGACCGTTAGAATTCCAAATCGGTGATCGAGTAATGTTGAAAGTGTCACCTTGGAAAGGCATTTTCAGATTCGGGAAGAGAGGTAAACTTCCACCAAGATTTGTAGGACCATTCAAAATTCTTGAACGAATTGGCTCAGTAGCCTACAGACTTGAGTTACCTCCTTAACTTAGTAACATTCACGATGTTTTTCATGTATCCAATCTGAAGAAGTGCCTCACTGATGAATCATTGATCGTACCTCTAGAAGAGATTCATATGATGAAAAAATTCAGTTCAGTGAGGAACCAGTAGAGGTAATGGATCGAGAAATGAAAGTGTTGAAACGTAGTCGCATACCAATCGTTAAAGTGCGATGGAACTCGCAACGTGGACCCGAATATACTTGGGAACGTGAAGATCAAATGAAATCAAAGTACCCACATCTATTCTCATAAACGATTGTCATAATGTAAGTCTTCACTAAATTTCGGGACGAAATTTCTCTAACAGGAGGAGACTGTGACAGTTGCATACGAGAATTACGTCATCAATGATGTAATCACATTTGATCGTTCTAGAAATCCACGTTGATTGAATGATTGTAATTGTTACAGAATGATAATGGGCAAGAAATGATGAACGTGGGCGAAAACCGTGTGCAAAACGGAGTCCTGGATTGCCCGAAATTGAAAAACGAAGAAAAATTTCTAAGTATTGGTCGAATGGGCTCGTCGCGGTACGCGGAGGTGGGCTTGAGGGACCTCCACGGTACGCGATGAATGTAAAATATCAAAGATTCCCGAAAAGCTTCGCGGTACGCGAAGCCCAAATTGGCCTCCCGCCGCGGTACGCGACGGGTGAGGCGGTGTAGAAATCTGATCCTTTTATCAGATCTTCATGCAGAAACCATTTTTATTAACTTTCTCGAACTTCTTCGAACCAAAAGCATAGCAGACGACATTTTGAGCATCAAAACACCAATTTCAAGCCAACAGAAGCTGTGGATCGTACCAGGGATTATCTATACAAGTTCTGATCGTTGTTTTGAAGTCCGAAATCCGTCAGATTAGGTAATGATCCGTTTAAACTTTCTGGTTTGATTTTGATTGACTAGATCTTGATTTTGAACGTAATGACATAGTTAGGATTGTTGATTATTGCCTAGATGATGGCTAGGATGGATTATAAACAAAGAACACGAAGTTTTAACGGTTAAATCCTTGTTTTGATCCATTGTAATGCCCGGTTTGCATGAAACCATACCCATAATTATAATGGTTTAATCCATTTGATTATAACAATGTAGGTGATTAGTTGGATTAATCTTTGAAATGCAAGGTTAAATCCAAGTATTTCAAACTAATCACAATCATTAACATACTCATTGGAATGATTATCTGATGTTTATGATAACAGTCAGATTAGTATGTTAAACATGGTTATTACATCTATTTTGATACTACATTGTGATATCTCATGATATTTGGGTAATCAATAACAAGGATTGATCATTCCTAAGCCATTAAATTATCTAGAAACTATTACAGTATCATAATCAACAACATTAACTATCTGGTTAATCAGAGATTATTTTGATTAATCAAGAGTGTCATCAACTTAGTATTAGGAATCTAATGCAATGTAGGTTCCTACATTATCATACATTGTATGATATAACATTAAATTAATTAATTACATAATTAATATTGAGTTGATGATTTACTAAGCAATGTCTTTGACATTGAACGTTCAGAAAGATCTAATCAGTAAACTAGAACATAAATAACTTATTAAATATAACTAAATGCAGAATCATCTCTGTACTATCAGTTTGGTGATACTCTGCTACACCTATACTATCAGGTGAGTCTCGTACAACCCCTTTTCTTTTTACTGTCTTACAAACATCGGGGTAACTCTGCAAACTGTTTTCTCAACATATGATATGCATCACTGATATCTGTGTGATTTCACGTGACTATTGTGTGATTTCATGGGATTTTGCCGTTAGTAACTCTATCACAGTATCAAAAGTTCTCATCTCTTGAACTGTATCAAGTGAACCCATGTGGGGCCGAACAGGAATCATTGATAGTACTATTGGCTGACAACCCATTCACTGGGAGGATTGCATCTCCCCTGGTGTGAATGTTTGATACCTGTTTCCAAAACACTTTCTTAATGTTAGTGATAGACATTAAGATCATGAGGCACTAAGATATTTACCGAAGGGTAGTATCTTCATGAACGTACAACTGTCCGAAAGGAACTAGATACGGGTCCCATGGTTATCCGTAACTGAACTTTTGAGAAAGTGTTTATCATATCATATTGTTTTAAATAAACTGTCGAACTCACCAGCTTTGTGCTGACGTTTTAAATTCAACATTTTTGCAGGGCAATAGTGACGACACGGTGAGGATGCACATCACACTTTTGTAATTAAGGGATATTAGATTGTGTACTAAACTAAACTGTAATGTTGATGTATTTACGAAACCCTTGTAGTATATTTATTTTAAGTGAATCTGTGTGCTGTGATATCGGTTCAAGTAGGTCACACCTCATCACTGAGACATCACCACTATGCTTCCGCAACCATATCAGAGTATACAGTGACATCATCACAGGTGACGAGAGGTGGGGGTGTGACAACATAAGAATCATATACAATCATGTATATAAGATTAAAGACGTGTTTAAAAATTTATAAAATAAACTTTTTTTTCTTTTTAGAAAATGATAAAAAGTTTAATTTATTTATAATGTTTATCAGTAATTACTTTGTAATGTATTTTTTATACAACTCCGTGTTATATATATATACACACACCGATTGTATCCTTTGAAAACCCGATTTTGGAGGGAAAACCTTAAACCATATATGAACCATTGATTTATACTCTTTGAAAATAAACATGCGGTCAACCATATTATTTTAGAGTAAATTACCGATGTGGTCCTTGTGGTTTCCTACGATTTCACTCTTGGTCCCTATGTTTCATAAATTACCCATATGATCCTAACTTTTGACATTGGTAACACATATAGTCCTTAGGTCACCAAATTACCCTCACATAATTGACCAAATTACCTTCACATAAGGACTATATGGGTTACAAATGTCAAAAATTAGGGACCATATGGGTAATTTATGAAACCTAAGGACAAAAAGTGAAACACTAGCAAACCAAAGGGATCATCTCGCTAATTTACTATATTATTTTATTCAAATCCTATTCTTTTATTTAATTTAATGTGGGTCACATGTTTATTTTCAAGATTCCAAATCAATGGCTCATGTAGGGTTTAAGGGTTTTCTCTCTAAAATTGGGTTTTACATGATACAATCCCTATACACACGTTGGTTTGACGGTTTGGGTCTTGTAATGTTCATCACGTAATAAGAGTGCGATATATTAAGTCAATGAGTAAAATTAAAAAACATTGTCAATAAAGAGTGCAGAGGTATAGAGTGCACTTTCGTTTAAGATTTTTGAGCTATAGATTAAGCGGAAGTCAAGGGGGTCACATGCCCTTGCGGGTCCAAGGTGGCGAGACGTGGCGGTCTCACTGGCTAGTCAGCAAGCAAGGGTCAAGGGGAAAGCACCCCTTGTGGTGTTCGAGGCAACGCCCCTAAACCTAAACGAAATTTGTTAAGTTTATATTACCAAAATTAACTTGACCTAAGGTTTAACCACCGATAAATACCACTTTTCTTGCTAAGTTTATATGACCGTAAAATGATTTTAACATGATCATATAGAAATGTAAGCATTGATTATTGAGATTTCTCTTATAAAGAGCACTTACCTTAATCATGTTGACAAATTGCTCTGAAAATTATATTAAGAATTCACTCTTAAAAATCTTTATGGGTTCACCTTACCTTTGGGGAAAAATCGTACTCAGAATTCACCCCTAAAATATTAATGGGTTCACCCTATTGTTTAACCCTTTCGAAATTTTGTTCCTACTAACGAGTTGAAGCGTGGTGGATTTTCAGTGAACCTTGTATCTACCCATATAAATATAAATATATATATATATATATATAGGGCATGGAATTTTACATAACCCACTAAATGCGCGCTAACCCAAATAACTTTGGGAAGATGAAGCCGAATCTTGGATTTTTTTTTTTGTTTTAAACATCATTATAACACATTTTGAACACCATGTTATTTTATGAGTTTGGGCTAATTATTTTTCGTTTGAGATCCTACATCACTGTAGTGTGTTCTACAACACTGTAAATTTACATGGTTGTAGCACACACTACAGTGACGTAGGATCTCAAACGAAAAAGAATTAGCCCAAACTCATAAAAGAACGTGGTGTTCAAAATGTGTTATAATGATGTTTAAAACAAAAAATCCAAGATTCGGGTTCATTTTCCCAAAGTCATTTGGGTTAGCGCGCATTTAGTGGGTTATATTTTTAACGTTCTACTATATATATATATATATATATATATATATATAGGGAAAGGAGAAAAAAATAACCCACTAAATATGCAATAACCCGAAATAACACGTCAAGATCAAGTCAAATCTTTGAATTTTTTTACCATCATTGTAATCACATTTAGAACACTTTCTCTTTATGAATTTGCGTAAATTAATCACCATTTGAGATTTACCATCGTTGTAAGTTTTGGGTAAAAAAACTTACAGTGCTGAAAGTTAAAAACTTACAATGATGTTTACACTTAAACAATGATGATTTTACGCAAACTCAATAAGAAAGTGTTCTAAATGTGTTTACAATGATGTTAAAAAAATTCAAATATTTGGCTTGATCTTTACGGGTTATTTCACATTTAGTGGGTTATGTATACTTCCATCCCATATATATATATAGGATTGGGATCAAATAACTTTGACAAGATGCAACCGAATCTTGAATTTTTTTTTTTTGAACTTCATTGTAATACATTTAGAACACTATGTTCTTTTATAAGTTTGCGAAAATTCATCACCGTTTGAGAGTTTACATCGTTGTAAGTTTTGGGTCTAAAACAGTTACAGTGCTGTAAATCAAAAACTTACAATGATGATATCTCTTAAACGGTTATGAATTTTCACAAACTCGTAAAAGAACATAGTGCTCTAATTGTGTTACAATAATGTTCAAAAAAAATTCAAGATTCGGCTTCATCTTGACAAAATTATCTGGGTTATTGCTTTAAGAGTGGGTTATTATTTGAACACTTCCTATATATATATATATAGGGACTTATTCTATTGAGAACCACTAAATATGAAAGAACTAAAGGAACTAATTTTAAACCATATGTTATTAGGGGTATAAAAGTAATTTAACCTTAAAGTATGAGAAGTTACTATTTTACCCTTTTAAATAACCACTCTATGTACAAAACTTAAAGCATAATGTACAAGTGTATTATGTAGTTCTCAAGTTCCTAGCATAAAAATGGTTCTTAATAGAATATCTCCCTATATATATATATATATATATATATATATATACACATATATATATATATAGGATCAGGAATTTTACATAACCCACTATTCTCGCGCTAACCCAAATAACTTTGGTAAGATGAAGCCAAATCTTGGATTTTTTTTTTGAAAATCATTGTAACACATTTTGAACACCATGTTCTTTTATGTGTTTGGGCTAATTCATCACCGTTTAAAAACTTACAGTATTGTAGTACAAAACTTACAATGATGATATTTTTTAAACGGTGATGAATTAGCCCAAACTCATAAAAAACATGGTGTTCAAAATGTGTTACAATGATGTTCAAAAAAAAATCCAAGATTTGGCTTCATCTTGCCAAAGTTATTTGGGTTAGCGCGGGAATAGTGGGTTAATTCCATGCCCTATATATATATATATATATATATATATATATATATATAGTGTGTGGAATTTTTAATAACCCACTAAATGTGTACTAACCCAAATAACTTTGGCAAGATGAAGCCGAATCTTGGATTTTTTTTTTGAACATCATTATAACACATTTTGAACACCATGTTCTTTTATGAGTTTGTGGAAATTCATCACCGTTTAAAAAATATCATCATTGTAAGTTGAGTGCTACAGTGTTGTAAGTTTTAAATATTTACAAACTTACAGTACTGTAAGATTTTGAACGGTGATGAATTAGCCCAAACTTATAAATGAACATGGTGTTCAAAATGTGTTACAATGATGTTCAAAAAAAAATCCAAGATTCGGGTTCATCTTGCCAAAGTTATTTGGGTTAGTACACATTTAGTGGGTTATATTTTTAACCTTCCCCTATATATATATATATATATATATATATATATATATATATAGGAGACGGTTCCAATACAAAGGAGGTTTTCGGTGAGAAGGATAGGAAGGATTCTGAGCCTTTGATGAAATTAATCAATGGTTAAGATCTTGTGGTCCCCACTTTTCCCTAAAAAGTTGCGTGAATTAAAGCTGAAAGGGCAAAAAAGGAATAACCAACTCTAGTTGACTTTTGTGTGGGTAAATCAAGTTCCACCCGTTTTTTTAAAATCAAATAACTTTTAAATACTTAATTATTTTTTTAAAAAAAATACACCATAAAATTAAGAATTTTATTGTCTTTAATTTGAATATGATATTGCTATAGTTTTTTTCGATTTTTTTTATGTGGTCCGTGATTTTTTAGTTTGCTCCGTGATTATTGATCCGTAATTACGCATTTCGTTATTGATTATGCATTTAAAATGACGGTCCGTGATTTTTATATAATACGGTCTGTGATTATTTGGTACGTGATCTATACAGTTTGTCTTTGATTTTGAGTGTAAAATCACGGTCCGTGATTATTGGTCCGTGATTTATCTAGGTAATTCCTTGATTACTGGTGTCAAATGACGGTCTGTGATTTCATATAGCAGGATTTTACACTTGGTCCGTAATTATCCAGTATCACGGTCTGTAATTTTGGTGACAATTATACCCTTTTCCTAGATGACACATGGCACGTTCTGGTTCCTTCCTACGCTTAGTACCGTTTATCCCCTTTGTACATTAACCGGCCCCTATATATATATATATAAGGGAGGGTTCCATAAAAGCTATCCTTTTTGAGAAAACTTAGAAAACTAATCACAATTGTTATCTATCAATTTCGTTTTTTTTTTGTTTTACATTTTGTTTTATTATAATGTTATATTTGTAAACAAAAAGAGAAAAAAATTAAAAAATATATGTAACTCATGTTGTAACATATATGTAAATTGTAGGTTATATATACGTAACTTCATGATCTACATAATTTTATTAAAAAATCTTTTTGTTTATAACATTTATAAGCTAATAATAGAAAATCATGAACTTTTTTTAAAAAAATTGATTGGTTAGTAGGAGTTTTCTTAGTTTTCTCCAAAGTGAAGAGTTTTCTTTTGAACCATTTCTTATATATATATATAGACAAAATTACAAATTTCAACCTTTATGTTTCTAACAAATAACAAATATCAACCTTTAACTATATTAATTACGCTAAACAACCTTTAAGTATTTAAGTTGTTACAAATTTCAACCTTTACATTAACCCCGGCACTATTCACGTATCATCGTATCTTATTCAAGAATTTACTCCAAATGGGGGTGTTCGAAAATTAGGGCTAAAACCCACCTAGAAGTTCACGTGGTTCCTCTGTCTTCGGTTAGTTAGTATTCACCCAGAAGTTCACGTAATTAATTTGTTAGAAACATAAAGGTTGAAATACTTAAAGGTTGTTTCTAACAAATTAATTACGGTGAACTTCTGGGTGAACACTAACCGAAGACGGAGGAACCACGTGAACTTCTAGGTGGGTTTTAGCCTAATTTTCGAACACCCCCGTTTGGAGTAAATTTTTGAATAAGATACGATGATACGTGAATAGCAGGTTTTAGGTTTAAAAATAACAAAAGATCAAAATACCTAGAATACCCATCACATGTTTTGCACATGACTAGATTTAACTGGTAAATCTAACCAGGGTTAATGTAAAGGTTGAAATTTGTAACAACTTAAATACTTAAAGGTTGTTTAGCGTAATTAATATAGTTAAAGGTTGATATTTGTTATTTGCTAGAAACATAAAGGTTGATATTTGTTATTTGCTAGAAACATAAAGGTTGATATTTGTAATTTTGTCATATATATATAATGTCTTTTTATTTTTTTTACGAGGGTTACAGTGATATAAGTAATGTATTTTTTAATTTCAAAATTTTTTGTTTCTTCTTTTTAGGAAGGTTACAATGACGTACATAATCTATTTTTTTTTTTATTTTTTATGTTTTTTTATGTAAATAATTTTTTACTTGTTGCTTTACATTCATGTAAAATGTTTTTTTGAACGATATTTTCCTTGCAATTTTTTTTTCCTTTTCCAACTTATGATTTTAAATGTATTAATTATTTTTGTAGTGAACTTTTTTATATGTTAATGTTGTACTATAATTACAATAATGTAAGTAAAATTAAAATATTAGCAAGATTATGGATAGTAATATTGTTGGTATCCTAATAGTTATATTACAATAATGTAAGTTTGTATGTACGAACGTATAAATTGAACAACTTTAATAAATCGGTTACACCATTGTAAGTTGAAAGTAAAAAAAAAAGTAAGAAATTAAATAAATAGGTTACAACACTACAAATTTAATCAAAACTTTATATTTTTATCAAGAATATAGTAGCGAGATTATTATGGATAGTACTGGGTTGGTTTTGCTCTTTTTATTTGAACTTGGTTATTCCTCGCAACTGTTTTATACTATATTATTTTTTTAAAAAAATTTCACCATTATATGTACGAACGTATTATTTATTTAAAAAATTGCTCCAGTATACTATAAAATTAAAATAATGTGCTACATTCATGTTTGTTACATCGATGTAAAACATTATGGAAAAAGAACTAAAAATAATGTGTTACATTAATGTTTGTAAAAGTCAATGAAATCTTTTATATTAATTGTAATTAATATGGCTTGGCCTATCAAGACCATATGATTTAACATACTTTTGTTTCTTATATTTTGTCCAGCCGTGTATCCCTACGAGGATACTGCTGTAGGTCTTAGTATATAATCCTTCACTTGTAACTTAGTAAGACACGAGTGTGTGCTTGAGTGTTTGAATCTTGTTCACTTTGCATTTGAACGAAATATACTTTGACCTTGAAAGTAACTTTATTTGTGTATTGTATTTGTTCTGCAAGTGTGAGTGAGTCGAGTTGATAGAACTTTTCGCATCTATCAAGCTCGATAGAAGATTGCTTGTGAAAGTGTTGTGTTGAGATACATAACCCGATCCAGAGATGTTTTGGTGCGCATCAGACTTAATGGTCCTTACAATATGTATTTTAGTTTATTCGCATCAGACTTAATGGTCCTTACAATATGTATTTTAGTTTATTACATATATTTAACTTATAAAATACACATATTGATTACATACAAAACTTTTTGAGTTACGTATGCGCAACTTTGTGATTTACATATTTTTTTTCAAAATTTTTTTATTATAACATTTCTAAGCTTATAATAAAAAATTATGAAAAAAAATTTCAAAAAATTTGTTTGTTAGTATAAGTTTTTTTGGTTTTCTCTAAAATGAAAATTTTCTCATGAACCTTCCTCTGTATGTATGTATGTATGTATGTATGTATGTATGTATGTATAGGGGAGGGTATTTTGATAACCTACTTTAGTTGAGAAAACTTTGAAAACAATGAAAAAAACCATTAAAAAAATATTTTTTCTCACATTTTTTACAGCTTGGTTACATCGTTAGGGTCATTTTTATAAAAAAATTAAAAAAGCACCGACTATATTTTTTATAAAAAATTAATAAAACCGATGTAATATAGACGTAACATCGTTGTACAGGACTCGAAGAACGAGTTACGTCAGTGTTACATTTTTGTTTTATTATTTTCTTTTTTAAAATTGGTCGGCGCTTTTTTATTTTTTTTTATAAAAATGACCTTAATAATGTTACAAAACTATAAAAAAATTAAAAAAAAAACTTTTTTTACATAGGATTTTTTGAGGTTTTCTCATCTCTAAGTGGGTTTTCATTTTATACAAGCCTTGTATGTATGTATGTATGTATGTATGTATGTATGTATGTATGTATGTATGTATGTATGTATGTATGTATGTATGTATGTATGTATGTATGTATGTATGTATGTATGTATGTATGTATGTATGTATGTATGTATGTATGTATGTATGTATGTATGTATGTATGTATGTATGTATGCATGTATGTGTATGTTTGCGTGCACTGCAAACGAGAGTTTTTGACTGGCATAAATGACTATCACTTTCGTATGTCGAATCTGTTGATCATGAGGTGCAGCAGATGTTGTATACTTCATCAAACTTAAAAACAAGACTATAAGAAGGCATTTTATATCATATCGTAAAAGCATAATAGCATGGAATCAGGTGTTCCAAATGCAACAAACCTTACATGAAAGAAAATGCTCAACATAGTAATTAGAAAGCATTTTCTACTTATTCGTAATCATATTTGCTATTATAACCATTAAACACTTGTTATTCAAGGAAGAGGCCCTTTGTTAGCTTCGATCTTTTCTTTGGCAAGCTCTTCGGCTTTCAGTTTATCTTGAGCCAATTTTTCAGCTTTGGGACAATTGAAGTAGCAGAAACACATGTGTTTCCCACCGCGGGTGTGACAAGCTCCGTGGGCTGCTCCCTCCCAAGACTTGCACTGGTCATCACAATGTCGCGTGTTGCCACAATTTCCGGACCATGTCTTGCTCGCCTTCTCGCATAATTCTCCATTCACAGTCCCGATTTCTGTACATGCAATCCACATGGAATGTTGTTGATAAATAGTAGATCACTTATGATATCAAGCAGCGAATGTTATTTAGTTCATATGTCCACAAATAGTTGTCTATAAAGGGAATTATTTAGTTCATATGTACCGATTTATTTATTTATTTTTATTTTTCCACTCAAAGTGGTATTTTAACTGGGTATGTTTGTTGCTTGTTGTTTTGTTTTTCTTTTTCTTTTTCATTCTTGGTAGTGGAATAGGATTGACAATATTGACACAAACCATGCAAGATAAATGAGTTTGTTTAGATTAACAATTATTCTATTTTGGGTTGGAATGGTAATATCAATACATAAGAACAAGTTATGTGATTATTCAAATGAATTTTTTATTTAGTTAAAATTCATTTTGACTTGGAACTAAATTTATGGCTTTTAAAAACAACTCATTTAAATTAAAAGTATTTTGCATAAACTCACTCTTATCGTTATCCAACACAATCATTTTGCCACACTAAAAGTGAATAATTATTTTGATAGTAAGTTTCTGCCAAAAGTTACACGTTATAGCAAATTAAAATTAATCTTAAGAAATTAATAAGCCAAACTTATCACGATAAACTAATTTCTGCAAGAACAAAAAAAATAAAATTAATCTAGTAAAGTTAAGATCAATAATATATTGAACAGAAAAAATGGACTCAATAAGATTGATTAACTAGGCACCTGAGATTGCAAGAACGAAGAGAATAAGAAACGTGAAGAAAGCAACTGAAGTTTTGGCCATGTTTGAGTTGTTACGCAAGCTCAAGAACACTTGTTGCAAGTTTTGTGAAGAGAGGGTTAAGATAATGAGGGGTATTTATAGGAGGAGAAAAAGAATTTTTAAGATAATAATATGTGGAAAAGTAAAAGAAATAATGAAGAAAAAGATCTTAAAATTTCCACACATTTTGTCTTATATGGGCTTCGTGGTTGCATGCATTGTACACATCCAAATAACTTTCATTCATGTCATCTAGAAAAATGTGAATGTTGAAAATGAAGACAAAAAATTGTTAAAAAAATCATCAAACTTTTTACCCATGTTTTACAGTGGCTTTTGTGGACGTATAATATTTTTGTAAGTTCAAATTTCTTTGCTAATATTATTCTGTTATCTTATGTTAGTTTATTGACTTGTGAATGATAAAGAGTTATATAAAAAATATGCATTACAAAGTAATTACTTGATAAAAAATAGATGCACAAATAAGTACAATTTATATAATAAAGAAAAAAAAAATTACATAAATCTCTACACACTTTAATTAGTTTTGAAAGTTTTGAATTTTCAAAATTGTTAACTAAAAATTAAAACCTTTAAAAGGATTGATTTTCATTGATATTTAAAGAAAAAATAATAGTTTTTATGTTAAATTGAAAAATTTGACTCGATTATATTAAATAAAATTAATCTTTAAATTTGTGAAGTATGTAATGTTGATAGCTTATAATGTTTTCACGTGGTAAATATGATGTAGATATGTTAGAAAGAGAGCATGTGACATTAAGGGTGTTCATCGGATCAGATAACGGTTTATTCGGGTTATTCGGATAAGGTTGTTCAGATATGTAAATTTAATACCTTATCTGAAACCCGACCCGATCCGAATTCGAAAATTTTCTATCCGATCTGAATCTATCCGAATAACCTAAAAAACCTGAATAAACTTATTTTTTTCATTCAAATAATCCGAACAACCCGAATATATAGGGTTTATTCGAGTTATTCGGATTATAATTGGATATCCGATCCGAATAAAGAAGATTTTGTATATCTGATATGATCCAAATTCGGAAAGCGGATATCCGATCCGAATCTATCCGAATATCCGAATCTTTAATTCGGATCAGTTTTTCGGGTACGATTGGGATTTTGGATTTTTTTTTTGAATTTCGGGTTATATGAACACCCATATATGACCTATTGTTATTTTTTTATTATATAGTGTATATAGAATTATAGATATTGTTGGATCAGGTTATGCACTTCGCACAACACTTACAACTAATCTTCTACTGAATTGATAGATGCGGAACTTCTATCAATTCTTATCACAAGTATGCTCACAACAAAGATAAAGATTTCACAAAAAATTTCAAGGTTAAAGTATATCTTATTCATGTGTAAGGCATACAAGACTCTTCACTCAAGCACACTTGTTACACATGAACATATTTATACTAGAACCTATAACTATATCCTCATAGGGATACAAGCCTAGACAAAATACTAGAAACAAATTACTGCTAAAACTAGTATACTGTCGTGGCTTAACATGCTAAGCCACATTAATTACAATCAATACAAATAACTCCATTGACTTTTACATTAAATGCCTACAATACAAGAGCTATAAATGTGAAGTAACTTCTGCTTGTCTGATAGAAATCTTTGTCGCTGACTTGCACGAGAATATCTTCTGATTTGATGCCGGTGACAGAAAGCAATTCTGATTCTTTCTTTAAGTGAGGTAGACCTTGGCAGAGAAACGTCTTCGGAAGCTATTGTATCGGAAGCTATAGATGCTGGGAAGGCTTCGAAAGCTTGAGGCTTTGTATGGCTTCCGGAAGGAGACGATCATCCTTCGGAAGCTTCTGTTCTTCCGAGTGTAAAAGACTTGTGTAAAAGAGACTTTTGGTGAGCATCAGACTTATTTGATCTTACAGATATAGATATAGATTTTGTTTTCCCATTAAACTTAGTTTCTATTTATTTATACTACATTTTGTTATATAAGTTTTTTTTATTTCATTCGAGTAATAAGGATTTTTCTAACTTAATATTATATATATATATATATATATATATATATATATATTGATGTAAAATGTTTGATTTCTTATATCTAGTGTTTATCTTACACGTATGACATAATATATAATATGATATATGGTCCCGCTATACAAGTGAAGCAAAGATGAAATCTAAAAAGTAACATAAGATAGTGTTTTGGTTTAGATAATTTTGAATCGAATATGTTTTCATCTCACATGTAGGATAAGTATAATCATGGATTTATCTATCTCTAATAAAATAACGGTGATAAAACTCGGTTAATAGTCCCTAAAGGAAGTCATTATTAAAATCTATCTACTGATTATATTCGTTTTGTGAATTAATACTTTACAATTCTGGTTAATTTTGAGTCACGTAAAGGTATAGCAATTGTCACACCCTTACCACTCGTCATCTGATAATGTCAATGTTAACTCTTTGAGATTTGGAAAATATATTGATGATGTCTCTGAGAGGGAGTGTAACTTTACTTGTAGTGATATTAAAACACACATATTAACTTAAAAGATATTATACAAGGGTTTAAGTTTACTATTACACAACATCAATTATTGTTTACAAATTTAAAACATAACTAAACATCGTAAGTGCATTCTCCGTGATCGTCACTGTTAACGATGAAATTTTTAGATCGAGTTTAAAAGTCAGCATAAAACTAATTAGTTCGTGAGAATGGCTTGATACAATAAAATATCATAAGCAAAGCACTTGATACACATTGACATGAATGGCATAATAATGTGACACATAACTAGTTCCTTTATGACGGATATTGATATGATGTGACATTACCCAAAGGTAAATGTCCTTGACTCATTCATAATGTTTAATTACATTATGCTTATATTGGAAATGGTTTCATGCATTTGCCATCGGGAAGATGCAATACTCCCAGCAAATTCGATGGTTAGCTCGATAGTACTACCTTTAATTTGTTCTCTTATTCGGCCCTACGTGGGATCACATGATACCGTTTGATATATGAGGACTTTTGCTATAACATAAACATACCTTACAAACATCCCATGATATTCAAATTCAAAGCAGTCATACATATATTACCATGCATATCATAAGTTTGGAAAAGTTTTCATAATATTTCCCCGTTGTTTGTAAAAGTTAAAATAAAAATGGTTTTACGAAACTCACCTGGATTGATGTAAAGTCGATAAATTGTGCACGATGTTAGTAGTTTTAGTTCTTGAGTTCCACTTCTGCAGTTGGTTAAAGATTTGCAAGATTTTTATCCTGAATTAGATTTTTCGAATCATTTCTTAATATTCAATGCTAAAGACATGGTAAATCGAGTTGTTGTGCCGATCTTGAATAACATGTGTTCGGAACCGGTTTCATACGATTTTAAGTTACATTGAGTTGTTAAATCATCGATTTCGATCAATTATTGAGTTTCCATAGTGATTGAATTAAAAATTGGTGAGAATTTAACATTCGTATCAAAACCAAACTCTTAATCAACTTTTAGATCAAAATCAGATCACCGGATTGCAAAACGTATCGCAAAACAAAGTTCAGAACGTGAAATCATCAAGAATAGGTTTTAATATTAAAGAATGTGTCACAACCAGATTCTTAATCAAATTCTAGATCGATATCGGGCCATCAGATTGCAAAACATATCACAAAACGGAGTAAGGAACGCGAAATTGATTAAGAATATCATTTTAGATAGAAATCGGATTCCAAAATAGGTATTAAGAATAGGAATTTTTGATAGAAATCGGGTTTCAGAAGTGATGAAGCTGAAATGTGGTCGAATTTGGTTGAATAGGTGCAAAAATGATGACTTGGAAAGTCAAAATTGAGGGTTTTTGATATAATCCAATTTGGGCAGCAAGTTTTAACACCTAAGCCACTCTAGAATGTGCTTTAAACAAATTAGAAGGATCAACTGCTAATGGGATTGCTAATTACTTAATTTTAAAGTTTTCACTATTAATTTCTCTGCTTTTACACGTGTATCTTCAGGAACTGTTATTATTCATAAACCACTATCGTTATGCTGCCATTTACAATCTATTATGTATATAATGTGATTAGGGAGTTTGGGTAGTCAAGAATTTGCCAATTACGTATGCCAAAGTGTGTTTTCGCAATTTGACTTTTTAAAACCTATGGATTTTTTAATTGAGCTATGCTATTGATATACATTGGCTTATTTTGTTAAACGAGTTATATTAATTACATTTTAGCCTTTGAATTTTGGTCATTGTTAGTGAAATTTTGCATAATTCCACAATATTGAGTAATGTTTTCTAGAATTTGTTCCTTATTGAAATTTCATTTCGTATATAAATTTACTCACATGTATATATATTCTATCATAATCACCCTAATTTTGTAATTAACAATATAATTTAGGAAATTATCTTGTGCAAATGAACGAAAATAGTCTTCTCCTGCTAGAAAATTTTTGTCCCGAAATTTGATTGAGACTCATTCTAAATTGACTGTTTATGAAAACATATGAGGATATTTCTTCCTTATACGATCCTCACATTCGCAAGTATATCAGGGCTCATGCTTGGAGTTCTATATAACCTTGACAATTGGTATTCAGCTTCACTTAAGTACCTTGACGTCACGATCCATGACCTCTACATGTTCTTTAGTGGATCGAAGTTAATTTGCCATCAACCAGGATTTCTTCAAGGGGTACAATCAATGATTCATAGATAAACACTTCTTATGCATAACTCTAATCTGTATGCTACCGTTCCAATTATTTTGAAGAATTGGGAATGGTCCAATAAATCTTGGTGAGAGCTTACCTTGTTTCTAGAATCTTAAGATACATTTCCATGTAGATATTTTTAACATAACTTTATCACCAACATATAATTCGAGAGGTCTTCGCCGGTTGTCGGCATAACTCTTTTGACGATTGCATGCTGCTTTAATCCTATCATGAATATATGCAATCTTATCAGAAGCTTCTTGAATGAATTTTGGACCTATAATTTGGCTTTCACATACTTCAGATAAAAGAAAGGGGATCAACATTTACGACCATACAGTGTTTCAATCGGAGCGCATTGTATACAAGTACGGTAGTTTTTGTACGAGAATTCAACAAGTGGGAGGTGTGTATCCCAACTACTACCAAAATACATAACACAACTTTCTAAGCAATTCTTCCGGAGTTTGATTTGTGCGTTAAGTTTTCTCATCTGTTTGTGGATGATGAGCTGTGCTAAGATTGATTTGTGTGCCCAAATAATTTTGAAGATTTTATCGAAATTCACAACATGAATATATTATCTCTATCAAAGATGATTGATATTTGTACTCCATGTTGAGACATAATTTTGTTCACATAAAATATGTCTAGACGATCCATGGGATATTCTTCCAGAATTGGTAAGAAGTGCGCATATTTGGTAAAACAATCAAATATGACCCAAATAGAATCATGATTGTGTGATGTTCTTGGTAATTTTGTAATTAAATCCATAGAGATCTATTCTCATTACTACATGGGAATTTCAAGTTAGGCACTTATTCAAATATTCTACTAAATGCTACTTCATTCCAGGCCACTGGTAAAAGTCCCTAAGGTCTTTGTACATTTTTATCAGCACCAAGATGTACAGAATATCTAGATTTGCGCGCCTCATCAAAAATAATTTGTCCTTTTTCACCGAATGAGGGAACTCATATCCAATCTTTTAAGTACAACATCCTATCAACCTTGGTTTCCAATTGTTTGTCTAATCCTTGTTGCCTTTCCGCAGAGTAATTTGCTACAAATAAGGCTTGTTGTTGTGTCTCATTGATTTGAGGAATCTGACTTGTTCGGGTAATAATTTCCAAGGCTCGCACATATAATGGTTTGATTCGTTTTGCGACTCAAAACGTCAGCAACTATATTTGTCTTACCGGGGTGACAACGAAGTTCATAATCGTAATCCTTCGTAAGTTCCTCGAATCGCTAATGACGCATGTTTGACATCTTTTGAACCAGAATATGTTGAAGACTTTTATGGTTAGTGTATATCATACACTTTGTCCCATATAGATAGTGTCTCCAAATCTTAGGTGCGAATACTACTACACCATGCCTAGATCTTGAGTGGTGTAATTCTTCTCATGTAATTTTAAATATTAAGATGCATAGGAATGACTTTTACATTCTACATTAACACACACCCCAAGGCCTTTACGAGAAGCATCAAAATACACCATGAATGACTTTATCTCTGATAAAGATAGTCGTTTTATGTCAAGGTTTTGGAAAACCCTTCAAAATACCTTGGTCACAAAATTAATATGAGCATGGCCAATCATCCTCAAATAGATGGAAAAACCGAGCGCATCAATTAAAAATTGGAAGAGATGCTCAGAAACTATATGATTGATTTTGATGGTAGTTGGGATATTCATCTTTCGCTCATTGAATTCTCATACAATAAAAGTTATCGTACAAGTATTAAATCTGCGCCATTTGTGGCATCACATGGCTAAAAATGTAGATCTCCAATCTGTTGATATGAATAGGAGAAATCCGAATTATAGAACCTGAATATATTCAAGAACTCATAGATAAGATTGGGTGCATTCGTTGTCAAATGTAGACAGTGCAAGATCGGCAAAAGAGTTATAATGATAATCGAAAACCTTCTTGAATTCCAAGTGGGTGATGAGTTATGTTGGAAGTTTATGTCACACCCCCACCTCTCGTCACCTGAGATGATGTCATTCGTCGTTCTGAGAAGGTTGCGGAAGCAAAGTGGTGATGTCTCAGAGAAGAGGTGTGACTTACTTGATCCGGTATCACAACACACAGATTAACTTTAAAATAAATATATTACGAGGATTTCGTGATCAAAGCCAACATTACAATATATAAACTAAGTTTATTACATTGTTTGATTTATTTAATTACAAGGGTTTGAAGTGCATCCTCACCATTTGTCACTGTCTCCCGGCAAAATGTTTTAGTTTGAAAAGTCAGCACAAAGCTGGTGAGATCGTAAAGTTCAAGTTTAACAATATGATATGATATGTATGTTCTCAAAATGTTCAGTTCCAGATAACCATGGGACCTGTATCTAGTTCCTTTCGGACTGCTCCGTTCTCGTTCTATGAAAATACTACCCGTCGGTAAATATTTTAGTGCATTATTGTCTTAATGTCTATCACTACATTAAGAAGTTCTGGAAACATATATCAAACATTTACACCAAGGGGAGTTGCAAGCTCCCGGCAAATGGGTTGTAAGTCGATAGTACTATCATTGTTTTCTGTTCGGCCCCACATGGGTTCACTAGATACAGTTCAGAAATGAGGACTTTTAAGTTTTGTGATAGGGTTCTGTTCTACAGGCAAAATCCCATGAAATCCACAAGTTCTCAACAAATCACATGAAATCACATTGATAACTGTGACACATATCATATGTTCCATAAAGTTCCACAGTAATACCCCGATGTTTATAAAATATTAAAAAGAAAAGGGGTTGTACGAAACTCACGTGATATCTCACGGGTAGCAGAATATCACACAAACTGGTAATAATAGGATCTGCATTAATTTATGTTAAATTAGTTATTTATGGTTTAACTTACTGATTAGATCTTTCTGAACGTCCAATGTCAAAGACATTGCCTTGAAAGTCATCAAACTGATATTAGGTTTTTAATTAATTATTTTAATTTCGTATCATACAATGTATGATAATGTAGGAACCTATACTGATTCAGGTTCCTAATTGACAGTTGATGACACGTTTAATTAATCAGAATAATCTCAGATTAACCAAATAGTTAATGTTGCTGATTATGGTGCTAAAACAGTTTCTGGATGAATTTATGGCTTAGGAATGATCAATCCTTGTTATTGAATACCCAAATTGTAACATCAGTTCCGGAAACGTCACCGGAACAGTGATATCAAACAGTAACATGAACAGTAATCAGGTACGAACTATATGTTGTTATTGTTCGGACAGTTTCTCATGATGTGGTCAGGACTTCCACACTTGAAGCATGACCGGTTGGTTTGAGTGGTTGGTCGTGGTGCTTGGTTTGGTTGTTGAGCAGGAAAGTTACAATATTTAGCGTAGTGTCCTATTCGGTTACAGTTCAGACAAACAGGACACGGTCCTGTGTGATGGAATGGGCACTTGTTGCATTTGGGCGCCTGCCTAGTGTAAACTTTCCTCTCAGGAACAATTGCACCGATCATCGAATGATTCCAGAATTCCTCCTGGAGCTTTTGAATCTCAGTAATTGGGCAATACTCTGACATAATCACGGTTTTGAAATCATTCCAGCCCATTGAATCAACTGTAGCTGAGCCCAAAGTTTTAGCCTGGGTATTCCACCAGGTTAAAGCTAATTCTTTAAGAGAACAAGCAGCATAAGACACCTTATGCTCCGCCAAACATTGGTTGATCTTAAGTTTTGTTTCCATCTCCAAAATCCACCTTATGAGTCCAGCCGCTCCTTCTTTGCCCGTAAAAGTAGGAGGGTTGCAAGAAGCAAAGTACTTGTAAGTACATCCTTGCTGTGGTGGATCAGGAGCAGTTGTTTTTGTGGTTGTTGCACCGGTGGTATTTTGAGTTTCTACGTGGCCACCAGTAGCATTATGTTCCATATGATGGTGGTCCCCACCAGAACCCGTCGTGAGTCGTGACATGTGGTTGGTGTTGTGTCAAAACACCACAAGCTGATAGTTGTTCTCTTACTATTCGTGCTATCATCGCTTCATTAGTTCAAATCCACTTGCACCTGCAAGTGGAATCGGGTTCACATCAGGGTACACAGGTGAAACAATATTCGTTTCTAAATTTTCAGGTCGAACCACATTTGTTTCCGGATGGATCTGTGGATCCGGATTAAGTTCTACATTCACAGGTGGGACTTGATTCTGCTCAGGGTTAGTAATGTTCTTGGTAGCTTTCTTAGCTGGTCGACCTCTTTTAGGGGCCATTATTCTGCTCACATGCAGACAAACTCAGGTTAGTTCAAGAACATTAAATATATAACCTGTTTAATCACATAAATTCAATCATATTTAGTCATATTAACAAATTTATGTTGAAATATGATTATAAGAAACATAGTATAACTATATTGAAAAGATCCAGATATGTTCTCAGTACACAGTAATCATATAGATGTTGTAGTTATACTTAGTCCTGTTATTTCAAAAACATGTTAGAGTATTACATAGCTCACAGCATTGTAATATAGATATGTTGTTACACATGTTTTTGATATATTATCATACAGGAAAATAGATATGTTCTCATAGTTCTGTGATACATTGCCATACAGACAATAGATATGTTCTCACACAAAAATGTTCTCATAGTTCTCTGATACATTGCTATATAGACAATATATATGTTCTCACAAAAAAATGTTCTCATAGTTCTGTGATACATTGCCATACAGACAATAGATATGTTCTCACACAAAAATGTTCTCATAGCTCTGTGATGCATTGCCATACAGACAATAGATATGTTCTCATACAAGTTCGATATTAATATATCGTTCATACATTCACACACAAACAAATATCCAAAAACAACCATTTTATTACTATGATATAAGTTTTGTACAACCATAAAGTTTTCAATACAAGGACTGCCAGAAAACCGTAACATCAACACTAACTACCGAGGATCTATTTCACAATCAAAACATCCCCTCTACATCACATACCAACAACCTATCCGTCTATATAGATGATATCCCAAAAGAACTACTTGAACATACTCATTGTAAGAAATACGATAAGCAGGAAAACATCATAGCTACGGCTGCCATAACTACAGCCAACACGATCATCCTGGTCCCAAAACTGACCATCCCAAACCAATCCAAAAAATCTCTCACCCTCACTACCCCTGCTCTCAGCACCTCAACCTTCTGCCAGAACGCAGCAATGAGCATCTGCCTCCAAGTCCTTCACAGACGCTCCTCTACTGTAACCCTCCATGCTCATGTATCCGTGTCTAATGTGTTCACCTGATCCATAAGTGTCACACCCCCAAATTCCCACTTGTGGTGTTAGTCCACGTGGGTGTGACGTGCCAAGAATCACAGCTCATAGTTATATAGAACACCACTATATGCGTTTTCAAAGTACATTGTCTGACATAAATACAACCATATAGTTTTAAATAGATAAGCAGCGAAAAATACAATGTTTGTGCAACGGAAAATAACAAGTTAAAATATGCAGCGGAAATACAATTGTCAGACACTACATTGTAATAATACAAATCTTAAGTCGAAATTATTTGATCAAAGCGACATGACAAAAATAAATGCAATCCTATGCTCATGCCCTTAAGTGTGCATCGTGTTCCATACGCAGCTAATCACCTGAGAATACAAGTTTAAGAAAAAGTGTCAACACAATGGTTGGTGAGTTCACAGGTTTTAATAAACATAGGTAGTAATCAGAAAATCGTGTGTCATATTGTTTATTAAATGTTAGTCCCGAGCCCTAGGCTCCAAATGTCAGTGTGTCACTACCGAAACTAGACTTGTTAGTCCTTGCCTCCGCTTTGTCTCGTAATAACATAGGAAGATAGGTCGAGATTTCACGTGTTATGACCTCCAGTCAACATTTTCACCACGCGGGGCTCGTCACACCTAAATAGATCTATTCAAACTCACCTCGTTGTTTATACATTAACGGTAAGACTTTGCGAGGGCTTAATTACGATACAACACTTATGTTTGTCTAATAAACCAGCATACACAATTTGTTTGTACAAGTATAAATGTTTGACTCAGTTCAACAAGTATTCTCCCCTATTTGAAAAGTTTATCAACGAGTTAAAGAGGGGCCGTAAACTGACCTTAGTGTGCAATTAACAGAATGCGTAAGCTCCTCAAATAGTAAGCGCGTCGGTCACTCGCAACGTATATCGTATACCGTTCGTGAGTTTGTGTAAGTGACCGTGTTCGTGTTCGTGCTAGTGCTCGCGTTGGTGCCAACAACCCTTGGTTGTTTATGTTTGTCCGTGTCAGTCCACAATGACCGTGTTTGACTATGTTGGTCCATAATGACCATTTTTGACTGTGTTTGACCAATGTTGACCGTCTCAAGTCAACGACCCGTTGGTGAACCGTGTGACGGTTTGTGTATTGTGTAGCAATCGTATAAGTGCTCGTCGTGTGCAAAACGCGTAAGTCGCGTCTATGGACAACTTACTAATTATAGTAAGTTTCCATTTATGGAAAGTTTCACAAAGCATAACGGTTTTTAGAGTTCTAGCATGCTCATTAGTCTTACGTGATCATGTTAACACATAGCACGTCATCATACGATATTACATAAGTCATTTACATCATGTTTGCACATAGATGTTTCCTAAAATGGAAAGTTTCCAATTCTAGCATACGTGATATCGGAAACCATCTAACTTAGCATTCAATCATCATATTACATCATGTTAAGCCATTTAGCATGCTCAAACCGTTCATATCATTTCTAAATCGATAACTCGTAACATAAAGTTACTAAAAATAGTAACTTTGACATAAATATACCAAATGATCATCCTAACCATTTCTAGTTCATTTTTATACCGTATATCATCATAATAAGCCATTTAACATCCTTTAAACATACCAACATAGCCCAAATCATTTCCTATCATTATTTTGCCCCGAAAAGTTACTAAATATAGTAACTATGTCGAAAATGACCATAACCACATCACAATCACATTCCTAAGTTTCTAATCATCATAATTAGACATGTAACATCATCTAGACATGCTCAAATGTCCAAATTCACCATTTAACAATCTTTGGTCCATAAAAGTTACTATAAATAGTAACTTTGCTAAGAATGTCCATATTCAATATCCAAATCACATTCTATGCATCAATATCATCCTAATATCATTCTAATGGTTGATCCACATACATGCATGTCACTAATATCATCCATAACACCATTTTGTGACTAAAAAGTTACTATAAATGGAAAGTTCATCAAAATCACATTTTTAAACCATTTTAACAACATCCAAACATGTAGATCATCACCACTAACATCCATAATCATATAACATCATTCAAGATAATCTAAAATGCCTTAGATCATACATGCATGTCGAGATTTCATCATTTCATGACCAAAACAAGTACTTTAAAGACACACATCATCATAGATCATCACTAATCATCATTCAAGCATCATAGATCATCAAGAAACACATCTAAACTAACAAACCCAGATTCAAAGTTCGTGCATGTGCATTCTATGAGCTTGCATGCGGGTTTTACCCAATGCATGTGAGTGTAGAAGTGAGAAATGGGCATTTTAGCCATGAGAGACGTAAGAACTACCTTCCAAGCCTCTTGAATCTCTGAGATGATGCTTCTTCAGCTTCTGGAACTCCTGGCTCATGGGTTTTGACAAGAACAAGAAGATGGTGGTGGTGGATGGTGTTCTAGAGGTCCTCCTTCAATGTGCCTAAGCTTCCCAATAGCTTCATGGGGTGTAAAAATGGTTTCCAAGGAAGTTTACAGGTGATTTGGGGAAGAAGAAGTCGAGAGAAAGCGTGCTTGGCCGATCAAAATGATTATAGGTAGAGTAGGATGTGATTTTTCTTGGTTAAATAAAGATATTGTCGACAGGACGGCGTCGCGTACCGCGATGGGGGCAAAGAAAATGCTTCGCGACACGCGAAGAGATTCGGGAGTCAACTCTCCGCGCCGCATGTCGCGCACCGCGACAGTGTCTCTTGTTGGGGCATCGCGTACCGCGATGGGCCCCAGAAGAGCCCAATAAGCCTAGTTTAATGGGTTTGATCCGTTCGTCGTCGTTTTCACGCTTCCGAACTATCGTTTGGCCTCGTTTGAACTTCCAAGTTCAGTGTGTGAGTGTTTCGTGAGGTTTCGAGTGTTGTGTTTCACAATGTGCTAGACGTTCACCAACGTTCGTGTATTTTGACACGTGTGTGCTGTTTGCCGATAATTCATCGAATTTTCTTGTCATGTGTCGATGTTCGTACTGTCGTGCCATGTGTCACACTAAATTAAACTAATTCTAGTGCCATGTGTACAAATAGTATTTAAATAAACATTTAAATAAAATAAAAGCTGATCTGGAAATTACGGGGTGTCACATCCTCCCCTAGTTAGAAAGAATTTCGTCCCGAAATTCAACTCGTGTTGCCATTGTTTGTGTGTTCCGCGAACAGGTGTGGGTACTTTTGTTTCATCTTGTCTTCACGTTCCCACGTGAATTCCGGTCCTCGGCGCGAATTCCATCGCACCTTTACAATTGGTATCTTGCTGAGTTTGAGTTTCTTGGTTTCCCGGTCCATAATCTCAACCGGTTCCTCAACGAAGTTCAATTGTTCGTCGATCTGTATCTCCTCAAGAGGAATAACAAGTGTCTCATTAGACAGGCACTTCTTGAGGATTGAGATATGAAATACGTTGTGCACGCTGCTCAGTTCGTTCGGCAGGTTTAACTCGTAGGCCACAGGGCCTATACGTTTCTAATTTCGAAAGGTCCAATGAAACGAGGGTTCAATTTTCCTCGTTTGCCAAACCGAATGACTCCCTTCCAAGGCGAGACCTTGAGTAACACTCTGTCTCCAACTTGGAATTCTAACGGTTTGCGTCTTTTGTCAGCATAGCTTTTCTGTCTGTCCCTGGCTGCTGCCATTCGTTTGCGTATCTGCACGATCTTCTCGGTCGTTTCGTGCACAAGCTCTGGGCCGGTCTGTTGGCTATCTCCAACTTCCGCCCAGCAGATGGGTGATCGACCCTTACGTCCGTAAAGTGCCTCGAATGGTGCAGCTTGTATACTCGTGTGGTAGCTGTTGTTTTATGAGAACTCAACCAACGGTATGTGAGTCTCCCAGCTACTGCCAAAGTCAATAACACATGCTCGGAGCATGTCTTCCAGCGTTTGTATAGTTCATTTGCTCTGCCCTTCAGTCTGCGGGTGGTAAGCGGTACTCATGTCCAATCTCGTGCCTGATGCCTTATGCAAGGACTTCCAGAAATGCGACGTGAATCGACTGTCGCGGTCAGAGATGATTGAGATTGGTACCCCGTGTCGAGTAACCACTTCCTTTAGATACATACGAGTGAGCTTGTCCAACTTGTCAGTCTCCTTGATGGGTAGAAAATGTGCAGACTTCGTTAATCGATCTACGGTAACCCAGATGGTATCGCAACCACTTGCCGTCCTAGGCAGTTTAGTGATGAAGTCCATGGAAATTTGTTCCCATTTCCACATAGGTATGTCAGGTTGTTGAAGTAGACTTGACGGCTTCTGGTACTCAACCTTGACTTTTGAGCACTTCAGACACTTACCTACGTAAGTTGCTATTTCAGCTTTCATGTTTGGCCACCAATAAGTTGTCTTCAGGTCATGACACATCTTGTCAGATCCCAGATGTACCGAATACCGGCTCTTGTGTGCTTCATCCATCACCACATTCCTTAGTCCCCCGTGGTGTGGGATCCAGATTCGATCCTTAATATAGCATGCTCCGTCGGTCTTTACCTCTAATTTTTTATCCATGCCACGCAAGGACTCCTGAGTGAGGTTCTCGACCTTCAAAGCTTCCTGTTGGGCGTTCCGGATCTGTTGTGGCAATTCGGAATGAATTGTGAGCTGTAGGGCACGCACGCGTTTCGTTGTTTCCTTCCGGATCAACGCGTCGGCCACTACGTTTGCTTTGCCAGGATGGTACTTGATAGCGTAATCGTAATCGCCTATAAGCTCAACCCATCTTCGTTGTCTCATGTTCAACTCTTTCCGGTCGAAGATATGTTGTAGGCTCTTATGATCATTGAAAATAGTACACTTCGTGCCGTATAAGTAATGTCGCCAAGTCTTCAGAGCAAACACCTCGGCTCCCAACTCGAGATCATGAGTTGGAGTAATTTTTCTCGTGTATCCTCAGTTGTCGTGATGCGTAAGCTATAACTTTCTCGCGTTGCATCAGCACGCAACCGAGTCCTTGTTTCGAGGTGTCACAACACACTACGAAGTCATTACATCCTTCTGGCAAGGATAGGATTGGTGTAGTGCATAATTTCTGCTTCAACAAGTTGAAAGCAGCTTCTTGTTTGTCTCTCCATTCGAACTTCTTGTCTTTGCGAGTTAGAGATGTCAGTGATTGAGCGATCTTTGAAAATCCTTCGATGAATCGTCTGTAGTACTCGGTCAGTCCTAGGAATCGTCGCACCTCGGTTGAAGTCTTGGGTGCTTCCCAGTTTTTGATGGCTTCAGTCTTGGCTGGGTTTACATGTATCCCTTTCTCATTAACCACATGTCCAAGAAATTGGACTTTGCGAATCCAAAAGTCACATTTGGAAAACTTCGCGTACAATTGTTCGTCTCTCAATGATTTCAAGACTAACCTTAGACGTTCAGCATGTTCCTCCTGATTCTGAGAGTAGATTAGGATATCGTCAATGAACACTATTACGAATTTATCTAGATAAGGCTTGCACACTCTATTCTTGAGATCCATGAATACTGCTGGTGCGTTGGTCAGTCCGAAGGGCATGACCAAAAAATTCGTAGTGTCCGTATCGGGTTCTAAATGCAGTCTTAGGAATATCATATTCATGTATCCCTAGTTGATGGTAACCCGATCTTAAATCGATCTTTGAATAGTTACTTGACCCTTGCAACTGACCAAACAAATCGTCTATTCGTGGTAGCGGGTATTGATTTTTGATCGTTACCTTGTTCAGGTCCCTGTAGTCGATGCACATACGGAATGATCTGTCTTTCTTTTTCACGATAAAGACCGGTGCTCCCTAATGCGAGAAGCTCGGTCTGATAAATCCCTTGTCTAACAGTTCCTGCAACTGGTCAGACAGTTCTTGCATCTCCGTTGGTGCTAGTCGGTATGGAGCTTTAGCGACCGGTGCTGTTCCTAGTGTGAGGTCTATTCGGAACTCAATTTGTCACTTCGGTGGTAGTCCAGGTAAATCCTCGGGAAATACTTCAGGGAAATTTTGGACTACAACTATGTCCTCGATCTTCTTTTCAACCTTTGGTTGCTCAGTGATAAGGGCTAGTTATCGCAGAGTATCCCTTCTGCAGATACTTGCTCGCCTACATACAGGATATGATGTTCAATGGTATTCTACGTCGTTCTCCCTGGATCGAGAGTTGTTCTCCGTCTTGCACCGTCGCTCGCACGATCTTCTTGTTACATACAATCTCAGCTTGGTTTGCAGATAGCCAGTCCGTTCCAAAGACTTCATCGAACCTCCCGAGAGTCACCAACATTAAATCGATTTCGGGCTCGTGATCCACCAAAACCATGACGCATCCTCGGAAAACGTGTTGCGTTTCGATCAGCTTGCCGTCAGCTAACTTTATGGCATACTTATAATCTAGTGGTGTTGAGGTAACATCAAGCAATTTACTAAATTCACTAGATACAAAGCTCCTATCGGCTTTGGTGTCAAATAATACGCTTGCATATTTAAGGAACGTATTGGTTATGATGTTGGGATCCTCTTTAGCTTTTTTGGATTCGAATACGAATGCCTTACCCCTTGCAGCATTGCTTCCTGCATTCTTGTTTTGTGGACAGTCTCGGCGTATGTGGCCAGGCTTGCCGCAGATGAAGCATCCCCTTTGTGGTGTCACTTTACTTGTGTTTGACTTCGGGTTGGCACGACACTCCCTCGTAATATGTCCATTTCTCCCACATTTAGTACACTTGATCCTATTGCATGGGCCAAAGTGATGGTATGGGCAATTGTTGCACTTGGGGTAGTTACCTTGGTATACTTTCTTGCCTTGAGCATCAGATTGAGTGGCAGTAAAGACTTTTGTTGGTGCGGGGAAATGCTGGGTTGATTATTGTGGTGAGAAGGTCCTGTTGTTGCTTAGCTCCCACTTCTGCTTGGTCCCTTGGGGCTTCAGGTGTTAACCCCTCTTGGGTATCTTACCCTGTGCTACCGCTTGGTCAGTCAAACAATGAGCCAAACAAATAGTGGGTTGAATGAGTGTGGGGTCTTCCGTGGTAACTAGGCTTTGGATCTGTTCAGGTAATCCACTGATGTATTTTTCAATCTTGTTGTATTCTGGGGTCACCATTTCTGGATACAGTTTACACATCTCGTGGAATAGAGCGGTGTATTGTTCGATCTCGGATCCCTCCACTTTGTGAATCCAAAACCCCTCCAGTTGTTTGATTTTGTTCTGAGGACAATATTCTTCCTTCAACATCTTGACGAAGTTTTCCCATGGGATTGAGTTAGCAGTCTCCAGACTTAGTATCTGAACGTGCGAATTCCACCAAGTGAGTGCATGTCCTTCCAAAGTTCCGGTAGCAACTTTTACTTTATTCTCTTCAGAACACCCGCTCATGCAGAAGATTGACTCAACCTCCTTAATCCATCGGAGCAGTCCTACCGCTCCTTCCGATCCCTTGAATATATGAGGATGGTAGCTAATGAAGGTTCTGAATGAACATCCCTTTGAGTTTTTGTTGTGAGTCTCGTTGCTTGTTTCACTATTTAAGCGTGCAGTCTCGTAATCCGCAATGGCTTTTCTAACCCGTTGTTCTACCATAGCTTCGATAGCCGCAGAACTGATTGATAGGTTGTCTGTACGCACATACGTTCCTCGACCAGCCATTCGCAGTATCTATATACAATAGATATTGTATCACCAACCGTTAGAGATAGTTGTGTGTTAGCATGTGCAGAAGGAAAATTTATCATTTTCTCCAAAAGTACAATAATAAATTTCATAAGATTACTATTACCAAAGTGATTCTATGAGCACAGCTCGCTCATGTAGTGTTCTAGCAATACTAACTACAATGGGGAAATAAACTACTCGGCGTAAGTAGCGGAGTTCGGATCTCCACTAGTAGCGGTGTGTTACCCAGTTTCCCTAATGGCTGTAGCTTTCCATCTGAATTTGCTAGAATTCGTATGTACCCATAAATTCACGATTACGTTGGCCACCATAATCGTCAATTTATCTTACACAGTCATTCTAGTTCCTTCAATCTGAAGCTAGTGATCATAGTAGTGCTCGAGGTTCATTTTCGGAGTTCTGTCACTAAAGTTCCAGTTCGCAAGTGTACGTCAGGTGACTGGGTTTATGCTCAAGGATGGAGATTTGGGAAAAGCGTTCGATTCGAGTTAGATCGTTCTAGTGTAGTCTTCTTCAGAACATTGAAGAGTTCCCTTCAGCCTCGTGCTCGTCCTTTCACTAATCCCATCTCACAGTTCTCAAGCGTAGTCGGATGTGGATACCCGCTAAGGGTTCCAAAGGTATGCTCGTAGGTATCCGATAAAATCACAAAGCATATTGCTAAACTATGCACATAATGTGCTGTGCGAAACTAGTGTAGTGTCAAATGTTGAGCAATGGCTATAGTCTAAGTTTACTACATGCAAACCTAGTTCTCTATAACCAAGGCTCTGATACTAGTCTGTCACACCCCTAAATTCTCACTTGTGGTGTTAGTCCACGTGGGTGTGACGTGGCCAGAATCACAGCTCATAGTTATATAGAACACCTCTATATGCGTTTTCAAAGTACGTTGTCTGACATAAATACAACCATATAGTTTTAAATAGATAAGCAGCGGAAAATACAATGTTTGTGCAGCGGAAAATAACAAGTTAAAATATGAAGCGGAAATACAATTGTCGGACACTACATTGTAATAATACAAATCTTAAGTCGAAATTGTTTGATCAAAGTGACATGACAAAAAAAATGCAATCCTATGCTCATGCCCTTAAGTGTGCATCCTGTTCCATACGCAGCTAATCACCTGAGAATACAAGTTTAAGAAAAAGTGTCAACACAATGGTTGGTGAGTTCACAGGTTTTAATAAACATAGGTAATAATCAGTAAATCGTGTGTCATACTGTTTATTAAATGTTAGTCCCGAGCCCTAGGCTCCAAATGTCAGTGCGTCACTACCAAAACTAGACTTGTTACTCCTTGCCTCCGCTATGTCTCGTAATAACATAGCAAGATAGGTCGAGATTTCACGTGTTATGACCTCCAGTCAACATTTTCGCCACGCGGGGCTCGTCACACCCAAATAGATCTATTCAAACTCACCTCGTTGTTTATACATTAACGGTAAGACTTTGCGAGGGCTTAATTACGATACAACACTTATGTTTGTCTAATAAACCAGCATACACAATTTGTTTGTACAAGTATAAATGTTTGACTCAGTTCAACAAGTATTCTCCCCCTATTTGAAAAGTTTATCAAAGAGTTAAAGAGGGGCCGTAAACTGACCTTAGTGTGCAAGTAACAGAATGCGTAAGCTCCTCAAATAGTAAGCGCGTCGGTCACTGGCAACCTATATCTTATACTGTTCGTGAGTTTGTGTAAGTGACCGTGTTTGTGTTCGTGCTAGTGGTCGTGTTGGTGCCAACAACCCTTGGTTGTTCATGTTTGTCCCTGTCAGTCCACAATGACCGTGTTTGACTATGTTGGTCCGTAATGACCGTGTTTGACTGTGTTTGACCAATGTTGACCGTCTCAAGTCAACCACCCGTTGGTGAACCGTGTGACGGTTTGTGTATTGTGTAGCAATCGTATAAGTGCTCGTCTTGTGCAAAACGCGTAAGTCGCGTCTATGGAAAACTTACTAATTATAGTAAGTTTCCATTTATGGAAAGTTTCACAAAGCATAACGGTTTTCAGAGTTCTAGCATGCTCATTAGTCCTACGTGATCATGTTAACACATAGCACGTCATCATACGATATTACATAAGTCATTTACATCATGTTTGCACATAGAAGTTTCCTAAAATGGAAAGTTTCCAATTCTAGCATACGTGATATCGGAAACCATCTAACTTAGCATTCAATCATCATATTACATCATGTTAAACCATTTAGCATGCTCAAACCGTTCATATCATTTCTAAATAGATAACTCGTAACATAAAGTTACTAAAAATAGTAACTTTGACATAAATATACCAAATGATCATCCTAATTATCATAATAAGCCATTTAACATCCTTTAAACATACCAACATAGCCCAAATCATTTCCTATCATTATTTTGGCCCGAAAAGTTACTAAATATAGTAACTATGTCGAAAATGACCATAACCACATCACAATCACATTCCTAAGTTTCTAATCATCATAATAAGACATGTAACATCATCTAGACATGCTCAAATGTCCAAATTCACCATTTAACAATCTTTGGTCCATAAAAGTTACTATAAATAGTAACTTTGCTAAGAATGTCCATATTCAATATCCAAATCACATTCTATGCATCAATATCATCCTAATATCATTCTAATGGTTGATCCACATACATGCATGTCACTAATATCATCCATAACACCATTTTGTGACTAAAAAGTTACTATAAATGGAAAGTTCATCAAAATCACATTTTTAAACCAATTTAACAACATCCAAACATGTAGATCATCACCACTAACATCCATAATCATATAACATCATTCAAGATAATCTAAAATGCCTTAGATCATACATGCATGTCGAGATTTCATCATTTCATGACCAAAACAAGTACTTTAAAGACACACATCATCATAGATCATCACTAATCATCATTCAAGCATCATAGATCATCAAGAAACACATCTAAACTAACAAACCCTGATTCAAAGTTCGTGCATGTGCATTCTATGAGCTTGCATGCGGGTTTTACCCAATGCATGTGAGTGTAGAAGTGAGAAATGGGCATTTTAGCCATGAGAGATGTAAGAACTACCTTCCAAGCCTCTTGAATCTCTGAGATGATGCTTCTTCAGCTTCTGGAACTCCTGGTTCGTGGGTTTTGACAAGAACAAGAAGATGGTGGTGGTGGATGGTGTTCTAGAGGTCCTCCTTTAATGTGCCTAAGCTTCCCAATAGCTTCATGGGGTGTAAAAATGGCTTCCAAGGAAGTTTACAGGTGATTTGGGGAAGAAGAAGTCGAGAGAAAGCGTGCTTGGCCGATCAAAATGATTATAGGTAGAGTAGGATGTGATTTTTCTTGGTTAAATAAAGATATTGTCGACAGGACGGTGTCGCGTACCGCGATGGGGGCAAAGAAGATGCTTCGCGACACGCGAAGAGATTCGGGAGTCAGCTCCCCGCGCCGCATGTCGCGCACGACGACAGTGTCTCTTGTTGGGGCATCGCGTACCCCGATGGGCCCCTGAAGAGCCCAATAAGCCTAGTTTAATGGGTTTGATCCGTTCGTCGTCGTTTTCACGCTTTCGAACTATCGTTTGGCCTCGTTTGAACTTCCAAGTTCAGTGTGTGAGTGTTTCGTGAGGTTTCGAGTGTTGTGTTTCACAATGTGCTAGACGTTCACCAACGTTCGTGTATTTTGACACGTGTGTGCTGTTTGCCGATAATTCATCGAATTATCTTGTCATGTGTCGGTGTTCGTACTGTCGTGCCACGTGTCACACTAAATTAAACTAATTCTAGTGCCATGTGTACAAATAGTATTTAAATAAACATTTAAATAAAATAAAAGCTGACCTGGAAATTATGGGGTGTCACAATAAGGGTCAGATGAGAAGTAAGAATCTCCAGTACTGTCATACGGGTATCCTCATTAGTGGCGTGCTGCTGCTGTAACTCTTGCCTCACCCATAGCAGATCCTGGGAGACCTGCTGTAGCTGGGCTCTAATCTCTGCCTGATGGGATGATTCTCCCATCTCATGTATCTTCGGAGGCTCGTCTCTCGGTGCCAACTGGTGCCTAGGAGGCAATCCAGTGGTCTTGTGGGCATGACCCCGCATCCGTCTGAAGCCATCCCACTCGGGGAATCTCTGTGGAGATGAGCTCTGTGGAGACGAGCTCTGTCGTCTATCCGGATGGCGCTGGTGGTGGAGTAACTGGTACTGGTGCTGATGGTGTGTGAGGCACTACAGGTACCACCTGAGATGCTGCGGACGAAGTCTCAGATGGGTCCGAGTCTGACCCATAACTCAAACTAGGAGTATCATCTAATATAACATATGGGAATCGCTGGTAGATATACCTCTCACCCAGATTGGCCATCGCTGTATACACCAAAAATTTTAAATCAGTACCATCAGATAAATATTGAATAATAATATTCAACATAAACATGATATGACATCTTTTCCTATCTTAAAGCAGCTCCTCGTCCTTATAGTTGTTATTGTTCTGCTCGCATTGAAATTCACTAGAATGCACACGTGTTGCGAATTTCAATTATGCTGGCCACTCATAACTGGAATTCGTACCACCTGATTATCCTGGCTTAATTCAAAACAAGTTTTGTTCATTAGTTATGTTCGGTGCTCTCTGTGTCGCTATACGAGCCTATGGTTATAATCTAGGTTTCTAAGTCCACCTAAATTCTATAACCTGTGGCTCTGGTACCACCCTGTGACATCCCCACCTCTCGTCACCTGAGACGATGTCATTCGTCGTTCTGAGAAGGTTGCGGAAGCAAAGTGGTGATGTCTTAGAGATGAGGTGTGACTTACTTGATCCGGTATCACAACACACAGATTAACTTTAAAATAAATATATTATGAGGATTTCGTGATCAAAACCAACATTACAATATATAAACTAAGTTTATTACATTGTTTGATTTATTTAATTACAAGGGTTTGAAGTGCATCCTCACCGTTTGTCACTGTCTCTCGGCAAAATGTTTTAGTTTGAAAAGTCAGCACAAAGCAGGTGAGATCGTAAAGTTCAAGTTCAACAATATGATATGATATGTATGCTCTCAAAATGTTCAGTTCCAGATAACCATGGGACTGTATCTAGTTCCTTTCGGACTGCTTCGTTCTCGTTCTATGAAAATACTACCCGTTGGTAAATATTTTAGTGCTTTATTGTCTTAATGTCTATCACTACATTAAGAAGTTCTGGAAACAAATATCAAACATTTACACCAAGGGGAGTTGCAAGCTCCCTGCAAATGGGTTGTCAGCCGATAGTACTATTATTGTTTTCTGTTCGGCCCCACATGGGTTCACTAGATACAGTTCGGAAATGAGGACTTTTAAGTTATGTGATAGGGTTCTGTTCTACAGGAAAAATCCCATGAAATCCACAAGTTCTCAACAAATCACATGATATCACATAGATAACAGTGACACATATCATATGTTCCAGAAAGTTCCACAGTAATACCCCGATGTTTATAAAATATTAAAAAGAAAAGGGGTTGTACGAAACTCACGTGATATCTCACTGGTAGCAGTATATCACACTAACAGGTAATAATAGGATGATTCTGCATTAATTTATGTTAAATTACTTATTCATGGTTTAACTTACTGATTAGATCTTTCTAAACGTCCAATGTCAAAGACATTGCCTTGAAAGTCATCAAACTGATATTAGATTTTTAATTAATTATTTTAATGTCGTATCATACAATGTATGATATACGGATTCAAGTTCCTAATTGACAGTTGATGACACGTTTGATTAATCAGAATAATCTCAGATTAACCAAATAGTTAATATTGTTGATTATGGTGCTAAAACAGTTTCTGGATGTATTTATGGCTTAGGATTGATCAATCCATGTTATTGAATACCCAAATTGTAACATCAGTGCCGGAAACGTCACCAGAGCAGTGATCTCAAACAGTAACATGAACAGTAATCAGGTACGAACTATATGTATTTCAGTGTGATTCATATTCATATCATATATCATTATCCGTTTGTGTTACCAAACAGTGAATTCAGAATCATTTCAGAGAAACAGAACTCAGAAAACATGGTTCATCAGTCAGATAATTATCTGGCGTTACAGAACCATCATGTGATTTTGTTAGGATTTTATTACGTATAAACGTATGTGAGGCTTTACAAAACAAAACAACACGGATGTCGTTTCATGAATGCAAAATCGACAGATTATTCGTATAGGTGACGATCTGTAAGAATACATCTGAAAGTTTAACGTTCTGAATGATATCCGATAATTAGAAAACTGTATTGAAAAGTATAGTTAGCGTTGTGTTCGTAAGGGTGACGATTCGAACGAATACGCCCGACGACTGTACGATTCGATTTTAAACAGTAAATTTAATATTTCTGAAAATCTAAAATAGACGGAAGATATTTAGTTAATTTACTAGGAATAACGCCTAAAATAATTTTATAAATCTTATTTAAAGACCGAGTCGTTTCGTTACGAAAACCACGAAGAACCGACATTTTACGCTTAACCGAGCGGAGCCGAACAAACCCGAGTAGGTTGAAGCCTTTAATATGGCATTAATTGCCATAACCATCACCACCAACCTCTCTCTCTCTCAAGAATTTCGTCACTCTCTTTAGCATCTCTCTCTCTACCTTCTCTCTACAAGAACTCATCCAAATCTCCACCATTTCAAGCATTCTTGGTGTCAAAACGACCATCACACCACGTAGATCAAGAAAGTACAAGATATTTAAGCTTTCATCCATCGATTCTGAGGTAAATCTCAAGTTTATATTCGGTTTTAGTGTGTATCACGAACCCTTTAGTTATTGTTGTTTTAACCAGATTAGACACTTAGTAACATGGAGATGAACTAGTTAAACGATTGGGAAACTTTAGAAACAATTTGTAGTTGCTATAGCTCGAAGATAAGTAGGAAGATCAGCCATGGCTGACTGGTTTGCGAACAAGAGTGCAGGTCAGCGAACCTTCGCATGGCCGAACCTGCATGCATAGCCGAACACTTCTACATGGCCGAACCTCCACCAGTTTGGGCAACCTGAGCTGTCAACGAACATAGAGGTTTTGCTGAACCATGGACCACGAACCCTCCTCAGCAGAACCTTGTCGACCTGCGAACCGGGAACCACCGAACCATGGGCCAGGCGAACCCTAGGAACCACGAACCCCATGCTGACCGAACCTGTGACCACAGCCAAACCTATAGACGAACCAGCTGAATATGAACCTCTTATGGCCGAACCTTAAAGGTTCACCGAACCTGTGGATGTTACCAATAGGTTCGCTGCCTTCATGGCTGTTGAACCTAAGTATTATCGAAATCCATATTATTTCCAACGTGCATGGATTTAATCACGTATGTGTGTGTGCATGAGAAACATTTAAGGCCCATTTTAATGAAAAAGGGTAAATAAGGCGATTGGGTTAGGTTTTCTATAACAAGTGTTTTCTTTAAACACACTAACAACTCAACATTAGGGGTAACCTTTATTTAAATAGGTAAACACCTTTGTTGCTTTAGTTGGGAAATCATTATGAACTCATGTGGATCGAAACAAAAGCCTAAAAGATGGAGTGTGAAGTAAATTATTAACACTTAAACTTTAGGAAAAGCTTAATACGGGTAACTAACCTAGATGAGTTAATTATCTACGTTGTATTATTCAGGGATATTGAGTTGTGATCGTTTGAAAATCAAAGGCAAACAATGGGCCTAGGTTGGCCCAATGGGCTTAACCCAAGCCCATCATGATAATCACATTAATGATTCTTTTGAAGTTAATTGTGTTTAATAAAAGAAAATGATTTTGACCTAACATTTGACTTAAAATGAATTAAATTATAAATGTTTTAATTAAAGGCTTGTTATGATTAAATTGTTGGGATACGGGTTGCAAATGGGTACTTAAGTTAGAATAGTTAGATGACTTCATAGAAGCACATTAGGAATATAGGACACTTAGTTGCACACCGAGACCAAACCGTAGATACGACTACTAATACGTGTCCTTATCGAATTCGAATTCTTTTAAAATAACTCAAGAACTGAAGATACATAGTCTACAAACAAAGAGCGCGCATTTTGTGGTAGTACAGTACAGAGCAACACAGGTGAGTTCATTGCCCCTTTTCTAAACATTTTTGTTTTCAAACGCGGGGCTGAGAAGCATGTGTAAATTATTTTCTTAAGATTATATTTACTTAAATGCTTTTACTTAACATATGTTTATATGTATAATTGTTATCCTAGATTTTGTTTAGGTATACAATGTACATGAATTCAAAGTAAGTTGTTTACTTATTATAAGTAGGTAACTATTTCAAATTAAAGAACTATTTTCAAAGATCTACTTTCAAAGAACTGAAGATCTAAAGCAAAGAACTATTTCCAAAGGTCTACTTACAAAGAACTAAAAAGCTATTTTCAAAGAACTAACGGTTTACTACAAAGAACTATTTGGGTGTTGTGTTGACAAATAACTAACGATCTATTTCAAAGAACTAGGTACAAAGAACTATTTTCAAGGGTCTGACTGGGAAATATCAAAGATAGCATGTGCCAATCTCAGGTTTGAAAGATGTCCTAGCTAGATTGATCGAATATGAGACGCATGTTTGATGATATTTACAGTATTCCCTAACCGTTTTGAGGAACATCTGGGAAATATTCAAAGATAGCATGTGAACGGTCAAAAACGGTCAATAAAATCCTATATTTCAAAAGATGTCCTAGCTAGACTGATTGAGTATAGGTAACATGCTTGATGATGTTTACAGATCTCCTTTACTACTAAGAACCCTGATTGCTAGACTTGATCTTTTTGCATTACTTCTCAGGTGACGAACAGGTCAATTAAGAAGTTATTGCTTTTGAGCTAGGATTTCAGTTAGAGGACCTAGCATTTTGGACCTGCATATTTTTGGAACATCAATTACATATTATTTTGTATATCTTGTGCAGATACAAGATAGAAGAACTATGATGTTGATAGTAGATTTACATTGTTAAATTATGAACGAAACTAATGTAATTTAACTTTGTAATTCTATTCTATTTAGCATTTCTCATTTATATCATGTGCAATGTAAACAATCTGATCATCAGGATTATCATTCCCGATATCGCGCCCCGGGAACATTCCGCATGACGGGGAAGTGGATCCAACCCCGCCGGCTTGGGGTGTGACACAAATATCATGAAATATCACAACGTGGCATTAGAATAGGTTTAACAACCATGTTTAACATACTAATCTGACTGTTATCATGAACATCAGATAATCATTCCAAAGAGTATGTTAATGATTGTGATTAGTTTGAAACACTTGGATTTAACCTTTCATTTCAAAGATTAATCAAACTAATCACCTACATTGTCAAAATCAAATGGTTTAAACCATTATAATCATAGTTATGATTTCATGAAAATCGGGCATTACAACGGATCAAAACAAGGATTTACCCGTTAACATATTGAGTTCTTCGTTTATAATCAATCCTAGGCATCATCTAGGCAATAATCATCAACCCTAACAATATCATTACGTTCAAAATCAAGATCTGATCAACCATTATCAAGCTAGAAGGTTAATATGAAATGTTACCTAATCAGACGGATTTTTGGTTGTTAAACAACGATCAGGACTTGTAGAAACGCTCCTTGGTGCGATCCGGACGTTTTGGAACCTTCAAAATGAAGTTTGGATGCTAAGAACCTGTGTTTGTGAGTCTGGAAGTCGAGCAGAAGCGAGAAAGAACGAAATGGATATCTTCTGCGTGAAAAACTGAGTTTTGATCTGCCTCCTCAATACATGCCAGGCGCACCGCCCCGCGTGATTGCTTGGCCCAGGGCATAGTGCGCGGATTCCCCAAGATTTCAGATATTTTGTGGACTCCAAGCGTACCGCCTAGCTCGGAGGTCTGATGCTAGGCGTACTGTCTGGCACCCAATTTCTCAAATTTTTTGATTTTTCTTCGTTTCGCGATTCCGGAAAATCCGTAACTCTGTTTCGCGAACGGTTTTCGCCTATGTTCACCATTTCTCGCATACTATCAACCTGTAATAATTACATTTGCTAAATCAACGTGGATTTCAAGCACGACCAAATGTGCTCATGTCATTGGTGACGTAATTCTCGAATGCAATTGTCACAGGAAAGGTATAGTTAGGTTTGGGAAGCGAGGTACACTAGCATCAAGGTATGTGGGACCCTTCCAAATTCTGAAAAGAATAGGATTACTGGTTTATAGACTTGAATTATCTTTTGAACTCAGCAATATTCATGACGTTATCAAATCTCAAGAATATATACTAAATGAATTATTGAACACACCTCCTAAAGAAGTTCCAATTGATGTCAAACTTCAGTTTACGGAAGTGCCGGTAGAAGTTATGGATCGTGGACTTAAAAAACTTAGACGAAGTCGTATACATGCAAATTGTGAAAGATAGGTGGCATTCCAAATGTGCGGTTGAATTTACTTGGAAGTGTGAGGGTCGTATAATAGAATAGTACCCTCACCTATTTTCACAAAAATTTGGTTCCAAATAAGTTTCAGCTAAAATTCAGGACGAAATTTCTCTAACGAGGAAAGATTGTGATATTTCGTTCCATTTTGCGAGGTAATTTCTAAAATTCCAATGAATCATTGGAAAAATGAAATTACAGAAACATAATTGGATATATATGTGTGTAAATTCATATACGTATAAGTAACTGTTAAAGGGAAGTTAATTCAATAATAATACGTAAGATTACCGAATTACGCGAAATTGAGATAACAAAGTTAAATTGATGAGAATTCAATAACCCAAACCAAATTCAATGTAAAAAAAAGCGATTTGGAGCACATAATTGGCAAATTGTTGATCACCGCAGCTTTTTAATCACATTATATACTTAAAAGTATGCTAAGATAAGCATTACGATAGTAACTCATGTATTTAAACAATTTAGTAGTATATGTGTGCAAAAATCCTAGTAAACTATCATAAAATCACAAAACTGGCTAACCATGGCAATCTCTTTCACATTGGAACCCTAGAATTTGATCAACTACTACTTCTTGAGTGGGGTTAGGTGGCCAGATTGCTCTCCAACTAATAGCAGAGTATAACTCGTAAATTATCCTTTTCGACTTTTAAAACTTCCTTAAATTGGCATGTACCTCCAAAATTTTATCTCCTACTGTTCTCCCTCCACTTTTAATTTAACAACCATACCTCCTAACCGCTCAAGTGAAGCTCAAGTGCAGATTCAAGCTTAAGTTGGCATACAAGTTCAAATATTCAATTAAAAAGTGAAAACATTGGATTTTCAAGACAAAATCTTAACTCAGCAAGATTAAGCCCTATTTCTTTGTTCTAATATTTTCATATAACATAAACAAGGGTTAATAATCTTGGTTTCATAGTAGGAAATCATTAAAACTTGAAAATCAACAAAAGAGCAAAGTAGTCCAAAATAGATTTTTCAAAAGTTGTCCAAATTCGGATTTTCTTCAAAAAGTTGTAGAAATATTTTATGTACGAGGATCTCGAGCATGGTGAACGAGAAAAATATCACAGAAATCGAGAAAAACACAAAAAACATTTCGGCTAGGTTATGGTCGCCCGATCTATGTAACACCCATCATCGACCAGCTCGTTACTAAGACCTCTTGGCTCTTGGCCCGTTGTTCCTAGGAAATTTCGGCCATATGTTGATCGCGAACAAGGGTAAATCTAGAGATCTCAGATATCCTCAGTCATTCATGACCACATGCAGATCGCGCCCAAGAGGGTCATTAGTAGTTCTCGCCCACCCTCGGCCATATAGGCTAAATACTAGTCGCGTCCAGCCCATGACTGAGAGCCATGGAGCCACCTCGATCACGATCTAGTTATTTCCTAGGACCACGAACAAACCCAAGCCATGATCGAGACTATGGGCCACCGTCTAGGCCACTGAGCACCTAACTAGGCCATTGGCCTCGGGTAACTGAATGGTGGTCTCCGGCCACTTCACCGCCGTCGTCGGCCACTTTCCGGCCAATTTTCGATGACCCTACAAAGGAGCTGGTCACCACTTTTGAGATTCCGTAAACTACTCTTTTTTAGGCCAAATCCCTTTTCGATCGTTTTCGCGGTCTAATCCGGTGACGTGATTTGATATGGAAGCCGATTTCAGTTCCGAATTACGTAACGAATGCCAATTTTGCTGTTGTTTCAATAAAATAAACTTCGCTTCACAATTTGGTAACTGATTTTGAAGAAGAAACTCATTATAGTTCTTATTTGAGATGTGGAACTCATTCGGGTAACCCTAATTCTACTCAAGAACTAATGAAAGTTCTGAATTTTGATACGAAACACAATTGGGTGACCTAATTTTAACATGAACAGATTAAGGTACTAAAATGTGATGAAAAAGTCAAATTGTGGTAATTTGATTAGAACAAATTATGTTTCGCATTGAGTAATCTAATTTCAATCATGAAGCTAAGCAAAGTATCAAATTGCAATACGAAGGCCGAATTCAAAACAATTTCAGTGAATAACACAGAATTACAAAGTTTAACAACTATCAAGGACTTAATAGTCTTGGTTAATTGTTCTTGCCCAATTTTGAGAACAAAGTATTGGAAATCAGTTAAAGAACTCAGGTAAACATATAACTTGACTTCCAAACATCAAGAAGTACCTTGGGGAAACAAATCAGACACGACACTCAACTACATTTAATGGATTGTAGATTTTGCTTCAGGATCTTCATAAACACTTCGGACGAGTTACACAACACTTCAATAACAAAGGCGAGTTCATGACCCCCTTTTTAAATCTTTGGATATCAAGACTAAGGATTCTGTTACAATTACAAAGGTTTTACACGCTTGCAATATCTATGCTTGATTTTTACTTGTGTATTTCAACTCTTGTCTAATTTTTACATGAAAATTGTATCATGCTACTGTAAAAGTCCTCACATAATAATTGTAACCAATAAACTTATGGGTGAACCGTACGAAACAAAGATAGTACTGTCGGGCTGACAATCCCATTCATGGGAAGAGTGTGTCTTCACTTATGTGAATCGTGCTACCATTTATATCTATATCATTTATCTGACTAAAGCAATGGTAGGCATTAAGAGTGAGACTAAGGTTTTACCTTCAGGTGTTACTGCTAGTATCATAACATTCACATGGGCTTTGGTTATGGGTTTTCATGGGAATCATATTCATATAGTTGTACGTGCTTGTATACTTATTATATCACATTTAACAAATTTAATTATAATTATAAACTCACTAGCATTTGTGCTAATCTTTTACATTATAAACTATTTTTAGGCAAGAAATATTAGTTGCGAAGGTGAGGATGAAGAGTCAAGATATACGTTAGGAAACCTTTAATTATTCTGAGACACTAATGTAATAAAGTATTGTAACTTAGCATGGCTTGTATCATATGTGTATATATATATGTGTATATATAGGATTGGGATCAAATAATAACCCACTCTTAAAGCAATAACCCAGATAACTTTGCCAAGATGAAGCCGAATCTTGAATTTTTTTTTTGAACATCATAGTAACACAATTAGAACACTATGTTCTTTTATGAGTTTGTGAAAATTCATCACCGTTTGAGAGTTTACATCGTTGTAAGTTTTGGGTCTAAAACAGTTACAGTACTGTAAATCAAAAACTTACAACGATGATATCTCTGAAACGGTGATGAATTTTCACAAACTCATAAAAGAACATAGTGTTCTAATTGTGTTACAATGATGTTCAAAAAAAAATTCAAGATTCGGCTTCATCTTGGCAAAGTTATCTGGGTTATTGCTTTAAAAGTGGGTTATTATTTGAACACTTTCTTGTATATATATATATATATGTATATATATATATATATATATATATATATATATATATGGTTCCATTGTTAACCCTTCCTTATAGCGTTAACCGCTTAACCCTAACGTTTTTTGCTCGAATCTTTGTTTTTTTTCATGGTTTTTATTATACATAAATAGGGGGGTTTCTTTTTTGTGTTTTTGCTAATTCATCACTGTTTAGAAGTTATAGTAAGTGTAAGTTACTTACACTTACTCACATCAGATAGGGATTGTAAGTAAGTGTAAGTAACTTACGCTTACTATAACTTCTAAACGGTGATGAATTAACAAAAACACAAAAAGAAACCCCCTATTTGTGTATAATAAAAACCATGAAAAAAACAAAGATTCGGGCAAAAAACGCTAGGGGGAGAGTTCCTAAGAAAACCATCATTTTGGAGAAAAAACTAAGAAAATAATCACAATCATTACCGATTAATATTTTTTTCATTTTTATTTCCTTTTATTATAATATAAGAAATGTAAACAAAGAAAAAAAATAAAAATAAAAATATGTATATTAGGTTATTACATATATGTAACTTGTATGTTTATACACATACTGATTACATATATGTAACTTTATAAGTTACATACGAAACTTTTTGAGTTACATATACGTAACTTCGTGATATACATATTTGTTTCAAAAATTTCTCTTTTATTATAACATTTTTAACCTTGTAATAAATAATTACGAAAAAAAATTTTAAAAAAATTATTAGTAAGTAAGAGTTTTCTTGGTTTTATCCAAAATATGGAGTTTTCTCATGAACCTTCCTACATATTTATATATATACACATATAAACAATGTGTTGTTTACGATGGATGTGTTAATAGCATTACACCAAAAGTCACACCTCATTTCAGTAGTATCACCACGAGCTTTCGCAACATGTAATATCTATAGACGACAACAACAGGTGACCAGAAATGAAGGTGTGACATTAAGAGACCTAGAAAAGGATGATTACCTCATGTATTTCATAACCAAGGCTAACTATTGACGCTTCAAGCCACAGACTTTTGGCTCGGGTTCTCCGTCTTGTGGCCTCCTGCCATGCGTCACCCTTCCCCCTCTTCTTTCTTTTTTTTTTTCCTCTTTTAATCGCAGACCCCGGTTTCCTTTTGTTTCCGCTTTGTTCACTGCCTCTCATATAACATGAGTCCATTTTTTTTGAATGTGGTTACCAAAAAGTTCATCATCAAATATATATAATTTATTTATTTATTTTGCTTTAACATTGTTTATAAATTTAATTTTATAAAGTTTTTAAATTGAGATGTTACACAATTGCGTAGTTAAGGCTAGGTATATCAAATCTTGAGGTGATCGTACCTCTTTTCATACATGTGCAAAGCAAAAGTTATACTCAAGTAATAGGTACGTCCTTTTTACAAGAAAATTCTTATGGGGTTAGAATCGTAATCGTTGTACCACTAGTGCCCTGAGCCCTATTTTCTTTTACATGTTCAGTCATCTTCAACTTGGTTTGTACCTTGACTTTCGTTACATTGTAGAAAATATGTGCTTTAAAGTCAATTTTATCAGGCTTTGACTCAAATTCGTAAAATGGATTTGAAAAATCAATAAATTTTACTTTCTAATGATGAAATCAACATACGCCAAAAAAAAAATCAATGATTTTGATAAGATTAGATTGTAATCTTGAATTTTTGTACCTAATGCTATGTCACATATAAAGTATCATATCCACTAGGGAAAGTAATAATAAAAATTTTAATTCTACACTTATCTTATTTGACTTACTTGGTTTAGCATTTATCGTATCTTTTTTTTTCTGCTAGTTTTTTATGAGAGAAAAAAAGCTGCGATGGCCTATGCATGAGAAAAAGTAGCTGATGTTAATTCATTTAGATAGAATTACGAAAGGGTTGTGTTAAATGCACCAATATTTGCGCATTCACTTGCATTAATTGCTACTGTCATTAATGATTACCTATTATTAAAACTAACATACTCATTTATTATTTATTAAATATATAGCTTATTAATTAATCATTATTTAATATATTGTTAGACATCAATAAATAAATAAAAACTATTTATTTAAATTAAATAAATAATAACCCTTTTATATTTAAAAATATTACTAATTTAGCATATTTGTAACAATTTAATTTAATAATTAATAAAAATAATTAACTTTAACTTCATATTCAACAACTTTTGTTATCTAATCTTTGTAAACTTGACATGATTTATGTAGGTTTTCCGCTCAATTAATTTTTTATTATTTATTAAATTTTTGGAAATTTTAAATTAGTTTTTCATTAATTATTAAATTTTAGTTAGTACAAAACTTGCTAAATTAGTGATTTTTTTAAATATATCAGTGGTTATTTGTTTAATTTAAATAATGATTTCATTTATTTATTAATAACTAATAATATACAAATTAATTATTAAGTAATAAATTAGATGTGTAATAAATAATAAATGATTAAGTTGGTTTTTAATGATAAGTAATAAATAATGATATGTAACAATTAATGAGCAAAGATTATTGGATAATTAAGTCAAAATAATTAATGTAGTAAGTAGGGTTGGTGCATTTAGTAAGTAAGGTTGGTGCAATTAGACTCACCCATTACGAAATATGAAGCGTCGAGCATCATATCTTAATTAAGTTTTAGCGTCATTTATACATCAAGTTTAGGTGATGAAATGTGGAAAATTGTGAATTTTTTAAGAGTGTGGATTTTATTTACAAGTGGTGTATATTATTATTGATTGATGTTTATAAATTTATTATTTACATTTATAGATAACGTATTTTTCTAAAAAAACAATCTTATTTAGGCGTGCGCAAAAATCACAAGACCACCGACCCGGATGCTTGTGACATTTTCAAATCCATTTTTGTTAGATATTGAATTCAACTTAATTGGAACCAAAAAAACCAGTTTTTACCTTTTTCAAAAAGATATCCAATATAGCTATAAAACGATTTTTGTTAAATTGGTTGACTAGCACAAATAAGAATGCAACTCCAAACGATAAAGTGCAAAATATAGTCTCGTTTAATTCTTGTTTGAAATACGTTTTACTTTCAGTCTCCATTTCTACTATTGTTGTTCTGGTTTAAGAACATTCATCAATGGGTCAAGATGCATGGAGTATGTGATTGTTCAGGTTATTTCTCATAGTAGAAAAATGTAAGTTTGATGAAGTTGACATTTGGTTGAGTTAAGTGATTCGACTAAAAAGACTCGTAAGTTTTGTGACATTTTTTTTTTGCCAAAGAGTTGAAAGTTGTTGGACTAGGTTGAATACTTTATCAGCACTTAACAACACTTTCGTCTTGCAAGCAAATAGTGGCAGAATATTCTATTGTAACATTTCTGTAATTTGTAATAAACAATTATATTATTAAACAATTATATTTATTAAATAAATTATGACGTTATTTGAGATTCTCAAATATATATATATATATGAGAAAACAAATTAAACATTTCTATTATACATACATATGTATGTATATGATTAAATATGTACGTAATTATTAAAAATTACACAAGTTAAAGATATAAAATAAAATATATTTTAAAGTTATTTATAAATTTATTATAGTTTTTATAAAAGTTTAGAACATATTTATAAATTTTAATTATAATTATAATTATACAATGTTAACAAAAATCACAAAAAAAAAACATTTTATTTAAATAAGTAAAACTTTTTAAATACTTTAAATAAAAAACTACAAATAACTTTGTTTTAATTATTTATAATTAAAAAAAAACATCATAAAAAGATAACTAAGTTAGTTACATTAAGTTTTATGGAATTTAAATAAACTTTAAATAAATTTTATAACAATTAAAATGGCAAAATACAAGTTCAAGGGTTGTTGTTGTCCAATCTAGAAACTAACATCAAAAAAAAGCAAGGAGGGACCATTATTGCCAATATCCCAAACTTGACACCCCTTTTACCCGTTCAAATCACCCAAACCCACGGATCAACCCAATATATTCCCCACGCGACCCGGTTTCACATCCACGCGATTCCAGCTAATGTCCGGCTCGATTGGAACCAAATTTGGCAAGTATTCAAGCTAGAAATTCGATCCTAATCACAATTAAACATATTAACGACTTGTGAACACGTGAAAATCGTTTCCAAACTAGGAACCTCGACCGTGATTTCAAAATCCCAATCAAACGTGTATAAAAACCAAATTAAATTGACAAATATGTTCATTTCGATCATTCCAGTCTTTCTGTAACACAAGAAGCAACGCACAACCACTAATCATCGCGATTGGAAGCCAAAACCTCGCGGTCGAGACCCTCTCTGAACCATCAATCGAAATCAACTTAACTTAAACCAAAGGTTAGTAATTTGTACACCATTACGTTCGTTTTGTTGTCATGAACAATAGCCCTTTATCTGTTTCAACAATCGAGCTTAGAATCAAGTCAATTCGATCGATATGAGAACTATGGTTTTCTGGTGTTTTTGAATCTGAATTGGTAGGGAAGAAGCCGCGGGTTATGTAAAAACATTTTAACCCAGTTCCATGATGCGGCTCAGGCCTTTGCTACAACTGCTTAACACATAAGGTTTCGGATGAATGGTCAAGGGTTCGAACCCGGCTTGAGCCGGTTGTTGACCATTTTTTTTGTATTTTAATATCTTTTAAACTATAAATATTTTTAAAATTCTGTTTTCTTAGAAATTTTTTTTTATTTAAAATCTATAAACTTGATTAAGAAAAACAATTTTTCAGAAAAACAAATAATGAATATAAAAACATAAAAAAAAATTTAATAATAACAACAAAAAAAAACATATATATAAAATGTTTTCAAGTAACTATCTTTTACATGAACATTTAATTTTTATAAAGATTGTAAACATCTTATTATTATAGTTGTTGTGGTTATTATTAATATTCTTATTATTAACAACTTATGATAACATATATTTATTATAGTTTGTTACAAATAATAACCAATTATAAAAAAAATCATATTTTTGGTTTACAATTTTACACTATATATAAGTTTTATATATATAAATGAAAACATTTTTTTTCTTTTAAACTTTGTTTCAATTTGTATAACTCACATAGTTTTCTTTTAAAATATCTATTTTATGATAAACTTAGTTATAGAGTATTAAATCATATTAATCTTTTGATATTGTTATTTAATTTAAATATCTTTAAAACTATTTTAGATTTATAACATTTAATTTCTTTAATCCTAAAACCTTATAAGGTTTACATTCTAAAGAATTTTCAACTTTAGAAGTGTTATTTACAAATTTTACACTAAACCAGGTGAGACTTAATATCATTTTGAACAAAACAAATTTTAACTATACAACAAAACTTAACCGAACTCTATGACCAATCTAAAATTAGGAATTCCTTAAAACCGTTGTTATTTAAACTTACACATAATGAACTATTTAGGTGAACTTTGAACTTGTTGGATATACATTGAGCTATAACATGACATATATTACCACACGTCGAGTTGAGTCTTCATAGCCCCTCTTTTACTTGTTTTGAACTTTTTGGGGAGAAACATGTTATGTTGAACTTAACTTATCTTTGAACCATGTGAACTTAGCTTTAATGTCCTTAGTTGTTTAAACTTATCTATTGAACTTATCTTTTGAACTTATCTATTGAACTTAACTATTGAACATTGCATTGATCACAACTTATCTATTGGTAGCAATAATGGATCCATTGGATTGACCACTCACCCAGGATGGGTTTTCCCAGTGGGGGAAAGCTCGCAGTGATTGTTCCCTATTGATCAAACTTAACTATCTGATCAAATGTTTGTTTCTCTACAATCTATGTGCATTTTGCTTTGTAATCACATGTGTAAACTTATCTATTATTAAACTATTTTGCTATATGATCAAACCTATGAAACTCACCAACTATTCGTAGTTGACATTTGATTTTAAACATGTTTTAGGTAAGGATTCCATTTAGCTATATTTATGAGCTTGGATTGGATTTGAAATTTATTATATTTAGGGTTTTGAATTCCATTGATGTAATAATTAGGGTTTATGAATATTTAAGCGATGTAATGAATGTTTGAAGTTAATGAGGAATTGAATGCGAAGTTTGAATTATTTACAACTATATACCTTGTGCTATGAACAATCTACACTTCGTGTCACCCCGATGTTTCCGCCATCGGTCGGGGTGTTACAGATTGATATCAGAGCCTGGGTTATATAGAATTTGGTTATTTGGACTAGATGACCTAGACTATAACCATAGGATGCCTTAGTTGAACCTTTTAGTTTCCACGCTAGGCCATGAACTCTTATTTGGACTATATAGTGCCATGCTAGGCCATGAATTGTTATTTGAACTCTTAGTTACCATGATAGGTCATACTTGCTTAAGTGACTATTTATTTGGTAGATCAAATGTTTGAACCAAGTTTCGGATGCCTTAGTATTCACACACTAGACTTTAAGGTTCAAAAACTTCTCGACCCCTTTCTTACGACTTGAACGAGGATCGTCACGACAATGAATGATCTTTGACTTCTAAGTATAATCTTAAATCCCGTCAATAGTCTTTAGGTTCATTTTAATGATTAGAAAACACATACAATCTGGAAGGGGGAATGCCTGTACTTTGGGGAGTTCTGTCTAGGAAAGCATTTTGTATAAATCGAAATCAGTCGATGGACCAGTTATGCTTTCCTGGGAACCCTTGGAGTGAGTATGAACCTATAGGCTAAAGTATGTCTTTTCGAAAGTTAAATTGAACTTAAACACTTTGATCTGTCAAAAGTATTCCTTTAGGAATACAATCCAAATGTTGCTTTGTGATTTAACCTTCATTTGAACTCTCTATTTCTTATTTGAACTCTTTGAGTTATATAAATTCTAACCCTTTTCAATTAAACTCTTGTAGAATCATGCCTCGTCGTTTTCGCAGCAATACCAATAACACCAACACAAACACCAATAACACCAACAACAGAAACACCAACAACACTAACCCCACAATTCAAGAGTTGGCTCAGATCATTTCGCAGCAAGTGGCTGTAGTTTTACCTACCTTGGTGACCCAGCTCAATCAAGTTGCAAATGCGAACCAGTCCATAACAATGGGAACGGTGGGGGTACAAACCCAACTTGCACCTTCAAACACTTCAACTCATGTAACCCTGCAAAGTTCATTGGTTCTGAATGGTTTGAAAGCATTAAAAGCACGTTTCTTCATTCTGACTGTCCTGAGAACCTTAAGGTTCGTTATGCCACCAGTTTCTTTCAAAAGAGGGCACTCACTTGGTGGAATGGTGAAAAGCGAACAAGGGGTTCAGATGCTGCAATAGCTTTGACCTGGTCCGATGTCACACCCCGAGCAGGCGGGGTTGGATCGGATTCCCCGTCGGGCGGAAGATTCTCTGGGCGCGATATCGTGAGTGATAATTGTGATGATCAGATTGTTTACATAGCATCAATGTTAAGAATAATTAAGGCACAATAAAACATTAAACTAGGATTACAAAGTTAAATTACAAATGTCAATGTTTAGTAATTTAACTAAGTAAACCTATCAAAAGAATCAAATACATCTATCTTGTATCTGTACAAGATATCAAAAGAGATTCGTATTGATCTCAAAAGATCTGCTTCTTCAACGGTCAACTAAGATCTATATCTGGGCATCCTAGCATGCAATCCTGAATCTTAGCTTAATCATGTACGTCACCTAAGAAAACATGTAAGAAAACAAGGTCAACACAATGGTTGGTGAGTTCATGTAGTTTATGTAAAAATAGTTTGAAAAATCCTTTGAATGACAACCTTAACCTCACCATTAACCACCTATACCATCTGTTTCAGCATGCTTATATGTAGGGCATATGTAGGGGACAAGCCCCAGCCACCGTCCCACCACATACCAAACCACATGATATATTGTTCCTGATGATAATTAAGCGTTTCATCCTACATCTTCGATTCCGTAACATTCGATTCATTGAATTCGTTTACCCTGTAATTGTTTAGCTTGATTCCCTGAATGACAACCTTAACCTCACTAACAACCACCTATGTTATCCAACCGAGTATGCTTATATATAGGGCATATGTAGGGGACAAGCCCCAGCCACCGTCCCACCACATACCGGGCTGCTTAACATATTGTTGTTAATGATAATTAAGCATTTCATTCCACTATCTTAATTCCATGACATATGATTCTTAGCTTTTGATTACCCTGAAAATGTTTACTTTGATTTCCCCGAAATGACAACCTTAACCTCACTAACAACCACCTATGCTATTCAACCGAGTATGCTTATATATAGGGCATATGTAGGGGACAAGCCCCAGCCACCGTCCCACCACATACCGGGCTGCTTAACATATTGTTATTAACGATAATTAAGAGTTTCACTCCACCCTATTGATTCCATGACATATAAGTATCGAGTTTGAGAGGCACCATTAAGGACAGCTGAACACCCTAGGGAATTCAACATTTATCCATAACGGTCCTAAATATGACTCGTGACGTGTTATGATAGAGAAACCTTCAAGATGACACAAAGTCAACTAGAAGAACCCAAATCATTCTAGACACTTGTCATAACCATGGATGAATCAAGAAGAACACTGAATGACTAGTAGGGGTTGACACCTAGGTCAACACGCGGCGGCCAATCAGTCTGTCTTACATGATTCTGACAACGAAGAAAACTGATGACTAGTAAGGCTTGACCAATGTCAAGACGCGGCGGCCAACAGTCTGTCTTACGATGTCCTATAGCTTAAGCATACAAGTTTAACACATTCACATAGTTTTACTGATGACTAGTAGGGGTTGACACGCAGGTCAACACGCGGCGGTCATTCAGTCTATAGTATGAGCATTCCAAATGTATCAAGCATCCAAGTTTTCAAGTATTCCAAGCATATCAAGTATTCACGTGTTTCAAGTATATCAAGCATTCAAGTATTTCAAGTATCTCACGCATATAAGTCTTTCTAAGCATATAAGTTTTCAAGTTTAAGTTTAAGCAAAGAATTGTAAGTGTAAAACAATTTAACTCTTAAACTAAGAGTGTAGAATATTAACTTTCCAAAATAATTATGTAGAGTATTAGTGTTTAGAACACACATTTGTAGTCTTATTTTTCAAAACGAATGTATCAAGTATTAGTGTTTAGTGTAAGTATTTTCAAAGCCTTAACCTTGAGTATGTAGTTTAATCATAGAGTTTATAATTTAAACATTAAACGTATAGTTTAAGCACATAGCTTATAGCATAAGTATTTAGCCCAAAGTTTAGGTATCAAGTTATATCATAAACATCAAGCATAAAGTTTAAGCTTCAAGTCTGTAGCGTAAGCCTCAAGCATATAGTTTAAGCTTCTAGTTTGTAGCATAAGCATCAAACATTTAATTCTAAGTTTCCAGTTTGAGTACATAGTGTAAGTATAATGTAAATAAGATGGTGTAAATAGTATTTGCTATTTACACTATAGCCTAAGTCTTTAGTTTCCAAATAAGCGTTACAAGTTCAAGCATTAGTAAAAGCATTATCAATAGTGTAAAAGCATTTAATAAACATTTCAATAATTATTTAAAATGAATAACATGCTTCTCAGTCCCGAGTTAAAACAAATGGTTTGAAAAGGGAAAAATGAACTCACCTTGTGTTTGAAGTGGTTGACTAAGTATGAGCAAGAATGCACACGCTCGTTGTTGTATTTGTTATTGTTTTCACGATCCTGTATTGATTTCATAGTATTCGTAGCTTATAAGTATATGTCATAGTGAGTTATGCGTGAGTAAGTGTTAGCCCTAAAGTTGGCTAACACTAGTGGGTCTCGGTATTCATTCGGCCTTATTTACTTGTTATTACTTATTGTTATTACGGCATGTCCTCATGTCGTATATTTGTTGCACTTGTTGTCCTTATTAGATTCGAAATGGTTTATAGCATTATAGTATAGAAGTTAGAATTTCAAGTTTTGTTTCAAATTTCTTTCACCAACTTTATAGAATCACAATAAGTTCCTTTGCATATTATTTAACATCGTTAAGTTTTAAGTGTTAGTTTACATCCTTAAACATACGGGCCGAATGTGAGTTGAGTCTTTATCCGAGATGGTCCTATTGAGTTGGGTAACTATATTGGGTCGTACTTATTAATGTTGCGCCGAATATAATTAATGTGGGCCGATATAGTGATTCCGTGATCCAATTATAGGTGGGCCTTAGGCCGGTTACGTCATGTGGGCCGAATGAGTTTATTTGGGCCGAGGTATACGAACTGGGCCAAGGAAATTATTGTTGGGCCAAATTCAAAGTTTGAAATCCCTTCCCCACCAAAACCAGCGAACCTCAGCCTGAATTACCCCAGGTTCGGCTATCTTAGGACCCATGTATGGGGAAGGTTCGTGGGTGGGAGTCGGCCACGGTTCCTGCATGGGGTTTGTCTACAGACCAAGGTTCGGCTACTCATGATGCAGCCCAAAGTTCGGTGGGAGTAACAAGGTTCGCTGCTTAGTCCACTGGATCATGTTCGTTCCCCCATAGGTTCGGTGGAGTTGGGCTTGTGGTTTGCATGGTTCGGCTGGGGTTAAAAGATTCAGCTAGTTGTAGTAAATTCACCGGAGGTTCGTCCCAGGTCGTGCAAGACAGGTTCGCCTGATGTAAGTCCTTTAAAGTTCGGCTAAGTAGAACAATGGAGGGTTCAGTGATCCAGGAAGGTTTGTGGCCATCCTAAGGTTCGCCACTCCTAGCTGGTTCGGTGGTGACAGGTTCGTAAGAAGCTGAAGGTTCGGCTGAGGGTTCGCCCATGCTCTCATGCATGGGTTCGGCAGACTGCAGGCTCGTGAAGGGTTCGGTCAAGGTGAGGCAGCTCATAGGTTCGGCTAACTGAAACTTCCAAGGTTCGCAGCCCTTTATTGAGGGTTCGGCTAGCTGTTTGTCCCCCACGAACCTGTACATTCTCAACACTATCATGCCGCTTCAACCCTTGATTTGGATATCCCCATATTTTCGTTGCATGTGAACCAGTTTCTCGAAGAGGTGGTGGTTCTAGGATGGGTTAAATATCCGGTGGTGGGTGTGTGTGTGTACATCAAAACCAAAGAAAACCCTAATATTCATGAGTTTCAAGCTTCCATACCTCCCTTTTCAGCGGTTAAATGCTCCGATCTGTTGTACTTCTACGTATAGGATGACAAGAGCTTCGCATGGACACCAAGAACACCCAATTTCGTTGAGATTTGAGCAAGTTATGGTGGTTTGAAGGCGTGATATTTAGAGAGAGAGATGAACGAGAGAGAGAGTTTAGAGAGAGAGAGAGATCATGAAAATGAAAGAGTTGCCATATTTTGGTGTTTAAATACCCCGAGGGTATTTGGGTTCGTTTCGGTTGCTCGGTTCTCGTTTTCGTCGCGCTTCCGGATCGTAACGCGCGTTTTTAGTAATTTATATAAAAGAATTTATTTTAAATGTTTGGAAGTTGGGTATTTCTAGTAAATATATTAAATATCATATTTCATGAATTATTTATCGTAGTTTATTATTTTTACGCATTTCGTTATTTCTTTCGCGAAGTTGACGTATTTTAATTTAAAATAGTTTATTTTTATTTATTTCTGATGAGTTTCAAAATTGTAAAACAGGAAATATTATATTTCATTAAATTTATTATCGTTCGAATCGTCTTCGTTTCGTCAGAAAACGTCACTTACGCGCGTTTTCGTACAGAGCGCTAACTAGGAAAGGAGTCAAGAAAGTTGAAACAAAGGTCAAAATTGATGAATCTTCTAAGGAGGCCAACCCTGAACTTACCAACCCCACCAAACCTAACACTCACAAGCGAAAGGCTAGGAATTTTGCTATGGCGACCCCTGCTATTCCTCTGAACCAACAAGCTCCACGAAACAACAAAGCCTATGTGGGAGTCCAACCTCTATGCAACACTTGTAAGTTGCATCACCCACTTAATCGACAATGTCGTGTTTACACCATCTGTGGGAGATATGGTCATTTTTCCAACACTTGTCGAAGTGGACCTCTAGTACAACAAGTTCAAACAGCGCAACCAATAAACAACCAACCTGCTACACCCGCTATCCCTGCCATAGCTAACAAAAGGGCCTACTATGAATGTGGTGACCCTAATCACTTCAAAAATCAATGCCTAAGACTCGCGAACAATAACCAAAGAGCAAATCGTGCCCGAACTCTTCAACTAGTTGCCCAAGATGCTCAAACTAATCAAGATGTTTGAATGATGTATTCATGATCAATGATTGTCATGAATTTGTGTCACTTGATTCTAGTGCTAATAAAATTTTGTGGTTTATAATTTTGGACTTTTATTTGGTAGAATACGAACTATATAGACCATTTAACGTAGTAATGGTTTACAGTAAATCTATCGATAGTAACTATATTAAACATGATTGTATTGTGAACTTTGAGGATCACATTTCATTAATGGATCTTGTAGCCACTCAATTGTGTACCATAATCAGCAAGTAGGGTAAACATGCAAGGAAAATTCCCGTTACGGGTGCACACAGAACGTGAATTTGCAGTACATGTAAATCCTACGAATGCGAGACAAAGGACACAATCGCTGAATGATTTACTTAAACTCCAGTTTTGGTTGAAAACTATGAACTATACTTATATGGATAACTACTTGTAAACATCAAAGGTGAAACATTTTTATGTTGTGTTAAGTATTGGTAGGTGGTCGGTATGCTTTCAAAGTATTGGTGATGTGGTGGGTTGGCTGCAGTATACCCTATATATAAGCACCAACAATACCTTGGGAGTAGAATCCAAAGCTTGACCAATGATAGGATTCTTAAATTTGAGTGTTAACATCAAGGAAACTAATCTTAGTGAAAAAACTATGCGAACTATACCTATATGGTGAAGTACGTGTAAACATCAAACAAAGTGAAATATTTTATGTTGTGTGGTATTGGTAGGCGATTTATGCTTTCAAGGTATTGGTGATGTGGTGGGTTGGCTACGGTATACCCTATATATAAGCACCAACAGTACATTGGGAGTAGAACGAAAGCTTGATCAATGTGAGGATTGTTGAGAAAACAAATCTTAGTTAGAGCTATAAGTTGAATAAACTAATTCTTGCATACTAAGACTTGGTGTATATTTTTATATAATAATTCAATCAAAAGTCTTGGTAGTTCTTATATCGAAACAATTAAACTATCGCTAACCTAAAACAAACAAAATGAAAGCTCAAAAGACGAATACATCCATGGATCTCAGTTCAAAACTTTCAAATTCCAAATCCCACATCGAACATCAACATATGAGATTAACATCTCAAATGATTTGATCTCATATACACAATACAACATTTTACGTACATCTAAACGATAAAACTATTAACATCATGATACATTACCGTACTATTTGTCACACTTTTTATTGATCACAAACAAAGAAACATAATACTAAGAACTAAAACTTATTCCACAAAACACGATCTTGAACTTAATGTTATCATCAGTACCTTAAAGAATTGAAGGCATTGTGCCTACACAAGAAATCCACATGAGACAACAACTTTGGGGAAAATTTCTTAACAATTTCGATTGCGAGAATCGAAAGTTGTGGAGGATGCACGCAACCGTAAGAGCTGTATCTAAATTCATAGCAATTCAACCTAAATCAATCTACATAACAACATATTTGTAGTGCAACAAATTTCTTTGACCTAAGTCCATTTGCGTGTTTTGTAGTGTTGAACTTCGATTAACAACCAAAGTTTGATGGTTCGCCTTATCTTTTCAAATCGTAATGAACTTTGATTTCGGTACAAAGCACTCAAGTCTCGTTATTCTATTGGTGTTCATTTAGCATCTTGTCCGATCGTGATGCTTGTTTCCAAGGCTCATCTTTGAGACTCTTTTCACAAGTCGTTTGTCACTCGATTCGATCCAAACCATTGAACCTCCATTTTGAACTTAGTAACGTCTATCAACCTTTTCGTGTGTCTAACTCGAAGAAGTACTGGCTAACGAGAATCTACACGTACCGCTCGACGAAGTTCGCATTATTGTCTTGATGAACATCATTAAGAAACCTATTAACGAGTTCGCTTGGAACGAGAAGGTCACATGAAAACATCTTTTCTCTATAGTTTCTCATTAATTTCGGGACGAAATTCCTAAAACTAGCAGAGACTGTAACATTTCTATAATTTGTAATAAACAATTATATTATTAAACAATTATATTTATTAAATAAATTATGACGTCATTTGAGATTCTCAAATATATATATATATATATATATATATATATGAGAAAACAAATTTAAACATTTCTATTATACATACATATGTATGTATTTGATTAAATATGACGTAATTATTAAAAATTACACAAGTTAAAGATATAAAATAAAATATATTTTAAAGTTATTTATAAATTTATTATAGTTTTTATAAAAGTTTAGAACATATTTATAAATTTTAATTATAATTATAATTATACAATGTTAATAAAAATCACAAAAAAAACATTTTATTTAAATAAGTAAAACATTTTAAATACTTTAAATAAAAAAAACTACAAATAACTTTGTTTTAATTATTTATAATTTAAAAAAACATCATAAAAAGATAACTAAGTTACTTATATTAAGGAATGGTCAAGGGTTCGAACCCGGGTTAGGTAAAAACATTTTAATCCGGTTCCATGATGCGGCTTAGGCCTTTGCTACAACTGGTTAACACCTAAGGATTCGGATGAATGGTCAAGGGTTTGAACCCGGCTTGAGCCGGTTGTTGACCATTTTTTTTTTTGTATTTTTAATATCTTTTAAACTATAAATATTTTTAAAATTATGTTTTCTCAGAATTTTTTTTATTTAAAATCTATAAACTTGATTAAGAAAAACAATTTTTCTGAAAAATAAATAATGAATATAAAAACATAAAAAAATTAATAATAACAACAAAAAAAACATATATGTAAAATGTTTTCAAGTAACTATCTTTTACATGAACATTTGATTTTTATAAAGATTGTAAACATCTTATTATTTGTTGGAAAATAAGGACTGACGAAGCAAAACCACCTTTCAAATAATCCTTGTAATAAATGTTGCAGGACACTAGCTTCCGAAGACAAATCTTCGGAAGAACATTCGGAAGACAAATAAAAGCCAATTGCTTCCGAAGACAAATAAAAGACACTAGCTTCCGAAGACAAGTCTTCAGAAGAACCTTCGGAAGACATAAATAAAAGACAACTGCTTCCGAAGACAAATAAAAGAAAAATGCTTCCGAAGACAATACTTCAGAAGTTGCTTCGGAAGACTCTATCTGAAGACAAACCTCAGAAGACACTATCGGAAGAGAACACTTGCTTCCGAAGAATAAAAGTCATTTACTTCGGAAGACTTCCAAAGACATCTGCCTCGGAAGAAAAACAATATTTCAGAAGACATATGTTTCTTCTGATGAAAGAATAAATGTAACCTTCTTTTGGATAACTGTCTACATTAGATAGTTTTCTATAAAGAGCTTCCGAAAGAATAATGTTTTAGCATCAGTACAAAAGTCTGAACTAAGATCTTTAAAGATCCTATGTTGACTTTACACTTGTACTATTCTGATGCTACAGTGTCTGTAATAGTGTCATCAGTCTTATCTGTTTGTCTTCTTCTTGTATTTGTCCTGAAACATTAAATGTCGGGGCTATTTATACCCCAACATAGTCTGAATAATAAATATATACAGAACAACACTTTTCTGAATCTTCTTTGTGTTGCCCTACTGTTTTCTCTTCTTTTCTTTTCTTCTAACTTATGAAAACTAAACACTAAAATAACTAAAGAGCAAAACTCAAGAGGGAGCAAAACACCAAAAGCTTTGTCTAAGCTCTTGATCCTGGTTAAGTTAGTCTCTCCTCAGCTCACCGGTTTTCTACAATTGGTATCAGAGCCTTGTTCTTTAGTTTTGGTTTAACCATCGAAACTAAAATTCAAAGCTCACCCTGATATCAGTGTTTAGTTTTCTTTTATCTTAATCTTTTCTAAATCTGCTGAAGATTGATTTTTGAAACTCTAAAGTGTTCAAAAATCCTTCAACCAAACTATCTTGAGTACTCACTATTGATTTACTCAAAACGGTTTAAACAAATGGCAGAAAAATTCACCTTAGACCCGCATAACACTGGTTCTGCCATGAAGCCACCAATTCTGGTTAGGCATCAATATAATATTTGGCAGAGACGGATGTTACATTTCCTGTCAAATAATCATACAGGATGTTGGAAGTCTGTCATGTTCGGACCTCATAAACCAATGGTCTTGGACACAGAGACTGGAGATGATGTCCCTAAGGATCCCCGAAACTATACTGAAGAAGACTTTCATAAATTGGAGCTTGATGCCAAGGCACATGCTCAGCTGGCCATGGCCCTTCCGAATGAAATCTATTCGGGTCTTCTTCACCATGAGTCTGCTAAGGACTTATGGGATGCTCTAAAAGAGCAATTCGGTGGTACTGATGATGTTGTAGCCAATACTAGAGAGATATTGGCTCAACAATATGAGACATTCTGCCAACTAAATAATGAGTCACTGACTCAGCAATTTGAAAGGTTCACTTCTCTCTTAAGTGAACTAAAATTAGCTGGTCAAGTGTATCCTCCTGTCTCAGTTCTAAATCGATTTTTAAGATCTCTCCCTGAAAAATGGGAAACTTACTCTATAGTCATGAGATCTTCACCAGATTTTGGTAAACTCTCACTTACCCAACTTCATGGTAAGTTACTCACTTTTGAGCGAGAGATTGACCAGAAAAGAAAACTAATAAAATCTGGAATCTATGTGCATTTTGCTTTGTAATCACATGTGTAAACTTATCTATTATTAAACTATTTTGGTATATGATCAAACCTATGAAACTCACCAACTATTCGTAGTTGACACTAGATTTTAAACATGTTTCAGGTAAGGATTCCATTTAGCTATATTTATGAGCTTGGATTGGATTTGAAATTTATTATATTTAGGGTTTTGAATTCCATTGATGTAATAATTATGGTTTATGAATATTTAAGCGATGTAATGACTGTTTGAAGTTAATGAGGAATTGAATGCGAAGTTTGAATTATTTACAACTATATACCTTGTGCTATGAACAATCTACACTTCGTGTCACCCCGATGTTTCCGCCATCGGTCGGGGTGTTACATCTAACACCAAGATCTCACAAATACTCAATTAGAAAGAGATAAGAACACAATTGATTATTTTAAGCTCCAAGTATATTTTTCTCAAGTTTGCAAAGCGTACAAAACTCAAACAAATCTACTTCTCTTATCAGGTTACAATGAGAGATTATATACTACAAGCTACAATTATATCCTCGTAGGAATACTAAGCTTGACAAACACTAGAAAAAGTAAAGCTTATTCTAATATACTCTTATGTGTGGACAAGCCAAACCATATTAATTAAATTTAACATAAATGACTCCATTGACCTACATTAATTACCTATACTACAAAAGACATTAATGAGATTGTCTTCGGAGAAACTTCTGCAGGTCTGAGAGTTGTACGTTGTTGCTGACTATCTCAACGATATCTTCTGGTCTGGTTCTGATGGTGGAATGCAACTCTGCAACTTTCCTTTATTGGAGTTCAGCATCGGCAGTTGGAAGTGATCGGAAAGTCTTTGTATCGGAAGTTGTAGTGCCTTGGAAGCTTTCTTAAGAAGAACGTTAGTCAGATTAGATTGGAGACCTTCTGATGTTCTTTGGCGTTGTTAACATTATTTGATCTGCCTTTGCTTCCTAGTTCATTTGTTTATTGTCATTATGCTTAGTATTCACATGTGACATTATATATACATTTTATCAACTAATATTGGTGTGTGCGCTTAAAACCTATAAATGTTCGCCAACTTTATAGTTGTCCATTTTATTTTGAAAATGTTTAAGGTGAAAATGCAACTAGGATTGCCATAAGAGCTTTGAACATAGTTAGCTTATTTAAACACTATTTAATGTAATACACTAGGGTTTTGAATGATTTAATTATGTAACGAATGTTATTTAATGTTTTGAGTTTAATGAAATGTTTGTATTATTACATTCGAATACCCTGGGTTTTTAAACAATCTACACTTTGTGTCGCCCCGATGATTAAGCCATTGATCGAGGTGTTACAATGATCATCAAAATTTTATACGTTATATTTGCATGTATTAACATATTACATAAATTTTAGTTACGTTTCATTGAGTTTAATTAGTTCCTGGAATAATTTTTAGGAAATTAGGTACACACAACAACCAAACTTGGTTGCACAGTGAAATCATATCCACTGGTTGAAGGTCGAAATCAGCTTTGATAAATTCCAAACCATTGGTGTTTGATATCTAACACACTAAATAAACTTTTGGTTTAAGAATCACTCAATTTGAATCAAAATTGAGAGAGTTGTTGCATTCCCAAGTTGACCTATCTATTCTAATGTACAACATAGATTCGAGTTCTCAAATTGGGATGAACATTTGAGTGACCAAACCTTGTCAAAAAGAATAAATGTATACTTGTTTTGAAAATTAAACTAGACCCACTAAATTTAATTTTAGGCTCAAGAATCAACTTATTTTGTTAAAATATGAAGATGCCATGGTCATTCAAAGTTGAACCAAAGTCTCTGAAGTTGCAAAACATAATGATTGATTATGAACTCTTATGTTTTTATGCAAGATTAATTTTTAGCATGATTTTACATACATTATTTTTTTTATATAGACTACTTAATTTCACACTTGGCTAAAGGTTAGTTCAATATTTTGTAAAATTAAAGTTTCAAAACGAGGATTTATAACACTTTTCATGGTTTGCATCTAACTTGTGTTTAATCATACATCCGATCATTGATGATATATTTTCTTGAACATTAATATATGATTATAAAGATTAGTTTGAATGTTCTTGAGTCTTGAATATGGATTAAAAATTAAAAGGAATGAAAAGAACAAGAAACTACAACAAAGGCTTACCACACTTTGCAAAATGGATCGATCTTCAAACCTTGTTCTTCTTGTTGATTTTCAAGATGATAATGATGGTGATGGATGGCTTATTTATATAGAAATAAGGACAGAAAAACTATGTATTTGAAGGTGCGAAAAAGATGAAAGGAAAGGATAGCTTAAACATCAGTTAATAGTATGTAATGAAGGAAAATGAAAGAGTTTGAACTCATCCCATGTATTGAACGCTTTCAAACCTCTAGAACCTTCGAAAATTTAGTTTTTTTTACATCTCTTATAACACAATAACATGTTACAAATTGTCATATAACATAGCACCGACCTTTATTTCATGTTATGTTGTGTAAAATGATTGTTTCGTAGCTTTTTGTGTGACTATTTTCTATGTAATTATTTGTGAATATTATAGGTAACCTTTATTAGTTATTTTTAATGTTTATAAATATTGTTTACTGTGTGTATCATCAATGTGTGTTGGTTTAACCGAATTTTACCAAGCACTATAATCTATCAATTTTAATATGTATAACACATGTTTATAGTGTTTAGTCATAGTTGAGCAAATTTTTCATTATAGTATTTAGTCATAGTTCGGTAAATTTTTCATGTCTTGTACAAAGTCGAAATCAATGATCAAAGTCAATAGTTAAAGTAAGAGTCAATGGTCAAACTCAACTGAAATAATGGACAAATGTCACAGTTCCCCAGTTAAAATAATTTCATCCCGAAATTCAACTTGTCTTGTCATTCATTAATTGACTTGTAAAGAGATGAAGATATTAAAGCTTCTATTGATAATCGATCACATTCCCAAATGAACCTTGATCCACATTTAAAATTTCATCAAACTAAAATAATTTGCATACGATTTCGTTTAAAAGTTTGGATTTCCTAGTTTATAATTTCAATTGGTTCCTCAACAAAGTGTAATTTGTTGTCTAATTTCACCTTCCCAAGATTCATGTATAACGAATCATCTCAAAACAATCCTTCAAATTTGTTATGTGAAAAACACATTGTACGCCGTTGAGTTCCAAGGTAGTTGTAATATGTACACTATTGCACCAAGTTTGGGAGACACTTTAAAAATAGTTGTGTTCCCAACTTCCGCCCAACATAAAGATGAACGATACTTAGCTTCATACAACGCCTCGAATAAGGAATATTGTATACTTGCATGATAGATATAGCATGGAAAATTCGATTCATTGTAAATGGACAACCCAATTACCACTAGCATCGATATCCATGCCTTGAGCATGTCTTCTCATGTTTTATTTGTACATTCACTTTGTCCATCTAATTGAAAATGGTATGTTTTACTTATATCTAGTTGCATTCCAAAATTCTTGTAGTGTCTTCCAAAATCTCTAAGTAAATCAACTTTCTCTACTAGATATGAGTAGTACATGCATTTCATGCCTTGTAATGATTTCAATTATATAGTGTTTTGCCAACTTATTCATATCGTAATCCTTCGTGTTTGTATAGTGTATGATAATGAGTTAGAATCATTAGAACACATTGCGCCATCGAGTGTGTAGAGATGGTCAGTAATAAAGTTTCCACGAGTTCTCTCATTATGTCATTATCATCTCTTGTCACAAAAGGATATGAGAACTATTGAATTACGAAATAAAAGGCGATTGATACACACAAAAGTTAGAATTCAACCATGAAGTAAACATTTATGATGACTCTATGTGGTCTCATCAAAGTATTTAAATGTTAATTGACTAAATTTCTCGTCTTTGTTATGAAACAATATAATCACTTATGAAGTATCTTAGACAAACATCATTCTAATGAGTGTTTAGTTCATAATAAGGTCTAGAAGAGCACATAATTGAAAGGTTGTATTTAGATGATTTAATCAAGGAGATAGAGTAACTTTTAGATGAAGTATCTATGTTATCCTTTTTAAGATACTATGATTATTGATCCATATTCAAAATTCTAGTCTAACATTTGACAATTAACTCATATCAAAAGGTTTCCTCTTTGACTAAAGCAAGTCAAATGGAGTCAGAAATTTGTCTTTGAAATATACTAAAATATCTTAGAGATATTGTAGTTGTCTATAAAATAAAGTACCTAGTCTCTAGGATAGGGTTTTCTAAAACAAAGTTTAGATCTACTAACCCATTTTATCCCTAAGTGAACCATCATAGTTGTATATTATCGAAGATTAGTTCCTAATGTGGTTCCGATCTTCCATATTTAGTGCACCATTAGTGTTTATGTATAGAGTATACTGCAACCAACCCACCAAATTATCAACAACTTGAAAGCATAATAAACGCCTTATCACCACTAATCATTGATTTGGCCAATATTGTTTGCAAAGGAACCTTAAAACAGGGATCTCATACGTCTTTCCTATACTTTTTGTTAAAGAAGATAGAGTTTAGCAATTTTATCAAAGATCTGAAATTATGAGTCAGCCACTAAATAAGAATTCTAGAACAAGTTACGTTACAATACATCATAATATTGATTGGAACAATTGGTTTAACAAGAATAGTCGAGTATCAACTACTAATAGGTGAGGTACTGAATATAGCTCCCATGGAACATAATATGTATGTAGATCTAATAGAATTTATTAGAATTGGAGGAGATAATTGTTCTCATGAATGATATACTAAGAGTAGTATTGAGAGTTTATAAACGTAGAAGTATGTTAACTCAAAATGAGAAAGTTAAGGAGTGATTCAAAACCAAAGACTAGATAAAGTTATAGTATGATAAACCACACAGGAATTTTGGTCATTCGTTCTTACAAGATTAACACAAATGATAGTAGTAGATTTCAAGATATGAACCCAACTTGGTAGAAGTACGTATTTTAAGAAAAGTGAATCGTAAAAGGCATTACTGACATGTATTTAGAATTCAAGGTTTAGTTATAAAGTCTGAGTAGTAGAACACCTTTAGGATTGTAACGACCCATTTTGATAAAAATATTATAAAACGAATATAATTGGTGTAAAAATTATATTTTTATATTTTATTTGGTGGGTGTTTTATAAATATTTGATTTCTTGAAATTATGGTGGGTGTTTACTAACTTAATTTAGTTAGTCATAACTAGTTAGAGTTAACTAGTAAAAGAGGGACCAAAGTTGCCAATAGCTGAAAGTTGTAAAATGGAGGGTTAAAGATGTTGACTTGGTCAAAATTACACATTCTTTATGTGTGTGTGGCTGGAAACGTGAAAGAGAGGGGAGGGAGACAAGGAGAAACCTCAAAATTCTGGAAATCTATCAAATTGGTGCATGATTCATGGTTTGATCATGAATGCAACTGAAGATTTGAGCTCTCCTTGCATTCTACTACACATAGGTAAGAAATTTTGGTGGGTTTTGATGGGATTTTCGTGGGTTTCATATGGGGGTGTGGGTTTGATGGGTGAAATCAAAATTTGGAAGTTTAGATGGTGTCATATGTTTCTAATCATCATGAATATCATCTAGGAACAACATTTTGATCATTTCATTGAGTTTGGTGTAAATGATTAGAATGGAGTTTTGCATGTTCATGAGGAAGATGAACTAGGAGTTTTTAAAATGGGTGTTTGATGATAGCTTAGATGATAACTTTATGGTTTCTATCATTTGAAATTGTTTGACTTTGGTGATTTTTGAAATTGGATGATTAGAAACATAAATGGGGGAAATTGATGGAGTTTAGAAGTAATTGAAATGTGTAGGTGAAATTCCTGCATATATGTTGTTTGATGAAATGTCAACAACTTAAATAATTATCTAAGAATGGGTTTAAATGAAAGGGTGAGAGTAATTGGTTGCTATGATCATAAAAGATGAAACTTTTGTGATTTGGAAGTCATATGACTATAATCTAGGTGTAATTGGTGATAATGGGTCATGGGGTGTAATTTGACTAATTATAGTCAAATATTGTATTAAACCTATTGGTTGTGATAATAGGAAACGTATTGAAACTAAACGACCCGGAAAGGAGATTTTGGTGGTGGATAACTTGTCGGGACAAGGTAAGTCACCAACCCACTATACTTGCTATGTTAAATGGTTTTATGCATATGTGTGAATATATGTATAGAGATGTATGTAGAGTATACATCAATTGTTGACTTTGGTGAATTGGTGAATATTTGAATTGGTGATTTTCAATAGTATGCAATAGGTGGTAAATTTGCTTACTTACTATTGACCTTGAAGGATTCACAAGTGGTGTGAACCTTCAATTGAATTTGATGTTTTATTTGGTGTAATAATTTACTAGTTTACATAGTATAGTGATTGTTGTATTGATGGGTGTATATGTAAAGGTTGTATATCAATAATGTGCAATAAGCACTTGAATTTGCTTTGGTTATTATTGATGGTTGATAATTAACAAGGAGGGTGAAAAATTGAATTGATTCACAAGTGGTGTGAACATTCAAGTAAATTTGTGTTGGATTTGGAGAAAATAATTCACAAGGGGTGTGAACGTTGAGATAGGTTGATTCACATGCGGTGTGAACTTCTTAAATTGGATTTATAGAATTTAGGTAAATCACAAGTGGTGTGATTGCCTAACATGAGAATCCTTGGTGAAAAAGGATGTCTTAAGGTGTTGGGTGAAAATGACTCGTTAAAACGTTTGACTTTTGATTTTGTATGTGAAAAATGGAATTGGAACATCACATGCAACGGGGATGAATCAAACTTGTTTGGATAATTCTAAATATGTTTGGGATTGTATTTGGAGGGTCTAGAATGGTAGAAATCGAGTTGGGAGTGTCCGGAATGCGAAAAATGAGTCAAAGACCTATACCCGGCGTACAGTACGCCATTCTGGGCGTACCATACGGTGGTTGGCATACTGTACGCCCAAACCATTCTGTTGTACGCTGGTTCTGGGTATTCTGTACGCTGGGCAGTGTTTTTCGACCAGAATTTAGTTTTCTATTCGGATTTGATCCGGGGTGCGTACGGTTTGGCTTACTTAGTTCTTATGAACTAATGGTGAATATATATGTGGTGTTTTCAGGTGAACAGAAGGGTTGAAAGCGGTTGTGATCGGATTGCTATGCAAGGACTCGGATCAAACATGTTTTGGGTTTATTCTTAGTTGGTTTAAAACAAAGATTTTTGGTGATAACTCAAATGTAATTTTTGTTATTGAATGTTTAAATAACATTAAATATTTTGTAAAGTCGTATGTAAAGAGGATGTTAAGGTGTTAATTACATTTGTTGGTTTTAAAAAATCTGGGACCACTTTTGTAAATTCCGCGATCTTTTTGAAAGCTATGTATTCACTCGTCATGTTACACATCTAAAATAAATTTTGGACCAATTGTTTCCATAGTTTGTGAGTATCACATACATTTTGTATGAATACATACAAAAGATGAAAACACTAATCTCAGTAGTATGTATCAACGGCATGTATAATAAAAAGTTAGATATATATGAATGAATATTCCAAAAGTGTCCAAACAATTATCCATACAATGTGCTAATACAAGTATAGCTATATCTTGTACTAACACTTGCATTTCAACATATTTTCTAGGTGTAATTTTCACTATTTTAACACAATGAAATAAGTCAACGCAAAGGAGGTATCTTACCAAACTTATGATACTAAATTACAACGCTAGGTTGACTGACAACAACAAAGAATCAACATATGTATAACACATAACAATTGCTACATAGACTAACTAGTTCTAAAGCTTGCATCATAATTTAAATGATTTCTAAAGTTTAAACATGTTTGAATAAAAACATATGTAACATCCCTAAAAGATACAAAACTTGTAAGGAAGTATGAGATGAACTTACTTATCTTAGCTTCAATCCTATGTATATATCCTTGAATAAGTTTATGAGTTTAAGAAGTCACAATTCACCCTATGTTAGTATAAGTATGAAGTTAAACTTAGTATCTCTAAGTTTCAAGACTTAGGGTTTCATGATTTCCTTAAATAAATACGAATTACAATTTTAAAATTTGTAGTATTTACTTGAAATATTAGTTAAAAAATACTTATTTACTAATATAAATAAATACTTTATGAAAGAATTTCTAGAATATTAATATGAAATATTCTATTTTTTTTATTTGTTTGCACTTATTGTCTTAAAAACTAAAAAAACTTTTAGTTTTGTATATAAACTTGCAGTTAAAAATATTTATTTAAACGATTTAGATAAAACATATTGAAAGTTATAAATAACAATTTAGAATAATTTCATAAATGATTCTATATTAATTTATACAAGACTTGTATTTGTTTGAAGCAAAACTATGAGTTTTATTTAAATAAAATATTTCATTTAAATAAAATATATTTTCTGTTTTAAATATAAAAATTTTTATATTAATTAAAATAAATTATTGAATTTGATAGAATTTATAAATGTTTTTGTGTATTGTGATAGGATTTATAGAATTTATAAATGTTTTTTGTGTATTGTGATAGGATTTCAACACACTCACAATCACAATACAATATGAAATCAACACACAGTTAAAGGATTGAACTAAAATGGACTGAAATCAACGATTACAGAGAAAGAAAGGAAAACAATAAACCAGGGTAAAACCCTCTCTCTCACCAAGCAAGAGCTCTCAGATCTAACAACCAAATTCCATACCTATCATTCCCTTATTCCCTCTATTTATATTCTTCTATATCACGTAACAAACTCTTAGTTACTTTTACTATTGACACCTTTGTCCCTTCTAGTATAGACTTGTAACCTTTTAGGACCTTGTGCTTTACTAATAATAGGAGCTTTCGTATCATATTGTTTGTGTAATTTGAATATAACATTACTTTTAAAAATAAAAAGATGTTATATAAAACTTTTTTTATAAACCTTCCAATTTATAATAAAATATATTTTATGATGATTTCGGAATATAAATAATTTTATGAAATTATTTTCATTTTTGTCAATTTCAAGTTAGTTCTAAGATTATAATAACTAATGAACTAATTATATATTTTCTGAAAAATTCCATAATAATTTCATATGTTAATAATAATACATTTTTAGAATTTTACGAATTTTTTAAGGATTTTTTGAATTAATATAAAAGTAGAAATAGCAACAAAAAAAAAATGAAAAAAACTGGTTTGTAAGCTATAGCAAGGTTTCGAGCCTTGGCCATATATCTCATTAGTTCGACAGGTTTTACTGCTGGGCTAGGGGTGCTTTTATAAATTGAACCTAATAAAGTTGAAAATTTCCAAAACCAGTTTGATTTGAATGAGATTCGTTACATACTCCAGTCGCAATGAAGCCAAAATCAAATTTGATAACTTTGAATGTTTCTTATGGGGCGTTTCGTGTGTTTATCATCAGATAGTTGTTGAGGTGCGTGATTATTTATTTTGAGAAATCGTTTTTGTTTTATTTGATTGCGATAAGTGCCGGCTTAATCATTTTGGAGGCCCTATACAAAGTAAAAAAGCCGAGGCCATAAATAACGGTTACATTAAAAACTTTTCTTATTTAATCTGAGCTTCAAACCTATAATAATAAACTAAAAGTTTATATCTAGTTGAGTTAAAAAAGAAAATTTTTAATAAAACAAACTACATATAAAAGTTTTTGAAAAAATTAAGGCTATATATTTTTAGGGGCCTAAACCTGTAGTTGGGTTGCTTGACCCATTAAACCAGTCATGATTGAGATTTAAGCTTGTCAAACTGTTTCGATAGGATCGTTAATATGTTCAACGCTGGATGCTTGGTGTGATACTGATCCTTTGGCTGTTTCCTTCCCTACCTTATTTAAGCTTGAAAAACATAAAAATTGCTTGATTCGTGATAGACTCCAGCTTCTCTCGTCTGGGGACATTACAATCAATTGGGATTGGTCCCAGGCTCCTTATGAACATGGTGATTTAGAAAGATTAACTGTGTGCTCTCAAATAATTGAAAAGGTTGTGTTTAGAGGAGGCATGGATACTTGGAGATGGCTTGGATCTCCGGATGGCAATTATAGCACCAAATCATTCCGATTAATGTGGTGCAGGAGGAATTTTACTACAAACACCCAACTTTATCAATGGACTAAAGTGGTCCCCATTAAGGTGAATCTATTTGCATGGCGGTTGCAAATGGATCGAGTGCCAACAATTGATGCTTTGATCAAAAGGGGTGTTACGGTGAACTCGGTTATGTGTCCTTTCTGTATGGAAACCCAGGAAACGGTTATGCACCTTTTCTCTGCATGTTATGTATCGACGATCGTATGGCAGAAAATTGGCTCGTGGATGTCCATACCACCAATCTTTGCATTCTCTATTAAAGACCTCTTGGATTTACATTGCCATGTTACCGTAAACCATAGGAAACGGGAGGTGATTCGAATCATCATCCGTGCAGCCCTCTGGTGCATATGGTTAGCAAGAAACAAGGTGATCTTTTGCAACACGAGAGCATCAATTAATGGAATCTTTGAAGAAACGAAAATCCTAAGCTATCTTTGGGTGAAGAATAGATCAAAATTGGGTATCCTTCAATGGAGTGACTGGAATACTTTTATTTTATAATGTAACAATTCACTTTGATAGAATTGGTGATTGTATGTAACTTGGTGTATGTTTCTAGCATCTTGCTAGTCTTTGGTGAATAATATGATCTTTGCCTTTCAAAAAAAAAAAAAAAAATTTAATGGAATTGATTGTGCGTTTTAAGTTGTTTTTAAATTGGAAACACAAACCCATTAACGATTTGAATTAAAAAGCATTTCGCATTAATTTGTATGTAAATTTGGTGCTAACCAGGTGGTAGGTTTGAAGTATTTTTAGGGAAGGTTTTGATTTGTATAAATCTGGTACTAGTCGTTTTTTTTTTTAATCCAAACTTTCTTCATATTGAATTAAGATTTTAACAATTACAAACATGGTCTCTTGTTTATATATTAAAACTTACTAGATTAATATCCCGTGTATTACACGGGTTAAATACAAAAATAATATATATAGTCATTAATGAAAATCTTTATAATATAAGTCGATTTTTTAAAATTAAATACAATTAAAAATTTTGAAAAACTTAATACTTTAAGTAATAAAATAATAATATTATTTTTTAAATATTATTTTTTCAAAGTTTTTTTTAAACATTTTATTTTAGAAAACCATTTTCAATATTTCTTATTTTATAATAATTTTGTTTTTGAAAAAAAATTGTTTTTTATATTAATATATTTTTAATGTCTTATAAGTATTTTCAATTTAAAAATCTAAAAATGTGTATTCAATATGTAATAATATTATTTAATATATGATGCATTAAATAAGAGAGAGAAGCGGGAAAATTATTGTAAAGATAGTCTAAATTTGTGACAAGTGTCCTTTTTTAATTTGATTTATTATATATAGGTAAAAACCTGTGTAATACACAAGTTAAATAAATAAATTTTAAATTTATTTATTTTAAATAACATATTACATATTTTTCAAATATTTTCTACAAAAAAGTAAATAATATTACTTATGATGTAATAATTTTATTTGTTAAATTGAATAAAATGGTTATTATTTAATAGAAGAGAAATAAGAAAAATCAAATTCTAATAAAAGATTATTTACAAACAATTAATATGAGAGAGAAGCGGGAAAATAATTTGTAGGTTGTCTATAATGGTGAAGTGTCCTACCAAAACCTTTATTTATTATATAGTATAGATAGGTAAAAACATGTGTATTACACATGTTAAATAAATAAATTTTAAATTTATTTATTTTAAATAACATATTACATATTTTTCAAATACTTTCTACTAAAAAGTAAATAATATGACTTATGATGTAATAATTTTATTTGTTAAATTGAATAAAATAGTTATTATTTAATAGAAGAGAAATAAGAAAAATCAAAATCTAATAAAAGATTGTTTGCAAACAATTAATATGAGAGAGAAACGGGAAACTAATTTGTAGGTTGTCTATAATGGTGACATGTGTCCTATCAAAACCTTTATTTATTATATAGTATATATAATAGATTACTTTATGTGCGAAATCTTTAGAAAATTTATAAAAATTATATTATTTTATTAAAATTTAATTTACGTTAAAGAGTAAATTATAATTTTGGCCCCTGTGGTTTAAGTGTTTTAACTATTTTGGCCTAAAATAGAATATTTTATTAATTCAGCCCTCATGGTTTATAAAAACTAACGTTTTTTTGCCTCCAACCATAGTTAGATTTTGAGCCAAAACTGTTATAATAGTTAAGTTTAAGGAGCCAAAACCGATAGCTGTCTAAACCATAGGGGCTAAATTGATAGAAGATTCTATTTTGGGCCAAAATAGTTAAAACAATTAAACCACAAGGGCCAAAACCGTAATTTACTCTTTAATCATATTAAGTTTCTATACAATGTGTGTGTATATATATATGAAAGTGATCTATTCATAACCTTAGGATTAAGCAATAACTCAATAACCTCACCATATTTGAGATTTGAGGATCAAATTTTAAGATTTTAATCTAATGGTTCATATTAAATTATAATAAAATAATATATTTGATTTGAAAAAAAAGGGAATAAAGGTATTAATGTAATTTGCTATATTATTAAAGTTTCCCCCTCTTTTTTTATACATCCATAACTTTTTTATAATATAATATTTTTTTATAAAAATTGCACCATTTTACTCGTCTTGTTTTTCTCTTTAATTAAGTTATAGTCTTGACTAAGTTTTTTTATTTTTTTTCGGATGTTCGTATTTACACCAATGTAACAAGTATAAAAATAACAAATTATTTGTAACGAGTTTTAACGAATTTGGGTTTACATTGTTGTAGAATAAATAGGGGTTACGGTTAAGGGTGTAAACGAGCCAAGCCAATCACGAGCTAGTTAATTACGTTATATTCTTGACTAGGTTTTTTTATTTTTTCCGGATGCTCGTTAATTATGTTATATTCTTGATTTTGTAACGAATTTTGGTTTTTAAAGTATTAAAATGTGTTTACAATCTTGTAGATATAATTTTTAAAGTATTAAAATGTATTTACAATTTTGTAGATGTAACGAATTTTGGTTTTTATCAACAAAAATGTTATAGTATTTTTTTTTAAAGTATTAAAATGTATTTACAATCTTGTAGATATATTTTTTTTAAAGTATTAAGATGTTTACAATGACGAATTTTGGTTTTTATCAACAAAATGTTATAGTATTTTTTTTAAAGTATTAAAATGTATTTACAATCTTGTAGATATAATTTTTTTTAAAGTATTAAATTGTATTTACAATCTTGTAAATATAACGAATTTTGGAGCATCCGGAAAAAATAAAAAAACCTAGTCAAGAATATAATGTAATTAACGACCTCGAGATAGGTTTGGCTCGTTTACACTCTTAAACGTAACCCTTATTTATTCTACAACAATGTAAACCCAAATTCGTTACAACTCGTTACAAATAATTTGTTATTTTTATACTTGTTACATTGGTGTAAATACGAACATCCGAAAAAAATAAAAAAACCTAGTCAAGACTATAACGGAATTAAAGAGGAAAATAAGACGAGTAAAATGGTGCAATTTTCATAAAAAAATATAATAGTATAAAAAAGTTATTGATGTATAAAAAAAGAGGGGTAAGTTAGTACATAAACCAAATTACTAATATACCTTCATCAGATTTAATAATATATATCCATGTGTTTAATTTTGATTGGGTGATTAGAGTTAATGGGTTATTGCCATAAGAGGGGGTTATAATTAGAACACAATCCTATATATATATAGGGAAGTGTTCAAATAATAGCCCACTCTTAAAACAATAACCCGAAATAACATGTCAAGATAAAGCCAAATTTTGAGTTTTTTTTTTAAACATCATTGACCAATGTTTTGAAAACTGGACCGGACCGGCCGGTCAGACCGGTCGAACCGGGAACCGTGGTTGGACCGGTCCGGTTAGGGGTTCTGGGCCGTTTTTGGGAGAACCGGCGGTCGGACCGGTGGTTGAACCATTTTTTAAATTTTTTTAATTTTTTTTTGATTATATATATATATATATATATATTTATAAAATTTATATAAAATCATCCGGTTCGACCACTCCGACTGGTCAGACATCTGACCAGTAAGGAGATCGGTTCAACGTCCGGTCCGGTTATGAAAACATTGATTGTAACACATTTAGAACACTATGTTATTTTATTAGTTTGTGTAAATTTATCACTATACATACACACACACACACATACATACATTTATCTGTGTGTGTGTGTATATATAGGGAGATGATCAAATGTTAACTCATGTTTATTACATTAACCGAATAACTACATCTTATTACTTTGGGGCCCATACTAAAGTAAATTTAAAGGTGTAGGTTTTTTTTAATTAATGTAATTAATGTATGGCTCACTTACATTAATAAAAAATAAGAAAAAACATACATCTTTAGATTTACTTTAATGTGCGCCCCAAAGTAATAAGATGTATTTATTCGGTTAACGTAATAAGGAATGGTTAACAAAGGAACCACACCCTATATATATATATGGAATGGAAGTATACATAATCCTCTCTATTACGCTAACCCGAAATAACCTGTCAAGATCAAGCCAATCTTGGATTTTTTTTAACATCATTGTAACACATTTAGAACACTTTCTTTTTACGAGTTTGCATAAATTATTCACCGTTTGAGAGTTAACATCGTTGTAAGTTTTGAGTATAAAACACTTACAGTGCTGTAAGTCAAAAACTTACAATGATGTTAACTCTCAAATGATGATTAATTTACGCAAACTCATAAAATAAGAAAATGTTCTAAATGTGTTACAATGATATTCAAAAAAAATCCAAGATTTGGCTTGATATTGACAGGTTATTTCGGGTTAGCGTAATAAGTGTGGGTTATTTTTTCTTCTCATCCGTATATATATATATATATATATATATATATATAGAGAGAGAGAGAGAGAGAGAACAAGCATGTAAAAAAAATCCTATTAACTGTCTTGTTTTTATTTGAATTTAATTAACTTTTTATCAGTTTTAATTAAATTTATATGATATTACATATATATATATATATATATATATAGGGATTGAATCCTATGAAAACTCAACCTTAGAGAGAAAACCCTTAAACTCTATGTGAGAAAACCGGTAGAATGATCCTCATCAATATGGGTTTCACTTTGGATATTCTCACGCATGTATTGAGACATGCTTTGAGTACTTCAGGATGGTATGGGTCATTCATTGAATCTAAAGAAAGTTCCAACAAAGAAATTGATGGTGTGGTTTACAACTTGGGCAGGATTGAGCACGAACCTGTCGTTTTTTTCCCTTTTATGAGTGGCGGAAGAAGGAGCACGCATATATGTAGAGAGATGTGAAGCGGTTTGTTTGCGTTTGTTGGTGGCTTTTGTTGGGTGTGGTAAGGTGGTGGTAGGTGTAGGTTCAACCTCTATGTTATAAAAGAGTTGTCACCTTCTAGAGAAAGCAGCTCCATGGATGGAAGAAGAGGAGTGAAAACCCAACTGGGCATTTTTCTTTTTCAATTGTACAAAAACCTTGGATGTATCTAAGGGAACAATATAAGTAATCCCAGCTAGTGTGAGGGATTGACCCAACTCATAGTTAAAAATGTGCTACAAAAACCTAGGGGCGAAAGATTATCCATCAAATTAAGTATGAAAAACGAAAAAAGAAAATCCAACAGATTGGTTTGAGATCAATCCATGAATAGCCAAAGCTAATCGAAGGGTATTAGTTCCCAACCGCCTGTCTTCTTATAGATACATTGCAAAAAAACATGTACGAGATACTTGTAATTATATGACACTTTACCCTTTAAGTAAGTTGCTAAAGGGAGAGGACCTTCATATCCCATTGACCTAAAGATCAATGCTATCTCATCCTTGGCGAAAGAAACCCATCCATCAGCATTATTGAGAAGTAGATGCTGACAAATGGTTTCCACTGAAATGGAAAAAGGATGAGCATCAACGATAGCCATAAGAGTCTAATCGTTGGGAGAGGAAACAACCGAAAAAAAGCCCAAAACTAATGGTGATGAGATTCATACAAAGGAGAGGGAGTCTTTTCATACCTTTAGATGTTAGCATTTAATATTTGAAGCACATTAAACTTTGAGAACCAAAGATTTAATTCATTTGTCAGAAACAGTGCCTTCTGATTCAGATTTTGGATTTTAAGGACACTTCCAACTTTGGAAGATATATGTTTCCGATACAATTACTGAGTTTTCCAAAGATACCTTATTAATTTCATTGGAAGAGATATGTTCCAAAGTGCATTTATTTCATAAGAGAGAATACATGTTGAACATTGTGGGACCTTGTGTGCATACTGAATTTAATTTAATCTTCGAAAAATATTTGCTTCCGAGGAAACTCTATTTAAATCATCGGAAGAGATACCTACCGAACTTAAAGTGATTCAAGAAAGACTTTGAATTTATGCTTCAGAAATGGCTTTCTTCTAATTAATATAAAATGCATTTAAGTATGGCATTCTATAAGAGTTGGAAGATGGAGCTTTCGAAAGCAGAATATTTATTAGATGAGTATTTATCCTCAGAAGAATTTGTTTCTTCTGAAGAATGAAAGTTCTAAATAATGCTTCCGAAGACTGAAAGTACCTTCCGATGCCTATTTTTATATATTGGACGAAAATTTGAAAGATCATTTTCATGATTCTTCCAAAGGATTATTTAGGACTTAGTAGAAATTCAAGTTATTGAAAGTTCATCATGCCCATAGCAGTGATCAAATACTAGAATCTCCCTTCATCAAAATCTTTGGTGAAGTGATCAGCAATATTATACTCAACATCAACTTTGATTAAGTGAATTAACATATTTTCTGCATAGTCTCTAATGAAATGATAACTGACATGAATATGTTTGGTCTTGAAGTGCTTCACAGGATTATTAGTGATGGAGATTACAATTGTTGAAGAATTCCACTCCGTAATATTTCATTTGATTCAGGGTCCAAATGACTTGTGCACAACAAATTAAAGCAATTGATATCCTCCATAGGTTGATTTCTTTTCCATAATCTCTATCAGTGTATGCCACAAACTGAAAGTCTGAATTCCTACGATACCACAATCCTAGTTTAGATTCTCCTTTCAAATATATGTAGATTCTCTTCACAATAAGCATATGAGAAACCATTGGATTGGCATGAAACCTTGCATACAGACATGTTACAAACATAATGTAAGGCCTCTTGTTGTGATAAACATTAAGGAACTTATCATATCTCTGTACATATGTTGATCAACATCCTTCCTCTTAAGATCGGGGCCTAAGGAAGTTGCTTTTGAAATTGTTGTAGCCAGAGCTTTGCGGTCAACAAACTTGAACATTCCATGAATACCTTTGACATCTCTAGATTGATTAATAAAGATCCCTGTAGGATTTTGCTTCACCTACAGTCCAAGAGAGATGTGAGCACACTCATTGAACTCTTCTCAAATTGGACTTCATAAGTTTTTCAAACTCCTTGAAGAGATTTTCAATAGCTGATCCATATATAATGTAATAAACATAAACATGTACTTGCATAGTATGTTGATTGGAATTCTTAAAGAAGAGTGTTTTGTCATTGGTGATTCTCTTAAATTCGTTTGTCAGGAGGAATGGAGATAAGGTTTCATATCATTTTCTAGGAGCTTATACATTCTATATAAAGCTTTATCAGGCATATAGACATGGTTAGGAAACCTTCATTCCTCAAATCCAGGTGGTTGACACACATAAACTTTTTCATCAATTTTGCCATATAGAAGGCACTCTTTAATTCCATTTGAATGATTTGTATATTATACATGGATATGATTTTTGTGTCTGATTTGCATGGTATGGATGACATACACAGATTATTGTCAAATAATGTTGTTAATGAGGATGCACAATGTTCATTTGTTGTTGACAAGATATTTGAACTAATTTGTTCGAGTTTATTTGTGAAAGGCACTTTTGGAGATATTGTCGTTCACTATAGATGACAAGTCAAACCAACTAAACTTATGTGATATCACACTTTCCAAGAGATGTGGACTGTGGGCAGACCAATATATAAAGTTAAAAAACAATGAAACAAAAAAAGCTGATTTAAACCATATCTGACCAAGTGTAGAACACCCCCCCACCCCACCCCACCCCACCCACACACATACACAACTTTATTTTGAACTCAAATTTTTGTTAAGTTGTTCTTGTTGTTCTTGGCTTTACATTACATGTAACAGGTGTGGAGGACAATATTCCAAATAGCTTTCTGAGAAAGAAAAATCCCATTTAAAGGTCTTGGAGTTACATTTTTCAGATGAAAGGCTACAAAGTAGATGCTTTTAGGAAAACCTTTCATCTCAAATTCTGATACTCTCACATGGTAATTTACTTTTTGTTGTTGTTGAAAATTCTACACGTAGTACATGCTATTATATATGTATATTCTTAAAACAACCTTCGTGGCTTGTGATGACACATCATTTAGGCAAGTATTCAAGGCCCTAATAAATCTAGAGAAAGATTAAAAAAGGGATAATTTTTTATTTTTTTTTTTATAAAATGTTTCCTATATAATAATTTGGTAGCTGTAAATTCTACTAATTTATGAATTGACTGGAAAATATATTTTTCACTTTCCCTCTTTGCAGATAATTGACCATATTAATAAAGTTTCAACTGTAAGAAGATGTAGCTTCACATCTGTTGCTTCTAATATATTCATAGAAAAGATTTTTGGTACCTTCAAAATGTTTGATGCATTAGAAATTTATACTTGTAGAATTAAAAATTTTAAGATCTTTTGAGTTATTTTTATTTTAGTTCTAGTTTAAAGAGAACTTTGTGGTTTGTGATCATTGCTATTGAAGTTCTTTTCCTTGAGTAGTTGATGAGTGCAACTGCTATGTCATAATATGTCACATACTTTTTATGTGTTAGCAACAAACCAATAATGATACCCTTGATTTTTTATGGTCACATACCAATTTTGTGAATCTATTTTGACATTGTAATTATTTAATTTCATTTTTCATTAAAAGATGCTTTTCACCCAAGGTTGTAAGGTGTTGGTTACTTTAGAAATGATTTCAAAACTTGTTCATAAAGTAAGCACAAGTATCTACTATGCATAGTAGTATGCACCTGTTCTAGAGATGGTAGTAGAACCTTTAAATTTCATTTATAAAGGACATATTTATTGGTGTTTAAGGATTAGCGTTACTTGATTATTCATTGTTTATGTAAACAATTTTTTTTGTAAAACTAAGAGTAAATTACCAAGATGGTCCCTGCGATTTGCTAGTATTTCCCTTTTGGTCCCCTAGGTTTCGTAAATTACTCATATGGTTTCAAACTTTAAACATTTGTAACATATATAGTCCTTATGTGAGGGTAGTTTGGTCAATTATGTGAGGGTATTTTGGTGACCTAAGGACTAAGAGTGTTACAAATGTATAAGGTTTGAAACCATATGAGTAATTTATGAAACTTAGGGACTAAGAGTGAAATATTAGCAAATCATAAAAAACATTTCAGTAATTTACTCTAAAATTAAAAATCAAACTTTAATCAACATATTCACAAAATATGCATTAAGATGATAGGAACAATCTATTTCAGTTGTTATCAGATGAGTGGCAAACATGATACCTCCGGCGTATCATTGTCTTCGTATAACTTAGTTGTGCGACATAGATAGTAAGTTAAATTTATTAACATTTCAAGTTTCGATTTTCATTATTATTTTGTAATATATTTATGGGATAACTTTATAGACATGTAACCGACTTTTCAATTTGTTTCAATTAAGTCACTCAAACTTTGTTTTCCTAATTAAGTCATTCAAATTACTTTTGTGTTTAAATTTTATGTTTTTAACTTGAATAGTAGGTAATACATGTTGATATAAGTTTGAGTGAAATTTTTTTTTTAAAAAAAATGACTGATTTGAATCAATAATTATTAGTTTTAACTAATATATGACAAATAACAAAAAAAGTAATAATTAACAATTACTTATTCAAGTCGGTTATTTTTTTTTTAAAAAAATTATTCACTTAAACTTATATCAACATTTATTACCTACAATTCAGGTTAAAAACATAGAATTCAAACACAAAAATAACTTGAATGACTTAATTAGGACAAAAAAAAGTTTGAGTGACTTGATTGGAACAAAATGAAAAGTTTGTTACATTTCTATAAAGTTTTCCCTATATTAATGAGTTGTTGGTGTTGATGGTGGGAAATTGCTAAGCAAAGAGCATGATCTTAGATCGGTAGATTTTTCAAGGTTTATTATAAAGATAGCTAGATAAATAATTTTTTTTATTGTTTTTACATCTTCAATATTTGTTGGATGATGTATGGGTTAGTTAGTTTTCTTATTAGTTGAAGAAAAATTAGTGTTTTTGTAGCTTTATGTTTCGGGTGTTCCATATCTCCAACCAAATTACACAAATTTATGAGAAGATATGATGCATGTCAAATTTATGCTTTCGGTCAGACCACTTGGCCTCATTGGCTCAACAATCACCAACCAAATTACACAAAAGCGCGGTAGCCAATGAATCCGAGTTTAAATCTTCTAAACATGAAGATGCAATACAAAAAACAGCACATTAGTGGCAGGCTACACCTACATAAGATACAGAATTCGAACTGAACATTCCATCATATGATGATTTTGCAATTAATTGGGAACTTGGAATTATGTAGTTTTTGAGTTTAGATTGAAAGCCCTTCAAAGTATCTCATATGATCTTCAAATGTCTCCCCATGCCTGATTTTGGCTACCGATCCATCTTCTTCAACCTTCATTAGAATCATTTTAAACAAAATTAATTAAAAGGAACCTTCAAAAACAAAAGCAAAAGAAACAATATGTTGACTTTCAAGATTCAAATCTGGTGTTCTTCAAATCCAAATTTCAAACTCCTATCTATTTCTTTCTTGCCAAAAAAAAAACAAAAGAAAAGAGAAATGTGTACTCTTGACATAAATCATCCGAAACCACTGGTGTGATTTGAAGAATTTGAAATAAGCATGATGATTAAAGACGGATATTTATTAGTTTGACTTGAGAAGTCAAAGTCAAGAAAGCATACCCAGTATTCAGGTGGGCGCATTTTGAGGTTGTAAGTTGAAGCCATACTCATGCAGTAGGCTCCTGCATCATGAACTACAAGCCCAGAACCCTGTAGAAAGAATTACTATTAAATTCATGCAAAAAAAACAAGAAATGCGACAAGGAAATCAAGAATAAAAATTATGATAAAAAAAAAAAAAAAAAAAGTGAAGCATAGTAACCCTGGCTGGTGCTGGAAGTTCCCTATTTTTCCCCAAAAAATCAGCCGACTCGCAAACTGGGCCCACAACATCAAAAGTTGAAACAGCAGAATCAGATGGAGGAGGAGAAACCAGCTCTATATGCTGCATAAAAGAATTCAAGTGCAAATGAAAATTTTAAGTCTATATTCTGACTTTTTTTAAGCATATAAGACTCTCTTTGACATTTTTAAGCATCCATGTGTCTTTTCTTAATTAATTTTAGAGTAAATTGCCATTTTGCTCCCTGTGGTTAAGATGAATTTGTCATATTCATCCAAATTCTTATTTTTTGCCAATTTGACATCGTGTTTTATGTTTTTTTGCCATTTTGCTCCATCTGTTTAACTCCATCTAAAAAGTTAGTTACTTTCAAGGGTATCTTTGTCATTTATATTAAACTCTAAAATACATATTTAAAAAAAAATTATTGTTGTGATTCCATCTTCTCTTCCCAAAAACCCAATGATTCTTATGAACCACCTTCAGTCCAAGTACTAGATTTGTATGAATCGGTCTCTGAGGAGCCACTTGCAGTTGACCCGTTTTACACAGAACCATGTTCGGTTTATACGTTAACGTTGGTACGAAACCCACACCAATTTTACTAAGGCTCGGGTCGGGATTTAATTATGGTTTTTGGATGGATTCGTGAACGTATATCACTCCATTTCTTCATCAATTCTTGATCATTAATCTAAAAAAACACCAAATGAAACCAAATTTCCCAACAAAATGTAGTAAACAGTCGATCAAACATATTCACATGAACCAAACTTTAGAACCTGAAATCAATTTGCTTCAATTTCACATCAATGTTTACATGGAGGATAAAGGTGATCTTGATGAGCTTGGCACCTCAAATAAGTCTCACATGTGCCGGTTCCGATCAACCAAACATAACTGTTCTCCGCCCTGAATTTGCTCACCAATTTCGCCATCTCCGCCACCGATTCACTGCCGACGTCGGAAAATACCACCGTGGGTTGTTCCCCGAACAGCCATTTCAAATCACCTAAATCTATAATAATGCTTCTGTTACCATCATTATTTCCGGTCTCGATTAAGCCGGCAAGCTCCTTGATCTTGGCTGGAATGTTTGATTTTTCCGGTGGGAAATCGATGGTTATCACTTCAAGCGGTTCAGGGTTTAATATTTACGTGGGTAGAGAAGATGAAATCATGTTAACAATTTTTTTTTAATATTTATTTTAGGCTTTAATGTGAATGACATAAATACCCCTTGAATTTAACTTACTTTTTGAATAGAGTTAACCAGGTGGAGCTAAATGGCAAAAAAATGTAAACCATGATGTCAAATTGGCAAAAAATAAGAATTTGGATGAATATGTTAAATTCATCCAAACCATATGGAGCAAAATGGCAATTTACTCTTAATTTTAAGTCTAGTATCATGTTGGCAATGTATATTTTTTTGGTGTTTCTTAAATTCTTGAGAAACTTGATGTGTGTATATGTGTGTGTGTATAGGGGAGGGTTCCAATGAAAACCTTCATTTTTGAGAAAACTTAGAAAACTAATCACAATTGTTATCAATCATTTTCGTTTTTCGTTTTACATTTTATTTTATTACAAGGTTAGATTTGTTAATAAAAAGAAGAAAATAAAAAAATATATATTTAACTCTTGTTATTACATATACGCCCCATTTGCGGTGCACGCATATAATGTATATATGTGTGAGCCCTTAAGGGGCAAAAGTAAAAGTGCACTAATTTTAACGTTATTTTAGTTATTTGTGAAAATAACGTTAAAATCATTGGGATGATCAACTTCAAACGATAACTTTGAGCCGGGGACTCTTTCGGAGCAGCCTCTCTATCCCAATTGGGATAGGGGTAAGGTTTGTATCTATCCTTCCCCCCAGACCCTACTAAAAAGTGAGAATATACTGGGTAAGGTTGTTGTTGTTGTTCTTGTTATTACATATATGTAACTTATTGATTACATATACGTAACTTATAAACTACATATATGAGTTACATACATGTAACGTTATAGGTTACGTATACGTAATTTAGTGATTTACATATTTTTATTAAAAAAAAATTGTTTATAATATTTCTAAACTAATAATAAAAAATCATGAATTTTTTTTTAAAAATTGATTTCTTAGTTTTCTCCAAAGTGAGGAGTTTTCTTTTGAACCCTCCCCTATATATATATAATTTATAATATTTTTTTACTAAGAAACACATCGCCTACGTGGTGCACTTGCATCGCACATCAGATTTTTGGAGCATTTCGCAATTTTAAACAAAGTTATGACTCAAAATTATACTACTTTGATAAAATTCTAACTTTCTGAATAATGCAATTAAAGAGGTTCTGTGCATTAAAAAGTATATTAAGGAACACTTTAAACCAACCACAGCTTTACTCAGTTTTAAGCCCGTTTTTTTATCTTATTTGATCGCGAGTCACCCCATTCATGATTAAATACGTCGAATTTGCCACCTAGAAAAACCAACCAACAACCTTACCCAGTATATTCCCACTTTTCAGTAGGGTCTGGTTGTCACCTAGAAAAACAATATTATCAAATCTTCGAATAAAGCGATCTAATTAAAGGGAAGTTTGAGCTTTCTTATTAAAACTGCTTTGCTTATTTTTTTGAGCATGTTTGAGATTGTTAGTCTAAACTGCTTATATAATTATTGATGGTTGAATTTTGCAATTTTGAATACAGTTAGAAGTTGCTCATTGCAAACTGCTTACTTCAACAAACAATAAGCAGGCAGCTTTGACCAGCAATCCTAAACATCAGTCAGGCAACTTTCAAGCCATTTGATACTAGAAAGAACCAAATCATTCGCCAGTAAATGAGTTAAATTACGAAATCTTACTTGATAAGCATCATATAGGCTAGGACGAATTAGTTCTGCCATGCTTCCATCAATCACAATAAAGTTTTTTGTACCATTTGTTTTTACACCGGTCACACGATTAACAAAACAGCAGGTGTTAGCAATCAGTGATCTTCCAGGTTCAATAATTAAATTAAGATCTCGAGACTTCACTAGCTCCCGCACCTACATTATGCAAATCATCTAAGGATAAATGAATGCTTAATTCTTTTTGAACAACTAATAGGAATAAGACTATGCACATAAAAATGGATTGGGTATGTGAAGATCCGCTCAATCGCTCATGCTTTTAAATTACAACAATAGGCCACCCAAGTATGCAGCTAAACAAACTTACCCAGTATAATCCTACTCTTCAGTAGGGTCTGGTGGGGAATGACAAAGACAAACCTTTCCCCTATTCCAGTTAGGATAGAGAGGCTGCTCCAAAGGGGTCCCGGCTCAAAGTTATCATTTGAAGTTAATCATTCCAACGCTTTTAACGGTATTTTCACAAAATAAGTAAAATAACGTTAAAATTAGTACAATTTTACTTTTGCCCCTTGAGGGTCACACATACAACAACAACACGTACCCAGTAAATCCCACTTAGAGTGGGGTCTGGGAGGGGAAAGATAAAGACACACCTTACCCCTATCTACAAGTAGAATAGAGTTCGTAAGAGTCCCCTGGCTCAAAGATCCCGAAAAACTTTTTTTTTTATTTTTTTTTTTCTTATTTTTATTTTTATTTTTTTTTATTTATTTTTTTTTTAGAACATGAAACCAAAAGCATACACATGAAGCACCATCGTTTTAAATGTAAACAGGTAAGCAGGTAAGCACTAACCACATAAGTCAACTAGCCAACACAAAACTAATGAGCCGAGAAACCACCCCAAAAACCCATTATGCCATTAAAACAAGCAATCAAAACAACCAAACAACAAGCATGAAGGATCATAACATAAACCAAAGGCACACACCACACCTAACAGATAACGCTAACAACCCCCATCCCGCGAGCATGCATGTAACACATATAATCTCATATCATATATCTCAAAACCAGCAAAGATATAACAACAACCCACTACCCCTACCTGGAGGAACCTAGGAAAGGCTCTATGTATCTGGCACCTTAATTCTACGTCTCCACATACTCCTATCATAGATCATGTCCTCAGAGAGGTGTAGCTCTGTCAAATCCTGACGAATCTGCTCATCCCAAGTCAACCTCGGTCGTCCCCTTCCCCTTTTCCCCTCCACCGTGAGAAGTTCTACTTTACGAACAGGTGCCAACTGGCTTCTTCTCTTCACATGCCCAAACCATCTTAATCTTCCTTCCCTAATCTTTTCCGAGATGTTTGCCACCTGTAATTTTTCCCGGAAGACTTCGTTCCTTATCCGATCAAGCCTTGTGTGGCCGCACATCCATCTCAGCATCCTCATTTCTGCTGTCTCCAGTTTCCTTGCTTGGTTCTTCTTAATCGGCCAACAATCTGTGCCGTACATCATGGCTGGCCTGATCGCCACTCTGTAAAATTTACCTCTGAGTTTTTCTGGGAACTTCTTGTCACATATAATGGTCGTTGCTGCTCTCCACTTTTTCCAACCTGCCTGAACCCGGTGGGCTACGTCGCTGTCAATGTCCCCATCGCCTTGTATAAACGATCCTAGGTACTTGAACTTTGTCGTCTTTGGCACCTCTTGGTCTCCAATAGTCTCCAATAGTCACACATATACACATTATATGCGTGCACCACAAATAGGGCGTCCACCCAAGTATGCAACTGATTCGATTAATACAAAATCAGCATAAAAAGCATTTTTAATGATAAACTGCCCTTAAATACATTGAAAAGGCAATAATACCATTTGTATCAATCTTTTGAATAAGCAATGACTTGGCTTATGAGTTATGATCACAAACAACCCCGTATACATATTTGGCCTAACAAGTAGTCTTTATGTATTGATGTCCTTCATGAACATACTTGGATAATTAACCTAGAAACATTATCACTACAAAAAAAAAATAAAAAAAAAAATAGAGTGCTTACTGTGTCAATAAGATCTCTTGGTGTAGGAAGGACAGTACCAGTGTGATAGTAATCAATCCCGAGACCACCTCCAATGTTCAAATGACTAATATTGAACCCTTGGGATCGAATTTCGTCAATGAACTTCACCATAATTGCTGCAGCATCTCTGAAAATGTCAACCTACAAGACAAAAATATATTTAAAAAAAAAAACAAAGTAATTATTTTTTATTTTTTTGTTATTTTGTCTTTCCATTAATTTATCCTTAACCAAGTAATATCAGACCAAAATAACAACTTTTCAAATCATTTTCAGATAATATCCAAGGGGCAAGGATTAACTTTATACATATCTTTTCATAACTTCAGAATTTAATGTGTCCTAGAAACACAATAATATCATTTAATTGTTCAAAACACTAATAAATCATACTAATCTATTTTGCTGTAAATATGAAAAGACAGGCTAGCAAGATTTTGTTTCCCTAAATAAACAAATACGAAAAAATTATTAATATGATGTTGATTAATTCCTGATTTTTTGGTGATCAATTAACAGGAAATCATGGGCTGTCATATCTTCTATTTTGGGATAGTATTTGATTTTGCATAATTTATGTTTTTCCTTTATTTCATTTCTATTATATATAGGATGTTAGGTTACGTAGGCCTTTGGGAGGTTTAGGGCAGCCGGCCCTAATCCTGGCCCATTAGGGTTTAGCCTAACTGTTTTTTCTATTTAAGCATTGTCATGTAATTGTAATCTTTGAACACCTAATCAATAAAGAATCCCTAGTTGCAACCCGTGGACGTAGGTCACATCGACCGAACCACGTTATATCGTTGTGTCGTTTATTTTCTTTGTTTTCGTGTGCATGTATGAGTTAATCGGTTTCCGCTGCGCCTCTTTGATTCCTAACAAGTGGCATCAGAGCTTGGTTCGTTGAAGATTAATATACGGAACGCACTGGACGATTGCTGAAAAGAAAAAAGAAAAGAAAATCAGAAAAAAAAGGGGAGGCCGTATCTATTGTTCACGAATTAGGGTTTGTAAACCCTTGGAGTTCGTTTCCAGATCTGAGCCGTCGGAGGTCACCCTTCGTTCAGGGTCTGAGCCGCAGCCGCGATTAGGGTTTTGCCCTTGTGTCGCCGCCGCCGCAGGTATTACCGCCGCCGGAGTCGCCGGAATCGCCGTCTACAGCCGCCGCCATCGTTTCTTCTGCCGATTTTGAGGTTTTAGGTCGCGATTAGGGTTTTAAACCCTTGGATTCATCGATTAAAGCCTGATTTGAAGCAAAATTGGTTCTGGTTCGCGATTAGGGTTCTAAACCCTTGGATTCGTCGATTGAACCTGTTTTTTGACACAAGTTGGGTTCGAATTTCATGATTAGAGGCTGATTAGGGCTCAATTGAGCCTTGGATTGTTGCTGCTGAGTTTGGGATCGTGATTGCTGGTATTATTGACTGTAATTGGACGATTAGGGTTACAAAATTGAACCCTTGAGTCGTCTTTGTCGATTTTCAGCGGGTTTCGGGTCTGTTGCAGCTGATATCGATCGTGGGTTTCTAATCGGTTGGGATTTGATTGGGATTGGATTGATTAGAAAGGTGTTCGTGTCTTTTGTTGGTTTTATCTTGTTACCGGGTTCAAATGGCTGATGAGGGGAAGATTCAGATTGAGAAGTTCAATGGAACTGATTTCGTCTGGTGGAAAATGCAAATGGAAGCATTGCTCAGTCAGAAGGATTTGGATATGGTACTGGAGGATAAACCTGAGAAGATGGATGCAGCTGCTAAGTCTGCATGGAACTCAAAGGACAAGAAAGCTAGAGGGGCTATTACATTGGCTTTGACGAGGAGCGTTGCATTTAACATCATGCACGAGACTACTGCTCGGGGAATGATGTTGGCTCTGTCAAATATGTATGGGAAGCCTTCTGCTGCTAACAAGGTGTTCTTGATGAGGGAATTGTTCATGACAAGGATGAACGAAGGAAGCTCGGTTACAGTTCACATCAATAATCTGAACTCGATTCTGTCCAGATTGTCATCTGTGGGAATAAAGTTTGATGATGAGACTAAAGCTGTGTTGCTGTGGTCTTCGCTACCTGATAGTTGGTCTGGTACAGTGACCGCTGTTACTAGTTCAGCTGGGACCACTGATATGACATTTGAGGGTATCCGTGACATTGTGCTAGGTGAAGACGTTCGCCGGAAGAGTACTGGTGCAGGATCATCTTCTGAGATGTTACATGTTGGTAGGGGAAGAGGGAATAACAGAAACAGTGGGAGTTGGGGAAGGAGTCCATCTAAGACTCGGAAAACTGTGAAGTGTTGGAGCTGTAATGAAGTAGGGCATGTTAAGAGTCAATGCCCGGGTACTTCGAAGCAAGTAAACGCTACTGAGGGCGTTTATGATGATGATGCTTTGGTATGCAGCACTAAAAGCTGCGTGGACTCTTGGGTCATGGATTCAGGGGCTTCGTTTCATGCCATGGACAGCGGGGAAACGATGCTGAATCTGAAGAAAGGAGATTTTGGGAAGGTTCGACTTGCTAATGACGAGTTGCTTGAAGTCACGGGCATGGGGGATGTTGATCTGGTTACTTCATTGGGAACTACATGGAACCTGAAGAATGTCAGGGTTATTCCGGGGCTGAATAGGAAATTGATTTCTGTGGGTCAGCTGGATAAACAGGGCATGGAAGTAAGGTTTGGTAGCAATGAATGGAAGGTGGTCAAGGGAAATCTCGTGATTGCTCGTGGTATGAAGCATGGGTCGTTGTATTTGGTTGATGAACCTGCTGAGGGATGTATGACCGTCCCGGTTAAGCGAAACAAAATATGGTTCGCTAAATCTCGTGCTAAGAGAGTTCATTTTGCAAACGTGAAGTCTGGAGCCAAGGGGATGTTAGCAGAACGTGTTCAGAAGTCTAAACCATTCAGGGGATTCGGTGACAGTGGGAGCAAGGGTTGTGTTCCGGGTACAGTTACGAAGAGCCGTTGGGTTTTGAAGACTAGAACTGAAGAATTCTCTCCTGTGGGTAGTTTGTTGTGCTTGGAGAGTGTTGGTGGTCCTCGGTGTATCTCTGGATCTGGTGGAGTGTCCATACCAGTTGAGATTGAGGATGAGTTGTTGACGGGATTTGTCACGACTGAGTTGGAGCTCGGGGGAGCTTCAACTGGCCCTTCATGTACTTGATGATTGAGGGGTGGTTTGCAACTAGGGGGATATGTCTGGATATGATGAAGTCTTAGCTTATTCTTGGGAATTGAGGCTTGGAAGACTTGTTATTGAAGATTACTGGATTTACTGGATGACTGGATTGCTTATGTTTGGATGCCGGGCTTGATTCTATCGCAAGGCCTCCGAGTGGGAGATTGTTAGGTTACGTAAGCCTTTGGGAGGTTTAGGGCAGCCGGCCCTAATCCTGGCCCATTAGGGTTTAGCCTACCTGTTTTTTCTATTTAAGCATTGTCATGTAATTGTAATCTTTGAACACCTAATCAATAAAGAATCCCTAGTTGCAACCCGTGGACGTAGGTCACATCGACCGAACCACGTTATATCGTTGTGTCGTTTATTTTCTTTGTTTTCGTGTGCATGTATGAGTTAATCGGTTTCCGCTGCGCCTCTTTGATTCCTAGCATAGGAGACTAATTCTCCTATGAATTGTATTCAGTTTTTCATTCTCTTTTTGATATTATCAATAAAAGTGTGCCGACTTCTTTGAATTGTTCTTGGTATCAAATTGTTTCTTTCTCTAACATTTGGTATCAGAGCAAGGCTCTGAAGATCCTGATTCCACCAGCCTAAAACACAGATCAAAAGCTTCGACATAGTTCACTGCCATGGCTGATAATGCTGGGAACAACCGAAATAATGCCATTATTATTCCGGTCAGAGATGGAGGCTCAACATCATATCAGTGTCATGTGCTCACTGCAACAAACTTCACATCTTGGGCGATCAAGATGGAATCTTTCATGGATGCCCAAGGTATTTGGGATGCCATAGAACCACCGGATGAGACGGAGGTGGACATCAAGATTCGGAAAAAGGCGAGGGCCTTTATCTTCCAAGCACTGCCGGAAGATATCTTGTTGCAAGTCGCAAAGCACAAGGAACCCAAGGAGGTATGGGAAGCCCTCAAGGTACGCTTTCTTGGAGCCAATCGGGTTCAGAAGGCAAGGATTCAAACACTGAATCGCGAGTTCGAGTTGCTGAGTATGAAGGAGAATGAGAGTGTGGATGAATTTGCAAGCAAAATCGGCACAATTGTATCCAAGTTTCAAGCACTTGGATCAACTATACAAGAAGAAGATCAGGTAAAAAAGCTTCTAAATTCTGCACCTGACAGATTTCTTCCGATTGTTGCTTCAATCGAGCAATATTCGGACCTGGACACAATGCCATTTGAGGAGGCCGTGGGGCGACTCAAGGCATATGAAGAACGGGTTAAACCCCGTGAACAAAACAAAAACAATTCTGGTCAGTTGCTGTTTACAAAGGCAGAATGGCAAGAAAGACAGAAATCTGGGCAAAAACATGCAGGTAGAGGCCGAAGATCAAATGACTACCGCGGACGTGGTCGAGGCAGCTCTAATGGTCGAGGCCGAGGAGTTTGGCAGAATCAAAACAGGAATCACAAACCTGATCAAGAAGGTGAACCTGCTAGGAAGGAAAGGCGGGTGCCGAAGTGCTTTAATTGTGACAGGGTCGGTCATTTTGCAGCAGATTGTCGCGCTCCTTGACGAGCTGAAGCAGAAGTTAATCTAGCACAAGAAGATGAAGAACGCACCCTCTTGATGGCGCTATGTACACCAGAAGTTATTATGCTGAATGAAGAGAAGGTATTTCCCCACTTGTACTCACAAGACAATAAAGAAGAAGGCTTGTGGTACTTAGACAACGGAGCAAGCAACCACATGACCGGACGACGTGATTACTTCAGTGAACTAAATGAAAGAACCGTGGGTCGAGTACGATTTGGAGACGGGTCAGCAGTAGAAATCAAAGGAAAGGGATCGGTACTTTTACAATGCAAGAACGGTGACCAAAGACTTATCCAGAATGTTTATTTCATACCAGATTTATGCAATAACATTCTCAGCCTGGGGCAGTTTGATGAAGTAGGTTGCAAGGTGATCATAAAAGATGGTCTTTTGAGGCTGTATGAACGAACAGGAGACTTGTTGTTAAAGGTAAGCAGGTCTCAAAACAGACTCTATAAAATAAAGCTTACAATTGCAGCACCTACATGTTTACTCACCAAGATGGACGAGAATGCATGGCTTTGGCACGCACGTCTTGGCCATCTAAACTTTGATGCTATGAAAAGGTTAACAGGAGATAGGATGGCACATGGAGTACCAATGATCAACCACAAATCAGAATTGTGTGAAGCTTGCCTGGCTGGGAAACAACACCGAAGACCATTCCCAAGTCAAACAGTGTTTCGAGCAAAACAGCCACTCGAGCTGATACATGCTAACCTGTGCGGCCCTATTACACCATGCACACCATCCGGAAACAGGTATTTCCTTCTCCTTGTTGATGATTTTAGCAGGTTTATGTGGGTGAAAATGCTCAAGTCAAAAGATCAAACTTTTGAGGCGTTCAAGCAATTTAAGAAGGCTGTTGAGCTGGAAAGTGGGTACAAAGTAAAGTCTCTAAGAACTGATCGTGGAGGAGAGTTTACTTCAACAAATTTTGAGCAACTTTGTTTTGAGGATGGGATAAATTGGTTCTTAACCGCACCATACACGCCACAGCAAAATGGTGTGGTTGAACGCCGAAATCAAACCAATCTTGGAACAACAAGATCAATGTTGAAGGCCAAGAAGTTACCTCAGTGGCTGTGGGGTGAAGGAGTTCGACATGCAGTGTACATCTTGAATAGGTCGCCAACAAAAGCTTTGGAAACCATGACTCCATATGAAGCTTGGAAAGGTTACAAGCCAAACTTGGATCACTTAAAGGTGTTTGGTTGTACAGCTCATGTCAAGGTACCATCTGTGAAACTTTCAAAGCTGGATGATAGAAGTGAACCAATGGTATACCTTGGAAGTGAACCAAGAAGCAAAGCCTACCGGCTTTACAATCCACAAAGCAAGAAAGTTGTTGTTAGTCGTGACGTCCGATTTGAAGAGAATAAGCCATGGGATTGGTCCAGCAGTCTTGAAACAGAAGAAGAGGACTGGATTGAATTTCTGGTCCAAAACGAAGGCAAATGTGTAAATAGGAGTCCACAAGACTCTAATCCAGCTGTCTCTTCGCCCAATCAAAGCGAAGATCGGGCCAGCCCATCTGTTACAGTCGCTCAAAATGAACAGGGCCCAATACAGGAGGCAAACAGTCCATTGCAGAATGGGTCAATCAGCCCAGGTGCTTCTAGCCCACAATTTGGCTCTTCATCGAGCCCAATAAACAGTCAAAACAGCCCAGAACTGTATGAAAACTCAAGTTCTTCAGCAGGTCCAAGTTTTATTCCAAGATCAACCTATGATGACACACCAACAAAGGGACTTCGTTCCATTGATTATGTGTACACAGATACAATTCCAACTCAACAAATTCCTTTTGAAAGGCTTTTGTTAATGAATGAAGAACCTGCCAACTATAAAGAAGCCAAGGATGACAAGAATTGGAAGGATGCCATGAAGGAAGAACTAGAATCAATTGAAAGGAATGGAACGTGGAGCTTGATAGCACCACCCAAAGGAGTTGTCCCCATTGGTTTAAAATGGGTTTTTAAACTTAAAAAGGATGCAAAGGGAAAGATTACCCGGTACAAGGCAAGGTTGGTGGCAAAGGGGTATGTACAAAAACAAGGCATCGACTACGATGAAGAATTTGCCCCTGTAACAAGGATGGAAACGGTCAGATTAATCTTCGCCTTATCTGCCCAGAATGCTTGGGAAGTCCATCACCTTGATATCAAGACAGCTTTCTTGAATGGAGACTTGAAGGAAGAGGTCTTTGTGCACCAACCAGAAGGATATGAAGTGCCAGGGAAGGAACATTATGTCTACAAGCTGAATAAGGCCTTGTACGGCCTGAAACAAGCGCCAAGAGCGTGGAATTCAATGCTGGATGCAACTCTTCAGCAGCTCGGTTTCAGCAGGTGCCCACAAGAACATGCAGTCTACGAACAGAAGAGAAAGGAAGGAACTCTGATAATTGGTGTTTATGTAGATGACTTGATTATTGCTGGCTCAAATGCAGGTGTGATATCTCAATTCAAAGAAAAAATGAAAGGGCAGTTTGATATGAGTGACCTGGGGTTATTGAATTACTACCTAGGAATTGAAGTGATGCAAGATAGTGCTGGGATTTCATTAAAGCAGACAGGTTATGCAATCAAAGTGCTGAAGGAAGCAAAAATGCGGGAAGCCAATCCAACAAAATTTCCTATGGATCCAGGCTTACGATCACAAAGGAAGAAGAGGCTGAACCGGTTGATGCAACAGAGTACCGAAGACTGATCGGGCGACTCCGGTACCTGACTCACACCAGACCAGATATCAATTTTGCAATTGGGGTAGCTAGCAGATTCATGGAGTCACCAAGAGTGTCTCATTTGCAAGCTGTAAAGCAGATCCTGAGATAGTGAGATACATAAAAGGTACAATAAGTTTTGGTATTCGCTACAAACTAAATGGAGATGAAAAGTTGCTGGGCTACAGTGACAGCTCACATGCCAGTGACCAAGTTGATGGGAAAAGCACAACTGGAATGGTGTTCTATTACGGGGGTGGTCCTATAGCATGGTGCAGTCAGAAACAAAACATTGTTGCTTTGTCATCATGCGAAGCTGAATTTATGGCAGCAACTGCTACAGCTTGTCAGGAGATTTGGTTGAAGAGTTTACTTGAAGAAATTACTGGAAAAAGTGTTGAAGCAATAACAGTTCGTGTTGACAACAAATCAGCAATTCAACTAATCAAAAACCCTGTTTTTTATGGAAGGAGCAAGCACATAGATACAAAGTATCACTTTATTCGAGAATGTGTTGAAAAAGGGAACGTGGTAATTGAGCATGTAAGTGGGGCTGAACAAAAGGCTGATATCTTAACCAAAGCACTCCCAAGAGTTAAGTTTATTGAGATGAGAAAATATTTGGTTGTTGAAGACTTGGAAACCGGAATTAAGGGGGTGAATGTTGATTAATTCCTGATTTTTTGGTGATCAATTAACAGGAAATCATGGGCTGTCATATCTTCTATTTTGGGATAGTATTTGATTTTGCATAATTTATGTTTTTCCTATATTTCATTTCTATTATATATAGGAGACTAATTCTCCTATGAATTGTATTCATTTTTTCATTCTCTTTTTGATATTATCAATAAAAGTGTGCCGACTTCTTTGAATTGTTCTTGGTATCAAATTATTTCTTTCTCTAACATATGAATCATCACAGCAATTAATGTTCTCTTTGCTAATTTAGTGAAATACTTTCTTATAAGTTGCTTCAACAACAATCATACCCACTAAATCCCATTTATAGCAAAGCTATAAGGAAGTAAGATGCAAGCAAATCTTACCCTTATTTTTTAAACAAACAACATACAAATAAACAGTGCCAAACATATAGAGATAGAGAACTATCAAAATCAAAAGGGGCAGTGAAAGGGTGAGTAGCAACATTAGTATAAGTTACTATTTCTATTTATTTATTATGAAAAGGATAAATATAATATTCTTGGTATTTAGATGCAATACACAATACTATAAAATATATGGGTGTGTGTGTGTGTGTGGAATTGTGAACCTTATAAAGGAAATACATGAAGCTACACCTAAACTAAAAATACCAACTTAACCATTATTTTAATTACAATTCCACAAAGCGACTCTTTTTAATTCATAAAATGCCTTTTTTAGTCGCTTTATTCTTTTATAAATCAATATTTGACAAAAAATCAGATATCTTGCATAAATAGTTATACACTTCCAAACAAGATCATTTATGGCCCGTTTTCTTATCTGATTTAGATTATTTAATATCCATAAACAGTTTAAACAGACATCCAAATAAATAGTTGATATCATATAAACAAAATTATAACATAAAAAGGTAAAATACCTTGGTTATGGTAGATCCAAGATGGCAATGGGCCCCAACCAGCTTAAGTTCATCAGGATATGACTTCACTGAATCTAAAAACCATTGCAATTTCTCATTTCTTATACCAAATTTGGAGTTTTTGTTCCCGGTTGCAACATAAGGATGGACCTAATAAAAAAATAATGTTTTCACTGCTAAAAGTACATAAATATATATCATCCCTATCTTGGATCAAGGTATGCATTATAATTTAATAAAAAGTATGTAGATGCATTACAATAATAGCTTGTTTTATTTTTTTATTTTATTTCTGTTACATTGGAAAATACTACAAAAGATTTCGGCTAATCACATTAAAAGGTAACTTCCACCTTTCTGTCATTATAAACAAAGAAATAAAAAAGGATTTTCTCCATTTTATATTGTAACATACTAATATACTTTTAACTTTCACCAGCGTATGCAAGTAACCTTGTATAGAAAGTAAAATGATGACCTACCAGTCTATCACTACTAGTAGATTTTGATAATTTATGGGTGTGGCAAGAACCCATTTTGCCTCCTATAGAAGATTGTTTACATAAAAAAATACAAAATTAAAAAATAAAATAAAAAACTAGAAACACAATACATAAAATTAAAGAAAAAAACTTTTTTTCTTGCATACACAGACAAAAGGTAAATGCTTTGAACCTGGTAATCTTGGTTACAAATTGATATAGTTGAATAATCAATATAATATACGTTTTCATAAGATTTAGTACAACTTGTCACAAACCTGAGGATCAACGTCCGGATTGATTCGAAGCAAAACATTAACCTTTTTTCCAGCAATTCTTGCTGCGGATACAATGTTATCCAAATCAAATTCACTGTCAATGTTAACAAAAACACCTTCTTGAGCAGCAAGAACAAGATCCTCCAAAAGCTTTCCATTTCCATTAAAAATACACCTACATCAAAATCACATTCAAATTCAACTAAATGTTCTAGCAGAAATTTGAAAAGAAAAAATATGCAACAATGCTATTTTTATACTTCAGGAGTCTCCTACGAAACAGTCTATCCTGTCATAGGGTAGATGTAAGGTTTGTCTTTATCTCACCCTCAGACCCCACTAATAGTGGGATTTTACTAGGTATATTATGTTATGTGTGCTATTGTTATACTTCTCAAATACAAAATCTGAGCAGTTTAAACTCAACGGTTTAGACGGCTTTCATACGGCTACAAGCTGTTGTCTTGCAGCTGTTTAAACTTCTAAAATATGATGGTTATTATTTTTTTTTTTTTTACAAAATCCATCTGAACCACCACCACCCCTTCATTTTTGTGGAACCGCTCCTCTCCCACATTGTGATGTTTATCAATTACCATGTCTCCTCTTACACAGAAGCAAAAGTCATATATAATTCTTACCGTCAACGATCATGAGGAGGAAGAAGGTGTTTAGGTTTCTCCAACTAATTGGTAATGTTGATTTTCTATAAACTATAACAAAGATTGCAGACACACGATACTAAGTCAAATGAAGATGATTCATCCACACGAGGATTTTTTAACATGATTTTGAATATGTTCATTTTTCGAAGAGTTAGACATCAACAAGGGTATTTAGAGATTCGCTATTTGTTTTCATATAACCTATCACTTTCCTCACTATTTGCTTTATCCATCGTTTGATGATTTGGTTAATTCATTATCTACGTTAAAGAAAACGGTGGTAAAATGAGCATATTTGATCGATGATCCAGTTTCTAATACTCTGTCCAAGTCATGCTTCCCATTGAAGACTAAATCTCCTTGCAGATGTGTCGATGACAGTCCCTATAGAACTCAAGCAAATTTGAGTTTTTGAAACTTCATAGCGCATTACTCAGTTAATCTTAAATTCTTAATAGCTTAATGTTACAGTGAATTTCAATTCTACACGCGCCAATTTAGGTTGAATGAAACTTTCCTCCAAAAAAAAGAGTTGTTGGACACTTTCTTGGATAAAAATATTTGGAATCCAAAATGTATCTCGATGTTCTCACTTCTCTAATACTAGCATGACCAAATTTGAAATCAGAATTGCACAATACTTCTGAGTTGATGGTCAGAAACAACCTGACCCGGACCTGAACTGTATATAACCAGAACCGTTTGTATTAGATTTTCAAACAGGAACCATACCATTAGCATTTGGGACGATTTGGGTTTGTAACTTGTAACACTGATGAGGTATTGCATGTATGCGAATATGAATTTTTTGTGTAGTATATTCCTTTATTTTTGTCCAGTGTTATCTATGTTGTTGCTATAATGCAATCAAGTGTGAAACCTATTGATTAAGGTATATGTTTAACCAATGCATATATGATTCAGGTTATGCATTTATTAGCTGGTCACACAGGTTAATTAAACAAATAATAGCCCTGCATGTAGGTTTAAGCTATGCATATATGATTCAAATGTTACCATTTTATCTTTTATTTTTATTTTTTCAGACATGTTTTTGATACACACACACACACAGGATTGGGCTTAAATAAGAACCCACCTTAATTGAGGTAACCCATTAACCTTAGCAAAATTCGCCCAAATATTTGAAAAAAAATTCATGGCCTTTATTATACATAAATAGAAGGGTTTCTTTTTTGTGTTTTTGCTAATTCATCACTGTTTAGGATCTTACGTCATTATAATTGGCGCAAAAATAAATATTAACTTGCAATGTAACGCAAACTTACACTTGCTTTAATTTCTAAACGCTTGTGAATTAGCAAAAACACAAAAAAGGAGCCTCTCCTATTTATGTATAAACAAGGCCATGAAAAAATTTTCAACGATTTGAGCGAATTTTGCTAGGGTTAATGTGTTATCTCAATTAAGGTGGGTTAACAACTGATCCTTACCCCCTCCCCCAGCACGCACGCACGCGCGCGCGCACACACACATATATATATAATGTTGGCAAGACCAAAGTTGAAAACATGAATAACCCTTCCAGTTAAGGCCGAAGAGAGATATATTCAAATGTTCAAAAAATTAAAGGATTTTGTTTAATTCTTTTGGTTGTTTGTATTCCTTGAATTTAATTTTACAAAAACAAAAAATAATGAGTTCTTTTCATTTTGTATTATCCTAGGATGCAGATATGGTTATAGTATGCTTCATGGTTTAGTTTTCAACTTAGTTTACATGTGTTATTGATTCTTACTTGACTTTTGGAGCTATATTGTGTGTTTATCTGTTATGTTACATTGTTAGTATGTTGCTTATTTTCTTTGTTTGTGGTTTTTTTTAATAAAGTTAGATTTTTTTTCCAATCATATGAATTATACATAAATTAATTAAACAAATAACGTTTTTGTTCATAATACAACTCAATATATTGATGAGTTATAACATTAAGGAACCCGACCACCGGACGATTATAAAACTAGCTATCCTTATTAAGGGTTGGTTTACTCGTAACGAGGAATTTGGGATCACTTATAAAACTACTTCTTTGCTTCCTTTTAAAAGAAGTAACTTCAAAAAGCTTATTTCAGATACAAATAATCATATTGGCAGTTTGGATAAACAAACAATCACACCAAGGCCGTTTTTCCTTGGAGGCACGGACCTGGTTACTTGTGGCCATGCATAACCTGTTCGCGGTTCGCCTAGTTAGTCGGGTATCAGGGGACCCGGGTTTACTACGCAAGTGAATTCCACAGTTATAAAAAAAACCAAAAAAACGGATAAATAGTTTTGATAAGCAATCCAAAACACCAAACACCATGTGAATCTTTATACAACCATAACAAACCAAACACTAAAAACAGGTGATAATCTTGTTATTGACTAAAAAAAATCAAGAAAATTAATGAACTTTGGTACCTGGTAGGATCAAAACCAGCACGCAGGGCCAATCTGAGTTCATTCCCACTAACCAAAACAGCCCCACAACCCAAACTCCTCAAATGTTGCAAAATCATGAAATTATTATTGGCTTTAATAGCATATCCGATAATCGAATTCAATCCCTCCAAAGCATCCTTATACGCCTCAACATTTCTGGTTATCTGAGGCTTACTGTAAAGGTAAAACGGCCGTTTTTCAACAGCTTCCATGACTTCTTGAACCTTAAGACCCTCACAGTACAGATACCCATCATCTTTTTTGGTGAAACAATGGTGAAATTGGCGGGTTTCGATTGGATTTTGCGATATGACTGCTCGGATGGCAAGAGTTTTAAAGTTGGGTTTGAATGAAATTAGGGATTTGGGGGTGATTGGATTTGAAAATTGATTTAAGGTTTTGGAGAACGAGAGTGATTGAAACTGGAGGTGAGAAGAAGAAGAAGAAGCGGCCGCCATTGATGGGTGTAAAGAGTTGAGGCGGAAAGTGATCTGAAATAAGAGCAAAGGTTTTAACAAGCGAGGGTTTTGATAAAATTAGAATTTTATTACATGAAGTAAATAAAGGTATCTTTTGTTTTATTTTCTCTTTTTAAATTGGTAGTGTTAATTCATTTATTAATATTCCATTATTAACACTAATAATTAATAATTTTTGACCGACTATTACATTAAATAATTTTCTTATTAGATTAAATCATGTGTGATACACATGGTTAGAAAAGTCAGTAGGCGCTCCTAAGTCGGAACAGATCCTTGGAGCGAGTAATCGGAGAGTACTCGACCCTAGGCGAGAGTACTCGGGTAATACGCAGGAAGTACTCGGCCTTGGAGACCGACTTTTACAACAGTGGTGATACACGAGTTGAATAACTAAAATTTAAAATTATTTATTTGTGTGTGTGTGTGTGTGCAAGTTGTGTGACACTCACTGTCACTTTCATGTCCCCTCCGGACATTAACACCAATATTTAATAATTTATGTTAGGTCCCAGTAAAAACTTTCGTGTTTTACACACCTGTAAACATACTATTTACTAATACATGTTAAAAACAGGTTTACATATGTTTACATACTCCACAAAAACATTATTACACAAAAGTTACACAACTGTTTGGTTATTAAAATTAAAAACCATCATATGAGCCTTCACATTCGATTCCCGATCACCATCACCGCTCACCCGACTCCTTAGTACCTGTAAACACCACATTTAAATTCACCATTAGTTCGTTAGAACTAAGTAAGGTTACCCCACTATTCCACCCAGTGTATTCCATAATACCATATGGATACACTAATGAGGTTCCAAATAAAATTTGACAACAACAGTCAACCACATACAAAACGATTTACTAACGGTTCGTTTTCAACCAAAACCTCATTATATCTCTCATTCATGCACAATCATTATAATTTAATATAACATATATATAGCCCCCCCCCCCCCCCAAAACTCCGATTGTGCATCATATTTCACAAAAATCACAATTCACGGTTTGACATTTGAATTTCAAATGTCTACCCCCTTATAAGTCATCTATTGTTCACACACCTTGTGAATCAATTACATTGAAATTGCAAGTCTTATGTTCACACACCTTGTGAATCAAAACCTGCACATTACCAATCAATCATTTGTTCACACACCTTGTGAATCTATTACATGGGAATTACATGTCTTATGTTCACACACCTTGTGAATCAACATGCACATTTCCAATCCACCATTTGTTCACACACCTTGTGAATCTATTACATTGGAATTACATGTCTTATGTTCACACACCTTGTGAATCAGCATGCACATTTCCAATCCACCATTTGTTCACACACCTTGTGAATCTATTAGATTGGAATTCCATGTCTTATGTTCACACACCTTGCGAATCAAAACCTGCACATTACCAATCCATCATTTGTTCACACACCTTGTGAATCTATTACATTGGAATTACATGTCTTATGTTCACACACCTTGTGAATCAGCATGCACATTTCCAATCCACCATTTGTTCACACACCTTGTGAATCTATTACATTGGAATTACATGTCTTATGTTCACACACCTTGTGAATCAGCATGCACATTTCCAATCCACCATTTCAATCAACTCAACAAACCATGTATATATGCTAAATGCATAGTTACTTACAGTGTGGACTCACCCAGTCCTTCAACTACAAGTTCAATCAAATAGGTAACTTACCTCGCTTTGGAGAGTTATCAACAATCTCCAAGTCTTTCCCAGGCCTTCTAGAACTAGATTCACCTCCTCTTCCTATTATATATTCACATATAACAGGATTTAACAACATGAACACACAACTTGTGTTATTTATATAATCTAATTCATTTGACCAGTTTTACTTTTCATATTCAATCAAACCTCATTGAGGCTTTTATCAACAATCTATGTGTAGAAATTAATCTACACATGTTCTTAATCATATTCAGCTTATCACAACTTCATATTTTGAAATCCGTTGCTTGACTTCCTTTATCCACACCTAGTTGTAACTCACACGTATACAACTAGTTTAAATACACCCCACACCCATTCATACTGATTCAAACTCATTTGAATCTTATTTATTAGTGTGCGGCATTTAGAAGTCAAGCTATTCTTTATAATTAGCATATCATGCTAAAATCATTAACTTTCATTTTCAAACATTTTATCAACACTTGAACTGGATCTATCATTCCAGAGAATGATCTAAAATCATCATAACCAGGATTTAATCATCCCACTGGTTATCATATTCAATAATATGAATTTCACAACAACCGGACATCATAACGGATCAAAATCAAGATTTCACCGTTAAAACATCTAGTTCTTCATTTCTAATCATCCCAAATCATTATATAATACTCAAAACTCAATTTAATCCGTACACTATCAAAATTAATAGGATAAAACGAATCGTTACCCTTCGAACGGATTTCAGGTTGAAATCTGACGATCCAGACTTGTAGAAACAATCCCTGGTTCGATCTGGATGATCCGGTAGCTTGAAAACTGATGTTGGGTGACAAAATTTCGTATGTGTGTGTGTTTATGATGAACAGATTCGAGGATGAAAGAAATTAAATTTTCTACGTGAAATCTGATAAAATCAAGAATCTGCTGAACTGCCTCACCCGTCGCGTACCGCGAATGAGGGCTTAAAGAGCCTTCGCGTACCGCGAAGCAATTCGGGGTCCTCAGATATTTTGGGTTCTTCGCGTACCGCGAAGGAATCCTCAAAATCATTGCCGCGTACCGCGACGAATCCCAAACCACATTATTTTTGAAATTTTCTTTGTTTCGCTATTTCGGACAATTCGTAACTCCGTTTCGCGAACGGTTTTCTTCCACGTTCATAATTTCTCACATACTTTCAATTTTTAATAATCACAATCGTTCTATTGATAATTATTTCAAACGTGATCGATAATTGAAAACCAGTCGTTACAAATCTCCCCTCCTTACAAAGGTTTCGTCCTCGAAACCGCTTATACATCAAAAAGAAAAGGATAAAATTTCCTCATCTCGTCTTCTGAATCCCATGTTGTGTCAGATCCCCTCCTGTTTTTCCATTGAACCTTCACCTGGTTCAAGGACTTGTTTCTGAGTTGTTTGACTTTTCGATCTAAAATCGCGACTGGCTTTTCAATATAATTTAATTTATCATCAATTTCCAAATCTTCAAATGGAACATAAGTCGATTCATCCGCCAAACATTTTCTCAGATATGATACGTGAAAAGTATCATGTATACCACTCAATTCCTCTGGTAGCTCAAGGCGATAAGCAACATTACCTATCCGAGCTGTAATTCTGAATGGTCCAATAAAACGCGGGCTTAACTTCCCTCGTTTACGAAAACGAATTACACCCTTCTAAGGGGAAACCCTTAACAACACAAAGTCTCCCACTTGAAATTCAATTGGTCGTCTTCGTTTATCTGCATATGACTTTTGACGGTTTTGTGCCGCTTTCAAGTGAGCTCGAATTTGATCAATTCGTTGATTTGTAACTTTCAGTATTTCTTTATTTTCGAGCTCTCGCGGGCCAACCTCTCCCCAGCAAACGGGAGTACGACATCGTCTTCCATACAACATTTCATATGAAGGCATTCCCAACCCCGAATGATAACTGTTGTTATATGAAAATTCCGCCAGAGGTAGATAGTCATCCCAACTGCCTCCAAAATCAATGATACACGCTCGTAGCATATCCTCCAGCGTCTGAATGGTTCGTTCACTCTGACCATCAGTCTGAGGATGATACGCCGTGCTCAACAACAGTTTAGTACCCAATTCCTCTTGAAAATTCTTCCAGAAATGAGAAGTGAATCGTGTGTCTCGATCGGACACAATCGTCACTGGTATCCCGTGACGCGGCACTATTTCTTTCACATACACTTCAGCCATTTTCTCGGAAGAATACGATTCACGAATAGGAATAAAATGAGCACTTTTAGTCAACCGATCCACAATGACCCAAATCGTATCATACCCCTTTCGGGTTTTCCGGAGTTTAGTAATTAGGTCCATTGTGATGTGTTCCCATTTCCACATAGGAATCTCTAAAGGCTGTAATTTGCCATAAGGCTTTTGATGCTCAGCCTTAACTTGTAAACAAGTTAAACATTTTTCAACATATTTAACAATATCTCGTTTCATACCTGGCCACCACTAATTTACCCGAAGGTCTCGATACATTTTAGTGGCTCCTAGATGAATTGAGTATTTTGATTTATGAGCTTCCTCCATCAGATCAATTTTCAAAGAACAAGTGGGAGGTATCCACACCCTACCCCATCTTGTCTTTAACCCACGACTATCTTCATCCAGATTATGAGCTTGCCCCTTTATTCGATCTCGTTTCCAGTTTTCTTCTTTTAAAGCTTCAATTTGAGCTTCTTTAATTTGATCCACCAAATCAGAGGAAATCACAATCTTCATTGCTGTAACCCTAATAAGTTCATGTTCTTCCTTTCTACTTAAGGCATCCGCCACCACATTGGCTTTTCCCGGATGATAAAGGATTTCACAATCATAATCCTTGAGTAGTTCTATCCAACGTCTTTGCCTCATATTTAATTCCTTCTGTGTGAAGAAATATTTCAGGCTCTTGTGATCGGTGTAAATTGTACATTTCACACCATACAAGTAATGCCTCCAAATTTTTAAGGCAAACACTACCGCTGCCAATTCTAGATCATGAGTAGGATAGTTTACTTCATGAACTTTCAGTTGCCTCGACGCATAGGCAATCACCTTACCTCTTTGCATAAGGACACAACCAAGCCCAAGATAAGATGCATCAGAGTATACCACAAAATTATCAGGTCCATCCGGTAGAGTTAATACCGGTGTCTGAGTTAACTTGAACTTAAGTTCATTAAAAGCTTTTTCTTGGTCATCACCCCAAACAAATTTCACATCTTTTCTTGTTAGTTTAGTCAAAGGAGATGCAATTCTTGCAAAATCCTGTATAAACCGCCGATAGTAACCAGCTAGACCAAGAAAACTTCTAATTTCAGTTGGAGTTTTAGGAGGACTCCATTTCATCACCGCTTGAACTTTCGAAGGATCAACAAGTATGCCATCAGCACCCACCACATGTCCCAAAAACTAGACTTCACGCAACCAAAATGCGCATTTAGAAAATTTGGCATATAGTTTCTCCTTCCGTAAAGTTTCAAGGACTTCACGCAAATGACTGGCGTGATCACCCTCGTTTTTAGAATAAATAAGAATGTCATCGATAAAAACAATGATAGATCGATCCAACATTGGGCGACACACCCGGTTCATCAAATCCATGAACGCGGCCGGTGCATTTGTCAACCCAAACGACATCACAAGAAATTCATAATGACCGTAACGAGTACGGAAAGTAGTCTTGGGAATATCTTCCTCTTTAACCTTGAGTTGATGATAACCCGAGCGAAGATCAATTTTAGAAAACCACGACGCTCCTTGCAACTGATCAAAAAGGTCATCAATTCGAGGTAGAGGATATCGATTTTTCACAGTCACTTTATTCAACTCCCTATAATCAATACACATTCTAAGGCTTCCGTCTTTCTTTTTAACAAAAAGAATTGGTGCACCCCACGGGGAGATGCTCGGATGGATAAAGCCTTTATCTAAAAGATCTTGAAACTGTGTCATTAATTCTTTCATTTCAGATGGTGCCAACCGATATGGAGCTTTAGCTATGGGCTTAGCCCCAGGAATAATACCAATCTTAAACTCAACATCTCTATCACAAGGAATTCCCGGTAAATCATCCGGAAATACATCAGGGAAATCCCTGACCACTGGAACATCATTAAGTTCCTTTATCTCCTTTTCTACATCAAGAACATAAGCTAAGAATGACTGACCCCCATGGTTCATGTAATTCATAGCTTTAGCTAAAGAACATAATATGGTTCCACCTCGTTTCTCTCCCTGAATACATACTTCATAACCACCTGGAGATGTTAATTGAATAACCTTGCGGTTACATACAATGTTAGCTCCATATTTAGACAACCAATCCATCCCAATCACAACATCAAATTCTCCCAAGATCATTGGAATCAAATCAACCTCATAATCCTCACCATCAATGGTGAGTTTACATCTATGATAGATGCCATACACTAAGAAACTCTTAGAGTCAGCTATTTCTACCTCTAATGGATAAGGTAGCTTAGCTAGCACAAACGAATCATGATTCACAAACTTCACAGATATAAAAGAGCGACTAGCTCCAGAATCAAATAATATATAAGCAGGCAAGGAATTAATATGAAAAATACCTGTCACCACGTCTGAAGTGACTTTAGCTTCTTCCGCCGTAATTTTGAAGGCCCTACCCTTTGGTGGGGGTATTTCAACATTCTTGCCACTACCTTGGGCCTTAAAAGACCCGCCACTAGTACCTCCTTGACCTGCTCCCCTCAACTCCGGACACTCACTTCGTCGGTGTCCCGGTTTGTAACAGTTGTAGCACAGATTGAGTGCACTGGCACATTGAGAGGCAAGATGCCCCAACTTGCCACATTTATAACACACAACTGATTTAAAATAACATTCCCCAAGATGTTTCTTTCCACATTTTAAACAATGTTTAGCTTCTCTCAAAGAACTAAACTTTTTAAGTGGGCTAACAAATTTCCCCTTTTTAGAGGGTCCCACATCCCTTTCCACCTTTCGTTTTTCTCCACGATCCTCTTGCCTTTTTAACTCCAATTCACGCTCACGAGCGCAATCAATCAACTCCGACAAAGTTTCAAACTTTGATGGTATAAGGAACTCACGGTACTTAGCATTCAACATACTATGGTACCTGTTAATCCACATTCGTTCAGTCCTAAGAAGATCAGGACAGAATTTAGCTTTATCAAAGAACACTGCAGTAATAGTGTCTATATCCTCCTCCTTGTGCCTCATATGTAAAAATTCCTCAGTAATTCTATCAATAGCAGCCTGAGGACAGAATCGTTTAAGGAACAATTCCTTAAATGCACTCCAAGTCAATTCCTTTATACCATCCCGACCCTTCTCCTTTCGGAGAAGTTCCCACCAATCTTTTGCTCGCTCTTTTAATTGGTTTCCGGCAAACATTACCTCATCAGATGGATCACAATGACACGTTTCAAACGTGCTTTCCATATCAGCTATCCGCCTTTGGCTCAACAGTGGATCCACCTCACCTTTGAATTCAGTTGGCTTACAAGCCACAAACTCTTTATAAGTAACCTTTTTAGAAGGTTTTTCACCACCCATTTCATCTTTAAGAGTTGCAAACTCTTCATGTATAAAATCTTTCAACGAAGCTTGTAATCCTTCTAAACAAGTTGGTAAGGTAGCTTCAAATGCCTTAGCTACCTCCTCCCTCACCATCACTTGCAGTTCGGTGAGATGTTCTTCCTCATGCCCAAACCCCTCGGGGTTATGTTCATCAGCCATTTTATGACTGAAATAATTTAAACATATCATTAGTTTACATATCTATACTCAACATATATGCAAACCACATACTCTAAACCACGCACTCGTCCTTAACGGACTTATACATTACATGTATATGTGTCTTTATTGAATATTCACACTCTTGTGAATTACTCAATTATTCAACTAATGATACCATTGTGATTTTTCAACCAGTCACGTACATCCACTTTTAACACCTTACCAAATCTTCCATAGACTAGTATGAAATAATGTTCCCAAGGATACGTTCATATCGTGTATATGTTACTAAACTGGCCAGGTATAGCAAGATATGCACCATATACCCGTGTCCTTGCATTCACTGTTTCACCCAAGTTAGAAAATATTGACTTGTAATACAACAATTCCCATATCATATAACATCAAACAACAATTTACAGATATATCATACCTGGTGAGTTCGGCTTAGTGATCGGATTTCGGATCGAACGGCTCTTCTCATCTACCCAGAGCTCAATGGTTTGAGTTTAAGTGTTCATGACGCACTCAAATCCCTCAAACCTTTGGCTCTGATACCAACCTGTGACACCCACTGTCACTTTCATGTCCCGTCCGGACATTAACACCAATATTTAATAATTTATGTTAGGTCCCAGTACTCGGCCCTAGGCGAGAGTACTCGGGTAATATGCAGGAAGTACTCGGCCTCGGAACAACTCCATTGATCGAGTACTCGGAGAGTACTCGGCCTTGGAGACCGACTTTTACAACAGTGGTGATACACGAGTGGAATAACTAAAATTTAAAATTATTTATTTGTGTTGTGTGTGTGTGTGTGTGCAAGTTCTGTGACACCCACTGTCACTTTCATGTCCCCTCCGGACATTAACACCAATATTTAATAATTTATGTTAGGTCCCAGTAAAAACTTTCGTGTTTTACACACCTGTAAACATACTATTTACTAATACATGTTAAAAACAGGTTTACATATGTTTACATACTCCACAAAAACATTATTACACAAAAGTTACACAACTGTTTGGTTATTAAAATTAAAAACCATCATATGAGCCTTCACATTCGATTCCCGATCACCATCACCGCTCACCCGACTCCTTAGTACCTGTAAACACCACATTTAAATTCACCATTAGTTCGTTAGAACTAAGTAAGGTTACCCCACTATTCCACCCAGTGTATTCCATAATACCATATGGATACACTAATGAGGTTCCAAATAAAATTTGACAACAACAGTCAACCACATACAAAACGATTTACTAACGGTTCGTTTTCAACCAAAACCTCATTATATCTCTCATTCATGCACAATCATTATAATTTAATATAACAAATATATAGCCCCCCCCCCCCAAAAAAACTCCGATTGTGCATCATATTTCACAAAAATCACAATTCACGGTTTGACATTTGAATTTCAAATGTCTACCCCCTTATAAGTCATCTATTGTTCACACACCTTGTGAATCAATTACATTGGAATTGCAAGTCTTATGTTCACACACCTTGTGAATCAAAACCTGCACATTACCAATCCATCATTTGTTCACACACCTTGTGAATCTATTACATGGGAATTACATGTCTTATGTTCACACACCTTGTGAATGCACATTTCCAATCCACCATTTGTTCACACACCTTGTGAATCTATTACATTGGAATTACATGTCTTATGTTCACACACCTTGTGAATCAGCATGCACATTTCCAATCCACCATTTGTTCACACACCTTGTGAATCTATTACATTGGAATTCCATGTCTTATGTTCACACACCTTGTGAATCAAAACCTGCACATTACCAATCCATCATTTGTTCACACACCTTGTGAATCTATTACATTGGAATTACATGTCTTATGTTCACACACCTTGTGAATCAGCATACACATTTTCAATCCACAATTTGTTCACTCACCTTGTGAATCTATTACATTGGAATTACATGTCTTATGTTCACACACCTTGTGAATCAGCATGCACATTTCCAATCCACCATTTCAATCAACTCAACAAACCATGTATATATGCTAAATGCATAGTTACTTATAGTGTGGACTCACCCAGTCCTTCAACTACAAGTTCAATCAAATAGGTAACTTACCTCGCTTTGGAGAGTTATCAACAATCTCCAACTCTTTCCCAGGCCTTCTAGAACTAGATTCACCTCCTCTTCCTATTATATATTCACATATAACAGGATTTAACAACATGAACACACAACTTGTGTTATTTATATAATCTAATTCATTTGACCTGTTTTACTTTTCATATTCAATCAAACCTCATTGAGGCTTTTATCAACAAATCTATGTGTAGAAATTAATCTACACATGTTCTTAATCATATTCAGCTTATCACAACTTCATATTTTGAAATCCGTTGCTTGACTTCCTTTATCCCACTGGTTATCATATTCAATAATATGAATTTCACAACAACCGGACATCATAACGGATCAAAATCAAGATTTCACCGTTAAAACATCTAGTTCTTCATTTCTAATCATCCCAAATCATTATATAATACTCAAAACTCAATTTAATCCGTATACTATCAAAATTAATAGGATAAAACGAATCGTTACCCTTCGAACGGATTTCTGGTTGAAATCTGACGATCCAGACTTGTAGAAACAATCCCTGGTTCGATCTGGATGATCCGGTAGCTTGAAAACTGATGTTGGGTGACAAAATTTCGTATGTGTGTGTGTTTATGATGAACAGATTCGAGGATGAACGAAATTAATTTTTCTACGTGAAATCTGATAAAATCAAGAATCTGCTGAACCGCCTCACCCGTCGCGTACCGCGAAGGAGGGCTTAAAGAGCCTTCGCGTACCGCGAAGCAATTCGGTGTCCTCAGATATTTTGGGTTCTTCGCGTACCGTGAAGGAATCCTCAAATTCATTGTCGCATACCGCGACGAATCCCAAACCACATTATTTTTGAAATTTTCTTTGTTTCGCGATTCCGGACAATTCGTAACTCCGTTTCGCGAACGGTTTTCTTCTACGTTCATAATTTCTCACATACTTTTTGATAATTATTTCAAACGTGATCGATAATTGTAAACCGGTCGTTACAAGTTGGTTTCCTTGCTTTGTGTCTCGATTATTCAATGGAGTAGCTTTTTCCCTGAATCTCTTTTAGAAGTTCCATCTACGTGTCTCTATAGGTCGAACGAACAATAGTACTAACATTTCAATCCCTAATTCACTTTCGCAATTTGTAGGTTAATTAAGTGTATCTGAATAATTTTTGTCGTCATTTATTTATGAGAATTCTTTTGTGGAATAAGGGTTCCAAATGAATCAAATTCTATCATTTTGGGTTCAAAAATTAAACAACTTTATGTGCTAAAATGAGTATAAATGTGGCTACCAATATGATTTTGGGTAAAACATTCATTACTTTTATGTGCTAAAAGGAGTACAAATGGAGCTGTGAATTTGGGTCAAAATATCATACCATTTATGAGATACATTGTATTTAAATGCAGTTCTGCGTCTGAATCATTGCGATTCAAAATTATGTGCTTAAAGGAGCATAAATGTAGCTGCGAATTTGGAACATTTGGGCAAAAAATTGAATGTTGTATTTGTTAAAATGAGTATAAATGAAGCTGTGATTTAAATTATTTAGGTTTAAATGTTTAGCAATTTTATGTGCTATTTTGAGAAGAAAAACAGTTAGGGTTTGACTAATTGGTTAAAACTTAGCACTTTTGTTTGGTTAAATAGAATGAGTACAGAAGCATCGTTCATACATACCCCATAACAATTATGGGATCATCGTTCATACTTATCCTGTAACAAGTACAATATCATCTTTCATACGTACCGCGTAATGAGTACAAGAACGTCATTTATACTTAACCAATAAATATTGTTGGAACATTGTTCATATCGTCATCGTGTACGTAATCAACATTTAGTCATGTTAACAATTAAATAGCATATCATCGTCATCTCATTGCATCATCGACATTCACGTAATATCATCATTTCATCATAGCATCATCATAACCTCATTTTATCATCATAGCATCATCATAACATCATTTTATCATCATAGCATCAACTTAACATCTCTTGGATTTTATCATCAACCTAATGATATAATTTCAAGATATAAGGCTTTCCTATTATAGCATGTTGTTCAAAAGGATCCCTCATTTTTAGCGTCATCATATTATCATAACATCAACATATAGCATGTAGATTCAACTTTTTTGTCTGAAACATGTACGATAAAAGGATCATGTTGTTCATGATTTTCATTCGTAGCCACATCTTCAGCATAGGAAGACCAATATGTGAAAACTAGTACCTGATCGTCCGGCAATCCGTACGGTATGTGTACTTTCACTCATAACTATGTGTAAAATGATGAACAGTTGTGTGACAAAAATTTTGTGAAAACATATAACAGTTGTACGTATTCAATAAAAATTGAAATACAAATATACAACAACACATGAGAAATAACAGTTGTGAAAACAAATGACAAAAATATATCGGTTGCGATTTGATGTCCACAAATAACAGGAATCAGATGGTCAACAATTCAGTGAGAAAACATTGTGAAATCATTCATAACAAGATGAAAACAGTTAGGTTTAGTTGAGTCCGTCAGTGAGAATGTCAAATTCAAAACAGTAATTCTGTATCGTTTACAAATAATAAACTGACAAGCGTGTTTGCGTGGGTGACGATTCACACAAACATATATGTGGGTTTAACGTTCTGAACGATAACTGAAAAGTAGAAACAAAATCAGAAAGTAAAGCCATTGTCGAGTTCGTTCTGGTGACGATTTGAACGAATACTCGCGAAGGTAAAACGACCTGACGAAACAGTAATAATAAACGTTTTCGAAACAATAAAATAAGGAAAAGAAAAATAAAACATTTATTAGGAATTATAACCTTAAAAAGGTTTAAATAAAACTATTTTATTAAAATTTATGAAACGTAACGAAAACTTAAAACCGAGCTACCGAACGAACCCGAAACCTTACGGGGTATATAAACCCTAAAGAACATTTAATTCCTTCATAAATGCCCAACCACCACTCTCTCTCTCTACAATCTCGAATCCTACTATCTCTCTCTCTAAAATTTCACTCAAGATTCAAACCCAAAATCTTTGTTTCTTAACCAAATTTGACAAACTTGGTGTCAAATTGAAGCTTACTACATCTAGAGTTTGAAAGTACAACTGATCGAACCCAAGAACAGCAAAATCGAAGGTAAAATGATGCTCAAACATGCGGTTTTCTGGGTTTTCTCAAAACCCAAAACTTTCCAGCTTTAAGCTCGATTCCACACCTTCAAACCACCTCGAAATCTCATTAGATCGACCGTAGAACACTTGGGATACTTTGGATTAAAGTGGGGAAAGACTTGAAAGGCTGTAGATTCTGGGAAATTTGGTATCGATGCAAGAACATCAAGTGGAGACTAGTTTAGACGGTTCTAAAGACTCAGTTGTTCATCCATCGAGATTGTAAATTCGACAGCACCAGGAAAGCTCAGGACCCGTCGATATTATCAGTATCGAAGGTCTCCAGAGCTGGGAAATCATGAGGGCTCCGATACTAGCAAGATCGATGAGATAAGGGCAGGAAAATGGAACCTGGTCGATACTATAGTATCGACCAGTCTGCATGACATAAAATCGATGACCATCGATACTCTCCCTGTCAATACTAGTTCAGATGCATCGATACTATTATGGGCATGTTATCCAAGTGAATTAAAAAAAACCAAGCCCTATGAATCAAAATCGAGTGCATAGGATCGATGGGAACATCATAGTGTCGATGGGGGATGATTAGGGTTTATGGTTGTTAACCGGTTGATGCTCATCGATGCTACTCATTTTGGTGCCATCGAAACTATCTAATATTTACTTAAAACATATGTAAACAATATAAGTTAGTGTTTTGTAACAAACATACGAGTTAGGAACAAAGTTAAAAGATGATTCTAGTTAAGGAATCATTAGGATTTTCAAAAAGGTGTTAACTAAACTTTCTAAACAAGTATTATAATAGTTTCTAAACTCTTTTGTAACATATCAAACGATTAATTTTCTATATAACATATTACTTGTATTAACACACTTAAGGGATGATAACCATTTTAAGTTAACAAAAGGATAATAATCATGTTTTAACTCAAAAACCTAAGTTATACTTAGAAAATCTTATAATTTGAAAACCTATGAAAACATGTTAAGGTTTTAAGCCAAGTTCAAAACATATAAACACAGTATATTACAATATATTAAGCTTAACCTAAACTGGTTAAGTGTTAATATATTACACCGCAAAGTGAACTAGGGTTAATCAAACAACAAAGACTTATAAAGGTTAACCAACTTTAGGGTTAACATACAAAGTAATCACTCATACTTATAAGTTGTGAAATACATTGAATCAAACACATGATTGTGAATCCACATACTACAACAACAGTGAGCGTGTGCATTTCTTGAGTCTTAGTCAACAACTACAACAACAAGGTGAGTTCATATGCCCTTTTTCTAATCTTTTGATTTTAAATACGGGGTTGAGAAACATGCTAACTCTTTTACTTAAAAGTTTTAGTACATTATTTCAGTTATCATGTGATTTAGATAATAGAGGTTCCATCTTTATTATCATACTTTTATCATATCTATTTGTATGCTTGTGTGAAATGACAATTATTAAATATCAAGGAAGATATCATGGTAACATAACTTCATGATATCATAGAATCATTGAAATAACATAGTGTATTAATACTAGATCTTATAACACTATGATTTCAACTTGTGATGACACTGAGATGACACTAAGACAATCACAAGAGATAACAAGAATGATATTCATGATAACATAATTTTATGACGATATCATTCACCACACATACTAACATTGTGTAATAAGACAAGTTCTTATAACAGTTTGGTAAAGACATTGAGAACACATAACATTGAGAACAGATGACAATAAGACAATGACAATGGGAGAACACATAACAACAACGGATTACTATTAAGCCTGATTGTATTATATCACTACGTTCATGTGTTCATGTATACATGTCCAGTCGCAAGTGTGACACCTCATATTTTCCAGGTCAGCATTTCATTTATTTTAATAATAATTTATATTATTATTACTTACATGGCACTAGAATTAGTTAATTTAGTGTGACATGTGGCACAATAGTCCAGACATGAACAACAAAGCGATAATTCAAGGAATTATCGGAAAACGCACACCCGTGTCTTGTTTTATGAACGTTGGTGAACGTTGAACAAAACGAATGACTAAACAATAAATAGTTCACAAGTGACCAAACATTGACCAAATATAACCCGAACAATGATTAACAATGAACTATAATCGAGAAAACGACGAAAAACAAATCAGGATCGAAAATAGGGAATTTGGATTCAACTGAGATCCTTCATGGTACGCCGGCGACCCCGGAGTGGGCCTTGGCGTTACGTATCACACCCCGAGCCGGCAGGGCGGATCGTGTGTCCTGTCGGGCGGAAGGTTCTCGGGGCGCGATATCGTGAGTGATAATCGTGATGATCAGATTGTTTACATAGCATCAACATTGAGAATAACTAAAGCACAATTAATATTAAACTAGGATTACAAAGTTAAATTACAATTGTCAATGTTGAGCAATTTAACTAAGTAAACCTATCAAAAGAATCAAATGTTTACTATCTTGTAACTGTACAAGATATCCAAAAATGATTCACAATGATCAACAAAAGATGTGCTTTCCAAAAGCTGCTAGGTCCTCTAACTGAGCACCCTAGCATGCAATCCTGAGCCTAAGCTTATTCCTGTACGTCACCTGAGAAAAGCATGTAAGAAAACAAAGTCAACACAATGGTTGGTGAGTTCATATGGTTTTAGTACTTGAAAGATAGCTTTGCAAACCTTTTAGGTAAAACCTTAACCTCATTAACTTCACCTGTGATATCCAGCTCGGTATGCTTATATATAGGGCACACGAAAGGGTCGAGCCTACAACCCGCCCAGACGCCATCCCACCACATACTAAACCACATATGACATTGTTGTTAATGATAATTAAGCGTCTTACCTACCATCCATTCCCCATCGTAGAATTAGCATTCTGTTTACGAGTTTAAGTCGCACACACAGTAGCATTTACCAACCCTTTCGGTAACAACCTTAACCTCGTTAACATCACATGTATCATCCAACTCAGTATGCTTATATATAGGGCATACGAAAGGGTCGAGCCTACAACCCGCCCAGACGCCATCCCACCACATACTAAGTCATATAGGACATTGATGCTAATGATAATTAAGTGTCTTACCTACCATCCATTCCCATCATAGCTTTAGCATTCTGTTTAAGTTTACAACATGAGTGGACAATGAGGAATCACTGTATGGCAAGCACTGAGAGGCCAACAGTCTGTTCCTTAAAGTCCTGACTATGAAGACACCCTTTGGCAAGCACTGAGAGGCCAGTCGGTTCGTTCTACAATAGTCCTGGCTATAAAGAACCCCCGCTGGCAAGCACTGAGAGGCCAGTCGGTCCATCCTATAATAACCCTGGCTATAAAGAACCCCCGCTGGCAAGCACTGAGAGGCCAGTCGGTCCATTCTATAATAGCCGGTAGCTTTAGCATACAAGTTCATAGCATTAACATAGCATGGCATTCACGAATCTTGTGCCCAGATACTAGCTTTGCATTAGCATAGTTTAGCATTTACGTATCATATGTACAGATACTAGCTTTGCATTAGCACAGTTTAGCCTTTACGTATCATGTGTACAGATACTAGCTATGCATTAGCACAGTTTAGCCTTTACGTATCATGTGTACAGATACTAGCTTTGCATTAGCATAGTTTAGCCTTTACGTATCATGTACGAGCACTAGCCTGTTGTCTTAGCATTTCAATCACTTCGAGCATTCAAGCATATCAAGCGTATCAAGCATATCAAGCATAACAAGCATATGTCATATAGCATTAGTATGTAGCATTTAGCGTATAGCATTAACATATGGTATTAGCATTTAGCATTAGCATATTGTATTAGCATTTAGCATTAGCATTTAGTATTAGCATGTAGCATTGAGCATATAGCATTAGCATATGGTATTAGCATTTAGCATTAGCATATAGTATTTAGTATTAGCATGTAGCATTGAGCATATATCATTAGCATATGGTATTAGCATTTAGCATTAGCATATAGTATTAGCATTTAGCATATAGTATTAGCATTTAGCACTAGCATATAGTATTAGCATTTTGCATTAGCATATAGTATTAGGTCATGTGTATCAAGCTTTAGCATTTACAATAAAACCTTAACTTTTAGCATTTAGGATAAATGTAACAAGCATTAGTAGTAGCATTATGACTAAGTATAAAAGCATTTATGAATCATTTAAAACATTTGTTAAAATGTATAGCATGCTTCTCAGTCCTGAAGTAAAATCAAAATAGTTTGAAAAGGGACAAATGAACTTACCTGTGTTGCTAAGTATAAGTTACCACAGATAATGCGCGCTCGTTGATTGTAGCTTAAGTATCTTCAACACCTGAGTTGTTTTAAAAGATTCGAATTCTCTAAGTCGTTATAATAGACGCAAACTAGAGTTTTGGGTCTCGGTGTGCAACTAAGTGTCATATGCTACTAATGTGTTGCTATGTTTCTCACTAACTAATCTAAGGTAGTTCCCATTAATAATCCCCAATCCCACAGTATTCATTACAAGTCTTTAGTTAAAATATGTTTAAGTTAATTCATTTTAAGTTGAACATTTATTTAGAAAATCATATAATTAATTTAATAGGGTTTATAAATAAATTTTCTTTTATTAAAAACATAATCAATTTAAGTGAATTATACTTCAACATGATGGGCTTGTGTTAATCCAATTAAATTAACCTTGGGCCCATTTACTAGCTTTTGATTGCCCATGATTCTTTGATCGTTGCCTTGCATAACCCCACTCTAGGTAGTTCAATGAACCACCCAAGGTAGTTATGCGTTCATATAATTGTCTAAGTGTTAGGGATTATTCGTGAGAACAACACCGTAACTTTAGACTAGTATTCTTTGTTTCCCAATGCATTTGTAAAGGTGTTAATCTCGAAAGATATTGACACCAGTGTTTAGATTAATGTATGATTCAAGAATGACCCCTTGCATCTTAACCCAAACCCATGTCCATGATTTCACCCTTTACACCTATTATAGATTTCATGTAGTTTCCTCATGTGTTTAGCCCAACTTATAGCCACTCCCAAGGGTAGGCCCTATAAGCGTCTAGAAGGCCTTATTGTATAATCCCTAGTATATTTCTTTTCTCATGCATGCCTCCACTTAGGTCCCCATGCACACACAACATTCCCATGCATGAAATACGTATCCTCACCATGCATTCCATGCACACATTCGGTTTACCAAGTTGAGCTTGCTAGCTTGAAACCTATGTACTTAGTCGATTAGACCAATATCCAACAGAAATATCATGACCGAAATCAAGTATTTGGTCGAATGGAAAGGATGGCCGAAAGGGCCCTTTACTAGTAGAATGAATCTACTGGTCTACCGAATGGGTGTTGGGCCGAAGCACCTGGCCGAATAGAACCTGGTCGAACGAATGAGGTGCCGACCGAAGAAGCTTGGCCGCATGGGTCTCGGCCGAAAGTGGTTGGCCGAATGAAGGCTGGACCGATCGAATGATCATTGCGCCTCCCGAATGACTATGGGCCGAAGGGTATTTTGGGCCGACAGACTAGGCAGGCCGCCCGAATGAGAATGCTGGCCGTATGTGTGCTGCTTCGGTGGTTGTCTTATTCGGCGAATGACGGGAGTGTTTCGGCCAAGGGCCTTTCGGCCAACTTGATGAGTGCTATTCGGCCGCATCGGCCTGGTGGGTGGCAACATAGAATTTTCGAGCTAATCGACCAGAAAATGAACGAGGGATTGTTCCTACACCATTTTAAGTGATTGTGGTGGAGTTTTCCTAAGTCTTTGAAGAGTTTTAGTCGGGTTTTCAAGGGAGACCGATTCTAGGGTTTTCAAATCCTTAAACCGAACCAAATCATGGAGTTTACCTCAAATCAGATGGATGGAAGCTTAGATCCTTTGTACTTTCGTGATCTACAAGTAATGGTGGTCATTTTGATACCAAAATCACACGATTTCGTGAAGATTTGAGTGAGATGTGGTTGGGGTTTCTAGAGAGAGAAAGTAGAGAGAGAGAGTTCCGGATTTTGTCGTGTAGAGAGAGAGAGTGAAGAGGTTAAAATGAAGAAGATGATTCATTTGGGGTATTTATACCCCGGGTGTGTTCGGGTTCGTTTCGGTTTCTAGGTTTCGCGTAAAAAGTCGGTTTCGTTTCGTTTTCGAAACGAAACATCACGATATTAAAAGTAGAGTTTAGAAATTTATTTTAGGTGGTAATTCCTAGTAAATTAACTAAATATCTTCCGTTTATTTTAAATTTTCAGAAATATTTAATTTACTGTTTAAAATCGAATCGTACTGTCGTCGTGCGTATTCGTCCGAATCGTCACCCGTACGAATACGACGATAACTATACTTTTCAATATGGTTTTCTAATTATCGGATATCAATCAGAACGTTAAACCTTCAGATATATTGGTACAGATCGTCACCTATACGAATAATCTGTCGATTTAGCATTCACGTAACGACATCAGTTGTTGTTTTGTTGTGTATAGCCTCACATACGTTTGTACATAATAGTATCCTAACAAGCATTCATGTGTCAGTTCAGTGTTGTCTAATATGTTTCTGACTGTTAAACTGTGAGTTTGAATCAGATTACTGAATCCATTGCGTAAAAGCATCACATGATATTAGCATACAGTTAATACACGTAGTTTATGTCTGAAATACTGTACAAGTTGCTGTTCCGGTTACGATTCTGGCACTCGTGTTACAGTACGCGAAGGATGGGCGGGCAATTTGAATCCCGAAAACCATAACGGTATGCCAAGATCCCATGGGGACAGTCTTAGCGGCACGCGAAGCTTGCTAACATGCAAAATCTTTATACAACCAAGACTCAATCATTTCAGCCACCCTATATTGATACCTCTCGAGCTTCAGACCTCCAAACTCTGCCATTATCACCTGCAAACCACTCCTCAACCTACTGGAAGCCATAACCAACATTTGGCAAGCCATTTTTGAAGAAATAAAGCTTGGAGGAAACTTAGAAGGTCATGTACTATCACCACCACCATCATTGCAGCTGAGGAACCACCAAGAATGACCTGTGGAGCGTTGAACTTGACAATCCAGTTCGAATATCTGTACTAGAAGCTCATAAAGGTAGTTTTTACATGTCAAAATACACTTTTAACACATAAAAGCTCACATGAAAGGCTTCAATCACACTTGCAAACACCTTGATGTCACATGCACGAAATTTGATCTATTTAGATCTGTGATTTTGAGAGTTTATGACTGATTTAATAATGATTTATGAGGATATTTACATGATTTGATAACTATTAGTTGATATTGTTATGAAATAATGACATTTGACCACATGCATGCATGATCTAATGTATTTTAGATGATCTTGAGTATAGATAGGTGATTATTGATGATATTTGGGATATTCTACAAGGTTTATTATGATTTTTGTTGTTAAAAATTGATTATTGGAGATTCTTGCTCTTTTTAGAAACTTTGTTGCTACAAAATGGTGATAAATGATGAAATAGAACATGCATATGTTTAAAGATGATAATCTATGAATAAAATGATGATTTTTAGGGTATTGATTAGTTAAAATTGACATAAAATGTGATTTACACTCTTATTACTAAATATAGTAACTTTTAAGTTACAAGTGTGTGAATAATGATGAACTTGACATGATTTTCATGCTTAAATGGTTATTTGAATTTAATATGATAATATTAGGTGTTATTGATTTAATAGAATCATTGAAAATGAAGTTTTCACATGAGTTACTATAAATAGTAACTTTGTTATGATGAATCAATGAATAACGATATGTTAGACACAGCAAGTATGCTTAAATGATTATTTGGAACTAAGATATTGATATTAGATAAGTTTGATTTATTAGATTTGACGAAATATGTATTCTTGTTACAACTTCCTATAAATAGAAACTTTTAAATGAGAAATGTGATTATTTGACTATGTGTGACTAAATGCTATGTGATAACATGATCATATTAGATAAACAAACATGTTAGAATAAATGAAAAGTGATTTCTTGTGTGAACTTGCTTAAAATAAAAACTTTCCTATAATGGAAACTTACTATAAATAGTACGTTATCTCGCGAACGTAACTTATGTGTTTACACATATCACACGACACTAAAAACACGTTGAACGATCACTTAAACTAAACACGTCATCAACGGGTCGTTAAGTCAAACACGGTCGGACACGGTCAACACGACCAATATAACAACTTAGAGTTGTTTGGACTCAAACGAGGTCTAGTGAGACCCACATGAACACAAACACGAACATAACCGTGAACACGAACTCACAACACCTATGTGATATAGGTAACCGCTAGAGGCGGACAGATAACCGTTCACGCAACAACAACACTGCTAAACTCAGGTGAGTTTACAACCCTTATTTTACTTTTAACTGTTTTGTTAAACTCTTGGGGTGAGAATACTATGCAACTGTTTTAGATGTATGACTGGTATGTTGTAACAAACTTTTTGAGTGTAACTATATCGCAACAAAAGTCCTAACATACTCTTTACTTCTCAATCAAAGCTGCTTACATAGGAAACATATTGGGAAGTAAACAAGTAAGTTCATGAAACCGATCGGTATAAGTTAAACAATCAGCACCGATCATCGAGTGATTCCAGAATTCCTCCTGGAGCTTTTGAATTTCACTGATTGGGTAGTACTCTGACATAATCAGAGTTTTGAAATCATTTCAGCCCATTGAATCAACTGAAAGTTTTAGCCTGGGTATTCCACCAGGTTAAAGCTGATTCTTTTAGAGAACAAGCAGCATAAGACACCTTATGCTCTGCCAAACACTGGCTGATCTTGATTTTTGTTTCCATCTCCTCAATCCACCTTATGAGTCCCGCCGCTCCTTCTTTGCCCGTGAAAGTAGGAGGGTTGCAAGAAGGAAAATACTTATATGTACATCCTTGTTGTGGTGGATCAGGAGCAGTTGTTTTTTGTGGTTGTTGCACCGGTGGTATTATGAGTTTCTACATGGCCACCAGTAGCATTATGTTCCATATGATCGTGGTCCCCACCAGAACCCGTAGTGATATGAGGTTGGTGTTGTGTCAAAACACCACAAGATGATAGTTGTTCCCTTACTATTCGTGCTATCATTGCTTCATTCGGTTCAGATCCACTTGCTCCTGCAGGTGGAACCGGGTTCACATCAGGGTTTACAGATGGAACAGTATTTGTTTCTACATTTTCAGGTGGAACCACATTTGTTTCCGGATTGATCTGAGGATCCGGATTAAGTTCTACATTCATAGGCGGGACTTGATTCTATTCAGGGTTAGTAACGTTCTTGGTAGCTTTCTTAGCTGGTCGACCTCTTTTAGGAGTCATTGTTTTGCTCACATGCAGACAAACTCAGGTCAGTTCAAGAACATTAAAGATATAACCCGTTTGATCACATAAATTCAATCATATTCAGTTACACTGAAATTTTATGTTGAAATGTGATTATAAGAAAATATAGTATAACCACATTGATATAGTTCATACATGTTCTCAGTACACAGAAATCACACAAAGGTTTATAGTTATACTCAGTCCTGTTATTTCAAAAACATGTTAGAATATTACACAGCTCACAGTACTGTGATATAAATATGTTGTTACACAAGTTTTTGATATATTATCATACAGGACACTGATAAATTCTCACACAACAATGTTCTCATAGTTCTACGATACATTGCCATACAGGCAACAAATATGTTCCCACACAAACATGCTCTCATACTTCTCATAGTTCTATGTTACATTGCCATACACGCAACAGATATGTTCTCACACAAAAATGTTCTCATAGTTCTGTGATACATTGTCATACAGACAATAGATATGTTCTCACTCAAGAATGTTCTCATAGTTCTCATAGTTCTACGTTACATTGCCATACAGCAAAAGATATGTTCTCACACAAAAATGTTCCATAGTTTTGTGATACATTGTCATACAGACAATAGATATGTTCGCACACAAGAATGTTCTCATAGTTCCGTGATACATTGTCATACATACAATAGATATGTTCGCACACAAAAATGTTCTCATAGTTCTGTGATACACTGTCATACAGACAATAGATATGTTCGCACACAAGAATGTTCTCATAGTTCTGTGATACATTGTCATACAGACAATAGATATGTTCGCACACAAGAATGTTCTCATAGTTCTGTAATACATTGCCATACAGACAATAGATATGTTCACACACAAGAATGTTCTCATAGTTTTGTGATACATTGTCATACAGACAATAGATATGTTCGCACACAAGAATGTTCTCATACACAGAAATGTTCATAAAAGTTCAATATTAATATATAGTTCATACAAGTTTGATATTAATATATATAGTTCATAGATTCACACACAAGGTATTCAGAGATGATAGTATCTAGAGCATTCACCTGCTTCATAAGATTCAGGTGAGACGTAAATATCTCTAATACGGTAGTACGAGTGTTCTCTAGAATAGTACAGAACTGTTGTAACTCATGGCGCGTACCCTGTAGATCCTGGGTAGCCTGCTAAAGTCGTGCCCGTAGCTTCGCCTGGTGGGAGGATTCTCCCATCTTAGGGATAATGTTAGGCACATCCCTTGGTGCCAGCTGTCGTCGTGAAGGAAGACCCGTAATCTTGAGGGCTTAACCCCGCATGCGTCGAAGTCCATCACATACCGGAATCCTCTGAGGTGATGAACTCTGCCTCCTCCCTAAAGAAGCATCCACACTCGGTGCTTGATAATATTTGGGTGAAGCAAATAGTGCATGTAATGATAACGTAGCTGGTACCTGTGGTATAGACTAGAAAGTATCTGACGATGCTTCCGATAAATCGGAATCCGAGCTCAAATTATAGCTAGGCGTATCATCAATTATCACGTATGAAAATCTCTGATCAGTATCATGGAATAAATATTGAATAATAATATTCAACATAAACATGATATCATGGCTCTTCCTATCTCAAAGCAACTTGTTGATGCATGTTTATTGTCCCTAGTTCGGTTTTGTAACTCTTATCATGTAAATGTTCAAAGTATTAATGGAAGTTGTCTTTATATCTATTTCATAATGTTTATTTCTATTGATTATTGTCTATTAATGTTTATCTAGTTGTTTGATTTGATTATAAACTGTTTGAGTATGAAGTTTACTCATTCAGCCGAATGACTCTAGAATGAAGTCATTCGGCGAATGAAGGTTATAGCGAATGTCTGAGTTCAGAATGAGTCATTCGTCGAATGACTCATTCGAATGACTGCTCATTCGAGCTTAGTCATTCGCCGAATGAGCTGCTTCGGCCACTCATTCGGCCGAATGACTACAGCCTATATATAGATGTTCAAATCATTTCAAACCTAACTTTTCAGAGCCCTCCTTCTTCCCTAGCACTCCAGTGTCAAAACCCTAGAAGATCTGAGTGGTTCTTGATCATCCAAGTTCGATTCTCAACCCGTGGTGTTCGATCGTTGCTTCCAAGTTGTTTCTACAGCCTCGGATCACCACGGTTCCTGTTGGTTTCGATTGGAAAACCCTGGAATAGGATTCCGCACTATCCCAGAGGTTATCGAGTAGTTTTCTATTGGATTCGGATTGTTTCCGAGCTCCCGATCGGTCCAACAAAGTGGTATCAGAGCTTTGGCTCTTGATTCTACTCGATTTCTACTCAAAATCAACAGATCTGAGATTCCCAAAACCCTGATTTTCGTAACTTCCAAAAACCCTATTTTTCTTGCTTCCCAAGTCACTATTTCATTGAAATATCAAGTGTTTTTGTGGTTTGTTTGATCTGATTCATTCCCAATTGGTTTGTTATCATGTCTTGAAGTTCTGTACCAAATTTGGTGGTTAGATCTGGTCAAAATCGCAAGTTATCAAAATTTTCGTTGTTAAAAACCCCAGATCGCCGAATGACTATGGCGGCCGAATAAGTTCAGCCGAATAGCCCTTCACTCGCCGAATAGGTCTCATTCGGCGAATAGCTCCTTCGCCATTCTTCATTCGCCGAATAAGCCTCATTCTCCATTCTCATTCGGCGAAAGACCTCATTCGATCTGCCATTCGCCGAATAGGTCATTCGACTCAGCCATTCGCCTGTTTTCATTCTCAGCCTTCATTCGCCAATTTGAAGTCATTCGGCCCCCGACATTCGCCAGAATAGCAGTCATTCGCCAGTCACCTCTGAAATTTTTCTAAGTATTGAATCTTATTACTTCTGATCAAATGGAGGATCTAGCACTCATGGCTAACCAAAACCATCGCATTCAGACTCTCTTGTTGACAGAGAATGAAACCGGGAACTCAAACAAAGCTCCTAAGTTGTTGACTTTGGATGACTATCCTCACTGGAAGTATAGATTTGAGATTCACATCAATGGAGTGGATACAAATCTGTGGATGATGATAGAGGGAGGATATTTGAGGCCTTTAAATGAGGATGGAACTCCTATGCTGGTTACACGGATGACCGAGCCTCAAAGAAAACTGTATGACTATGAGAAGAAAGCTTATGCTATTTTGTCACAGTCCATTGCTACAGACATCTTCCATCAATTTAGACAGTTTGCTTCTTCTAAACAACTCTGGGATGCTTTGCAACAAAGATATGAAGGGAATGATGCCTTAAAGAGCATTAAGTCTAAAGCTTTAAGGAAAGAGTTCAATAGCTTTATGTATGTGGGTAATGAGTCCCTTGATGAGTTGATTGCAAGGTTCTATCATTTGTTGAGTGAGTTGTTCAACCACGAGGTCAAAACTACAACTCAAGAGAAGATTCAATGTTTGGCAGATGCACTACCTCCAAAGTGGGAGTCTTTCTTGATGGTTCTTAAGCAAAATCAGATGATGGTTCATATGGACATAAATGATTTTATCCAGAAGTTGAAGGAACAGGAGATAGAGAACAAGTGGAAGGCCAAGAGAGTTGTGCAAGTTCAAGATCCTTCTCTATACTACTCCACCCCCACAGTTGATAAGTCTACAACTCATGCTCCTCTGAAGACTGCCTTTGTGTCTAAAGCTTCTGAAGCCCCATCTGTAGCTCAGATGCACTTTAGCTCATCTTCTTCATCTGACTCACAACAGGAGCACCATCAGCCTACTGCAAGTCTGAAAACAGATAACTTTGATAAGGTCACAGTTGAGATTGCTAAAGAGCACATGGGTCTTCTGTCAACATTGGTTAGTTCATATGATGGATTAGTTGCTGGTCAGATCGGCAATCCATATTTGACCAATGATGACTACTCTCAGATTGATTCTGATGATATGGAGAGAATTGACATCATGTGGGCATTGGCTAGTGCAGTTAGAAGAGCAAAGGAGTTTGTGAAAAGGACTGGGAAGGACATCAATCTAAACAAGGAGTCCAAGTTTGGATTTGATATGGCATCTGTCACATGCTACAACTGTGGTGAGAAGGGTCACTTTGCAAGACAGTGCAAACAGCCTAAGAAAGCTGGAAACAAGAACCCATTTCAGCATCAGAAGTCAGCCCCTGCCAATTCTGAAAGGAGATTAGTTCCTATTGATTCTCCTTCTTCAGCTGGATCTTCATCTTCTGGTAGTAAAGCTTTAATGGTTCAACAAGATGAAGGGGTAAACTGGGACTTCAGATTTAATGCTGATAAGGAAGATCAAGAGAAAGCATGTGTGGCAGAGATTCAGAATTCTGAAGATATTGATGAGGAAAGCATTCAGGAAGATTCATTGGTGATTGATGACAAGACATCAAGTTCAGAATCAGACAGTTTGACGGATTCTGACACTCAAGAATCTGATTGTGAAGCTGATTACTCTTCAACTCAATTTGCCTTAATGGCAAATTCTTCTGCTTCTACTGATTCTTCTGAGCAGGTATACACTGATTGTTCATCTTCTCAATCTGATTGTTTCAATTGTGTTGACCTTAGGAGTAAGGTTCTTGCCTATCAGAAGCATAACAGTGATCTGATGACCGATCTCGACCTGTGCATTGAAGCAAACAAAGTTTTAAAATCTAATGAAAAGGATTTTCAAAATAAAATTGATCTTTTAAATCGACAATTGCATGAGGCCGAGATCGCTGTTCTGAACAAGCAAGATGCTATAACTTCTTATCTCAATACCATAAATGAGATCAAGAAGAAGTTAGCAATTGTTGAATGTGATTATGAGACTTTAGGTCAGAAGCTCAAGAGCTATGAGAGCTCTTCTTATATCATTGAGCACATGATCAGTAGGGGTACTGATCAGGGGAAGGAACAGGTTAACTATCAAAAGTGTCCTCCACCAATCCTCAATGCCTTTGTCAATACTCCAAATGACAAAGATGTAAAGGATTTTCAAGTTACTACTCCGTTAGTAATTGATCCAGTTGGTCTGAGTACAACTCAGAGTTCATCAAAGACTGCTGGATCTCGGGTGGATGGAGTTGTTGAAGATTGGGTCTCGGATTCCGAGGATGAATCAGAGTATAGTACTCCTCGGAATCAAACCCCTGTTGTCATGAAAGGTGACCCAATCTCCAAATCAAAGATTTACAAAGAATTATGCTTTGTTAAAGCTTCACAGGGGTCTGAAGCTAATTGTGCTACCAAATCAGCTCAGTTTGGTAACAAAGGAAGAAAGGGTTTGGGTTTTGAGCCATATTGTCAGAAATCAAATGTTTTTAAATCAACTAAAAAGTCTTTTTCAGATTTGAAACATTTTCATAAAAAAGGTGATAAAGTCTGTTTTGAGTGTGGTGAACCAGGGCATATTGTGAGGTTTTGTCCTCAGTTGATTAGACCTAAGGTTGTCCCTTTCAAAAACTTAAAGTCTGCTTTACCAAAACCAGTAAAATCTGTGCCTAAGTCTTTTCAGCAAAAATCTACATCTCACACTCAGTCTAAGATTTCAGACAAGGGAAAGGGAAAGTTGGAAACTTTGGTTGTTCCAAATGGGGTTAAAATTAACCAATCAACATCATCATCCATTTATCTGAAAACCTCTTTTGATAAAAATGCAATTTGGAAAGTCAAATCATCTGAGGAGTCTGTTACACAAATTTCAGATAAACCTATTTCCAAGGGAAAATGGATCGATATTTGGATCCGAGACTCAATGGGTCAACCCAAGACTGTAAAGGCTTGGGTTCCCAAAGTAAACTGATTGTCTTTTTATTATGCAGGTTGCCCCAAAAGCTGGAGTGAACAGCAATTGGATCGTTGATAGTGGGGCTTCCAGACACATGACCGGTGATATTTCTCTGCTCACCAATGTGAACGCAGTTCGAGGTGGCTATGTAGCTTTTGCTGGAGACAAGGGTGGTTTCATTACGGGAGAGGGTATCTTGACAAATGGACAGGTTTCATTCGATAATGTCAGATATGTCAAACAGCTGGAAAACAACCTCTTGTCAGTCTCTCAGATTTGTGACAAAGAGTACAAGGTTCTATTTGATGACTCAAAGTGTTATATTCTCAAGCAAGGTGTGCAGATACCTGAAGATTGGATTTTAATGTCTGCTCCAAGAAAACAAGACTTGTATGTTCTCAATATGGCCACAGCTTCAACTACATCCTCTACAGCTTCATGTTTTATGACAAAGGCAACTGAGAAAGATTCAATCCTTTGGCATAAGAGGATGGGCCATTTGAGTTTACGCAAGATGAATCATCTGGTACACAACAGTTTGGTTGAGGGAGTTAGCTTGAAAAATTTTAAGTTGTCTGATATCTGTGTATCATGCAAGAAAGGAAAGCAGTCTAAGCAGTCTCATAAGCTGAAAAAGTATCATTCAATCAATGTTCCTCTTGAGCTTCTCCACATGGATTTGTTTGGTCCAGTGAATCGGAAGAGTATAGCTGGAGATCAATACTGCCTTGTTATTACTGATGAATATTCCAGATACTCTTGGGTCTTCTTTTTGAAAGAGAAATCAGAAACGTTTGATTGCATTCAAGTTCTGGTTACCAAACTTGAATCTCTTTATAAGCTCAAGATTCGTCAATTTCGAACTGATAATGGAAAGGAGTTCAAAAATCACAACATGGAGAATTTTTGTAATGCAAAAGGCATCGTGCAACAGTTTAGTGCTCCATACGTTCCACAGATGAATGGTGTTGCTGAACGAAAGAATAGGACATTGATTGAGGCTGCTAGAACTATGCTTGCTGATTCTTCTCTACCGGTTCAATTCTGGAATGAAGCTGTTGCCAATGCTTGTTACACATTGAACCGGGTTCTTATTGTGAAGAGACATGGGAAGACTTGCTTTGAACTGCTCCATAATCGAAAGCCAAATCTGAAGTATCTAGAACCATTTGGTGCTCCATGCACTATGCTTAAGAAACATGAGCAGGGCAAGTTTAATGAAAAGGTGGAAGAAGGGTACTTTCTTGGGTATAGCACTCCAAATAAACGAGTTTACAACATTGCAACTCATAATGTGGAGGAGTGGTACCACGTGGATTTTCAAAAGTATACAATGCCCCCACCTGGAAAAGGGCCAGATTGGATGTTTGACTATTCCAGTCTTTTTGACTCATTCAATATGCCCCCCATGTACTCAGATGAAGATGTAGCAGTTCAGATGTTGTATGATGTACAAAATGCCCCCGATGCTACTTTTCAACCTACATCTACATCTGGTCCCTCTACACAGATAAATGATGACAGCTCAGACACAGATGACAATCCCCCAGCTGCTCCTGAACCAGTTGTTGATAATCTTGTACCAGGTCTTGAGGATTTGAATTTGAATAACTTAGATCCTGAGGTTGAGGTTCCTGCTCATCCTGTTGGACGAATCAATCGAATTCATCCTCAAGACAACATTATTGGGAGTCCTTTAGACGGAGTGAAGACTCGTAGTCAGATTTCTTCAGGTGGTCTTGCAGACATTCTTGATTTTGCAGATGTAAGCTTTTGTGCTCATTCCTGCTTTATATCTCAAGTGGAACCGCGTACCGTCACTGAAGCCCTCAAAGAAGAATCATGGGTAGACGCCATGCAAGAGGAACTTTTGCAGTTCAAGAAGTTAGGGGTCTGGCAACTAGTTGATAAACCCAAAGGTGCAAAAGTCATTGGCACTAGATGGGTTCTTCGTTGCAAAAAGGATGATCACGGGATAATTGTGAGAAACAAGGCTCGTCTGGTGGTTCAAGGATTCAGACAGATAGAGGGATTGGACTATAATGAGGTATTTGCTCCGGTCGCTCGTCTAGAAGCCATTCGTATCTTTCTGGCTTATGCATCCTTCAAAAAGTTCAAGGTTTATCAAATGGATGTAAAGAGCGCGTTCCTTCACGGAGTTATCAGTGAAACAGTGTATGTCAATCAACCTCCCGGATTTGAAGATCCTTTGCATCGTGATAAAGTCTACAAGCTAGACAAAGCTTTGTATGGATTACATCAAGCTCCGAGAGCGTGGTACGAGACACTTTCCACTCACCTTCTGAACAACGGGTTCAGAAGAGGTGTCATTGACTGCACTTTATTCATCCGTGAGAAGGACAGTGATTTACTCTTGGTACAAGTGTATGTGGATGATATAATTTTTGGATCCACAAATGATAATCTGTGCAAGGAATTTGAGAATGTGATGAAAGAAAAATTTGAAATGAGTTCGATGGGAGAGATGAAGTTTTTCTTGGGTTTGCAGGTGGATCAGTCTGAGGCAGGGATCTTTATTCATCAAACCAAATACGTTGGTGACATTCTGAGCCGGTTCAGTATGTCTGATGCGAAGCCTGCTGGTACCCCACTGGCGATTAATCACGGGATTACTCCAGACGAAAAGGGGGAGTTAATTGATGCCACTCTGTACCGGGGAATGATCGGCTCTCTCATGTATCTCACTGCTTCTCGGCCAGATATCATGTTTGCCACTTGCTTGTGTGCACGTTATCAATCCAAACCAAGAGTATCTCACCTGATTGCTGTCAAAAGGATTATGCGTTATCTGAAGGGTACACCTGAACTTGGCTTATGGTACCCTAATGATGATAACTTTGAGCTTACTGCATACAGTGATTCAGATTATGGCGGATGCAAAAGAGATTTCAAGTCAACATCTGCGGGATGTCAGTTCTTTGGAAACCGATTAGTCACCTGGCAGTGCAAGAAGCAGACGTCGGTGTCTACTTCAACATGTGAAGCTGAATATATTGCTGCTGCTAGTTGCTGTTCACAAATCATCTGGATTCAACAGCAACTCAGGGACTATGGGTTACATTTTTCTAACACTCCTATTTATGTTGATAACACTGCCGCCATTGCTGTCACTAAAAATCCAGTTCAACACTCCAAAACCAAACACATCGACATAAAATATCACTTCATACGTGATTGTTTTGAAAAGAAATTAATCGATGTGGTTAAGATTCACACCGATCACCAAAAAGCCGATCTTTTTACTAAAGCTTTTGATAAACCCAGATTTTTATATCTGTTATCGGCTTTCCAAAAGGATGAAGTTCAATCCTCATCTGAGTCTAACAAGTGATCATCATTTTACTTAGATAGTTTTCTTTATTTCTAGTATTTTCATTTTCTCTTGTATAGTTAACTTTTATTATCAAAAACACAAAAACATTTGCTATTTTTAGGTTTTTAGGGGGAGATATAGAAAATTTGAAAAACCAAAAACAATAGAAAATTTGAAAAACCAAAAACATAGAAAATTTGAAAAACCAAAAACAATAGAAAATTTGAAAAACCAAAAACAATAGAAAATTTGAAAAACCAAAAACAATAGAAAATTTGAAAAACCAAAAACAATAGAAAATTTGAAAATCCAAAAACAATAGAAAAATTAAAAATGAGATAGTCCTGATTAATAAAATAGTACATTGATTTCATTATGTCATATAAGCAGAAATGAATGCATGAACTAAAATCACAAAAGAATGATGATGGGATGTACTGATAGGCTGGCTATACAAAATAAATAAACAACTTATGAGAACTTAGAAAGTTTGATTTGTGGGATCCATCTTATTAAGGCTTTTGAGTGAGAAATGGTTCTTGATTCAAATCAAGCATACACCTGTCATCATGGAATCAAATGAGGTTTCATTCAAAGAAAAATAAAGGCAAGCTGGTATTAAGCTTGAGGAAAATCAAAGACAAGCTGGTATTAAGCTTGGTAAAGAAAAATTAAAAACAAGCTGGTATTAAGCTTGAAGAAAACCTAATGCAAGCTGGTATTAAGCTTGAGAAAAACTTAAACAAATAAAGTTCGATTCCATACATGTGCCATATTGCTGGGACGAACCTAGCTGAAGCCATCCATTTGGATAGAACAAGAAAAACACAAAAAGATAATAAATGATTGAATCTTATTGAATTCATGATGACTGGTATTAAGATATGCTGAAATGAGTTTTGAACTTATTTTGATCTTGATTGATGAAATGAATTGGGGAACTCAATCAGAAAATATGAGTGATCATTTAGTTTGTTTAAGAGTTGTGTATTGTTCAGTTTAAACTTGGACAAATATATCAGTAATCGTATCAAAATGAAATTGTGTTTGAAGTGAAGCATTCATTGAAGGCTATATGATGTGATCAGAGATATGTGTTATCTTATTAATGGGCTTCTCACAAAAATATGTTTTTATTTGCTTTTAATTTGTGTTTGTACAGTTGTATGGTTGTTTCAGAAAAATACAAAAAGATTTTCTATTTTCAATTTGTTTTAGATGATCATTTGTAGATTCGGATGTCTGTCATATCTGAATCCTGAACCAACTAGACATATCTTCATAATTGGTTAAAAGTTTGGTGCTCAAATTGTCAAATTTGTGAAATTTTGGAGTTTTGGAGAAGTTCATCTCTCATTCGTACGAATGAGAGGCAGAATGGACTCATTCGGCCGAATGAAAATGAGTCATTCGACCGAATCAGTTACACAGAATGAACTTCATTCGACGAATGAAGAGTGTCGAATGTCTCATTCGACATTCTCATTCGGCGAATGAACTTTGCCGAATGACTCAGTCGCCACTCTCATTCGGCGAATGAAACAGAGGTTATGTGACCTTTCGCCTAGCTCATTCGGCGAATGACTCAATGGTATATAACTGTGTTTCGGCCGAATGAGAGTCATTCGACCAAATTTCTTTTTCGCGATATCAGTTAACCCTCTTTCGGCGAAACACACACTGTGACTTTCTCTTCGATTACTTGTGACTATTATTGATCCTGCTTCTAATAATCCATTTATACTTCTTCTCAGGTATATGGAGATCAAGTTTCAGCCAATTTCGTCCATGAAATCATGTCAAACAGATTGTCATTTAGGGTTTTAGGGTTTTATAAATCGCCTAATGAATAAACTGTCAAAAAGAACCTAAAACTCAAAATGTCAAGTATTAAAAATGCTAATCGGTGGATTCTGAGAGTTGTTCAACAGATTTTTTGGATTGATTTGAGATTTTGAATAAGGGGATTTTGAACTCAGTGTAAATGCCGAATGTCGTCATTCGGCGAATGACTCATTCGGCGAATGAATCTCATTCGACGAATGGATCATTCGGCGAATGACTAGTCATACTCATGTCTCATTCGACGAATGAGAGTCATTCGACGAATGAACCTCATTCGACAGTTGACTCATTCGGCGAATGGTGTTCATTCGGCATATCAGATAACAGTGAATCTGATTTTTGTTAAACTTCAGTGTTTGATTGAATATCTTGTACTGACATGTGTATTTCTTGTATTGTGCAGTATGGCAGGATACAAATCAGTTCCTAAGCACAACATCTGTGCTCATCTTGATTTGACTACCCCGAACGCGAAGCACTACTCAGAAATTATCACATTTCTGAGGCGTTCTAGGATCTTCACAGCCATATCGACAGTTCATGTGCCTTACTTATCACATCAGCAGGATTTCTGGTCATCGGCTGATATCGATTGTGAGGCCGAGCCTACAGTTATACGGGGGAAAGTCAGGGGTCAGGATGTGGTGGTCTCTGCTGAGCATATACGGAGAATCTGTGGTTTTCAAGACTCTCAGGATCAACCTGCTTTACTTGACAGATTCTTGGTTCGTGGATGCTTTCTACGATGCAAGTACGAGGGAGATATTGGAGCTGGGATTCTGAACAAGGCATTCATGTCTCCGCAGTTCAAGTACTTGGCTCATGTACTAGTTCACTGTCTTGGCTCAAGGAGAGGGGGTTTTGATGATATGCGCGAGACCATTCAGTGCGCATTTGCTGCTTTGGTGCTCAACAAACCCTTCAACTTCTCCGAGATGGTCTTTATACACATGAAGGAGAATGTGGGGCTTAAGGGTGACAAGAAGTTCCTGATGTACCCTAGATTTCTACAGCAGATTATTGATGCCCAGATTCCAGATCTTCCAAAGATTAATGCTGACATCATTCGATTGGAGCACATGAATGACATAACTCTTAACAGAGTTTTGTCATACAGAGGGAAGGAGAGGAAGCCCACTACTAGATCTCTATTGGTCACCTCTCTCGACCTGATTACAGGGCTCCTGCTGGAAGAAGATGGAGACACGATGACTCCGATTCAGATGTGGAGGACATTGTGGTTCCAGCTGGAGGTGATGATAGTGATGGAGATGATGGAGATGATGGTGCAGGCCCAAGTGGTGCTGGTGTTGTGAGAGCACAGTGGATTTGAGCACTGCTGCTATAGTGAGTTCAGGGGCTGGGAGATGACTTCAGTACACATGACCACTGCTGCTTCAGTGAGCATGGTTGATGTTGCTGTTTCTGGTGTAGGTGGTGATGTTGGTGTGTCGACAGCACAGGAGGAGGATGTGGACATCGACTCACTGATGGATTTAGACTTCTTGTCTACTACTACATCCTCAGTGACTGCTCCACTAGATGTTTCAGTTCCACATTCCTCAGGTGGTGGTGATGAGTCAGAGGACTCGAGTGAGGATGAAGGTGTAGCAGGTGAAGGTGATGATGACAGTTCTGATTCTGAAGAGACTCATGATGATGAGTTTGAGAAAGTGGATGAGGGTGGAAGAGTGAAGATGAGGAAGAGAAAGAGGACAGAAGATGAAAGGGAGGAGACTACTGATACACTATTCATACCAGAGTTCGATATCTCTCCTCCACCTCGGTCTTCTACTCCACTTTCAGTGGCTGTGACTGCCACTGCCTCTCAGCCCACATCCACCAGAGCTGGAAGGGGAAAGAGATCTCGATTCTCTTTCCAAAGGAGGTCAGAACTGACATCAGCTGCTACAACTACTGTCACATCAGTAGCAGCTGTGTCAGTTTCTTCACTGACAAGGACAAGGGCCATTCACACTCAGGCTACTACTACCCCTCTGTCCACTCCTTTTGTTCGCGATCCGGTTTATGTTACTGCTTCCTCTGGCCCATCCACAGTTCGTGCTGATGTTCATATACCTACTGTTTCAGTTGTGGATCAGCTTAGCACACTGAACAGTATGGTCTTGAGATTGATGGAGAGGAGCATGGAGCAAGAAAGGAAGAACAAAGAGCAAGAGCTGGTTATTGTTCAACTTACCAGGAGGATTGAAGAGCAGGATACTCTGCTTCTTCAGGCTTCAGACCAGAGGGCTGACTTGAGAGCCAGGTCTGCTCAACAGGAGGAACAGCTCCTGAAGTACATCGATGAGCACAACCAGCTGGCTATGACAGCCTCTGGCTTAAGTGATCGGATCCTGCAACTCGAAGCTGAGAATGCTCGCCTAGCTGGACTTGTTGAAGGTTCAAAGGAGAGCACTCCCAGGCTTGAGGGAGTTGAGGATCGTTCCAATGATTCAGACAAACAAGAAGATGAAGAAGAGTCTGATGAGGAACAAGTGGATTACGAGGATTCTGAGAAAGATGAAGAATCAGATGAAGATGATGAAGATGATGATGAGGGTAAAGATGGATCAGGGAGTGGGTCTGGAGAATCATCTGGCACTGATGATGATGATGATGATGACAACAATGATGATAAAGCTCCTCCCACTACCGAAATCAGGTCTAAGAAGGCCAATGACAAGAAAGCTCAGGCTCCTCCTCCTTCGTCTCCATCAAAGACTGCAGAGCCAGAAGCTACTGAGGAAGTCCAAGCTGTGCCTTTGAGACGTCAACTTGACGAGACACTTACCATGATCTTAGACGCTCAAGGCATCATACAGCACTCAGTGAGCTACGACAAGAAGGAGGGTGAGATCATACATTCCCTATCTAAAGAACAGATAGCCGAGCTATTCAGATTAAATCCTGACGAGGTTGTTACTGATGACACCTCAGTTCCCAGTACCGAAGAGCCCGAACCAGAACTTTTTGATGATGTAGATGAGGTCATTCTGGAAGACATCACCGATGAAGAATACCCAAAGTATACATCGGCTGAAGACGAGCTGCCTACATTCACTGAGCCATTTGATCAAGAAACAGAGGATCTCTTGGTCAGATATCTTGAAGAACAAGTAGAGGCAAGCAAGGCTGAAGCTGATGATCAAAAGAAAAAAGAGAGGAATGGGCTGCATACTGGGAGGTATTAAAGAGACAAAGCACAGAGAAGATGCCAGCTACACACAAGAAGGTTTACAGGACCAAAGGCTACAGAGCTGGAGGTCAGATCCTTAGCTGGGCATACTTCCATGATCTTGGGTGCTATGCAGTGAAGAGGGAAAAGGGGATAGACTACTTCAAACACCCGCATGATTTCAAGACGTTGCCTGGATTTGAAGTTAATCAACTAGCACGTCTGAACATGCTATACTGTGAAGACTCCGGGATGTCTGCTTGGTTCTCTCGACAAATCAAGTATGAATACCGGAAGAGATGGGTGAACTTTCAGCCGCAGCAGCCAGAACGATACTATTTGCCTGAGATTGATGGTGATGCCCGGAAGCATAAAGTGATCCTGAAGTGGCTTCCCCCTAAAGTCTTGAAGAAGATTCCCCTGCGGAAGATGCGACAAGACTTTATGGATGGCTTCCGATGGTGGTATTATGATGGGCGCACAGGTGAGGCTGTGATAGTTTTGTGCAAAGACAAACAGTGGGAGACTGTTAGGATTTTTGATCCTATGTGGCTGACTAACTTGTCTCACAAGGATGTTCAAGCTTTGTTCAGAAACCAGATTTTCTTCGACGTTCCAGACATGGTGCAAGCTTTGCAATTTATGAGAGTGATCCGTCTCTGCAGCATTTTCAATATCCACGCTGGAGCAGACTGGAAAGCTATTTCAGAAAAATATTTCAAGAAAGACACTTCCAAGAGTTGAACTAGGTCCAAGGGGGAGTTTGTTGATGCATGTTTATTGTCCCTAGTTCGGTTTTGTAACTCTTATCATGTAAATGTTCAAAGTATTAATGGAAGTTGTCTTTATATCTATTTCATAATGTTTATTTCTATTGATTATTGTCTATTAATGTTTATCTAGTTGTTTGATTTGATTATAAACTGTTTGAGTATGAAGTTTAGTCATTCGGCCGAATGACTCTAGAATGAAGTCATTCGGCGAATGAAGGTTTTAGCGAATGTCTGAGTTCAGAATGAGTCATTCGCCGAATGACTCATTCGAATGACTGCTCATTCGAGCTTAGTCATTCGCCGAATGAGCTGCTTCGGCCACTCATTCGGCCGAATGACTACAGCCTATATATAGATGTTCAAATCATTTCAAACCTAACTTTTCAGAGCCCTCCTTCTTCCCTAGCACTCCAGTGTCAAAACCCTAGAAGATCTGAGTGGTTCTTGATCATCCAAGTTCGATTCTCAACCCGTGGTGTTCGATCGTTGCTTCCAAGTTGTTTCTACAGCCTCGGATCACCACGGTTCCTGTTGGTTTCGATTGGAAAACCCTGGAATAGGATTCCGCACTATCCCAGAGGTTATCGAGTAGTTTTCTATTGGATTCGGATTGTTTCCGAGCTCCCGATCGGTCCAACACAACTATTCGTCCTTATAGTTATTATTGTTCTGCTTGGATTAAATTAGACTAGAATGCACACGTGTTGCGAATTTCAGTTATGCTGGCCACTCATAACTGGAATTTGTACCACCTGATTATCCTGGCTTAATTCAAAACAAGTTTTGTTCGTTAGTTATGTTCGGTGCTATCTGTGTCACTATATGAGCCTATGGTTATAGTCTAGGTCTCTAAGTTCACCCAAATTTTATAACCTGTGGCTCTGATACCACCTTGTCACACCCCCATCTCTTGTCACCTGTTGATGATGTCACTGAGAAGATTGCGGAAGCATAGTGGTGATATCTCAGAGATGAGGTGTGACTTACTTGATCCGATATGATAGCACATATATTAACTTAAAGTAACTATATTACAAGGATGTCGTAATCACAACCAACATTACATTATATAAACTACGTTTTTTACATTATCTGATTTATTTAATTACAAACATATGAAGTGCATCCTCACCTGATGGTCAATTTCTTCCTGCAAAAGTTTTAAGTTTAAACGTCAGCACAAAGCTGGTGAGATCGTAAAGTTCAGTTCAACAATATGATATGATGTACAAGTTCTCAAAAAGTTCAGTTCTAGATAACCATGGGACCCGTATCTAGTTCCTTTCGGAAGTTCTGTTCTTGTTCTATAAGATACTACCCGTCGGTACATATCTTAGTGCCTCATTGTCTTAATGTCTATCACTACATTAAGAAGTTCTGGAAACAGATAACAAACATTTACACCAAGGGTAGTTGCATGCTCCCGCCAATGGGTTGTCAGCCGATAGTACTATCATTGTTTTCTGATCGGCCCCACACGGGTTCACTAGATACAGTTCGGAAATGAGGACTTTTAAGTTCTGTGATAGGGTTCTGTTCTACAGGCAAAATCCCATGAAATCGACAAGTTCTCAACAAGTCACATGAAATCACGCAGATAACAGTGATGCATATCGTATGTTTAAGAAATAGTTCCACAATGATTCCCCGATGTTTGTAAAACATTAAAAATAAAAGGGGTTGTACGAAACTTACCTGATAACTTACAAGTAGCAGAATGTCACACAACTGATAGTAATAGAGTGATTATGCATTTATTCATGTTTAATGAGTTATTTATGTTTTAACTTACTGATTAGACCGTTCTGAACATCCAATGTCGAAGACATTGTCTTAACAGTCATCAAATTGATGTTAAGTATTTAATTAGTTAATTTAATGTTATATCATACAATGTATGATAATGTAGGAACCTACATTGAATTAGGTTCCTAATACAATGTTGATGACACACTTGATTAATCAGAATAATCTCGAATTAACAAAATAGTTAATGTTGTTGATTATAATGCTAAAACAGTTTCTAGACAGATTAATGGCTTAGGAATGATGAATCCTTGTTATTGATTGCCCAAATATCATGAAATATCACAATGTAGCATTATGTGACACCCCGTAAAATCCAGGTCAGCAATTGTTTTAATTAAATGTTTATTTAATTGATATTTGTACACATGGCACTAGAATTAGTTTAATTTGGTATGACACGTGGCATGACGGTATGAACACTGACACAAACACGATAATTCGGTGAATTATCGCAACACGCACACACGTGTCTAAGAAAAACATGAAAGTTGGTGAACGTTTAACACATTGTGTAACAAAACACTCGAAACCTCACGAAACGCTCAAACATTGAACATGGAAGTTCAAACGAGGCCGAACGATAGTCCATAGGCGTGAAAACGACGACGAACTGATCAAACCATGAAAATTGGGCCTATTGGGCTCTTTGGGGACCCATCACGGTACGCCATGGACTCTGGAGTAGGCCACGGCGGTACGCGAAGGATCTCAGAGGAATTTGAATCCCGAAATCCATCGCGGTACGCTGAGAGAATCTGGAACCCTCTCAGCGGTACGCGGCGACATGCATACGCCAAATCTTTATAAAACCAAGAACATTATGCCTACTCTACCCATTTTAATCATCAACAACAACAAAGGTCTGCACCAGCAAGAGCCTTCACTACTACCCAACCCGATGATAAGGGGAAGGGTGTATATCAAGGGAAATACCCTTTGTGCAACCGATGCTCATACCATCACTTTGGGTAATGTGAGAGGTACCGTTGCCTGAAGTGCGGACGACATGGCCACATGGCCAAAGATTGCAAAACCAAGCTACCGAACAACAACAACAACTCCAACGACAACCACAACAACAACAACCAGAACACTCTCAAGGGGTGTTATGAATGTGGTAAACCGGGTCACATGCGGAGGGATTGCCCGCAATTGAAGAAAGCAGGAGGTGGAGCAGCTAAGGGTCGAGCATTTGTGATTGGCTCGGGAGAAGCCAAGGATGACCCGAACATCTTGACCGGTACGTTTCTCTTAAATAATGTCTATGCTAGTATATTATTTGATACCGGTGCCGATAGGAGCTTTATATCTAGTGAGTTTAGTAAATTACTAGATAATACCCCAACACCACTAGACTATAAGTATACCATAGAGTTAGCCAACGGAAAACTGATTGAAACACAACACGTAATTCGAGGATGCGTCATGGTTTTGGCGGATCACGAGCTCGAAATCGACTTGATGCCGGTGACTCTCGAGAGTTTCGATATGGTCTTGGGAATGGACTGGCTATCCGCAAACCAAGCTGAGATCGTATGCAAAGAAAAGATCGTGCGAGTTACATTTCTGAATGGAGAACATATCTCAATACAGGGAGAACGGAGGGGAATACCTCTAAACATTATGTCTTGCATGAAAGCGAACAAATACATACAAAAAGGGTACACTGCTATACTGGCCCTTATCATGGAGCAACCAAAGAAGGAAGGGAAGATTGAGGACATCGCAGTACTCTGCGATTTTCCTGAAGTATTTCCCAAGGATCTACCTGGACTACCACCGGCACGACAGGTCGAGTTTCAGATAGACCTCACTCCCGGAGCAGCACCGATTGCTAAAGCTCCATACCGACTAGCACCGACAGAGATGCAAGAGCTGTCTAACCGGTTGTAGGAACTGTTAGATAAAGGATTTATCAGACTGAGCTTCTCACCCTGGGGAGCACCGGTCTTTTTTGTAAAGAAGAAAGACGGATCATTCCATATGTGTATTGACTACAGAGAGCTGAACAGGGTGACGATCAAGAATCGATACCCGTTACCGCGAATAGATGACCTGTTTGACCAATTGCAAGGGTCAAGCTACTATTCGAAGATCGATTTAAGATCGGGTTACCATAAACTAAGGATACATGAGGACGGCATTCCTAAAACTGCCTTTAGAACCCGATACGGACACTACGAATTTCTGGTTATGCCCTTTGGACTGACCAACGCACCAGCGGTATTCATGGATCTTATGAATAGAGTGTGCAAGCCTTATCTCAACAAATTCGTGATAGTGTTCATTGACGATATCCTGATCTACTCTAAGAATCGGGAAGAACATGCTGAACATCTGAGGCTAGTCTTAGAGTTATTGAGGAACGAGCAACTGTACGCGAAGTTTTCCAAATGCGACCTTTGGATTCGCGAAGTCCAATTCCTTGGACATGTGGTTAACGAAAAGGGAATACATGTAGACCCAGCCAAAATCGAAGCCATCAAGAACTGGGAAGCACCAAAGACTCCAACTGAGGTGCGAAAATTCCTAGGTCTGGCAGGGTACTACCGACGATTCAATGAGGGATTTTCAAAGATCGCTCAATCATTGGCATCTCTAACTCATAAGGACAAGAAGTTCGATTGAGGAGAAAAACAAGAGACTGCTTTCACCTTGTTGAAGCATAAACTATGCACTGCACCAATCCTATCCTTACCGGAAGGATGTGACGGCTTCGTGGTGTACTGTGACACCTCGAAACAAGGACTCGGTTGCGTGCTGATGCAACGCGAGAAAGTGATAGCGTATGCATCACGACAACTGAAGGTGCACGAGAAGAATTATACAACTCATGATCTTGAGTTGGGAGCTGTGGTGCTTGCCCTAAATATCTGGCGACACTACCTATGTGGCACAAAATGCACTATCTTTACCGATCATAAGAGCCTGCAACACATCTTCGATCAAAAGAAATTAAACATGAGGCAAAGAAGATGGGTCGAACTCATTGGCGATTATGATTGCGCCATCAAATACCATCCCAGTATGGCAAACGTAGTGGCCGACGCGTTAAGCCGGAAAGAGACAACCAAATGCGTACGTGCACTACAACTTACCATTCATTCTGAGTTGCCACAACAGATTTGGAATGCTCAACAAGAGGCTCTGAAGGTCGAAAACCTCCCTCAGGAATCTTTACGATGCATGGAAAAGCATATGAAGGCGAAGATCGACGGAGCATACTACTTCATGGATCGGATCTGAATTCCACACCATGCTGGATTGAGAAATGTGGTGATGGAAGAAGCACATAAGAGCCGGTATTCTATGCATCCGGGCTCTGACAAAATGTACCACGACTTGAAGATGACTTATTGGTGGCCAAACATGAAAGCTGAGATAGCCACTTACGTAAGTAAGTGTTTAACATGCTCAAAAGTCAAGGCTGAGTACCTAAAGCCATCAGGTTTACTTCAACAGCCCGAGATACCAATGTGGAAATGGGAGCAAATTTCCATGGACTTCATCACTAAGTTGCCTAAAACAGCAAGTGGGTGCGATACTATCTGGGTTATCACAGACCGATTAACGAAGTCTGCACACTTTCTACCCATCAAGGAGACTGACAAGTTAGACAAACTCACTCGAATATATCTGAAGAAAGTGGTCACTCGACATGGAGTACCAATCTCAATCATCTCTGACCGCAACAGTCGATTTACGTCGTATTTCTGGAAGTTCTTACACAAGGGATTGGGCACGAGATTGGACATGATTACCGCTTATCACCCGCAGACTGATGGGCAGAGCGAACGAACAATACAAACCTTGGAGGACATGCTCCGTGCATGTGTTATTGACTTTGGCAGTAGCTGGGAAACTCATCTGCCGTTAGTTGAGTTCTCGTACAATAACAGCTACCACACAAGCATACACGCTGCACCATTTGAGGCACTCTATGGACGTAAGTGCCGATCACCCATCTGCTGGGCGGAAGTTGGAGAAATCCAACTGACTGGCCCAGAGCTTGTGCACGAAACGACTGAGAAGATTGTGTAGATACGCAAACGAATGGCAGCAGCTCGGGACAGACAGAAAAGCTACGCTGACAAACGCCGCAAACCGTTGGAATTCCAGGTGGGGGACAAAGTGTAGCTAAAGGTCTTGCCCTGGAAGGGAGTTATTTGGTTTGGCAATCGAGGTAAGCTAAATTCTCGCTACATCGGACCTTTCGAGATCATATGAACTAAACCTGCCAAACGAGCTGAGCAGCGTACACAACGTATTTCATATCTAGAACCTCAAGAGGTGTCTATCAGATGAAACACTTGTCATTCCTCTTGAGGAGATACAAATCGACGAACAAATGAACTTTGTTGAGGAACCGGTGGAGATTATGGACCGGGAAATCAAGAAGCTCAAGCTCAGCAAAATACCGATTGTGAAAGTGAGATGGAATTCGCGATGCGGACCAGAATTCACGTGGGAGCGTGAAGACCAGATGAAACAGAAATACCCACATCTGTTCACGGAACAGACAAACACTGGCAACGCAAGCTGAATTTCTGGACGAAATTCTTTCTAACAAGGGGATGATGTGACACCCCGTAAAATCCAGGTCAGCAATTATTTTAATTAAATGTTTAGTTAATTAATATTTGTACATTTGGCACTAGAATTAGTTTAATTTGGTGTAACACGTCGCATGACAGTACGAACTGTAACAACAGTGCCGAAACCGGTGCCGGAACAGTGATTGCCACAGTAGCATGAACAGTAAACAGACATAAATATTTAGCAGAAACAAAGTTCAGAACAATGGTTCTTGAGTCAGGTAATTATCTGGCAACACTGAACCATCAGGGGTTAATTGTTAGGATCTATTAGGATAGCACGTATATGAGGATAATCAAAATAATACAATAATAGTTGTTGTTACGGAACGCTAAACTGACGAACTATTCGTATAGGTGACGATCTGTACAAATAGATCGGATAGTTTAATGATCTGAAATGATGATTGTAAAGTAGACAACAAAATCAGAAAGTGAAACGTACGATCGTGTTCGTACAGTTAGCGCTCTGTACGAAAACGCGCGTAAGTGACGTTTTCTGACGAAACGAAACGAAAGACGATTCGAACGGTTATAAAGTTAAGGAAATAAAATATTTCCTGTTTTACAATTTTGAAACTCGTCATAAATAAATTAAAATGAAACTATTTTAATTTAGGCGTGTAAACTATACTACGCGAATAAATAATAAAACGCGTAAAATTTATAAACTTCGATAAATAAATTAAGAAAATAACATTTAATATCATTACTAGAAATAACCACTTTCCAAACACATAAAATATAGCCTTTTATTTAAATTACGTAATTACACGCGTTACGATCCGGAAACGCGACGAAGACGCGAACCGAGCAAACGAAACGAACCCGAACACCCCCGGAGTATATAAACTCTAAATGAGGCTATTTTCCTCATTCATTCACAAACCCTTTCTCTCTCTAGTCTCCAACCCGTCACCCTCTCTCTCACTAAAGATTTCATCTTCAAATCACCATAACTCACTCGTTTGGAGGCGAAATCCGGCGTTCTTGGTGTCAACGCGTAGCTAGGAACGAGCTCTACATGGAAGTACAACTGATCTGAGAGATTCTCTGGCCAAATTTGAGGTACGTGGCTTAAAACATTACGAATATTAGGGTTTTCATGTCATTAGTCGAAACACACACACATACAGTCGACCCTAGCCTTTCCCTCGAACCAGCACCCTCCGAGAACCTTTCCTGGTGCGTCCATGGTGGTGCATCATCAATGAAACAACGAAGATGAAATGCTGAACAGGGTTCGTGAGCCTCAGTCTGAGAGGCGAACCTGTTAACCTGCTGGCCGAACCATCATGCAAAGCTGACGAACCCTCCTGCTCAGCCACGAACCCACAGGCAACCCCGAACCTTCAGGCCATTCTGCCGAACCTTCATCAAGCAGCGAACCTTAGGTTCGCCAACCTCATCCCCGAACCATGCAGGTGAAACTCCCGAACCCTGTGGTTCTTTTAGGCGAACCTTCTGCCTCACGTTCTGCGAACCTTAGGGGCTCATGTTAGCCGAACCATGCAAGGGTGGCGAACCCCTATGAAAATCTATGGCGAACCTATGGCCGTGGCCGAACCTTGGCTCACCGAACTCTAGGGTTCGCTGGAAACAGCATGTAACCACTCGGCCTAGGTCCAAAGCCTTTCGATCCATGTGTGAACACTAGCCCAACACACACATATTCAAACCCTGAAAATTCCTTGGGTCCAATAGTCGAAGTAGAACACCTAGAAACCGGCCCATGACATATGTATAAGGCCCACTAGGGTTAAGTCCAATTATACTACTTCGGCCCAACCCAAATTTCCAACCCATTTTATACAATGCGGGCCACTCACCTACAAGGTCTAGGCCCAACAGCCTATTTTCGGTCCATATGGGTGTGTTAATCGGCCCACGTGTGTAATGACCTAACAAATTTCGAGTTTGGCTCATTGGGGATGAAATTGGTCCGAGACTTGACTCACACTTAGCCCGTTTAATTTGACTCGGTCCACACAACTCCTAAGGCCCAATGACCCTATTATTAGGCCCAAGACCATTTAATTTGGCCCAATACCTAAGATGATCCGTTGTACATTAGGTTAAGTTAAAGATTAGCTATTCGACCCAAGTTACTTAGCCTAACATCACTCACAAAATGCCATGCTAGTCATTAGGTTCAATAGAAATCAATTGTGTCACAATGGCAAGTTAGGCCTAACATAAGGCCCACGAGATCTAAAGTTCAATAAAAACAATGTTAGGGTTAACTATCGATCTAACTTAGGAGATTCTAGCACAAGAATCGTATGAAATTATTATAGGGGATGATCATTCTTTTAGTTAAACACAATTGAATCTCCTTAAACTAAGATATCAATATCATGGGAGAATTACACTAGGAATGGAAAACAAGAACCTAAGGGTTATGGGTTGACTTAAATGTTAACACCTAAACCATTGGAATTACGAAGACATATGACTAACCTAAATGGTTTATTTAAACCATCAAGGTTAGTTACTCAATAAGCTAACAAGAGATCGCTTGAAACTAAAAGTTTATTAATGGGCCCAAGAACGGCCCAATGGGTTTAATATAAGCCCATCATGTTTAATTACACTTTTCTTAAATTAATTATGCTTTTCATAAAAAGAAATTTAAATTATAAACCTTATCAATATAATTAAATGATTTTCCTAAATAAATGATTAACTTAAAATGAAACAAATTGAAAATGTTTTACTTAAATACTTTAAATGATTAATGTGGGATTTGGGTTACTAATGGGTAATGGTTTAACTTAGATAGAAGGGATTTAGAAACACATTAGTAATCTAGGACACGTAGTTGCACACCGAGACCAAACCATAGATACGACAATCCCCGTATGTACTTATCGTATTCGAATTCTTTAAAATAACTCAGGTGCTAAAGATACTTAGGCAACAATCAAAGAGTGCGCATATCTTTTGTGGTTCATTGCACGGCAACACAGGTGAGTTCATTGCCCCTTTTCTAAACATTTTTGTTTTAAAACGCGGGGCTGAGAAGCATGCGTAAACTGTTTTATTTAAACTGTTTATTTAAATGCTTTTATTTATTATATGTTTTACATATATATGTTTGTTGATACCCTAGACTCCTGTCTAGGTAATTATTAGACAGATCAAATATCCAAATTAATTAAAGTACTCTTATGAGTAATACTTTAAATTTAAACTCTAAATCAACCCTTAGTCCATCAAGCTCAAATTCAAGAATCTAAATTCAAAGTGAAATCAAATGAAAAAATATCAAAGGATCAAATTCAAAGGAAATCCAATTCAGTGTGGAATCTGAGAACAAAGAATCATGATCAAATCAATTATCATTGTGAATCATGGGAATTCTAAAGATCAAGATCAAGAGACTCAAGGAATCAGAAATCATAAATGTGTGTGAATCATGAAAATAATGAAATCATTATGATCTAATGAAATCATTAATATTCAAGTTAAGGTGGATGTCAGTTGTATAGGGAATTAAGACCACGTGTAACACACGTATAAAGTCCCTCTTAGATACAGAAGACCTTTGGGTCAGGCTGTAACGGGCAATAACATGAACGATCAATGAAATCAATATCAAAGTCAAATCAAGAGAATCAAGAGATCAAGAATCAAAGGATATCCTTAAAGTCCCTTTCAGATGCAGAAGACCATTGGGTCAGGCTGTAACGGGCAAAACATTAAAATCCCGCTCAGTTCAGTTGTACTCCTTCTGAGTTATGCCTGACATGGGTCACGTGTGAGAGGTTACAACTTGGACAACCACCAACAACTAAGTCTAATTGATTGAGTCAAATAAGTCCAAATCATCATGTCTTAGTTGTATTTAATTGCTTTATTTAATTATTTAATTAAATATTCAACATTTTATTTCTATCGCTGACTTTTGGGAAATCATATATATATCTATGAGGAACTCAAGAGGATCAAAGGTAAATCAAGTTTTGGAAAACATAATTCAAATCAAAGGTTTGTAGGGTAAAAATGCTTAATTATCATTAACAACAGTGTCATATGTGTATTAGTATGTGGTGGGATGGCGTATGGGCGGGCTTGTAGGCTCGACTCAGGAGTATGCCCTATATATAAGCATACCGATATGGATATTACATTGAAGTTAATGAGGTTAGGGTCTTTACCGAAAGGAACATTTTCAAATCATTTTCAACTACTACTCTATATGAACTCACCAACCATGTGTTGACTTTATTTTTGCATGACTTCTCAGGTGACGAACAGGTCAACTGAAGAGTTATTTCATTGGATTAGGTTATCTGTAGAGGACCTAGCTTTTTGGACCTGCATATTTTGAAGCATCAGTATACAATTTATTTTGTATATCTTGTGCAGCTACAAGATAGAAGACTTATGATGTGATAGTGGATTTACATTGTTAAATTGTAAACTTAACTGATATAATTTAACTCTGTAATTCTATTTTACTTTAGCAAGTTTCTTATTTATATGTCATGTGCAATGCGAACAATCTGATCATTTCGATTATCATTTTCGATATCGCGCCCCGGGAACCTTCCGCCCGACGGGGAAACCCGATCCTACCCCGCCGGCTCGGGGTGTGACAGATTGGTATCAGAGCCATGGTTATAGAGAAATATAGGTCATTTATTTAAACGGTTTAGCCTAGACTATAATCTAGGGACTCTGCATGTAGAGAACATAGGAATTAGGAATTTACTTGCATTGTGTCTTCTGTATTCAATCGTTTCACTAACCAATGTTCTATTGGTTATGATTAGAATGTCACCAAGAAGACAACCATCACCGCCTCTACCTTCGCAAGAGACGGACTCAGCAGTCGAAGTACTTGCAACCTTGATCACTGAACAGTTGGTGGCGGTTCTCCCTGGAATCATCACCCGAATCAGGAACAGTGAGGAATTTGCTAGAATCTTCCCACTACTTGCTGCAGAGAAGAAGGAACCGGAAGAAGGGGAAACAAGCAGGAAGCAAAAGCGGTGTCGTTCTAAGAAATCAAGAAATCCTGTGATCTACACTGAGGCCATTCCTCTTCGCCAAGTGGCTGTTGCTTCTGCACCTCAGGATTGTAAACGTTATGCTGGAAAATCTCCCCTTTGTACTAGCTGTCACTATCATCACCGCGCTGAAATCTCATGCAAGCAGTGCACCCATTGTGGTAAGATGAACCATTGGGATCATCAATGCAGATCATCAATGGAATTAGTATGCAAACAGAAGGCTAGAAAATTTCCTTTATATGCCACGTACGGTCTTCACCATGCTAAGAATAAACTGTGCAAACATTGTCTGAACTGCGGGGGAAAGGGACACTGGAGTCGTGATTGTAATAATCCCCCGACTCATAACCAGAATCCTGGAAACACTACATATCCTTTTCCTCGATACAGAAAAGATTGCTCTGTGTGCGGACTGTCTGAACACATTGCACGAGACTGCCCCGTGAGGATATCTTCCACAAGTCCTGCACTTTCTAAGGGAAAATCTCCCCTCTGTTCGGATTGTCACTACCATCATCAAGCTGAACTCTCATGTGTACAATGCACGCGCTGTGGAAGGACGGGACACGGGATGCAGCAGTGTAGGTCACCAATAACCTCTACTCCATGTCAATATGCTGGTGCATTTCCTAAATGTGCCAGATGTGGGTTCCATCATGGAGAGGAGAAACCCTGTAGACATTGTCTGAATTGTGGGAAATACGGACACTGGATTCAACAGTGTCGGTTTATTGCCACTAGGAAGTCGGAACAAAAAGCAAACACCTCTACTTCCTCTCATCATAACAACAACTGCTATACGTGCGGAACGCATGGACATTTCGCAAGGGACTGCCCTAGGAAAAGGCCTCCAGCAGACCCAGCAGTCACAGTGGAACTACTTGCCTTACCAGCTCCAGGGGAACATTCGGAGTCCGATGACTCCATAGGTATGCAAATTTCAGCTTAATACCTTAAATTATTTATTTGTGTATTAATTAGAACTGCATAGTCTGTTGTAATTTAGGAATAATAAATTTAAGCTAGCCGTAAGCAAAGTCAGTGCCAAAAGATAATCAGAATAATAACTGAAGGAACCTTTAGGTTAAATAAGGGTTAAAAGATTAAATGAAGATAGAGTAATCATTAATGCCGGCTTAATTACTGTAATTTAGAACAGGACCTTATCTAATTAGAATACTAAAAGCCTTAGGAATCCAAAATGTCAAAGCTAGTGTGTAGACTTTCATTTTCTACCTAGATCTCCTAGAATTTAAGATACTTAAGTTCGAGAACTCCGGTTCTAGGATGTTAGGAAAGATAAATATGAGAACTGTGTTAGGTTATGATCTAGACTAAATAAGTAGATCAAGGGAAATCATTTGTGAGTGCAAGATGAAGATACGCCAGAGAAAATATTCCAAGGAAATATGGGCATTCCAAGTTATGGTGATGCTGTTCTGATAGAAGAATGCACCTATGGTTTTCGTGGACCTCATGAACCGAGTGTGCAAACCATATCTGGTTAGTTTGTCATTACTATTAGAGATTTACATACTGATTTATTCTAATAGCAAGACAGAACGCGAACGACATCTCAGGGATATTTTGGAACTGTTGAAGAAAGAACAACTTTATCCTAAATTCTTCCAATGTGAAACTTGGATGAGAATAAGTAACAGTTGGAACAAAAGTTACAATAGGTTCCATAAGTCCCATGACTTTAGGGTAAAAGTAAGATAGATATACACCATCACGCAGATGGGTATAGGATTACTAAGAAGGTTAATCATTACCTTTATCTTAATAATTCTGCCATATTTTAGGTAGACCTCCCCGCTGTATAATGTAAACTTTCAAGCTGAGAATAGATTAAACAAATGGTGAAGTATGTAGAAGGTTATGTCAAATAACCTAAGTATTCACCATGGGTGACTTAAGGATCTCGATCCGACGATCAAGACCTAGAGTTGTGAGAGTCACCTACGAAAACTTTAAGGAGTGTGTCAGATTTTAGAGCCGAAAGACAGTTTGAGATAAATCGGATGTAATACCTACTACCAAAATAGTGGGTGGACTCTGGTGATAGGTAAATTGATGGATTATACAGCAAATAAATAGTAGTACGTTATGTGGTACTACCGTTTAACATTTTGAATAGGGACGGCAGTTTCACAATGAGGTTCTAACCAACATCGCAGAAATCTCTAGGGATGTACTTAAAAATAATTACAGCTCACCGTTCACCAAAGGACGGTCGAAGCGAAAGTACGACACGGATCTTGGAGAATATGTTGAGAACCTGTGTGTCAAACTTCAGTGGAAGTTGGGACACTAAATTGCCACTGATCAAATCCTCCTACAACAACAGTCGATATAGTAGCATTGAATGCACATCATTCGAGACTCCTTAGGGTCGACAAAATCAGTCGCCGAACTGATTGATTGAGATAGGGGAAATTGAATAACCATACCAGTACTTAATTGGGAAAGACCATGTTAAGTTAGAGGTATACCCAAGGAAAGGGTAGTCTATTCTGGAATAAAGGGACGAACAAGCACCACGAAATATAGGACAATTCGAGATCATCAAACGCATTCGAGCTATGGCACATAGATTGAGGTCACCAGATGACCTTAGTGGGATGCGTTGCGTGTTTCACGTCTCGAACTTGAATAAATGTCGTACTGACGAATCGTTCGTCATATCAATTGAAGGAATTCAATTGGACGGACATTTATACCTTATGTAATGATCTTCAGAGTTTATGGCTCGTCAGATTAAACAACTAAGGAAAAGTCGTACTTCAATTGCTAAGTCTCATTGGAGTCCAAAGCACAAACTCAAGTTTACTTGGGAAACGCGAAGATCACACGATGTTCAGGAAATCCCCAATTGCTTACAAAGAAAGCCGTAACCGATAACTATTCTAAAATTTCGGGACGAAATTTCTCTAACAAGGGGAGACTGTAACAACAGTGCCGAAACCGGTGCCGGAACAGTGATTGCCACAGTAGCATGAACAGTAAACAGACATAACTATTTAGCAGAAACAAAGTTCAGAACAATGGTTCATGAGTCAGGTAATTATCTGGCAACACTGAACCATCAGGGGTTAATTGTTAGGATCTATTAGGATAGCACGTATGTGAGGATAATCAAAATAATACAATAACAGTTGTTGTTACGGAACGCTAAACTGACGAACTATTCGTATAGGTGACGATCTGTACAAATAGATCGGATAGTTTAACGATCTGAAATGATGATTGTAAAGTAGACAACAAAATCAGAAAGTGAAACGTACGATCGTGTTCGTACAGTTAGCGCTCTGTACGAAAACGCGCGTAAGTGACGTTTTCTGATGAAACGAAACGAAAGACGATTCGAACGGTTATAAAGTTAAGGAAATAAAATATTTCCTGTTTTACAATTTTGAAACTCGTCATAAATAAATTAAAATGAAACTATTTTAATTTAGGCGCGTAAACTATAATACGCGAATAAATAATAAAACGCGTAAAATTTATAAACTTCGATAAATAAATTAAGAAAATAACATTTAATATTATTACTAGAAATAACCACTTTCCAAACACATAAAATATAGCCTTTTATTTAAATTACGTAATTACACGCGTTACGATCCGGAAACGCGACGAAGACGCGAACCGAGCAAACGAAACGAACCCGAACACCCCCGGAGTATATAAACTCTAAATGAGGCTATTTTCCTCATTCATTCACAAACCCTTTCTCTCTCTAGTCTCCAACCCGTCACCCTCTCTCTCACTAAAGATTTCATCTTCAAATCACCATAACTCACTCGTTTGGAGGCGAAATCCGACGTTCTTGGTGTCAACGCGTAGCTAGGAACGAGCTCTACATGGAAGTACAACTGATCTGAGAGATTCTCTGGCCAAATTTGAGGTACGTGGCTTAAAACATTACGAATATTAGGGTTTTCATGTCATTAGTCGAAACACACACACATACAGTCGACCCTAGCCTTTCCCTCGAACCAGCACCCTCCGAGAACCTTTCCTAGTGCGTCCATGGTGGTGCATCATCAATGAAACAACGAAGATGAAATGCTGAACAGGGTTCGTGAGCCTCAGTCTGAGAGGCGAACCTGTTAACCTGCTGGCCGAACCATCATGCAAAGCTGACGAACCCTCCTACTCAGCCACGAACCCACAGGCAACCCCAAACCTTCAGGCCATTCTGCCGAACCTTCATCAAGCAGCGAACATTAGGTTCGCCAACCTCATCCCCGAACCATGCAGGTGAAACTCCCGAACCCTGTGGTTCTTTCAGGCGAACCTTCTGCCTCACGTTCTGCGAACCTTGGGGGCTCATGTTAGCCGAACCATGCAAGGGTGGCGAACCCCTATGAAAATCTATGGCGAACCTATGGCCTTGGCCGAACCTTGGCTCACCGAACTCTAGGGTTCGATGGAAACAACATGTAACCACTCGGCCTAGGTCCAAAGCCTTTCGATCCATGTGTGAACACTAGCCCAACACTCACATATTCAAACCCTGAAAATTCCTTGGGTCCAATAGTCGAAGTAGAACACCTAGAAACCGGCCCATGACATATGTATAAGGCCCACTAGGGTTAAGTCCAATTATACTACTTCGGCCCAACCCAAATGTCTAACCCATTTTATACAATGCGGGCCACTCACCTACAAGGTCTTGGCACAACAGCCTATTTTCGGTCCATATGGGTGTGTTAATCGGCTCACGTGTGTAATGGCGCAACAAATTTCGAGTTTGGCTCATTGGGGATGAAATTGGTCCGAGACTTGACTCACACTTAGCCCGTTTAATTTGACTCGGTCCACATAACTCCTAAGGCCCAATGACCATATTATTAGGCCCAAGACCATTTAATTTGGCCCAATACCTAAGATGATCCGTTGTACATTAGGTTAAGTTAAAGATTAGCTATTCGACCCAAGTTACTTAGCCTAACATCACTCACAAAATGCCATGCTAGTCATTAGGTTCAATAGAAATCAATTGTGTCACAATGGCAAGTTAGGCCTAACATAAGGCCCACGAGATCTAAAGTTCAATAAAAACAATGTTAGGGTTAACTATCGATCTAACTTAGGAGATTCTAGCACAACAATCGTATGAAATTATTATAGGGGATGATCATTCTTTTAGTTAAACACAATTGAATCTCCTTAAACTAAGATATCAATATCATGGGAGAATTACACAAGGAATGGAAAACAAGAACCTAAGGGTTATGGGTTGACATAAATGTTAACACCTAAACCATTGGGAATTACGAAGACATTTGACTAACCTAAATTGTTTATTTAAACCATCAAGGTTAGTTACTCAATAAGCTAACAAGAGATCGCTTGAAACTAAAAGTCTATTAATGGGCCCAAGAACGGCCCAATGGGTTTAATAAAAGCCCATCATGTTTAATTACACTTTTCTTAAATTAATTATGCTTTTCATAAAAAGAAATTTAAATTATAAACCTTATCAATATAATTAAATGATTTTCCTAAATAAATGATTAACTTAAAATGAAACAAATTGAAAATGTTTTACTTAAATACTTTAAATGATTAATGTGGGATTTGGGTTACTAATGGGTAATGGTTTAACTTAGATAGAAGGGATTTAGAAACACATTAGTAATCTAGGACACGTAGTTGCACACCGAGACCAAATCATAGATACGACAATCCCTGTATGTACTTATCGTATTCGAATTCTTTAAAATAACTCAGGTGCAAAAGATACTTAGGCAACAATCAAAGAGTGCGCATATCTTTTGTGGTTCATTGCACGGCAACACAGGTGAGTTCATTGCCCTTTTCTAAACATTTTTGTTTTAAAACGCGGGGCTGAGAAGCATGCGTAAACTGTTTTATTTAAACTGTTTATTTAAATGCTTTTATTTATTATATGTTTTACATATATATGTTTGTTGATACCCTAGACTCCTGTCTAGGTAATTATTAAACAGATCAAATATCCAAATTAATTAAAGTACTCTTATGAGTAATACTTTAAATTTAAACTCTAAATCAACCCTTAGTCCATCAAGCTCAAATTCAAGAATCTAAATTCAAAGTGAAATCAAATGAACAAAATCAAAGGATCAAATTCAAAGGAAATCCAATTCAGTGTGGAATCTGAGAACACAGAATCATAATCAAATCAATTATCATTGTGAATCATGGGAATTCTAAAGATCAAGATCAAGAGACTCAAGGAATCAGAAATCATAAATGTGTGTGAATCAAGAAAATAATGAAATCATTATGATCTAATGAAATCATTAATATTCAAGTTAAGGTGGATGTCAGTTGTATAGGGAATCAAGACCACGTGTAACACACATATAAAGTCCCTCTCAGATACAGAAGACCTTTGGGTCAGGCTGTAACGGGTAATAACATGAACGATCAATGAAATCAATATCAAAGTCAAATCAAGAGAATCAAGAGATCAAGAATCAAAGGATATCCTTAAAGTCCCTTTCAGATGCAGAAGACCATTGGGTCAGGCTGTAACGGGCAAAACATTAAAATCCCGCTCAGTTCAGGTGTACTCCTTATGAGTTATGCCTGACATGGGTCACGTGTGAGAGGTTACAACTTGGACAACCACCAACAACTAAGTCTAATTGATTGAGTCAAATAAGGCCCAATCTTCATGTCTTAGTTGTATTTAATTGCTTTATTTAATTATTTAATTAAATATTCAACATTTTATTTCTATCGCTGACTTTTGGGAAATCATATATATCTATGAGGAACTCAAGAGGATCAAAGGTAAATCAAGTTTTGGAAAACATAATTCAAATCAAAGGTTTGTAGGGTAAAAATGCTTAATTATCATTAACAACAGTGTCATATGTGTATTAGTATGTGGTGGGATGGCGTCTGGGCGGGCTTGTAGGCTTGAATCAGGGGCATGCCCTATATATAAGCATACCGATATGGATATTACATTGAAGTTAATGAGGTTAGGGTCTTTACCGAAAGGAACATTTTCAAATCATTTTCAACTACTAAACTATATGAACTCACCAACCATGTGTTGACTTTATTTTTGCATGACTTCTCAGGTGACGAACATGTCAACTGAAGAGTTATTTCATTGGATTAGGTTATCTGTAGAGGACCTTGCGTTTTGGACCTGCATATTTTGAAGCATCAGTTTACAGTTTTTTTTGTATATCTTGTGCAGCTACAAGATAGAAGACTTATGATGTGATAGTGGATTTACATTGTTAAATTGTAAACTTAACTGATATAATTTAACTCTGTAATTCTATTTTACTTTAGCAAGTTTCTCATTTATATATCATGTGCAATGCGAACAATATGATCATTTCGATTATCATTTTCGATATCGCGCCCCGGGAACCTTCCGCCCGACGGGGAAACCCGATCCTACCCCGCCGGCTCGGGGTGTGACAGATAATTCCACTCGCAGGATACTCGTGCTAATCCCACATCGGTCAGTGGACTGGGGAGATCTTGGTTCATATGTAATAACCCGCCTCTTATACCAACATTGCGTTTTGGGGCTTAATGGTAGTGGATGAGAGGAGAACTCCACAGTTAAGCGTGCTCAGGTGACAGCAATCCAGGATGGGTGACCCCCTGGGAAGTTTTCACCCGGGCGACCAAAAACAAAGCCGTGAGCTATAATTTGGCAAAGCGGACAATATTGCTAGTAAAAACAAGGCGGGGTGTTACACGAACACTGACACAAACACGATAATTCGGTGAATTATCGCAAGACGCACACACGTGTCTAAGAAAAACATGAACGTTGGTGAACGTTTAACACATTGTGTAACAAAACACTCGAAACCTCACGAAACGCTCGAACATTGAACTTGGAAGTTCAAACGAGGCCCAACGATAGTCCGTAGGCGTGAAAACGACGACGAACTGATCAAACCATGAAAATTGGGCCTATTGGGCTCTTTGGGGACCCATCGCGGTACGCCATGGAGTCTGGAGTAGGCCACGGCAGTATGCGATGAAAACTATCACGGTACGCTGAGAGAATCTGGAACCCTCTCAGCGGTACGCGGCGACATCCAGAAGCCAAATCTTTATAAAACCAAGAACATTATGCCTACTCTACCCATTTTAATCATTTTGCTCTACTCCACACTCAACCTCTCGGCTTATCTCCGCCATTACCACCCTGGATGAAATCACGGAAGAAGAACCTCTAAGCTTGAAGACCACCACCTTCTTCTTGTTCTTGTCCAAACCAGTGAACCAGGAGGTCAAGGAGCTGCTTGAGCATCATCTCAGTGATTCAAAAAGCTTTAGAAGGTAGTCTCATGGTCCTTGTAGCTTAAAATCACCTACAATCGCACATGCACGCTCACAAACACACATGCAAGCCCTCTATCTTTGCATGCACGAATTTTCTATGGTGTGAATCTGGGTTTGTTGATTTTAATACGTTTCTTGATGATCTAAGATGATTTGATGAAGTTTTATGATGATCCAAGATGTTGTGTATGTAGAGATTTCATGATTTGGTCATAAACAAGTGAAAGACCCACATGCATGTATGATCCATGGCATGTGGGATGATTTTGAATGTTCAAATGTGTTGCTTGATGATGTTAGAAGTAGGATGCATGATTGGTTATATTTGAAATAGTTAGAAAATGCGATTTTTGATGAACTTTCTAATTATTGTAACTTTTTAGTTGCAAAATGGTGAAATGGATGATTTTGTGAACATGAATGTGTATGGATTTGTTATTAGAATGATATTAATATGATTGTGATGCTTAGAAATGGATTTGGACTTGATTTTGGTCATATTTGACCAAGTTACTATTTATTGTAACTTTTGAAAACCGATTTTTGATAAACAATGATTTTGACCGAATGTGTATGTTTAGATAATGTTAAGTGGCTTAATATGATTATATGTGATATTAAAATGGATTAGAAACGATTAGGATGATCATCGGATTGATTATTGTCATAGTTAATATTTATAGTAACTTTATTTTATGAAATATCGGTTTATGAATGATTTGTATGTTTTGAACATGCTAAATGGCCTAATATGCTTTGACATGATGATTGAAATGCTAAGTTAGATGGTTTCCGATATCGCACATGTTAGATTTAGAAACTTTCCTTTTTAGGAAACTTTTTTATGCAAACGTGACTTACATGATGTTGTATGACAACGTGCTATGTGTTAACATGATCACGTAGGACTTAACGAGCATGCTAGGACTTTAAAAACGATACTTGATATGAAACTTGCCAAAAATGGAAACTTACTATAAATAGTAAGTTGTCCATAGATGCGACTTGCGCATTTTGCACACGACGAGCACTAACACAAATGTTACACGATTCACAACCAACACACGGTTCACCAACGGGTCGTTGACTTGACACGGTCAAACTTGGTCAAACACGGTCAATGTGGACCAACATGAGCAAACACGGTCAATGTGGACCGACATGGACAAACATGACCAACCGAGGGTTTTTGGGCACAAACACGAGCACTAACACGAACACGAGCACGGTCACTTACACGAACTCACGTATGGTATACGATATAGGTAGTCGGTGGCCGACACACTTCTCGAGCAGGAGCTTAGGCATTCGGTTTAACGATCACTCCTAAGGTGAGTTTACGGCCCCTCTTTACTCTTTTCAAACTTTTCAAATAGGGGGATAATACTAGTTGAATCGAGTCAAACATTATTACTGTACAAACATTTTTATGTGTATGCTGGTTTATTAGACAAACATTAAGTGTTGAACTCGTGACAAGTCCTCACAAAGTCTTACCGTTAATGTACGAACAATGTGGTAGGTTTGAATGGATCCGTTTGGGTGTGACTAACCCCGTGTGGCACAATATTGACTGGAGGTCATAACACGTGAAACTCTGACCTAACTTGCTATGTAATTACGAGACATAGCGAAGGCAAGGACAAACAAGTCTAGTTCGGTAGTGACGCACTAACACTTGGAGCCTAGGGCTCGGTACTAACATTATGATAAACATCATGACACATTTTTTTCATTACTATATGTATATATCAAAACCTGTGAACTCACCAATCATTGTGTTGACACTTTTTTCTTAAACTTGTATTCTCAGGTAACTAGCTGTCTATGGAACAGGATGCACACTTAAGGGCATGAGCATAGGATTTGCATTTATTTATGTCATGTCGCTTGATCAAACAATTTCAAATTTATGTTTTGTAATATCACAATGTAGTGTCTGACAACTTATATTTCCGCTGCATTTATCAAACATATTTATTTTCCGCTGCAAATTATTTTATTACCTTTATGTCAAACATTGTATTGGAACACATATAGAATTGTTCTATATGACCATGAGCTGTGATTCTGGCCACGTCACACCCACGTGGACTGACACCACGAGTGGGAATTTGGGGGTGTGACACATTAGAATAGGTTTAATAACCATTTTTAACATACTAATCTGACTGTTATCATAAACATCAGATAATCGTTCCAATGAGTATGTTAATGATTGTGATTAGTTTGAAACACTTGGATCTAACCATGCATTTCAAAGATTAATCAAACTAATCACCTACATTGTCACAATCAAATGGTTTAAACTATTATAATCATAGTTATGATTCCATCCAAACCGGGCATTACAACGGATCAAAACAAGGATTTACCCGTTAATACATCGTGTTCTTCGTTTATAATCAATCCTAGCCATCATCTAGGCAATAATCAACAACCCTAACTATATCATTACGTTCAAAATCAAGATCTAATCAAACATTATCAAGTTAGAAGGTTAAAATGAACCGTTACTTAATCAGACGAAGTTCTGAGTGTAGAACGACGATCAGGGCTTGCAGAAACGTTCCTTGGTGCGATCTGGATGTTTAGAGGCCTTCAAAATGGAGTTTAAGATTTGACAATCTGTTTTGTGCGTTTGGAAATGAAGAACACTTGAGAGAAGAAGAAATACTCTTCTTTCCAAGCAATCTGATCTTTTATTCCATTTTGCCGACATATCAGACCCCAGGCACACCGCCCCAAGGGGGCTTTTGGCCCGGGGCGTACCGCGCGGACCAAGAAAATTCCATAATTTTTTTCGTGACTCCAGGCGTACCGCCTAGAGTGAAGCTCTCACGCTAGGCGTACCGCCTAGCCTAGTTTTCCTCAAATTTTTGGATTTTCTTCGTTTCGCGATTCCGAACAATTCGTAACTCCGTTTCGCGCACAGTTTTCGCCTACGTTCATCATTTCTCGCATACTATCAACCTGTAATAATTACAATTACTAAATCAACGTGGATTTCAAGCACAGACAAATGTGCTCATGTCACGATCTCCTCCTGTTAGAGAAATTTCGTCCCGAAATTTAGTGAAGACTTACCTATTGACAATCATTCATGAGAACAGATGTGGGTATCTTGCTTTCTTCCGATCTTCACGTTCCCACGTATACTCAGGTCCACGTTGTGAATTCCATCGGACTTTAACAATTGGTATACGACTGCGTTTCAATACTTTCACTTCTCGATCCATCACTTCTACTGGTTCTTCACTGAATTGAAGTTTTTCATCAATTTGGATCTCTTCAAGAGGTACAACTAATGATTCATCAGTTAAGCATTTCTTCAGATTTGATACATGAAAGACATCATGAATGTTACTGAGTTCAGGAGGTAATTCAAGTCTGTAAGCCACTGATCCAATTCGTTCAAGAATTTTGAATGGCCCTAAAAATCTTGGTGAAAGCTTACCTCTTTTCCCAAATCTGAAAATGCCCTTCCAAGGTGAAACTTTCAACATTACTCGATCACCTATTTGGAATTCTAGAGGTCTACGAAGATTATTAGCATAACTCTTTTGACGATCGCGAGCAGCTTTAATTCGTTCTTGAATAAGTGTGATCTTATCAGTTGTTTCTTGAATGAATTCTGGGCCTATGATCTGATTTTCACCTACTTCTGACCAACAGATCGGTGATCTACACTTGCGTCCATAAAGTGCTTTGAATGGAGCGCATTAAATACTGGTATGGTAGCTGTTATTGTATGAGAATTCAACAAGTGGAAGATGAATATCCCAGCTACCTCCAAAATCAATCACACAGCTTCTGAGCATATCCTCAAGAGTTTGATTTGTTCGTTCAGTCTGTCCATCCGTTTGTGGATGATAAGCTGTGCTCATATTGATTTGTGTGCCCAGAGCATTCTGAAGAGTTTGCCAAAATGGTGACATAAATCGACTATCTCTGTCAGAAATGATAGAGATTGGTACTCCATGTCGAGATACAATCTCATTAACATAGAGTTTAGCCAGTCTATCCAAAGAATAATCTTCTCGGATGGGTAAGAAATGCGCAGATTTAGTAAGGCGATCAACGATAACCCATATAGAATCATGATTATGTGATGTTCTGGGTAGTTTAGTAATGAAATCCATAGAGATCTGATCCCATTTCCACATGGGAATCTCAGGTTATTGCAATAACCCAGAAGGTCGTTGATGTTCAGCCTTAACTTTGAGACATGTTAAACATCGATCCACGTATTCTGCTATGTGTTTTTTCATTCCATGCCACCAGTAAAAATCTCTAAGATCTTTATACATTTTATCAGCACCTAGATGAATAGAATACCTGGATTTGTGCGCCTCATCCAAGATGATTGTTCTCAAATTACAGAATAAAGGAACCCAAATTCGGCTTTTGAAATACAACACTCCGTCAGCTTTGGTTTCAAGTTGTTTATCTAATCCTCTTAACTCCTCAGCATGGTAGTTCGTTGTTTGTAAAGCTTGTTGCTGAGCTTTTCTAATCTGAGGAATTAGACTGGTTTGAATAGTCATCCCTAACGCTTTCACACATAAAGGTTTGACTCGTTCCTTGCGACTCAAGGCATTGGCTACGACATTCGCTTTACCTAGATGATAACGAATTTCACATTCATAGTCGTTTAGTAGTTCTACCCACCGCCTTTGTCGCATGTTCAAGATCTTCTGATCTAGAATGTGTTGAAGACTTTTGTGATCAGTGTATATGATACACTTGGTTCCATATAAATAGTGTCTCCAAATCTTGAGTACAAACACCACTGCACCAAGTTCTAGATCATGAGTGGTATAGTTCTTATCATGTACTTTCAGTTGTCGAGAAGCATAAGCAATTACCTTGTCTTTCTGCATTAACACACACCCAAGACCTTGGCGAGAAGCATCACAGTACACTGTGAAGTTATCTGTACCTTAAGGAAATGCCAAGATAGGTGCATTGTAGAGTTTGTATTTCAACAGTTGGAACGCCTCCTCCTGTTGAGAACCTCATATAAACGGTTGATTTTTCTGTGTCAATGTGGTCAGTGGCAAGGCTATCTTTGAAAAGTTCTTGATAAATCGGCGATAATAACCTGCCAGTCCTAAGAATTGACGTATTTCAGTTGCTCGTGGTGTCTCCCATTGTTTCACAGCTTCGATCTTACTGGGATCCACTTGATTACCGTTTTCGTTCACTACGTGCCCAAGAAATTGAACTTCTCGTAACCAAAACTCACACTTTGAGAATTTGGCATATAATTTCTCACGTGCCAAAAGTTCTAAGACCAGTTTCAAGTGTTGAGCATGTTCTTGTTGGTTCTGAGAATAAATGAGAATATCATCAATAAACACAATCACAAACTTATCCAAATAAGGCCTACAAACTCGATTCATCAGATCCATGAAAACCGCATGTGCATTTGTTAATCCAAACGGCATTACTAGAAATTCATAATGTCCGTATCGTGTTCTGAAAGCAGTTTTAGGTACATCATCATCATGAATTCGTAACTGATGATATCCGGATCTTAAATTAATTTTTGAAAAATAAGTAGCGCCTTGGAGTTGATCAAACAGATCATCTATACGTGGTAATGGATAACGGTTTTTGATTTTCGGTTTATTGAGTTCCCTATAGTCAATACACATCCTGAATGAACCATCTTTCTTTTTCACAAAAAGAATTGGTGCTCCCTAGGGTGAGAAACTAGGTCTAATAAAACATTTGTCTAATAGTTCCTGTAGTTGACCTGAAAGCTCTTGCATCTCTGAGGGTGCTAAACGATATGGAGCTTTAGCTACATGTTCTGCACCTAGAATTAGATCAATACAAAATTCAACTTGTCTCACTGGGGGTAATCCTGATATATCCTCAGGAAAGACTTCAGGAAAATCCTGACTACTGGAATATCTTCGATACGTTTTTGTGAAGAACAGTTTTCCATCACATGTGTTAGAAAGGCTTGACAACCTTTCCGTAAGCATTTCTGAGTTTGCATACAAGAAATGATACTAAGTTTTCTACTGGCTCGTTCTCCTTGAACTATTAGTGTATTACCATTAGGTAATGGAATACGGATCACCTTGTTTTGACATATAACTTCTGATTGATTATCAGAAGGCCAGTCCATACCAACAACAACATCAAAGCTTCCAAGCTCAATAGGAAGTAGATTGATATTAAAAAGATGATCATTCAGATTCAAGGAACATCCTTGAATGACACTGTTAGTTTTCATTAACTTGCCATTAGCAAGTACAATGATATAAGGAGTTTCTAGATCTACAGTAGGCAATGAGAGTAATGATTGAGAACATGTGTGTGATTGCAGAGTGAAAGCCTTAGTTTCAACTAAGGACATGATCGTGTGTTGTCAAGGGCATGGTGTGATGATGGCTGGGCTTGACCCTACGTAAACCCTATATATAGGTGATACTTGACAAGACGGGTGATGTTAGTAGTGATGTCTAAGGTGGAAGCTGTGCGTGGGGAATTTCAAATTACTTTGAGACAAGATGAATTTCTTACCTAATGAAAATTTTGTGGGAAATTCCTATATCTATTTTATCATAGTCTGAGCGAGAGTTATATAATTAAGTCAAGTTATCAGTCATGATAATCTTTGTGAAAAATAAAACAATTGGGTGAATATTTTTATATGGTGTGTGGAAAATATATTTGAGGATTTCAAACTGTTTTGAATTGGATAAAATGTTTTCTAGAACATTTTCAACCCAAATAAATAAATGAATTCACCAACCTAGTGTTGACTTGTTTTTGCGTTATTCTTCTTAGGTGACGAACATGTTTAGTCACCCAATAGAAGAAGCTTAGTTAGACGACCTATTAGTAGGACCTGGAAAATTTTGTTCATTTATGTAAGAACAGTATATGATCCAAGGCATTTTGCAGATTCGCTACTGTTCAAGATGGAATTATATCATACATCTTGTGATAGAATTGCAGGGTTATATTATTGAACTCGAACTGATGTGTTTTAACCATGGTTGTAAAAGTCGCTAGGCGCTAGTCGGGCGGCGAGGTACCGCCTAGGGATTAATCGGGATTAATCGGGATTAATCGGCGCTAGGCGGATTGGAATTTTTATATGTAATTTTACAAATATATATTATATACACACATCAATATCAATAATTTAATATAATACTTCAAATAATTTTAAAAAATATACTTAAATATACTAAAAAAAGTACTTTAAAGTGCAAACTTAAACACTGAGTTCAAAGTTTAGAGATAAATTTCGATGTTAACTGCTTGCATTCGATGTTTCAGAGACATATTAAAGATTTTTGATTGAGAAATGTCTAAATAATCATGAAATTGGTCCCCTTTTACCATAAAAAAGTCAAAAAAAGCCAAAAAAAGTCAAAAAAGTGAAAAAAAAATAAAAAACTGATCGGGCCGCCTAGGCCCCGCCTAGCCCGCCTAGACCCCGCCTAGGCCGCCTAGCACCGCCTAGCGCCTAGGCACCGCCTAGGCCAAAAATTACACAGTAAGTGGGCGCCTAGCGCCTAGGCGCCGCCTAGGCGGCCGCCTAGGCCGATTTTTACAACACTGGTTTTAACTTTGTAATTCTTAATGCATGTATGTTTAGTTTTCTCATTTATATATCATGTGCTATGTATTCAATCTCATCACACCGATGGGACCGCGCCCTGAGACCATTCCGTCCAACGGGAAAATCGATCCAGCCCGCTGGCTCGAGGTGTGACACTATTACAATACCTAGAGTTTGTTTAAATTTTTATCCTATATTGTATATTATGCTTTGAATGTTTTTAGTTTATGAGCTATGATGTGATACGTAGAACCAACAAGTAAGGATTTGGATGACAGGGTCTTACATGACAACAACCTTTCTCCTAAAACAACAACCTAACATCAATTTATAGTTTAGTTAACTTAGTTTATTAACAAACTCAAACCTACATGATTTCACCTGAGAACCATATCATCTCTCCTAACTAATTCTTTATGAAAGAATTAAATGTTTGGAAATGTTTATGTGATCAAACTAACATTTCCTCATTAACCACAACACCCAATTCAGTGTTGGATGAAACCCCCTCCATGGCATCATCCTTTACCCACAAAAAAACTTAACTAAAACCAAAAATTTTTAACAATTACCACATGTTAGAAATTACTTTGGGTGTTGATTTCTAGCTTCAATCTTCGACTTGCAACCAAACATGCATCCAATTGAGTGAGATAACGACGAGCTAGGATTTCCCCTTTGGTTCCTTAATTCCCCTTGTCATTGAACACGGGCAACACAATTATGTTGACTTGATTTGATTTATTTCCTTGTAAAACCCTCATTTATAAGCTGTCTTTTGATAGATTTGACTCCTCACATTTTTTAGAGACTTAAATAATTTAACTAACTAGTCTTGTTAGTTATTAGTTAACCCACTTTATTTAACAAACACATAATCATCTAAGTACATATCTTGTGGTTCAGAATTCTAACATAAGTTATTTTATTAATAGATTCACAAAATAGGTTGTTACATTTTCAACGATGCTATATCCTGATCATGAATCAATATTCTTCAAATAATCATTTTATCATTAAGGAGCTAGTTTATGAAAAAATGAGTTTAAAAAACAAATTTCATAATCCTTCTTTTGGCATTAGTATCAGAACAATGATTCGTTTTTAAAATATCATGAAAATTGTCCAACACAACAAAGGATATGTATTTTTCAGTTTACATTTACACAAGGGTATGTAAAATCTATATTTGAAAGACATTATCAACAACTATAAGATCTAAAGGAAAATTTGATTTTCATGTTGCTTATAGTAGAATTTTGACATTATTATTGTGTGAAGGCAGATCTTCACAATCTAAATTACAAATCTAATTAAATCTTGCAAAAGATTCTTAGTGCCGTATAAAACATCATAGTTATGTTGCATGTTTATTAAAAAGAAACAAGATCGATTAATTGCGATAAAGCACCTATGATACCATAGTCATGCATTTGAAGATATAGATTGGACTTTTAAAGCTATATCGACTTACAATTCTGACAATTTAAAAATACTATTTCGAGGTAAAATATTTCTTTTTGCCGGAGATTTAGAAAAATTCTCTCATTATTTGCAAAGAAAATTAACAACACATTGTGAGTGCATCATAAGTGTTTCAAACATACATAGAAAATGCAAGGTCCTTGTATTTAAAAAACACATTAGGTTAATTATTGGAAATGAGTCATCTAATATTAACCTAAGGTATATGAAAACTCGCTTTTGGATTTAGAATAAACAAATATTGGTGGTTTAATTATAGATAAGCTTTTTTATATATGCTAAAAGATATTTTCATAACAGGTTAAATTGCTACTCTTAGTCTTGAAAATGTAGTAAAAACTATAATTATTTCAAGAAAGTGCAATACTTGTATTAAAAACAAAGTGATTCAAGAAATAAATGATTGTTTGTTATCCATGTTTCATGAAAAAAAAAAAACTATTTAAGTTTGAACAATTGTTAATTAGAGTATTGGTATTACAAATCTGATGAAGCTTTATATTTTATAGATTTTTTAAAAGGATTTAAACTCTTTGGTTTACCAAGTTATAAGTTAATATTGAAAGTCAGTGTGCAAGTAATGTTATTAAGAAATATAGGCCAGAAAAGTGGGTTATATAATAGAACAATAATATAAGTAATATCGTCGTGTAATCGTATTTAGATGAGCTCAAATCATATCTCAAAGTATCATTGGAAATAAAACTTTATTCCAAGATCAAGTTTGACATCTAGATTCATGTTTCAAAGAAGACATTCGATAGTTGTATATATTGCTAAGAAAATCAGTTTTCACACATGATCAATTATACGTTTTATACTACAGAGTTAAAAGTAGAAAAGACTCAATATATTAAATCTCTTTTGCCACTTGTCATTATCACACATCTCAATTGCCACATGGCAATCATAAGTTAATATTGAAAGTCAGTGTGCAAGTAATGTTATTAAGAAATATAGGCTAAAAAGTGGGTTATATAATAGAACAATAATATAAGTAATATCTTTGTGTAATCGTATTTAGATGAGAGAAATCATATCTCAAAGTATCATTGGAAATAAAACTCTATTCCAAGATCAAGTTTGACATCTAGATTCATGTTTCAAAGAAGACATTTGGCTAGTTGTATACATGCTAAGACAATCAGTTTTCACACATGATCAATTGTACGTTTTATACGACAGAGTTAAAAGTAGAAAAGACTTAATATATTAAATCTCTTTTGCCACGTGTCATTATCACACATCTCAATTGCCATATCACGATCAATAAAACAACCATGATTTAATTACATTTATTAAGTATTTAAAATTTAATTGATTGAGACTTCAAATTATTTAAAGTTTAAAATAAATTAATCTTTCTAGGATTAATTTAAAATTTTAAATAACTCATTCAATAATTAGTTGTTTCAATATTTATTTATTAACAGTTAATTTCTGTAGGTCCCGATTTCACCACATCGGATCTATAAATCAAATTTCAACAAACGAACCACTTAGGGATGGGCGGAATCCAAACCGAAGATCAATCAAACAAGAACTTGTAGAAGATAAACAATAATCATCAATTGCACACGATTATCATTAAACGAAATGAAATCGTCTGGTACGATAAAGAACAAACAAAACAAGAACAAACAATCTCTAGGTTTCGGCTCTCTCTCTCTAATTCTCGTCTCCCGCTCTCAAAAGTCTATGCTACAATTAAGATAAGTAAACCTATTAATATTAAAACATAAATAAACAATCCTTCGGACCAAGCCCTTAACCGAGAACCAACACTGATAACCACCACCGAGAACTCATTGAAAGCCCGTCCGAGAACTTATCCGAGAACCGTCATATTAACCGAGAACCTATCGAGAGCCAACATTAATCTAAACCGAAAACCATAAATCACCGAACTACCCCAATGATTGCTTAATTCTCAAATCTAGGTCCTTACAATCTCCCCTAGACTTATGCTATCATTGTCTTCAATTCTTCAATTCAGCGTCGGCACCCATGCTATAGTAATTCTAGGCAATCCTGAAGAATCAATATAACACACTTCCTGCAAACTCCACTTCTTATTTTCATTGAACATTGGTACTTTAGTAGATTTCACTCTCCAGATTTGTTTCGGTTTGGCAAATTTTTTCAACATCTTTGGAGCATTAACTTTATATTTTTTAACCGGTTCAGACTTTTGAAATTTTTGTTCCTTAAAACACTTTTGATTTTGCTTGACTTCACCTTTGCTAAAACCATACAATTTATTCTTTGGTTTCGGATGATTCAAAATCTTTGGTCTTTCAACTTTCCTCGGATTAAAACACACCTTGACCTTTGGAGTAGCTTTCTGATAAAAATTTGTTGGCTGATGAATACAATTCCGTGCAATGTGACCAGGCTTGCCACATGCAAAGCAAGTCTGCTTCTTTGCATACGGAGCATAAACTGGACTGTTGAATCCATATGTTGACCATTGAGAGTAACACGATCTCCCTTCTCTCTTGACATTGTTGAGGAAAGTATGGTGTACTTTCTGCACTCAGATCTGATTTAATACTCCCAGAAGCATGACTCTGAAAAACACTAGGAATAAATTTCGAATTGCTCGTTTTCAATTCAGTATCCTTCACTTCTTCTACAGTTTCTCAGAAACATTCGTAACATTCACAGCTTTACCCATCGAATCATTTACATTTGTTGACACGGTTTCAACATTTTCAAAAGAAATCTTAGGACCATACGTTATGTGTTCCTCATTTGCCTCTTCTTCTGTAGAAGTTGGCACGCTTGCATAATTGTCATTGAATGGAGGAGGCATACTTCTATAACCCAAACCCGAACCTCTTTTGTTATTCCTGTGAAGTTGTTGATCTAGCAAGTTATTCAAAACCTTACTAGATGATTCAAACTTCTTGAAGCTAAACCCTGCATCATTATATTTAGTTTTTAACTGTTCTATCTCATTAGAAAGCTCTTGAATTTTATCCTTTGCATCTCTATGGTGACAACTTTTAATACTCAAGTCTGATTGAAGACGAGAAATATCTTTCTTTTGAGCTTCAACTTTTTCTCTTAAAACTTTTTCGCTTCTAGCAAGAGAACTTTTTGATCTCTTCAAGTCTTGTAAATCCTCTAGTAACTGATAATACTGTGATTTAGATAGAATCACTTTATCTTGACAAATTTGACAGCTTAAATTTTCATTCACCTTAGAAGAAGATGATTGATCAACTTGAGGATCCATTTGAAAAGAAAACCTTTTACCCCGAAAATACTAATCAAAATCCAAAAACACACGCGCTTGATCCGAGAACACTAAAGTTGCCAAGAACTCTATAAATGAGCCGATAACAATTAATATTGAACCGAGATCACTTAACTATTGTTGATAGCCAAAACCTTGCCAATAAAATGTTTACATTTGCTAAAAACACTCCAATGGTTAGACAAAAAATTAAAAAGCTGAGAACTTCTATTTATGGCCAAGAGCTTTATGTTTATTCCTAGCTGAGATCATTCACATTGAAATCTTACTATCTTAATAAACAAAAACTTTGTTTGCCACTTGTCACAATTTTAGTCTAATAGTGCCACTTGGCAACTTATTATCATCTCATTAAATCTTCACTCTTATTAAATAAGTGTACAACTCTCATATTAAATTATTATAATATTAATGATATTATTGACATTTTTAATACTAAAAAGTTTTACAATCAATTAAAAATAATATTTTATTATAAAAACACTTTTAAAAAATTCTAAGATATGATTTTTTTAAAATTAATATTTTTAAGAAATAAATAATTTTTAAATCGGTATTTATTAGAAACCTTTTCTCTAAAAATTATGTATTCTAAAAAAAATTAAAAATAAAATAGACTATAATACATAGATTTTAAAGAATAGTTTTTTTAGAGTTAAGTACATAAAAGGTCCCTGTGATTTAGCCATATTTCACAAAAGGTCTCAATCTTTGAAAAACTACAAAAGAGGTCCCTATTTTTACAAAAAAGGTCCCTATTCAACAAAAAATGTCCATACTTTAACAAAAAAGGTACATAGAGTAGGGACCTTTAAGGACATTTTTTTGTTAAAGTAAGGACTTTTTTTGTTATCCGCGTCCAGAATGTTAGACCTTTCTTGTAGTTTCTCAAAAATTGAGACCTTTTGTGAAATATGGCTAAATCACAAGGACCTTTTATGTACTTAACTCTTTTTTTTATAAACAAATGACATTTTTTAGTATTAAATTTTTAAAAATTAATTTCTTTTAAAAATAAAGTTTTTGATCATTGTTTTATTACTTAAAGTACTTATTAATAAGTATTTTAAACATTTTATATTAAATTGTTATTTTATAATTTATAAATTTTAAATATTAACTATTTAATATTTTATATTAAATCCGTGTATCACACAAGGTATAATCTAGTAACCAATAAAAAAGAAATCTTTGTAGAGCCAAAAATTAAGTTTATTCTTGGTCGATAACCATTTGTGCAATTTGAGTCATAAATAATGTGAATTTTGACCGAGAACTCAAAAAAATTATTCTCGGTGATCTACCGAGAACCCAATTAATCCAATACCGAGAACTATATATAGTTTCACGCTTGTTGAGATCAATAATCAAATTTACTAAGAACTATCACCAAATTGAGCCGAGACCAATTAATTATTCTCGGTTGCAAACCAAGAATTTATTAATTCCAATCTCAAATTTTCTTTCCAAATTAACTTTCATAATCTTCGGAAACACTCCTAAAATTAAGCCAAATCAAATCAAACACCACATGTAGGTCCCAGTTTCACCATGTCGGATCTATAAATCAAATTTCAACAAACGAACCACTTTGAGATGGGCGGAATCCAAACTGAAGATCAATCAAACAATAACTTGTAGAAGATAAATAATAATAATCAATTGCACACGATTATCATTAAACGAAATGAAATCGTCTGGTACAATAAAGAACAAACAAAACAAGAACAAACAATCTCTAGGTTTCGGCTCTCTCTCTCCAATTCTCGTCTCCCGCTCTCAAAAGTCTATGTTACAATTAAGATAAGTAAACCTATTTATATTAAAACATAAATAAACAATCCTACGGCCCAAGCCCTTAACCGAGAACCAACATTGAGAACCACCACCGAGAACTACCATCGAGAACTCATTGGAAGCCCGTCCGAGAACTTATCCGAGAACTGTCATATTAATAGAGAACCTACCGAGAGCCAACATTAATCTAAACCGAAAACCATAAATCACCGAGCTACCCCAATGATTGCTTATGTCGCACCCCGGCCTTCCCGGCCTGTCCGAGGGCACGACGCGACCGTCAGGATCGCAGTCTCCGGTCATACAGTTACGAAACCTACATGTCTGGTTGCATACGTACATCCAATAGATCGAATAAAAAAGTTTTTAAAATTAGAATTGCGGAAGTAGATGTAAAAGTTTTCAAATCAGTTTGAGTTCATAAGTTGCGGAAGCGGTTTAAGTTGTTTAGCAGTACATAACATAACAAAATGATATTGAATATTCAATAGCCTAAGACACTAAAGTAAATGCATGGACTCCAACCTAGCATCCTAGTTTCCTCGTGCGCGTGCCTTAGTTACCTGAGAAAACATGCGAGTAAAAGGTCAACACAATGGTTGGTGAGAGCACATGTTTTATAACATCAATAAACATCAAATGTTTAAAGTAAGAGTTTGTAGGTCCACATATCATTAAAATGCAATATTCATTGTTAGCCAGTCAATATGTGTTACATCATATGCGGGTTCGCAACCGAAGCTAACATGTTGCCTCCCTTCATATCCATCCAACAAGATATGACAATGTTTTTTGGTCAATTTTGCACTGTTCCGACCTTAAGTCGGGGTGACGATACTGCGCGCAACAGTGGGGCTTGTCAGGCCCAAATAGTACTACTCAGAATTACCGCGCTATGCGCCACACGCTATTAACAGTTCGAGATGTGTTTAGTGAGGACTTATCTGTTTTGTGGATGAGTGTCACACATATGCATATACGCGATATTAGCATGTCCATATGTAACCAAAAGGTATTTTTGTTGTTCAAAATAGTTTGTATGCAATGTTTTCTCCCCCAAAGGTAAAAAGTAGAAAAAGAGGCTGTGAACTCACCTGATAAAACAGTTTCGGTTTGTATGTGTTTGCTATTGCGAGTGCTAGCAACCTGCTAGTGAGCACCTATAATCATATAGGTCGTGATTACGTGTTATGTAGTGTGTTGTATCCCATACAACTCCAAGTGTCGGTGTGCTCAACCGAGTGTTTGTGTGTTGACTTGTGTTGACTCTACGAATCGTTGGTGATACGTTTGTTGCGTTGTAACACCCGATTTTCTTGTACTTTAAACATATAGCAATTATATTAAAGGAATGTTAATATTCATAAGTCAATAGCTGAATTAGTGATAATATGCGAAAGAAGAATAAAAGGAATCTGGTGTTAATAGATATTAAAGAAACATACATCACCTTATGTTGATTTAATGAAGTGTCAAACCGACTTCATATCTAGAATCCTAACTTGAAAATGGAGAAAATGAGTGTAAGAGTAATCGCGAAACGAGGCTCCGATTTCAAGATACGCTAAGTCGAATAAAGCATTAAATAAAGGGTCATATGTATTGAACTCTTCAGGTCTTGAAATTATAATGTCACACCCCGAGCCGGCGGGATAGGATCGGTTGTCCCGTCGGGCGGAAAGTTCCCGGGGCGCGATATCGTGAGTGATAATCGTGATGATCAGATTGTTTACATTGCACATGATACTAATGAGAAATGCTAAATATAATAGAATTACAAAGTTAAATTACATCAGTATTGTTTATAATTTAACAATGTAAATCTACCATAAACATCATATATTTCTATCTTGTATTTACTCAAGATATACAAAACAATTTGTGTAATGATGTCTTCAAAATATATGCAGGTCCAAAAAGCTAAGTCTTCTATCTGAAGTCCTAGTCCAAAAGGAATAACTCCTTAGTTGACCTGTTCGTCACCTGAGAAGTCATGCAAAAATAAAGTCAACACATGGTTGGTGAGTTCATATAGTTTTATGATTTGAAAATGATTTGAAAACCTCTTACGGTAAAGACCCTAACCTCATTAACATCAACTGTATCATCCAGATCGGTATGCTTATATATAGGGCATACCCCTGGGTCAAGGCTACAACCCCGCCCAGACGCCATCCCACCACATACTAATCCGCATAGGACATTGATATTAATGATAATTAAGCATTTTTACCTAACACACCTCTGAATTAGATTTTTGATCTCCAAAACTTGATTTACCTTTGATTCCCTTAATTTTGATCATAGATAAAGGATTTTCCAAAATCAGTGATAGCAAATAAAATGTTAAGTATTTAGTGAAATAAATAAACAAACATTTAAATACAACTAAGACATGATGATTGGGTATAATTTTACTCAATCAGTTAGACTTAGTTGTTGGTGGTTGTCCAAGTTGTAACCTCTCACACGTGACCCATGTCAGGCATAACTCACAAAGAGTAATCCTGCGTTGTCGGGATTTTAATGTTTTGCCCTTACAGCTTGACCCAAGGTCTTCTGTACATGCGGGGACTTTAAGGATATCCTGTGATTCTTGATCTCTTGATTCTCTTGAGTTTAGACTTTGATATTGATTTCCATGATTGTTCACGTTGTTGCCCGTATAGCCTGACTACAAAAGTCTTCTATACCTGAAGGGACTTTATATGTGTCTTACACGTGGTCTTGATTCCATATACAACTGACATCCACCATGACTTGAGTATTAATGAGTTCATTAGATCATAATGATTTCATTATTTCAATGAGTCACACACATTTATGATTTCTGATCTCCTGAGTCTCTTGATTCTTGATTCTTTGAATTCCCATGATTTCCAATGATAATTGATTTGATTATGATTCTTGGGTCTCAGATCACACACTGAGTTATGATTCCCTTGAATATGATCTTTTGATTTTGTTCTTTTGATTTCACTTTGAGTTTAGATTCTTGAAGTTGAACTTGATGGACTAAGGGTTGATTTAGAATTCAAATTTAAGGTATTACTCATAAGAGTACTTAAATTTAATTGATAACTTGATCTTGTTTAATAATTTCCTAGACAGGAGTCTAGGAGTATCAACAAAACATATATATGTAAAACATATAATAAGTAAAAGCATTTAAATAAACAGTTTAAATAAAAACAGTTTACGCATGCTTCTCAGCCCCGTGTTTTAAAACAAAAATGTTTAGAAAAGGGGCAATGAACTCACCTGTTGCTTTGTACTGAATTACCACAAAATGCGCGCTCGTTGTTTGTAGCTTAAGTATCTTCGGTTCCTGTGTTGTTTTAAAAGGATTCGCATACGATAAGTATTTATGATAGACGTTGTAACTAAGGCTTTGGTCTCGGTGTGCAACTAAGTGTCCTAGTTTGCTAAAGTGTTGCTAAGACTTCATCTAACTAAGTCCATCCTATTACCCATTGGTGACCCCAATCCCACAAATCCTTACAAGTACTTAGTTAAATTGGATTTAAATTATTTCACTATAGATTAATCATTTAGAAAACATTATTTAGTATTCTTTAATAAAGTTTATAAATCAAGTCTTTTATTGAAAACATCCTTTAGTTAATAAAACGTAAATTTTAAAGTTGATGGGCCTAGATTAAGCCCATTGGGCCACCCTCGGGCCCCTTATTGGACTGTGACTTTTCAAGCGATTCCTTGCCAATACTTTGATTTACTAATCTTAAATGATTTTAGTAAATCATGTAGGTTAGTTACGCACCTTTACAATGTTTTTAGAGTTTGGGTGTTAATAATTGAATCAACACCCAACTCCTTAAAATAAACGTCTTGTTCCTCATGATCTCTCAACTGTTTTTAACTCTTATAATGATGTTATCAATATTTGTTTGATCATTAACAGGTGCTATGAACTTACTTGTTATTAAATCTCCAATATTTAATTATCTATATGATTTAGAAAAATCCATTTTCTCTAGATCCCTAGTTCCTTGTTTTCTTTTTAAAGAATCTCTAGTAGCATGGACTAATTGTAACTTCTATGTTAATTAAATGATTCATCCCACAGTTGATTTGCATGAAAATGAAACCCCCATGCATATTCCCATGCACACACATACTCGGCTAACCCATGCTAACCATCACCCAACCTAATCAACTTTGGCCGAACAGGCTCCAGCGAATGAAGGGTAAGCCGAATGTGATAACCCGATCGAATGAAGCTTGGATCGAATGGGTGGTCGAATGGGCAGCACCTATGGCCGATCGAATGGGTCCTAGGCCGAATGTGTTTGATTCGGCGAATGTAGGTTTGGCTTAGGCGAATAGGCATGGTCCGAATGACTAGGTGTTGGTCGAATGGGTTCCTGTTTCGGCGAAGCAAGAAGGCCGACTGAGTCTCGACATTCGGCCGAATGGGGAAAAGCTTCATTCGACGAGCTGAACATGGCCATTCGGCCTGTTCATACTCCTCTTTGCTAGCATCTTGTGTTTCGATCTAGTGGCTTCCCCAAACTGCACAACAGGTTTCTAACCTACCTAGGTGAGTTTTTGTGGTGTTTTTCCTAAGGTTTTAGGCGGTTAGAACCGGTTTCAATGGGTTCGAACCTAGGGTTTTTGAAAACCCTAGAACCGAGCAAGAATCGCGAATTTACCTCAAATGTGTTGGTTAAAACCTCAGATCTGTTGTACTTCTATGATCTACAAGTAATGGTGGTGATTTAGACACCAAAAACACAAGAAATGGTTGAGATTTGAGCACAAGATCTTAGAGAGAAGTGGTTTTCTAGTGAGAGTTTTAGAGAGAGAGAGAGATGAACGAGATTGGGTGGTTTGAATCTGGTAGGTGGGGTGGATGTGTCCATAAATGCCACATTAAATGTGGGGAAAATCCCCGGGTTCGTTCGGGTTCGTTCGGTTTCGCGTGGTTTCGCGTAGAAACGTCGTTTTCGCGTCGTTTTCGTTACGAAACGACTCGGTTTTAAAATAGAATTATAAAAATTATTTTAGGTTGTGATTCCTAATAAATTAACTAAATATCTTTTAATTATTTAATTCACAAAATATTTATTTAGCGTTTAAATCGAATCGCGCGGTCATCGCGCGTATTTGTTCGAATCAAATACGACGATAACTACACTTTTCAATATTGTTTTCTAATAATCGAATATCATTCAGAACGTTAAACTTTTAGATTTATTCGTACAGATCGTCACCTATACGAATAATCTGTCGGTTTAGCATTCACGTAACGATATTCGTGTTGTTTTGTCCTGCAAGGCCTCACATACGCTTATACATAATAAAATCCTAACAAATAAATCACATGATGATTCTGGGTTGCCAGATAATTATCTGACTCAAGAATCATTGTTCTGAATTGATTTCTCTGAATGTCTGTGAATTCACTGTTTCGATAATATGAAATGATACTGTGACTTGATATGAATATGAAATATACAGAATTACATGATAATTGTACCTGATTACTGTTTACGTACTGTTCACGATCACTGTTCCGGTGACGGTTCCGGCACTGATGTTACAGTCTCCCCTTGTTAGAGAAATTTCGTCCCGAAATTTAAGAATTGTTATCGGTTACTGCTTCCTCTTCAAACAGCTGGGGATACTTTAACTTCATGTGATCTTCACGTTCCCAAGTAAACTCGGGTCCGCGTCTTGAATTCCAACGAACCTTTACAATCGGAATACGGCTTCGCCTCAGTTGCTTGACTTTGCGATCCATAATCTCTAAAGGTTCTTCTATGAAATGTAACTGATCATCGACCTGAATTTCTTCGAGTGGAACGACGAGTGATTCGTCAGCAAGGCATTTCTTTAAATTCGAGACGTGAAACACGTCATGCACACCACTGAGTTCATCTGGTAATCTCAGTCTATACGCCACAGGACCAATACGTTCAATGATTTCGAACGGTCCTACGTATCGTGGTGCTAGCTTGCCTCTTGTTCCAAAACGTACAACGCCTTTCCATGGGGATACCTTCAACATGACACGGTCTCCCACTTGGAATTCCAACGGCTTACGCCGTTTGTCAGCGTAGCTCTTTTGTCTGCTTCTTGTAGCTTGCAATCTTCTCTGAATCTGAGCTATCTTGTCAGTGGTTTCCTGAATAAGCTCTGGCCCCGTTATGCGATTATCTCCAACTTCAGTCCAACAGATCGGTGATCGACATTTCCGACCATAAAGAGCCTCGAATGGTGCACATCCGATACTGCTGTGGTAACTGTTGTTGTAGGAGAACTCAATCAGTGGCAAATGAGAATCCCAATTCCCACCGAAATCTAAAATACAGGTCCTTAACATATCCTCTAGGGTCTGAATCGTACGTTCGCTTTGGCCGTCCGTTTGTGGATGGTAAGCTGTACTCAGATTTAACTGTGTCCCTAGAGATTTCTGTAGTGATTGCCAGAATCTTGAAGTAAATCTGCTGTCTCTATCAGAAATAATTGATAATGGCACACCATGGCGTACCACTATCTCATTGATGTACAATTTCGCCAGTTTATCCATCGTGAAAGTCTCACGCATCGGCAAAAAGTGAGCAGATTTTGTTAAACGATCAATGATCACCCAAATCGTATCGTGACCACTGGAAGTGCGGGGTAGCTTGGTAATGAAATCCATAGCTATTTGTTCCCACTTCCAGAGCGGAATCTCAGGCTGTTCCAGTAAACCAGACGGTCTCTGGTGTTCCGCCTTTACCTTCGCACACGTTAGACATCGACCGACATACTCGGCTATGTCTTTCTTCATTCCCGGCCACCAATAAAATCCACGCAAGTCTTGGTACATTTTATCAGCGCCTGGATGAACAGAGTATTTTGTCTTGTGTGCCTCATCGAAGATAAGTCTTCTCAATTCATCTACTGCCGGAATCCATATACGATCCTGGTAGTAGATCATTCCATCCGACTTTGTCTCTAAATGTTTCTCTGCTCCGCAATCAAGTTCTTTCTTCAAGTTTCCTCTATCAACTGATTCCTGTTGAGCTTGAATGATCCTGTCTTGTAAACTGGTCTGCACAGTCATCCCCATAGCTCTAACGCGTAAGGGTTTGACCCGTTCCTTCCGACTCAAGGCATCAGCTACAACGTTTGCCTTTCCCGGATGGTACTTGATCACACAATCATAATCATTCAGAAGTTCAACCCAACGGCGTTGTCGCATGTTGAGCTCCTTCTGATCAAAGATGTGCTGCAGACTCTTGTGATCAGTAAATATGGTACACTTAGTGCCATATAAGTAATGTCTCCAGATTTTTAGTGCAAAAATCACTGCTCCCAGTTCAAGATCATGAGTAGTGTAATTCTTCTCATGGACTTTTAACTGTCTCGATGCATAAGCGATAACTTTGTCCCGTTGCATCAGTACGCACCCAAGTCCCTGATGGGATGCATCACAATAAACAACAAAGTCATCACATCCTTCCGGGAGTGATAGAATTGGAGCATTACATAACTTCTGCTTCAGTGTCTGAAAAGCATCTTCTTGTTTCTGTTCCCAAACAAACGGTTCACTTTTCTGAGTTAATTTAGTGAGTGGCAAAGCTATCTTAGAAAAGTTTGAGATAAACCTTCTATAATAACCTGCCAATCCCAGAAAAGACCGTATCTCCGTTGGTGTCTTCGGAGTGTCCCAGTTCTTTATTGCTTCAATCTTGGCGGGATCTACGTGTATTCCCTCACTGTTGACTACGTGACCAAGAAACTGAACTTCCCTTAACCAAAATTCACACTTAGAGAACTTGGCATAAAGTTTCTGTTCCATCAACAGTTCCAAGATTTTCCTGAGATGTTGTTCATGTTCTGCTTTGCTCTTGGAATAAATCAGTATGTCATCGATGAAGACGATAACGAACTGATCTAAATACGGCTTGCACACTCGGTTCATGAGATCCATGAAAACCGCTGGTGCATTTGTCAGTCCGAAAGGCATCACTAAAAATTCGTAATGCCCGTATCTGGTTCGGAAAGCCGTCTTCGGTATATCTTCGTCTTGAACTCTGAGCTGATGATAACCAGACCGCAAATCGATCTTCGAGAAGTACTGAGCTCCTTGCAGTTGGTCAAACAAATCATCGATCCTCGGCAATGGATACCGATTCTTGATGGTTAGTTTGTTCAGCTCTCTGTAATCTATGCACATTCTGAACGATCCGTCTTTCTTCTTCACGAACAAGACCGGAGCTCCCCAAGGTGAGTAGCTCGGTCTAATGAATCCTTTATCCAATAATTCCTGCAACTGGTTCGACAATTCCTGCATCTCCGAAGGTGCTAACCGATAAGGAGATTTAGCAACAGGAGTTGCTCCAGGAACTAAGTCAATTCGGAACTCTACCGGTCGCACAGGAGGCAAACCTGGTAGATCTTCAGGAAATACTTCTGGGTATTCCTTCACTACTGATACATCTTGTATCTTCTTCTTGTCTTTCTCTTTTTCCACTACATGAGCCAAGAAAGCTACACACTTCTTCTGTAAACACTTACGCGCCTTTATGCAGGAAATGATTTTGACACTTCGTTTTGCTTGATCCCCTCTGACTTCCAATACACGATCATCTGGTAATGGAACTCGAAGCAGCTTTTCAGAACAGACAACTTCCACTCGGTTAGAGGAAAGCCAATCCATCCCAACAATGATGTCAAAACTACCCAACTCCATCGGTATTAAGTCGATGGCAAATGTATGACCATTAAGTGTCAATGGGCAATTCCTGTGAACTGTACTAACTGTGATCTGTTTTCCGTTAGCTACTTCTATAATGTAAGGGGAACCTAACTGTTCTTCTATAGAATCTAGTTGGCATGCAAAATCGGCAGAGATAAAACTCTGATCCGCACCAGTGTCAAATAGAACAGATGCATAAAAGTCATGTAAGAGAAACGTACCAGTGACCACATTCGGGTCCTGGCGTGCAGCTGGTGCTCCAATAACAAAAGCTCTTCCACGAGGAGCTTGAACTGCTTGTTGTGCCTTCTTCGGGCAGTTCTTTGCAAAATGGCCTTGTTCGCCACAGTTGAAGCATCCACCATTGTTCTGGTTGGCTGGTGGAGGGAGAGCTAGAGCAGCATTATTAACTGCTGGATTTGGTGTCAGTCTGCACTGCTGAACCCAGTGCCCTTTTCTTCCACAACCCGTGCATTGACGGCACTGGTTGTTTGCAGCATGATGATACTGACATTTAGTACACAAAGGATGTGGACCAGTATATTGTCTCTTGGGCACATTTTGTTGTGCTGCTGCTACTTGATTCAGGGGAGTAGCCACAGTGTAATTCTTGATAAATTTCTGTTTCTTCTTCTGGTGTTGCTGCTGCTGTGGTTTCTTTGAAGACTCTTCCTTGCGTTTACTGGTGTCAGCCTCTTTCTTCAGTACTCCAGAGGCAACCATCAAATCAGTAAGTTTTCCAGACAGTCTCACTGCAGATTCAACAGTGGTAGGGTTGGCTGAAACAACCATGCCCTGGATGCAGGCGGGAAGTCCACCCACATATCTGTCTATTCTCTTCTCCAGAGTAGGTACCATGTCGGGCACCAAAGCAACTAGCTCGTGGTAACGAGTAGTATACCCCATATGATCAGCCCCTTTCATCACATGGTTGGATAATTCAACCTCCAGTTTCTGCAACTCATTCTTGGGGCAGAACTCTGTTCGCAGCAGTGTCTTGAAATCCTCCCATGGCATGGCCATGGCTTCTTCTCTTCCTCGGGCGTTGATCTGACCATTCCACCAGGTCAGAGCCCGCTTGTTGAATGTTCCAGCAGAGTAGCGGACTTTATGGTGCTCTGGACAGCTGCAGAGGTCCAGAGTAGCTTCAATCTTTTCAATCCATTGGATTAATCCAACGGCTCCTTCAGATCCGCTAAAGCTAGGCGGCTTACATCCTACAAATGACTTGTAAGAGTAGTGTGAGGTACCACCAGTATTCCCACTGGCTTCTCCTGATGAATTGCCAGTGTTGTTGATCTCATTACGGAGAAGGTTGAACATCTCCGGTATCGCCGCTTTCATCTGATTGGTCATCTGGCTGCTCAGTAGTGTCACCAAAGCTATAGTAGTAGGATCCAGTATAGGTGTTGTTCCTGAACCTGATACCTCGGTGATCAGTGGAGGAGGAGGTGGAGGCGGTGGAGGCGGTGGAGGAGGTGGCGGTGGTGAGTCGTTTGGTGATGGCGTCGAGGAGTGTGGAGCTTGGTCTTGTGTTGATGTCAACAGAGGAGGTTGTCTTCGCGGCGGCATTCTGATCATAACCAAACGAGTATTGGTTAGTGCAATGATCGAATGCAGAAGACGCAATGCAATAGGTCTTAAATCCTAAGTTCTCTACATGCAGGGTCCCTAGGTTATAGTCTAGTCCAAACCGTTTAAATAAGTGACCTATATTTCTCTATAACCATGGCTCTGATACCAATCTGTCACACCCCGAGCCGGCGGGATAGGATCGGTTGTCCCGTCGGGCGGAAAGTTCCCGGGGCGCGATATCGTGAGTGATAATCGTGATGATCAGATTGTTTACATTGCACATGATACTAATGAGAAATGCTAAATATAATAGAATTACAAAGTTAAATTACATCAGTATTGTTTATAATTTAACAATGTAAATCTACCATAAACATCATATATTTCTATCTTGTATTTACTCAAGATATACAAAACAATTTGTGTAATGATGTCTTCAAAATATATGCAGGTCCAAAAAGCTAAGTCTTCTATCTGAAGTCCTAGTCCAAAAGGAATAACTCCTTAGTTGACCTGTTCGTCACCTGAGAAGTCATGCAAAAATAAAGTCAACACATGGTTGGTGAGTTCATATAGTTTTATGATTTGAAAATGATTTGAAAACCTCTTACGGTAAAGACCCTAACCTCATTAACATCAACTGTATCATCCAGATCGGTATGCTTATATATAGGGCATACCCCTGGGTCAAGGCTACAACCCCGCCCAGACGCCATCCCACCACATACTAATCCGCATAGGACATTGATATTAATGATAATTAAGCATTTTTACCTAACACACCTCTGAATTAGATTTTTGATCTCCAAAACTTGATTTACCTTTGATTCCCTTAATTTTGATCATAGATAAAGGATTTTCCAAAATCAGTGATAGCAAATAAAATGTTAAGTATTTAGTGAAATAAATAAACAAACATTTAAATACAACTAAGACATGATGATTGGGTATAATTTTACTCAATCAGTTAGACTTAGTTGTTGGTGGTTGTCCAAGTTGTAACCTCTCACACGTGACCCATGTCAGGCATAACTCACAAAGAGTAATCCTGCGTTGTCGGGATTTTAATGTTTTGCCCTTACAGCTTGACCCAAGGTCTTCTGTACATGCGGGGACTTTAAGGATATCCTGTGATTCTTGATCTCTTGATTCTCTTGAGTTTAGACTTTGATATTGATTTCCATGATTGTTCACGTTGTTGCCCGTATAGCCTGACTACAAAAGTCTTCTATACCTGAAGGGACTTTATATGTGTCTTACACGTGGTCTTGATTCCATATACAACTGACATCCACCATGACTTGAGTATTAATGAGTTCATTAGATCATAATGATTTCATTATTTCAATGAGTCACACACATTTATGATTTCTGATCTCCTGAGTCTCTTGATTCTTGATTCTTTGAATTCCCATGATTTCCAATGATAATTGATTTGATTATGATTCTTGGGTCTCAGATCACACACTGAGTTATGATTCCCTTGAATATGATCTTTTGATTTTGTTCTTTTGATTTCACTTTGAGTTTAGATTCTTGAAGTTGAACTTGATGGACTAAGGGTTGATTTAGAATTCAAATTTAAGGTATTACTCATAAGAGTACTTAAATTTAATTGATAACTTGATCTTGTTTAATAATTTCCTAGACAGGAGTCTAGGAGTATCAACAAAACATATATATGTAAAACATATAATAAGTAAAAGCATTTAAATAAACAGTTTAAATAAAAACAGTTTACGCATGCTTCTCAGCCCCGTGTTTTAAAACAAAAATGTTTAGAAAAGGGGCAATGAACTCACCTGTTGCTTTGTACTGAATTACCACAAAATGCGCGCTCGTTGTTTGTAGCTTAAGTATCTTCGGTTCCTGTGTTGTTTTAAAAGGATTCGCATACGATAAGTATTTATGATAGACGTTGTAACTAAGGCTTTGGTCTCGGTGTGCAACTAAGTGTCCTAGTTTGCTAAAGTGTTGCTAAGACTTCATCTAACTAAGTCCATCCTATTACCCATTGGTGACCCCAATCCCACAAATCCTTACAAGTACTTAGTTAAATTGGATTTAAATTATTTCACTATAGATTAATCATTTAGAAAACATTATTTAGTATTCTTTAATAAAGTTTATAAATCAAGTCTTTTATTGAAAACATCCTTTAGTTAATAAAACGTAAATTTTAAAGTTGATGGGCCTAGATTAAGCCCATTGGGCCACCCTCGGGCCCCTTATTGGACTGTGACTTTTCAAGCGATTCCTTGCCAATACTTTGATTTACTAATCTTAAATGATTTTAGTAAATCATGTAGGTTAGTTACGCACCTTTACAATGTTTTTAGAGTTTGGGTGTTAATAATTGAATCAACACCCAACTCCTTAAAATAAACGTCTTGTTCCTCATGACTCTTATAATGATGTTATCAATATTTGTTTGATCATTAACAGGTGCTATGAACTTACTTGTTATTAAATCTCCAATATTTAATTATCTATATGATTTAGAAAAATCCATTTTCTCTAGATCCCTAGTTCCTTGTTTTCTTTTTAAAGAATCTCTAGTAGCATGGACTAATTGTAACTTCTATGTTAATTAAATGATTCATCCCACAGTTGATTTGCATGAAAATGAAACCCCCATGCATATTCCCATGCACACACATACTCGGCTAACCCATGCTAACCATCACCCAACCTAATCAACTTTGGCCGAACAGGCTCCAGCGAATGAAGGGTAAGCCGAATGTGATAACCCGATCGAATGAAGCTTGGATCGAATGGGTGGTCGAATGGGCAGCACCTATGGCCGATCGAATGGGTCCTAGGCCGAATGTGTTTGATTCGGCGAATGTAGGTTTGGCTTAGGCGAATAGGCATGGTCCGAATGACTAGGTGTTGGTCGAATGGGTTCCTGTTTCGGCGAAGCAAGAAGGCCGACTGAGTCTCGACATTCGGCCGAATGGGGAAAAGCTTCATTCGACGAGCTGAACATGGCCATTCGGCCTGTTCATACTCCTCTTTGCTAGCATCTTGTGTTTCGATCTAGTGGCTTCCCCAAACTGCACAACAGGTTTCTAACCTACCTAGGTGAGTTTTTGTGGTGTTTTTCCTAAGGTTTTAGGCGGTTAGAACCGGTTTCAATGGGTTCGAACCTAGGGTTTTTGAAAACCCTAGAACCGAGCAAGAATCGCGAATTTACCTCAAATGTGTTGGTTAAAACCTCAGATCTGTTGTACTTCTATGATCTACAAGTAATGGTGGTGATTTAGACACCAAAAACACAAGAAATGGTTGAGATTTGAGCACAAGATCTTAGAGAGAAGTGGTTTTCTAGTGAGAGTTTTAGAGAGAGAGAGAGATGAACGAGATTGGGTGGTTTGAATCTGGTAGGTGGGGTGGATGTGTCCATAAATGCCACATTAAATGTGGGGAAAATACCCGGGTTCGTTCGGTTTCGCGTGGTTTCGCGTAGAAACGTCGTTTTCGCGTCGTTTTCGTTACGAAACGACTCGGTTTTAAAATAGAATTATAAAAATTATTTTAGGTTGTGATTCCTAATAAATTAACTAAATATCTTTTAATTATTTAATTCACAAAATATTTATTTAGCGTTTAAATCGAATCGCGCGGTCATCGCGCGTATTTGTTCGAATCAAATACGACGATAACTACACTTTTCAATATTGTTTTCTAATAATCGAATATCATTCAGAACGTTAAACTTTTAGATTTATTCGTACAGATCGTCACCTATACGAATAATCTGTCGGTTTAGCATTCACGTAACGATATTCGTGTTGTTTTGTCCTGCAAGGCCTCACATACGCTTATACATAATAAAATCATAACAAATAAATCACATGATGATTCTGGGTTGCCAGATAATTATCTGACTCAAGAATCATTGTTCTGAATTGATTTCTCTGAATGTCTGTGAATTCACTGTTTCGATAATATGAAATGATACTGTGACTTGATATGAATATGAAATATACAGAATTACATGATAATTGTACCTGATTACTGTTTACGTACTGTTCACGATCACTGTTCCGGTGACGGTTCCGGCACTGATGTTACATATAACCATTGGAAAGATCTCGAAAAATCGTGAACGTAGGTGAAAACCGCGCGTAAAACGAAGTTCGTATGCTCAGGTTATCGCGAAAACAAGAAAACCAATCAGATCGCACGTCACGTGGCACCACGTGTCGACACGTGGCAAACATGCTTTTTGTGATGGCAATTTTGGGCATTAAAAGATATTTTTTCAGACCTATTGCCGATACTAAGTAACAAGGTTCGAGCACCGTGCCAATCTACTGCTTCCGGGCTCACCACCCCGAGCCAAACGCTGGGGCTAGGCTATGTGCCTGAGACCCAAAATTCGTGCCTATAAATACCAAAAGTCAGATTTCGAAAAATAAATCCAAATTTAACCTCAAAACTCGTCAAAATTCGTCCCTACACCTCAAAACTCACACTTTTAACCCTCCAAACGTCGTAAGTTCAACACGAGGTGCTGCTGAAATTCTCAAAGGTATAAATCTCGTTTCTTACCCTTTCAATTCGTTATAATGCTTGTCTTAAATCTTATTATTATTATATATAATAGGATTATGATTAATTGTTTGGTTTAAATCAAAAACACGTCGAGGTTCCGCTCGATTAATTTTTGGGAAACAAACAATTGTAAGCAGAGATTCTGCCCAATTGTTTTCAGGAAACTTAAGGAATATAAGTCAAGGTTCTGCCTGACTTAAAATCTAAAAACACAATTGGATAAGCCCTTGTGCTGCATGTTTAGAAACCCTGAAATAAAAGGGGGTTTGCATTATATGATTAAGATTATAATTATGTTAGGATATCCATGTTAATAGGATATCATTGTGAACTTGAGAAAGTGAAGGATATCAAAGAAAGTTAGCTCGTTGTGCATAACTAAGTTAAGGTGAGTTCTATGAGCCCTCTTTTACTGTTTTAATGTTTTAGGGCTGATGTGTATGCATGATAAATATCTTTGAAATGTTTTTGAAAGTTTTGTAGGATTGACGGTTAAAACTTTGTTAAAAAAATGTTTTGATGAAAGATGTTTTAAGAAAAGTTGTTTTGAACAAAATTTAAATAAGTTGCTAATGTTTGTATGTAACAAAGCTATACTGTCAACTCCTTGTATAGGAGGGTGAATGTGTCCAGATATGCAGGATGGAGGCGATATGGGGATTTCGATCCCAGTGAGATGGTATATTTACTATCTGTATGTATGTGTCTTCCCAATTGTAGGAAGATGGTTATGGGTCTTTCCTGTTATGGAAAGATGGTATGGGTTGTACAACTGGGGAGGTGACGACCAACCAATATGTGGGTGAGCCTGCCCAATTAATGAGACATTGCTTTGTATGATAAGATGATGCACTTATTATAAATCTGTTCACGGATAATGGATGCATATGTTATGTTTAAATGTTTTGAGAAATGCTTTTGAATCAAGTTGACATGATAACGAGCATATAAAGTATTTTCAAAACTTAGAACTCATTAGCGCAAGCTGATTTTTTTAAGTATGCACATCAGGACCAGGTGAGACCTCTAGCAGTAGAGGTAAAGGAAATGAATGAACAGAGGCATCGGGCTTGTACCCAAGAGAAAACAACTGGCACTTATGTTTGGATGTAAATAGATAGTTGTTATGTAATAATAGAATGTATGTATAAACATTTGTTTATAAATAAGTTTTTTGTTTCCGCTATACATTAATGTCTCAGATTAACCTTGTGCATATGAGTAAATCCATTAAGTGACGTGTCTTAAGAGTTGGGGCTTCACATGCGTTTAGTTTGTTTATGAGTCATAAATGAAAGTAAGACATCAACATGTATCCTACGACTCTAACCACGCAAGGTTCACGTAAATCGTGCACAAAATCATAAAGTTTCCATTTCTGGAAAGTTACCATTTTTGGAAAGTTTCTATTTTAGGAATGTGTAGTTATGAAATCCCATTTCATAAAACTAATACCTCTAGTATGTTTATAAAAATGCGTTTAAACACGTATAACAAGTTATTTACGCTCAAATCACCGTTTATGGCATTTTGGCCAAATAAAGTTACCTAAAATAGTAAGTATCCGTTTAAAGATTTGTTTTCACAAATCAAAGTTTCCAATGTGTTTAGAAATCATTTTTAAACCTATTTTAATAATCACAAATCATCAAAACATCTTAAAACATCAAAACCCCTCTTTTGATTTACAAAAGTTTCCATAATTAGTAAGTTGTCACCAAAATCGTATTTTCACAAAATCAAATACCCAAATGTGTTTCTAAACACTTCAATATGCATTTGACAACATCTAGACATGTCTAACATGTCTAGATCATCACAAATCACCAACATGCAACTAAAAAGTTTCCTAATATAGTAAGTTGCATGAAATCATCATCAAATCAACAAGACCCAATCATAGATGATTTCTATCATCAATCCTATTCAAAATACATCAATAAACACTCAAGACCAATGGAAAATCCGATCATGTGAGTGGATCAGATTTGCATGTGATCAAACACCCTTGCATGTGTGTTTTTACACTTTGCATGTGCGATCTAACTATAGATAAACATGTAAAACCACCTTAGAAGCTAGGATCCAATGGAAATGAGCTGCAACAACTCCTAATGATGAAGACCCAATGAGTTGGTGGTTTTTCTTAGCTCCTTAGCTCCTTCTCTAAGCTCCAAGCCTTCAAGGAAGTCCAAGGTAGCTCCAAATCTTCAACAAGCACCAAGAATCTTCCAAGATGTCTTATGGTGGTTTTGGTTAGTGGTAACAGGGTGTTCTTGCTCGTGGAGGTGTGTTTTGGCCGAAAGAAATGGTGAGAAATATTGAAAACAAGTTTGGTTGGTTCATATAAAAATTTTGTCATCTAAGGCTCCCTCGCGTACCGCCTAGCGAGACTCCATGGAGCTAGGCGTACCGCCTGGATTATTTTAATCCGATTGCTCCTCAAAAACTCGCGCGTAGCGCCTGGAGTGGTTGCATGGTCTCAGGCGTACCGCCTGGTGATTTCGGAGAGTTCAAATTTTCCCGCCCAAGCCTCGCGTATTGCCAAGGCCCAAGCCTTGGCCCTTGGCGTACCGCCTGGCTTACCAGGTGAGCCCAATTGGCCCAATTTAATTGTTTTGACTCCTTTTTCGATTATTTTACGTTTATACTTATCGTTTATAATTCTTTTGGACTTTAATTATCGTTTAATTGGTTGTTCACCAATGTTCGTGAGACTCGTGTGTGTTTCGATAATTTCTTGAATTATCGATAATCATTTGTGTTCGTCGTTACGAACTGTTTGCATGCTTGATTAAACATAATCAACAAGTAATGTACAATTCAATAATTCCCCGAATTATTGTTTTGTGTTTGAATTTGCCACACTTGGTTACCAAAACCAATGTGCAATGTACGATTCGATAGTTCCTCGAACTATCGTTTCGCAGTTGCTTGTGTTTGACTCATCTAATTAAACATAATTAAATGAAATGCAACAAATATGAATGTGAAATACAAAGTTGTAAGAGTTGCAATTTACCTGAAATTGCCGGGTGTCACAGCTTAAGTCTCAAATCTAGGTCCTTACAATTTCACTAATTAGCTCTCTTAACAGTTAATCTAAATTTTAATATACAATTACATATAGATGTACTACATTAAAAACTTGTACATTTCACATATTAAATAAATGAATTCTAAAATTATTTATTTTAAATAGCATATCATATTTTTTCATATATAGTTTTGTAATTTATAAAATTTTAAATAATAACTTATTTTGTAATTACATTATTTACCAAATTAAATAAAATCATTAATATTTTATAGAAGAAAATGAGAAAATGTTATATCTAAAAAAATGTTTATAGCATTTAATAAGAAAGAGATGTAGAAAACAAATTTTTAGATTGCCTATAAAACTTACACGTATTTATTGAATACACTTATTTATTATATAAATACCGATGGATATATACATTTACTAGGTTAATGTAATGTCTATTACATCGGTTAAATAAAAATAATAATAAATAGGCACTAATGAGAATTTAGTGTAAGGTAATTTTTAATATAAAATTTAATTAAAATTTCATATAATTAATACTTTAATTTAATTAATAATATAATAAAATATTTTTTTAAAAACTAATTTTTTCAAAATATTATTTTTTTTAACATTTCGTTTCTAAAAGTATTTTTGTGTATTTCATATTTATAATAATTTGGTTTTTCAAAGAGTGTATTTTTAATATTAATATATCTTTTAGTGCCTTTAAAATTCTTTTTTTTTTTTAATTTAAAATTCTAAAGATATATTTAATATTTAATGTTATTATTTAATATACAAAAAATTTAATAAGAAAAGCTTGAAAATTATTGTAAGAATAGTCTAAAATAGTGATATGTGTATAAACTGCTTTTGAGTATGTCTTTATATTTTACGTTAATTTTTCATTTATTTTATTTTTTTATAATGCTTTAATATGTAGAGAAGATTTAAAACTATTATAAATCAACAATTAATGAACTTTTTATTGGCATAAAATTACAATTCTACCACAACTCTTTACCATCTACCCAACCTACCAACCACCACCACCCATTGACACAGCCACCGCAACCACCACCACCCAACACAAACGCTGCCTCCGACCCCACAACGAACGCCCCCACCTCACCACAAATGTCGCCACTCATCGCCACCTGCCGCTATCATCGACCACTATCAGCCGCCATCACTGCCACCCCCACCCACCTACACCGCCGCCCACCTCTATCACCACCAACGTTCATTTTCGCAACCCATCACCGCTACTCATGAACTTTAAATGATTGTCAATATAAAAATGATGTTTTTGATCATTATGAAAAACCTAATTCAAACACATTTTTAAAAATTTCGTTTCAAAAAGTCATAACTTAATAAGCGTTTTTGATATATATATTTTTTCCATATTAAATAAATAATCTCAAATAGGCCTTATGTATCTAGTGTTTGTTACCATTTTGAAGACGTTTGCATCATATGAATGTTTCTTACATACACAGCATTCACTTTATGTTTAACGCATGTGTGACATAAATTGAATATTCGTTCTTTTTTATTTAAATGTTTAATGAAATGAAGAACGAATTTAATAAAAAAACTCTTGTTTTCTTGTTAATGTTGGGATACTATGTTGGTGCAACAAGGGCTTGCACCTTGAAATCAACGATACTTTGGACAGCTAATTGCATTACATTCCATAATTCCCTAGTGGGACATCGAATAGTTACTAACATAAAATTTCATGCTACACGTCCTTCCAAACGTAAAATATAAAAACTGATTTAGTTTTTTAATTTTTTTTTGATGCACCTAAATTTATTAAGAAATAATTATATCATGCATCATTCAGACCCAAGCCTACAACAAAATTATATTAATTGATTGGGTTAAAAATCTGTATATTAGGTAGGTTTAATAAAAATCTTTAAAATTATTTATTTTATTGGATCCACTAGAAGAAAATTTTGCTTAAGAAGGGTAGAATCAATATGAGTTTGAGGTCGGGGCGTGAGTTTAACTTTTCATTAGCCCATGGTACTGTTAATAAGTTTGAATAATTACAACATTCAATATTAGCATTAAACCAAACATTCATTGAATACAATAAACAATTACAAACATTTAAAGAATTACAATGTCTATTTTATCATTACATTTGAAATCTAAAATTTGTTTAAATTAAATCTAGGTCTACTATGCTTATCATATGTTTTCATCATAGTATTCACCTTATCCTAAAATAAATTTAATTCAACTATATGAATAGTTGGTGGGTTATCGATACAATTTAATATATCTATACTACTATATAATACATATTAGAAGAAAAAAAATAGTAATTTGCGTAAATCTCTTAAAATTAAGAGTTTTACAACTCTTATAGCATATGATACAACTTTTTAATTCTAATCTAAATGTTTGTTTGTGTTTTCACTTTGTCCCACATTGGTAGCTTTTAAGAATTTAAGTGAGATAGAATGATTATAAAAGAAAACCTTCAAAACAAATGAATTACTTTTTGACATTTTTTGTGCATTTGGTGTTTTATGTTAGTAATTAAATTCACTTTTAGTTAACTATCAAGTCAAAAAAAATTGCTTTTGTCATGGTTATGACTCAAAATGAACCATGCAAACCTTTAAAACATCCAACTTAAGTGTTGTGTTTTCCGCTGTAACGCGTGGATACTAGACTAATATATATATATATAGGGAGATGATCAAATATTAACTTATGTTTATTGCATAACCGAATAACTACATTTTATATATATATATATATATATATATGTGTGTGTGTGTGTGTGTGTGTTTAAAAGTTTAAATGCAAACAAAGTCTAAATCAATAAGACGTAAATCAAGTATACTACAAGTTTAACATGAGTTTTTTGGCTCTTTCACCTTTACTAACTTAATGACACAAGTGCTTAACGAAAGACTACTAGTTATAACAATTGAATATAGGCTCTTTTATCTTTGCATTTTACAATAACCAAAGTTATAGTGCAAAAGCTACTAGTTACATACATTATAAATAGCATAACACGATGATACATTGAATATAAAATGGTAGGCATACTAAGCACATAAGTCAAATAACTTAGACTAATAGTTTGCATCTAATTTTGATTATTGACTCTAGAATAACATGGTTTTAGTATAACATATGTAACATCTCTAAATACAAAAGCGAAAGATGGAGTATGGGTGAAACTCACTTGTTTGTATGCGTGGATAGGTGATAGAGAATAGAATTGTAAATAGTGCTTCAACCTAGATTTACAAAGGTATAAAAGTCTTAATATTTGCTTAGAACTCATGTCTTGATCTCTTAGAATCTATGTCATCCTAATGGAAGTCCTAAAGAAATTGTTTATGTTAATTTGAATGTGTTGTTTAAATATTATTTATTATTTAAATAAATATTGAATATTTATGTATTTAAATAAATAACTATTATTATTTGAATTACATAGCCTTTGAATAACCTCATTCCATCCATTTGTTTTTGCTTTATAAGTTTTAATTGTTTCATAATAATGCTTAATGTTTATGTGTAAAACTAATTATTTTGAAAAATTTATAAAAATAATTTGATGTAATCATAAATTCATTTGGAATAATTTGTAAAATTACTCATGTTCATAAAATTAAAGTTTTAAAGATTTAAATAATTTTATTCAAATCTTAAATAAAGATTATTTGTTTAAAATAATTATTAAAACTACGTTATTGTTTGGTTTTATTAGAACTACATATATATATATATATATATATATATATATATAAACACTTTTTCCACAATTTTATTTTATGGCTTTTATGAATAGAATTAATTTATATAATAGAAATAATTTAAATAATTTTCTAAAATTAATTTTTCTTTTACAGTTTATTTAAAAATTAATTTTATGATTTTTGATTTTTTTTAGAATTATTTGTAAAGTTTATACTATTTTTAAATCATCTTTAAAATAGTTTTATGTTTATATTTCCATCAAATTAACCAAAATATTTAATTTAAATTCTTGGATTTCACTAAGACTTACGGAATGTTTAAAAGAATATTTTATAGATTTATAAAAATTTTTAGTATATATATATATATATATATATACTAGCCAAGAAAACCCGTGTATTACACGGGTTGAATAATAAAAAATATATTTTATTTATATTAAATAATAATAAATATTTAATAATTATAAAATTATATTTAGGATAAGATATAATTGAATAATTCTTATTGTTTATTAAATTTTAATAAATTGGTAATTATTGGAATAAGAAAAAAATATATTTTTAAATATTTAATTATAAAATCTAATTACTAAAAATTAATATTATTTAGTAGGAGAGAGAGAGGCGGGAAAAACATTTTCAGATTTAACCAGGACGCGACACGTGTCTCCTACAAGTACTCCTTTATTAGAGTAGGTAGATAGATTTAACTTTAAGCTGTAAAGGTTTAAAATAAAAGAAAGGGGCAAAACTGCCTTGTGTCAGTCTGGAACCCGAGTCCTTTGCCAACCAAGTTCTACCGCAATGCACCAAGAGCCACTGGATCTAGGCTTCCAATCGGTAAAATCTCCGCCACTTTTAAATAAAACATGATTAATTCCGTCTTCCCCAAATACCTTCAAGAACTTGAAGAACCCTAGATCGAGGAGTTTGATCCCAATTCGTTTCATACCTTAATCGTGAGTGAAATTGACATAGGGTTATTGTTCTACATAGATTTCGAGTATAATGAGCATAAAACTTCCTTTATATGGGTTCGGATTCAAGGTAATTTGTTCCTATGTTAACCGCGACTGGGGCGCTCGATCGATCTCACCATCCAACATCTTTTCGGGAGGACTTTTTGGTTTTTTTGATTCAGAGGGGAGTCGGCTATGTACAGGCATTATTTAATTTTGATTATTATCGTTTGTTTGAGTTGATCTCTATCGATTCTAATTGGGTTAAGGGTGAGCTATTAATGCACGGGTTTGTTTATCAAATTTGGAATTGTTTGCGTGATTGGGTTCGTGATTGAGCGGATATTGTGAAACTTGATTTGATTTGATTCACGTGTTTTGCACAATTTCTTGGTTGAACCGGACGAAGAGGAGGTTCGAAGGGGTGTTTGTTTAATTGTTTGAGAAGGAAGAAGGAAAACATAATTTACACGAATGGCCCTTCCACTTTCTGAGTTCTATAAATTTTTGTTTTAACATTAATAACTAGGTTTCATGTCTTTCAAACTATCATTTATAGTCATCTATTTATAGATTATTAGTTTATGTAAAAATGTTTATAAAACTTTGAAGATTTGTCTAAAAATACTTTCAACTTTTATTATGTTATATCTACTGTATTTATTTATTTGTTGATATTTTATTTTTATTTTTATAAGGTTTTTAAATAAAAGTGTTGTTTAAGTATTTAAAATTTAACAAACTTTATTATTTGAAATTTTGCCTATGTTGTAACTGAATTTAAATTTTTAGGATACACATATATCTATTTATAAAACCCTTCTGAAATAAGAGTCTTAGTATTAATAGTTCATATATCCATATATTAGCTCTAATTGCGCGTGTAAGCGTGTTTATGTATGTTCAAAGAGTGTTACAAGCTTACTTTATTATGCTTAATTAAAATTTTATAATTCAGATTCAAGGGCGAAAATCCTGTGGATTACATGTTCATAAGCACATGATACTAAAATGTGGTTATCAAAGACATTTCATTTAATTCAAAATTTAACTCAAATCATTAATTACATAGTCAACAATTCAAAACCTAATCGATTACATTAATAAATGTTTAAACAAGCTAACTATGTTCAAGCCTTTATAGCAATCCTAATTCGTGTTTCCCCAGGAAACATGTTAAAATTACAATGTCAACTAAAAAGTTGTTGAGCTCTCATAGGTTTGAGCACACACACAAAGGTAGTTGATAAAATATATACTTAAATAGTTGTCACATGTGAACAGTAAGCAATATAAACTAGAATTATGAACAAATCATGTAAAGGTAGATCAAATAGGTCCAATTGCTCAAATAGTTTAGTTTATTTTGACCAATCTAGCATTCCTAACAATGCCGAAATAGTAAAAAACCACCACGGGCTTCCCCTGAAGGGTAAATCAAACATTGGTGAGATGGTTGGTCCAATAGATCTATCATTGATACTAAATAGTTAAGTTGTGATAATGCAAGTTTATAGCTCAAGTTGACTATATCTAAGGCCATTAAGATAATTTCACATGGATAATAGTTAGAGATAAGTATTATATGTAAAGATGTTTCACCCATAAAGTTAAAAATAACTAAAAGAGTGGCTATAAAGAACTCATCTTGACAAGTGAGATAGCCTTTGTAATAGTTGTCAATGTATAGCTCAAATAATGTCCAACACAATCAAATCAACCTAGATTGTTTAATCACGTATAAGATGATGTAACTATGGTTTTCTATGGTATTCCTAATATAACTACAATAGTATAATCGGATTCCATGGTTTAAATGTTTATAATCCTTTTCTTTTGAAAAGGTTTTTCTCACCATCAGTTATATTAAACTATTTAGTCTTTTTATTGTACAAGTTTGTAATTAATTTAAATAAGAATTTATAATTTGATTTATACATATTATTATTGAACTAAATTTTATAACTTTACTATAAAGTAACAACATTTATTTTCTAGTTTAAATAGTCTCAATCTTTAATTCTTTAAGATAATATATAATTATACAGCTTTGAGGGAAACATAACATAATATATTATTGTAAATGTAATAATAATACTTACTCATTTTGTTAGTAACTTATAATATTATTTTTTTGATAGTATACCTCAGATATAAGTGTATATAAAAAAATGCCTAAAGAAAATAAATGCATCATTTTGAACTTTATATATTAACATGAGTTAATAAAATAGATTATCACTATTTTTAGTTTATGAAATTTATTTAATCAAACTTAATTGAAATTCTTAGTTTAAGATAAATATTTATAAGAAAACAATTCATTTTTTATTATTATTATTATTATAGTAAAAGAAAAAAGAAAAAACAGTTTATTATATATATATATATACACACATATTGTTTTCAGAATAATAGGTTTTCATTTAATAAAAATTTTGAGTGAAGACATACTTTAAAAATAATATATAATGAAAGTTATAAAAGATTTAAAAAATGCCGCATCACCTTTGTACCAGAGATGTGCTTAAAGTTTTCCCATTTCGCAGTTTATAATTACCAAAAGCCCTAATCCTATTTTGTTAGAATCCGATCGAGCAAAGCGCCAATCTGTTTAATATCTATAGGGCTTTTGTTCTAGATAGAAAGAAGAACGATTTGATATATGAACCACTTACTTGGTGTTAAGGATGAGTTCGTTTTGAGCAAGAAGCACAGAGATGAACCTGTCGAGTTTTCAAGCTCAATGTAACACCCCAAAACTTCAATGCAAGTTATTTTAATCATGAGTGCGTCATTGGTTTATTAACTTGTAGAAGGGAGAACGAGGACGTAATGGAATGCGTGTAAACAGATAACGAAAACAAAGCAACAAGAACACGGAGTTCATGAACACAAAAGAACACGAAATCAGATTTCGTGAACTTTGCCATTTTGTGAACTTGCTATTTCGTGAACATGGCCTATATATAGTAGTGCTTTGGGAAACGTGGTCACTTTTGGCTGGCATCACTCCCTCCCCTGAAGTACTCGAAGTTGGTGAGCCTAGAACTTCGGATACAACTCTAACTTGCTCAAAAGGAGGCAGAAACACGCAAGAAGCTACAAAAAGGTTCATCAAACATCGGGTAAGGGTTTGATTCATAAAAGTTGTGATTTTTAGACAAAAAGGAAACTTATGCATAAAGCTCGAACCTTTATGCATAAAGTCCGTTCCTTTTAATTCCTATGTACCGGTAAGACCATTATGCACCTAGAACTAGCCCCACGAGTCTTGGATAGTTTTTATGAGATGTTTTATGAAGAAAAGAAGGGTATTCGAAGAGTACATGAACTTAGAGTAGCTGAACCCCAAGTTCGTGAACTCTAAGTTCGTGAACCTGGTTTCGTGTACTCAGAGGTTCGTGAACTTCATGAGTTTCGTGTACTTTGGGGGTTCATGAACTCTAGGTTTTGAGTACCTTGAAGGTTCGTGTACTTCAGGTTTTCTAATACTATGTTAATTTCGAGAACTTAAGGGTTTTTGAATACTGAGGCTAGTTAAGTGAGCCATGGGGACTTAGAATAAATTCTAAGTCTAGGAAAGAAAAGTAGTGTGATGATGTAGGTTCTTGAGTCCTAGTCAAGACGATTCGGTTTAGGAAGTAAAGAGCCACTCCACTTTCAGGTGAGTGCTAGATGCCCTTCTATAACATGTTATGTGTAATTATGTTTTGGGCTTACATACATGCTACTATGATGCTATAAGATGTGGTATGATGCCATGATAATGAATGCATGAGAATGTGTGCATAATTATATGTTACGATGACGAATGCATGATAATGTATGCATGATGATATGTTATGATGACGAATGCATGATATCTATGCATGATGATATGTTATGATGACGAATGCATGGTGACATGCCATGAAGATGATTACTACAATGATGGTTATATGATGCTATGTTATGATGAGATCCTACAATGTTAGGATATAATTATGATGATTATTGAGAACGGTATGATGATACGATGGAATGATGACATGAATGTTATGTGACGTAATGAAGTACACGATGAAATTCGATCGGGCTATAAACACGAAGTCGATGAGACTATAAACATGGAGTCAATCGGACTATAAACATGGAGCCGATCGGGCTATAAACATGGAGTCGACTGGGCTATAAACATGGAGTCGATCAAACTATAAACACGAAGCTGATCGGGCTATAAACAAGGTAAAGTCGATCGGACTATAAACATGGAGCCTTGTGCCGGCATAAGCCCACTGGTCATGTTTAGTGACAGTGGTTGCATGATGATTATGATGACTATAATAGTTGTGATGATTATGATGATTACCGGTATGGTTTATGGTTAATATGAACGTAATGATATTTTACGATGACGAGGTTTTTACCCAATTAAATTTAGTTAAACTAGAACTCACCAGCGAAAGCTGACTTTTTAGTATGTATGTCAGGATGAAGTGCATGTATAAGGAAAAGAAGGAGCTCGTGGCACTCAAATCAGAATTTGAAGTGTTTTTTGGCAATCCATGATGTTTTGATACCAACATTTATATCTATTTATGTTTTTGGACAAACTATGTTTGAATTCCGCTGCTTGATAATGAAAGTTTTTGGTTTAAGAACTATGTGACGATCATGTAAATCCACCTCTGGGACGTACCCCGGATCAGGGCCTCTCAAGTTGGTATTAGAGACATACTTTGTGAGATTTTGTCATTCCAAATGCCTAAGACTAAAACTAAGAATGAGATTAAGTAATGCGGATTGCCTACCACAGATGAAAGGATGCCACGAGCCAAATGTTACGTAAGAACTAGAAGTAATGAGATAGCGATAGATTAGAAGCTTGGAAAGTAGCCAAGGGTGTGCACATGGACGAGATGGGATAGGAGATGTTTAGAGCGTATAAGTTTGGTAAATGGTTAACAACACTTGATCAATGTCATTAACGATTTACAACACTCATCTCGTGCTAAACTGAATCCTTTACTCACTCATCATTTGTTGTATCCTGTAGAAAACTAGATGGCAGGGCAAAAGGGTACACCACGAAAGCAACCTCATACAAACGGTGATCCACATGTTGAGGTGGAAGGAAATGAGCACGAAGGAGAAAACAAGACCAGTGAACGGTCATGGGAAGATGAAGAGTTCACACTCGAGCCTATTGTGTTAGAGGCCATATCCGAGAAGGTCTACAAGATTATGGATGAAAAGATGCCGGAGTTGATAGCCAAGGCATTAAAGGATGCTCTGAAGGATAATACCTAAGGTTACAAAGAAAATTCCAAGGATGATGATGAAGTCGAAATAATCCAGACAAAGAGCAATGACTCTCAGCAGGGAAACCTGAAAGGTTGTGACTACAAAGCCTTTAAAGGATGCAATCCACCATCCTTTGATAGGAAGAAGGACGGGGTGGCCACCTGCCACTAGATATCAAAAATGGAGGCTGCCATCTCTATCAGTGAGTGCCGAGTCGGTCAAGTTGCAAAGTTTGTAGCTCACTCTTTTACCGAGGAGGCGCTCCATTAGTGGAATACAGTCAAACAATCAAAGAGGGCAAAAGATGTGGAGAATATGAGCTGGGAGGAATTGAAGGAACTTGTCACAAAGTAGTTATGTCCAAAGAACGAGTTGGACAAGGTGGAACAGGAATTTTTGGTCCTAAAGGCTGGAAACTGAGTCACTGGTAGTATACCTCTAGGTTTAATGAGATGGCAAGGCTCGTTCCTCATTTGGTCGCCACAGAAGAACGAAGGATCAAACTGTACATGGAGGGCTTTCCTCCAAAGGTTCGGATTCACGTGAAACAAACGCCCCAACAACGTAATATTCAACTGTGGAGCTCAGAGGAGTGGTCTGGGATGATGTGATGGAATCCAAACCTGTCAAAGAAGAATCAAAGGAGAAATGGTCCCTCGGGACCAAAAGAGGTCGAATAGACAAACGAGGATTCCCTGGTAAGAAGCCAAAGAAAGAAAGAACAGGTCTATGTAGCAAATGTGGCAAGAGCCATTCGAGGCCATGTCGTGTGGGCACTAATTTGTGTTTTCTATGTGGAAAGGTGGGGCACTTTTCAGCTAACTGCCCCTGTGCTATTAGATGTTATAATTGCAATGGTATTGGACATTTGTCCAAGGATTGCAGATAACCCAGGGCAGATGCATTTGGTTTTGGTAAGAAGGAGGAAAAGATGAATGAAAAGCAGAAAGCTAAGGCCCGAGCTTTTACAATGACTAAGGATGATGCCATTGAGGACCCTGCCATGGTTACGGGTACCTTTTCTATCAACAATATTCCTGCATCTGTATTGTTTGATTCTGGTGCCAGTATGAGTTTTGTATCTTCTACCTTTCGTGATGGGTTATGTGGGAAGGTTAAGAAGATAGAGCGAGTATTTGATGTAGAGATATCTATTGATAAGATGACCAGGGTGACAGAGGCTATAGATGACTATCACATTGAGATAGAAGGTCATAGGTTTCCTGTATAATTGAATCTTATAACAACAGGAGGGTTCGTTGTGGTTTTGAGTATGGATTGGTTAGCTAAATATGAGGCTAACATTGTATGTCGACGTAAGATAATATGTTTACGAGCCTTGGATGGGAGTTCGGTGACGATCTATGGTGATAAAGCGATGTATGTGCCGGAGATCATTTTGATGATTAAGGCTGATGATATGATCAGGAGAGGGTGTGGAGCCTACTTGGCATATGTGGTTGAGGAACGAACGGATATAAGGACGATTGATGATGTTCCCGTGGTGTGTAACTTCCCCAATGTATTCCCTGAGGAATTGCCTGGATTACCACCCGAGCGTGATATTAAGTTCCAAATCGACTTAGAGCCAGGGGCTCAACCCGTCGCCAAAACACCTTACCGTTTGGATCCTACCTAGATGAAAGAAATGATCACCCAACTACAACTTCTCGACAAAGGTTTTACACGACCAAGTGTTTCTCCTTGGGGAGCACCAGTGCTGTTTGTAAAGAAGAAAGATGGAAGCCTGAGGATGTGTATTGATTACCGGGAACTGAATAAACTGATCGTAAAGAACATGTATCCTTTACCTATAATTGATGATTTGTTCGATCAATTGCAAGGTGCAAGCTGGTTCTCCAAAATAGATCTCCGATCAGATTACCATCAGTTTAAAGTTCCAGAGTAGGATATTCCAAAGACTGCGTTCTAAAAATGTTATGTGCATTACGAATTTCTCGTTATGTCGTTTGAATTGACGAATGTTCCCGCAACATTTATGGATTTGATAAACTGAGTATGTCGCTCGATGTTGTACCAATCGGTGATTGTGTTTATTGATGATATTTTGATTTATTCAAAGAACGAGGGAGACCACACTTGTCACTTACGTGAGGTATTGAAGACCCGGAGGAAAAAGAAACTTTATGCTATGTTTTCCAAATGCGCTTTCTAGCTACGCGAAGTGCATTTTTTGGGTCACGTGGTGAACCCAGAAGGCATTATGGTTGACCTAACTAAAGTTGAGGCTGTAATGAAATGGAGTCCTCCTAATTCACCGACAAAAGCACGAAGTTTTCTTGGTTTGACCGGCTGTTAGAGGAGCTTTATACAAGACTTCACTAAAATAGCTACATCGTTGACAAAGCTCACAAAGAAAGATGTAAAGTACGAATAGGGCCTGAACCAAGAACAAACGTTTACAGTGTTAAGGGAGAAACTTACCCAAGCTCCTGTTTTAGCATTGCCTGATGGGAATGATGATTTTGTTTTTTATGCTAATGCATCGCAACAAGGGTTGGGATGTGTACTTATGCATGGGGGAATAGTGACAGCTTATGCTTCCCGCCAACTTAAGATTCATGAGGCTAACTTCCCGACCCACGATCTCGAGCTAGCTACGGTGGTGTTTGCATTGAAAATATGGAGACACTAACTGTATGGAGTCAAGAGTACCATTTATACTGACCACAAGATTTTGAGGTACTTCTTCGAACAGAAAGATCTTAATATGAGACAGAGACGATGGCTTGAGATACTAAAGGATTATGACTGTGATATTTTATATCACCCAGGGAAAGCCAACGTGGTGGCGGATGCTTTAAGTCGTAAGACCAAGCATCCGGCCATAAGGGTTAAATCGTATAGTTTGGTGATAACGCCAGACTTTCTTAATGAGCTCAAGGAGGTGCAAAAGAAAGTATTAGAGGTAGATAATGTGGGCTTTGAACGAGTCTTCAGACAAGTGAAGAACTTGGAAGAAAATGACCATGGTGTGAAAGTACGATTCGGTCGAATGTGGGTGCCCAAATGGTGACATTCGTCGAAGGATTTTAACTGAAGCCCACAAATCACGTTATTTGGTGCATACCAGTGCGACGAAGATGTATCAAGATCTACGAAAGGATAATTGACGGCCAGGGATGAAATTTAACGTAATGTAATATGTGAACAAGTGCCTTACTTGTGTGCAAGTGAAGGTTGAACATAAGAAGCCCTACAGATATGTGCAACCTCTAGAATTTGCAGAATGGAAATGGGAACACATCACCATGGATTTCATAACCATGCTACCGAGAACAGCTGGACGTCATGTACCATAGGGGTGGTTGTGGACCATTTGACGAAGGGTGCACATGTTCTCCCAATTAGGGAAATGTATACGTCGAAAAGGTTGTTTGAAGAAGGGTGTTGAGGTGGAAAGCAACCTCATACAACCGATGAGCCAAATGTTGAGGTGGAAAGAAACGAGCATGAAGGAGAAAACGAGACTAGTGAACAGTCAGGGGAAGAAGAAGAGTTCACACTCGAGCCTATTGTGTTACAGGCCATCTCCGATAAGGTCTACAAGATTATGGATGAAAAGATAAAGGAGTTGATAGCCAAGGCATTAAAGGATGCACTGAAAGATAATACCTAATCTTGGCCATCTCCGAGAAGTTCAATTTCTTGGGCACGTAGTAAATGAAAACGGTATTCAAGTGGATCCCAGTAAGATCGAAGCTGTGAAACGATGGGAGACACCATGAATCCCAACTGAAATACGGAAATTCTTAGGACTGGCAGGTTATTATCGTCGATTTATCAAGAACTTTTCAAAGATAGCCTTGCCACTGACCACATTGACACAGAAAAATCAACCGTTTATATGGGGTTCCCAACAGGAGGAGGCATTCCAACTGTTGAAACACAAACTCTGCAATGCACCTATCTTGGCACTACCGGAAGGTACGGATAATTTCACTGTGTACTGTGATGCTTCTCGTCAAGGTCTTGGGTGTGTATTAATGCAGAAGGATAAGGTAATTGCTTTCGCTTCTCGACAACTAATAGTACATGAGAAGAATTATACCACTCATGATCTAGAACTGGGTACAGTGGTGTTTGCACTCAAGATTTGGAGACACTATCTATATGGAACCAAGTGTATCGTATACACTGATCACAAAAGTCTTCAACACATTCTAGATCAGAAAATGTTGAACATGCGACAAAGGCGATGGGTAGAACTTTTGAACGACTATGACTGTGAAATTCGTTATCACCCAGGTAAAGCAAATGTTGTAGTCGATGCCCTAAGTCGCAAGGAACGAGTCAAACCTTTACGGGAGAAAGCGTTAGGAATGTCTATTCAAACCAGTCTAATTTCTCAGATCAGAGAAGCTCAGCAACCAGCTTTACAAGCAACGAACTATCCTGCTGAGGAACTAAGAGGATTAGATAAACAACTTGAAACCAAAGCTGACGGAGTGTTGTATTTCAAAAGCCGAATTTGGGTTCCTATATTCAGTAATTTGAGAACAATCATCTTGGATGAGGCGCACAAATCTAGGTATTCTATTCATCTAGGTGCTGATAAAATGTATAAAGATCTTAGAGATTTTTACTGGTGGCCTGGAATGAAGAAACACATAGCAGAATACGTGGATCGATGTTTAAAATGTCTCAAAGTTAAGGCTGAACATCAACGACCTTCTGGGTTACTACAATAACATAAAATTCCCATGTGGAAATGTGATCATATCTCTATGGATTTCATTACTAAATGTAGGACCAAGTAGGAGCTCGGAAACAATCCGGTTCCAAGGGAAATCTGCTTGACAGCCTCTGGAATAGTGCGGAATCCTATTCTAGGGTTTTCCAATCGAAACCAACAGCAACCGTGGTGAATCGAAGGTACGAGATGAACGTTTGAGTGAGAATCGAACACCACGAGCTATGAATCGAAGTTGGACAACAAGAAACACTCAAAACTTCAAGGGTTTGACACTGGAGTTCAAAGGGAAGAATGAGGGTTCTTAGTAGTTAGGGTTGAAATGATTTGAACTTGTATTTATAGGTTGTAGTCATTCGGCCGAATGAGTGGCCGAAGCAACTCATTCGACGAATGACTTGCCCGAATGGACATGTCAGCCGAATGAGTCATTCAGCGAATGACTCATTCGATCGCCTATGTCATTCGCTAGAGCGTTCATTCGGCCGAATGACTTCATTCGTAGAGTCATTCGCCCGAATGGTCAGAGTTTATACTTAAACATTAATAAACCAAATCAACCAATCATATAGTTAATATTAAACATTAAGAACAATATAGAAAGACAACGTCCATTAATATAACTTGAACTTTACATGATGAATAATACAAAATTGAACTAGGGACATTAAGTGCATCTACAAACTCCCCCTTGGACCTAGTTCAGCTCTTGGAAGTGTCTTTCTTGAAATACTTTTCAGAAATGGCTTTCCAATCTGCACCAGCATGAATCTTTAAGCATATACAGATCCGGATAACCCTCATGAACTGAAGTGCCTGTTCCATGTCCTGTATATCAAAGAAAATCTGATGACGATATAGTGCTAGGACATCTTTGTGGGACAAGTTAGTCAACCACATTGGCTCAAAAATCCGTACTGTCTCCCACTTCTTCTCCTTGCACAAAACAATCACTGCCTCTCCAGTCCGTCCATCATAATACCACCATCGGAAGCCCTCCATAAAGTCTTGACGCATCTTCCGTAAAGGAATCTTCTTCAAAACTTTAGGAGGAAGCCACTTCAGGATAACTTTGTGCTTTCGGGTGTCTCCATCAATCTCGGGCAAATAATAACGTTCGGGCTGTTGAGGCTGGAAGTTCACCCATCTCTTTCTGTACTCATACTGGATTTGCCGAGAGAACCAGGCAGACATCCCCGAATCTTCATTGTACAGCATCTTTAGACGTGCTAATTGATTGACTTCAAATCCTGGAAGCGTCTTAAAGTCATGGGGATGCTTGAAATAATCAATTCCTCTCTCTCTCTCTTCACTGCATAGCACCCTAGATCATGAAAGTATGCCCAGCTCAGAATTTGACCTCTAGCCTTGTAGCCTTTGGTTCTGTAGACTTTCTGGTGTGTATCTGGCATCTTCATGGTGCTATCTTTCTTCAAGACCTCCAAGTAGGCCTGCCATTCTTCTTTTCTTTTCTTTTGTTCATCAGCTTCGGCTTTGCTAATCTCAACTTGTTCTTCTAAGTATCGAATCAGCAGATCTTCAGTTGCTTGATCAAACTGATCAGTAAATGTTGGTAGCTCTTCCTCAGCTGATGTGTACTTTGGATACTCCTCCTCGGTTATGTCCTCCAAAATGACCTCATCAATGTCATCAAAAGGTTCTAGAGTTGGCTCATCAAAAACTGGTACAGAGGAATCATCAGCAACAACCTCATCTGGGTTAAGCCTGAACAGTTCTGCAATTTGCTCCTTAGATAGGCAATGTATAATCTCTCCCTCCTCCTTGTTGTAGCTAACTGAGTGCTGTATAATGCCTTGAGCGTCAAGAATCATAGTGAGAGTCTCGTCCAGTTGACGTCTCAGAGGCACAGCTTCTACTTCCTCAGTAGCATCAGGTTCAGCAGTCTTTGTGGGAGAAGATGGAGGAGGAGCCTGTTTCTTCTTGTCGTTGGCTTTCTTGGACCGAATCTCAGATGTAGAAGGGGCTTGATCATCATCGTCATCATCATCATCATCATCAGTACTTGATGAACCAAAAGACCCACTTCCTGATCCGTCCTTATCATTATCACCTGATTCATCATCTTTCTCTGAATCCTCAAGGTCGACCTTTTCCTCCTCAGACTCTTCTTCTTCTTCATCATCTTCATCTGTTTCTTCTTTGTCTGATTCATCGGAATGAGCAACCGTGCCCTCAATCCTGGGAGTACTGTCCTTGAGACTGTCAATCTGATCAGCTAGTCTAGCATTCTCAATCTCTAAGGACAGTATCCGATCACAGAAATCAGTGACAGTTAATGCCAACTGATGATGCTCATCAATATATTTCAGCAACTGCTCCTCTTGCTGAGCAAAACGAGCCCGTAAATCAGATCTTTGATCTGCAGCTTGAAGAAGCAGTGTATCCTGCTCTTCGACCCTCTGTGTAAGTTGAGCAATGATCAGTTCCTGCTCCTTGTTCTTCCTTTCTTATTCGAGGCTCCTCTCCATTAATCTAAGTACCATACTGTTCAGTGTGCTCAGCTGATCAACAACTGAAGCAGTAGGTATAGACGTATCAGCTCGTGAGATAGAGGGACCAGCAGAAGCAGTAGAGAATATGGGAGCCTGAGTCATAGAGGTGGTCAGAGGGGCAGTGGTAGCATGAACATGAGTAGCCCTTAACCGTGTCAGTGAAGAAACTGAGACAGCTGCTACTGATGTGACAGTAGTTGTAGCAGCTGTCGTCAGTTCTGACCTCCTCTGGAAAGAGAACCTAGATCTCTTTCCTCTCCCAGCCCGAGAAGATGTGGGTTGAATAGTAGCAGCAGACATAGCTGCAGTAACAGGAGCAGAGGACCGAGGAGGTGGAGAAATGTCAAACTCTGGAATAAAAGATGGATCAGTAATCTCTTCTATCTCCTCCTCACTCCTCTTCCTTTTCCTCTTGATCATCCTCCCCCCAAGCCAAACAGTCTCAAACTCCTCATCAGGTGTATCCTCTGAATCAGAACCATCACTACCATCAGCACCTGTTTCACCATCATCTTCACTTGAGTCCTCTGACTCATCTTCATCAGCAGCAGATGTGGTGACTGTTGTGTCTAGAGGAGTTGTCACTGTGGAGGTTGTAGTAGTCATGAAATCCAACTCCAACAATTAGTCAATGTCAACTTCCTCATCAGCAGCCAAGGAGGTGATAACTCCAGCATCTGTACCAACATCAGCACTGACACCAACAGTGCTCACCATAACTGAAATTACACCAGCATCACCAACACCACTTCCACCTTCACCTCCAGCACTAGTACCATCATCATCTCCATCATCACCGGGCACAACTATGTCCTCCATATCTGAGTCAGAATCATCATGTCTCCATCTCCGACCAACAGGAGCTATGTAATCTGGCCTAGAGAGATGACCAAATAAGGATCTAGTTGCAGGCTTCCTTTCTTTACCTCTGTATGACATCACCCTGTTGAGGGTGAGATCATTCATATGCTCCAGCCTGATAATGTCAGCATTGATCTTCGGCAACTCAGGTAACTGTGCATCTATCAACTGCTGCAGGAACCTCGGGTACATCAAGAATTTCTTGTCTCCCTTCAAAGCTACGTTCTCCTTCATGTGAGTGAAAACCATCTCAGAGAAGTTGAATAGTCTGTTCAGCACAAGTGCAACAAAGGCACACTGTATCGTCTCTCGCATGTCATCAAATCCTCCTCTCCAAGATCCAAGACAGTGAATAAGTACGTGAGCAAGATACTTAAACTGCGGAGACATATAAGATTTGTTGAGGATCCCAGCTCCTAGATCTCCCTCATACTTGCATCTCATAAAGCAGCCATGAACCAAGTAGCGATCTAACAAATAAGGCTGATCAGGAGAATCCTGAAAACCACAAACTCTCCTGATGTGCTCGGCTGAAATAACCACATCATGCCCAAGAACCTTCCCTCTGATCACTGGAGGTTCAGCCTCACAATCTATATCTGCCGAAGCCCAGAAATCTTGCTGGTGAGAGTGATACGACACATGTATAGTAGAAATAGCTGTAAAGATCCGCGAACGGCTCAGAAATGTGATGATCTCTGTGTAATGTTTGGCGTTCGGAGTGGTGAGATCTAAATGTGCACATATGTAGTTCTTTGTCACTGATTTGTATCCAGCCATTCTGAAGATCAGATAAAGACATGTTAGAACAGTTCAATAGCTTAAAATAATGAAATCAGATTGAAAAATCAGAACACAGAATCAGTTTAAACTGATATGCCGAATGAAGTGAATTTTGACGAATGTGACTGATTCAGGCGAATGGGTTCTTTGGCCGAATGAGTCATTTGTCGAATAGAACTCATTCGCCGAATGAGTCATTCGCCGAATGATTCTCATTCGCCGAATGGCGTCATTCGGCTGTCTGTTCAAGTTTCAATCACTTTTAACAAAATGTTCAAATCAGCTCCAAAAATTCACACCTTTATGATCAGACATGACCGATTAACAAGTTTAAAACAACACATATTTTATTTTTAAGTCCATTTTTACAGTGTGTGGTGACATGGGGACGTAAAAAGGAAAGATCTATCTCGTGTCTGGTACTGCACGGTTCCCCTTTCTCCTCGGTCCACAGAGACAAAATGTAGGACTGTCGCCAACAGTTCATCACTGAAGAACTCCGAATAGTGAATATTTTATTACAAGGGCGAAATGAAGAACCCTAAAACCCTAAAATTTGTTCGGTTTTTGATGATTTCACGGTCAGAACTTGACGATATTCGATCCCAATGTACCTGATATGACAATAAAGAAGATTATCAGTGGCTGGGTGAGTAGGAATCACGAGAAAAAGACCGACCGAAGAAAGAAGTTTTTCGGGCGAATGTAAATACACAGTTATGGGCGAATGAAATTTAGGGCGAATGAGGTAGATTACCCGATTAACTGTTTATATAGGGTCCCACATTCGCCGAATGTGAATGGCGAATGAGTCATTCGTTATTAAGTCATTCGCCGAATGAGACTGACGAATGAGTCATTCATCACAAGTCATTCGCCGAATGAAATGATTCTGACATGAGTGATTTGGTCGAATGACTCATTCCTCGAATGAAGTCATTCGGCCAGATAAGTGAATCTCTCATTTCATTCAGACGAATGAAGATATGAACTCCAAAACACAAGTTGTTTTCAAAATTTTACAATTTTAAAAGTTAGTATGATGACAATTATGAAGATATGTCTGATTGGTTCAGGATTCAGATAAGACAGACATCTGAACCTACAAATGATCATCTAAACTAAAATTGAAAATAGAAAATCTTTTTGTACTTTTCTGAAACAAAATACGACTGTACAACTAGTAAATAAAGACAAAGAAACACATGTTTTTGTGAGAAGTCTAAAGATAAAATAACACATACATCTAATCACATCACATCAGCTTCATTGAATGTTTCACCACAGACACATTTGTCTTATGATACGATTACTGATATATTTGTCCAATCTTAAACCATACAATACACAACTACTAAACAAACTTTATGATCACTCATGTTTTCTGATTGAGTTCCCCATTTCATTTCAACATTAAAGATCAAAATCAGTTTATAACTCATTTCTGCATATCTTAATACCAGTCATCAAAAATTCAATAAGATTTTAATTTTATTATCTTTTTGTATTTTTCTTGTTCTATCCAAATGGATGGCTTCAGCTAGGTTCGTCCCAACAATATGGCACGTGTATGGAATCGAACTTAATTAGTTCAAGTATTTCTCAAGCTTAATACCAGCTTGCATTGATTTTTCTTCAAGCTTAATACCAGCTTGTTTTTCTTTTTCTTCAAGCTTAATACCAGCTTGTTTTGTTTGAAACCTCATTTGATTCCGTAATGACCGGTGTATGCTTGATTTGAGTCAAAAACTTTTTCTCACATAAGTAGTGTTATAAAACAGATTCCACAAATCAAACTTTCAAAGTCATCACAAATTGTCTATTCATTTTGTAAAGTTGGCCTATTAGTACATCACATCATAATTCTCTTGTGTGTTTAGCTTACACATTCAACGAAGCTTCTATATCATGATATATTAATGTGTCACTTTTTCAAAGAAAGACCATCTCAATTTTAAACTTTTTCAACTGTTTTTGTATTTTGAATTTTTCAAATGTTTTTGGTTTTTCATTTTTTAAATGTTTTTGGTTTTTCAATTTTCAACTATCTCCCCCTAAAAACCTAAAACAGAAAATCTTTTTGAGTTTTTGATGAAGAAAAGAAACTAGACAAGAACACTTAAATAAAATAAATAGACAAAACAAAAACTACCGAAGAAAAGCGATGATCATTTGTTAGATTCAGATGAAGGTAGGACTTCATCCTTTTGGAAAACACCATTAGCCGATAACAGATATAAAAATCTGGGTTTATCAAAAGCTTTTGTGAAAAGATCGGCTTTCTGGTGATCAGTGTGAATTTTAACAACATCGATTAATTTTTTTTCAAAACAATCACCTATGAAGTGATATTTAATGTCGATGTGTTTTGTTTTCAAGTGCTGAACATGATTTTTAGTGACAGCTATGGCGGCAGTATTATCAACATATATAGGAGTGTTAGAAAAGTGTAACCCATAGTCCCTGAGTTGCTGTTGGATCCAAATGATCTGAGAACAACAACTAGCAGCAGCAATGTATTCAGCTTCACAGGTTGAAGTAGACACCGACGTCTGCTTCTTGCACTGCCAGGTAACTAATCGGGTTCCAAAGAACTGACATCCCACAGATGTTGACTTGAAATATCTCTTGCAGCCACCATAATCTGAGTCACTGTATGCAGTAAGTGCGAAATTATCATCATTTAGGGTACCATAAACCAAGATCCGGTGTACCCTTCAGATAACGCATAATCCTTTTTACAGCAATCAAATGAGACACTCTTGGTTTTGATTGATAACGTGCACACAAGCATGTGGCGAACATGATGTCAGGCCGAGAAGCAGTAAGATACATAAGAGAACCAATCATTCCTCGTTACAGAGTAGCATCAATTAACTCCCCCTTTTCATCTGGTGTAATCCCATGATTGACAGCCAGTGGAGTACCAGCAGGCTTTGCATCAGACATACTGAACCGACTCAGTATGTCCCCAACATATTTGGTTTGATGAATGAAGATTCCCGCGTCAGACTGATCTACTTGTAATCCCAGAAAAAATTTCATTTCTCCCATTGAGCTCATCTCGAACTTCTCTTTCATAACCTTTTCAAACTCTTTGCACAGACCATCATTTGTTGAACCGAAGATGATGTCATCCACATATACTTGCACCAAGAGTAAGTCACCATCTTTTTCTCGAATGAACAGTGTACAGTCAATGACACCTCTTCTGAACCCGTTGTTCAAAAGGTGAGTAGACAGTGTCTCATACCATGCTCGCGGCGCTTGATGCAATCCATATAAGGCCTTGTCTAACTTGTAGACTTGGTCTCTATGCAATGGATCTTCAAACCCGGGAGGTTGACTGACATACACTGTTTCATTTATCACACCATGAAGAAATGCACTCTTTACATCCATCTGATACACTTTAAACTTCTTGAAGGATGCATAAGCCAAGAAGATACAAATGGCTTCAAGTCAAGCAACTGGTGCAAATACTTCATTATAGTCCAAACCTTCAACTTGTCTGAATCCTTGAACAACCAGACGTGCCTTGTTTCTTACAATAATCCCATGATCATCATTCTTGCAACGAAGAACCCATCTGGTGCCTATTACTTTCCCACCTTTTGGTCTGTCAACCAATTGCCAGACACCTAACTTTTTGAATTGTAGGAGTTCTTGCATTGCATCTACCCACGATTCTTCCTTGAGAGCTTCAGTAACAGTACGTGGCTCAACTTGGGAGATAAAACATGAATGGGCACAAAAGTTTACATCTGCAAAGTCAAGAATGTCTGCAAGTCCCCCTGAAGAAAGTTGGTTTCTTGTTTTAACCCCATCCAAAGGACTTCCAATAATGTTTTCTTGAGGATGAATCCGATTAATTCTTCCAATAGGATGAGCTGGAACTTCAACCTGTGGATCAAGATTATTCAGATTCAGATCCTCAAATCCTGGCACAAGATTGTCAACAGTTGGTTCTGGGGCAGCTGGAGGAACTGAGTTGTCGTCTGTGTCTGAGCTGTCATCATGTGTCTGTGCTGTAGGAATTGAATTGAATGAAGGTTGCACTCGTTCATCAGGTGCATTTTGTGCATCATACAGCATCTGAACAGCAACATCTTCATCAGTATATATGGGAGATATATTGAAGGAGTCAAATAGATCAGAATAGTTGAACATCCAATCAGGACCCTTCCCAGGTGGGGGCAAAGAATACTTCTGAACATCAACATGGTACCACTCTTCCACATTTTGAGTTGATCTGTTATAAACTCTTTTATTTGGAGTGCTGTACCCAAGAAAATACCCTTCTTCCACCTTTTCATTAAATTTGCCTTGCTCATGTTTCTTAAGCATAGTGCATGGTGCACCAAATGGTTCAAGATACTTAAGATTTGGCTTTCTGTTATGGAGCAATTCGAAACAAGTTTTCCCATGTCTCTTTACTATCAACACCTGATTTAGAGTGTAACAAGCATTGGCTACTGCTTCATTCCAGAATTGAACTGGAAGAGACGAATCTGCAAGCATAGTCCTAGTAGCCTCAATTAAAGTCCTGTTCTTTCGCTCAGCAACACCATTCATTTGGGGAACATATGGAGCACTAAATTGTTGAACAATACCTCGTTCGTTACAAAAGTTCTCCATGTTGTGATTTTTGAACTCTGTCCCATTGTCGGTTCTGAGTATGCGAATCTTGAGCTTATAAAGAGATTCAAGTTTGGTGACCAACACTTGAATGCAGTCAAACGTTTCAGACTTCTCCTTTAGAAAGAAAACCCAAGAGTATCTAGAATATTCATCAGTGATGACAAGACAGTATTGATCCCCAGCTATACTCTTGCGGTTAATAGGGCCAAAGAGATCCATATGGAGCAACTCAAGTGGAACAGTGATAGAGTGATATTTCTTCGGTTTGTGAGACTGCTTGACTTGCTTGCCGTTTTTGCAGGATACACAGACATCAGACAGCTTGAAATTATTCAGACTAACCCCTTCAACGAGATTGTTGTGTACCAGGTGATTCATCTTGCGCAGACTCAAATGACCCATCCTCTTATGCCAAAGAATTGAATCTTTCTCTGTTTCCTTTGACATAAAAATGAAGCTGTGGAGGATGTAGTTGAAGCTGTGGCCATATTGAGTACATAAAAGTCTTGCTTTCTGGGGGCAGACATCAAGATCCAATCTTCAGGGATAACAACGCCTTGCTTTAGAATGTAGCATTTAGATTCATCAAAAAGAACCTTGTAGTTTTTATCACAAATCTGTGATACAGAAAGAAGATTATTCTCCAATTGCTTGACATATCTGACTTTGTCAAATGAAATTTGCCCATTCGATAAGATTCCCTCTCCCGTGATAAAACCACCTTTGTCACCAGCAAAAGCTACATATCCACCATGAATAGATTGAACATTGGAGAGCAGAGAGATATTTCCTGTCATGTGCCTTGAAGCCCCACTATCGACAATCCAAGAGCTGTTTAAAGCAGCTGTTGGGGCATACTGCACACAAATAAAACAATTAGTTCAATTTGGGAACCCAAGCCTTTACAGTATTGGGTTGACCCAATGAGTCTTGGATCATAACATCGATCCATTTACCATCTGAACCAGCCTTGTCTGAAGTGGGTGGAACTGAAGTCTCAGACTTTACTTTCCAGACTGCATTTTTACTGAAAGAATTTTTCAGATAAATGGATGATGATTTAACTTGATCAACATTAACCGTCTTGGGAACATTCAAGTTCACCAGTTTCCCTTTACCCTTGTCCAAAGATTTAACTTGATTTGGTTGTTTGGGTTTTGCCTGAATTGACTTGGATTCAGATTTGACAGGTTTAACAAAAATCTGAGTTTGTTTTCTGAGTGGTGCAACCTTTGGTCTGATCAACTGTGGGAAGATCTAACAAAGTGCCCAGGTGCACCACACTCAAAGCAAACCGGTTCTCCTTTTTTATGAAAATGTTTTAATTCAGAAAAAGATTGCCTTTTCGGTTTAAAAACATTTGTTTTAGGCGTGTTCTGATTAAAACCCAAACCCTTTTTACCATTTGGAACAAGATTGTCAAACTTGTTCAACACACAAGATTCATTTTCTTTTGAAGCTTTCACAAAATTTAAGGCTTGATAAATTTTTGAAGATGAGATTGGGTCACCCTTTTTGATAACAGGGAGTGGATTTTGAGCAGCAACATAATCAGATGAATCATCAGATTCATCCTCAGAATCAGAGACCCAATCCTCTACAAGTCCATCCACCGAAGATTCCTTTGACAAAGAGGAACCCTCATCAGTAACCATCCCAATTGGATCAATTACTAATGGAGTTATCACTTGAAAATCTTTAACATCCTTTTCATTTGGTGAATTGACAAAACTGTTTAAGATTGGTGGAGGACATCTTTGATAACTAACTGTTCCCTTACCCTTATGATCAACCCCTTTGCTGACCATGTGCTCAATGATATAAGATGCACTCTCATAGCTCTTGAGCTTCTGTCCTAGTGTCTCATAATCACACTCAACGATTGCTAACTTCTTCTTTACCTCATTAATGGTATTGAGATAAGAAGTTATAGCATCTTGCTTGTTAAGAACAGCAATCTCAGCCTCATGAAGTTGTCTGTTTAAAAGTTCAATTTTAGCTTGAAAATCTTTTTCATTAGCTTTTAAAACATTTTTAGCATCAATACACTGGTTGAGATCACTAATCAAAGCAGCATTGTGTTTTTGATAGGAAAGGACCTTGCTTTTAAGGTCAACACAATTAAAACAAATAGAACAAGAAGATGAACAATCATCAGATACCTGATCAGACTGTGAAGTTGCAGCAGGAGTAGCAGATGAGTTTACCATCAAGGCAAACTGAGTAGGAGATTCCTCAATATCAGCATCAGACTCAGATTGAGTGTCAGAATCAGTCAAGCTTTCAGACTCTGATCCAGATGTTTCTTCTATCTTGAGTTGTACTCTTTCAGCAGTACTCTCTTCAAGTTGATCATCCATCTTCTGGATCTCAGCAACACAAGCTTTATCGTGCCCCCTTGTTCAGAATTAAATCTGAAATCCCAATTCTCACCTTCATCCTGCTGTACCATCAAAGCTTTGCCTGTATTTGAAGAACTAGTCTGAACAGGAGAATCAATAGGGACAAGTCTTCTTTCGGTATTTGCTGCAGAAGACTTCTGATGATGAAAAGGATTCTTGTTTCCTGCTTTCTTTGGATGTTTGCATTGTCTGGCAAAGTGACCTTTCTCCCCACAATTGTAACAGGTGACTGAGGCCATGTCAAAACCAAACTTAGACTCCTTGTTCAAGTTGATGTCTTTACCAGTTCTTTTGACAAACTCCTTAGCTCTCCTCACAGCACTTGCCAAAGCCCACATAATGTCAATCCTTTCCATATCATCTGAATCTATCTGAGAGTAGTCATCATTTGTCAGATAAGGATTACCAATCTGTCCTTCTACCAATCCATCATAAGAACTAACCAAAGTAGACAAAAGACCCAAATGCTCTTTAGCAATCTCAACTGTAACTTTATCAAAATTCTCTGTCTTTAGACTTGTGACTGGTTGATGATGCTCTTTCTGAGAACTTGATGAGGATGATGACTGACTGAAATGAATCTGATTTGAAGATGGAGCTTCAGCAGTCTGAGAAACAAAAGCAGTCTTCAGTGGAACATGTGAAGAGGCTTTCTCTATAGTAGGTGTAGAATAGTACAATGAAGGATCCTGAACTTGTGCAACCCTCTTAGCTTTCCACTTGTTCTCAATTTCCTGCTCCTTCAACTTCTAAATAAAATCATTGATATCCATGTGTGACATCATCTCATTCTGCTTAAGTACCATCAAAAATGACTCCCATTTTGGAGGAAGAGCATCTGCTAGACACTGAATCTTCTCCTGAGTAGTAGTCTTGACTTCATGATTAAACAGCTCACTCAACAGATGGTAGAATCTAGCAATAAAATCATCCAATGATTCATTCCCCACATACATAAAACTATTGAATTCCTTTCTTAATGCCTTTGACTTGATGTTCTTCAAAGCATCATTGCCCTCATAATGCTGCTGCAAAGCATCCCACAGATATTTAGACGATGTAAACTGTATGAACTGATGGAAAATATCAGTAGCAATGGACTGAGATAAAATAGCATAAGCCTTTTTCTCATAATCATAAAGCTTCCTTTGAGGATCAGTCATCCGTGTGACTAGCATAGGAGTTCCATCCTCATTCAGAGGCCTCAGATATCCTCCTTCAATCATCATCCATAAATTTGTATCCACTCCATTGATGTGAATCTCAAACCGATACTTCCAATGCGGATAATCATCTAAAGATAGCAACTTGGGAGCCTTGTTAGAGTTTCCTGTCTCAGTTTCAGTCAACAATAATGTCTGAATGCGATGGTTCTGGTTCGCCATCAATGCTAAGTCTTCCATTTAATCAGAAACAATAATATTCAACACTTCGAAAAATTTTCAAACTGAATGCCGAATGAAGAGTTAAAGGGCGAATGTCGGGGCCCGAATGAGTTAATTGTGGCGAATGAAAGACCGAGTATGACTGTTAGGACGAAAGAACCTATTCGGCGAATGAAGTGTCGAATGAGGCTATTTGCCGAATGAGAACTGAGAATGAGGTTATTCGCCGATTGAGTATCACGAATGGAGCTATTCGGTGAATGAAGATGGCGAATGATGCTATTCGGGCGAATGAGGCTGATTCGGCCAAACCTATTCGGTCGCCATGCTCATTCGGTTGATCTGAGGGTTTTGACAACTAAAATCGCAATAACTCTCGATTTAGACCAGATCTAAGTACCAAATTTGGTACAGAACATCATGATATGATTATGAACAAATGGGGATTAAAGTTTAGACAAAAAAACCACAAAAATCCACGGATTTGCAATGGAACAGTAAGTTTTTGGCTAAGACAATCAGGGTTTTGAGGGTTTCGAAAATACAGACTGAGATTTGATGATTTTGAGTGGAAATCAAGCAGAATCAAGAGCCAAGGCTCTGATACCACTTTGTAGGACCAAGTAGGAGCTCGGAAACAATCCGGTTCCAAGGGAAATCTGCTTGACAGCCTCTGGAATAGTGCGGAATCCTATTCCAGGGTTTTCCAATCGAAACCAACAGCAACCGTGGTGAATCGAAGGTACGAGATGAACGTTTGAGTGAGAATCGAACACCACGAGCTATGAATCGAATTTGGACAGCAAGAAACACTCAAAACTTCAAGGGTTTGACACTGGAGTTCAAACGGAAGAATGAGGGTTCTTAGTAGTTAGGGTTGAAATGATTTGAACTTGTATTTATAGGCTGTAGTCATTCGGCCGAATGAGTGGCAGAAGCAACTCATTCGGCGAATGACTTGCCTGAATGGACATGTCAGCCGAATGAGTCATTCGGCGAATGACTCATTCGATCGCCTATGTCATTCGCTAGAGCGTTCATTCGGCCGAATGACTTCATTAGTAGAGTCATTCGCCCGAATGGTTAGAGTTTATACTTAAACATTAATAAACCAAATCAACCAATCATATAGTCAATATTAAACATTAAGAACAATATAGAAAGACAACTTCCATTAATATAACTTGAACTTTACATGATGAATAATACAAAATTGAACTAGGGACATTAAGTGCATCTACACTAAATTACCCAGAACATCACATAATCATGACTATATATGGGTTATCGTTGATCGCCTTACTAAATCTGCGCATGTCTTACCCATCCGAGAAGATTACACTATGGATTGACTCGCTAAACTCTTTGTTAATGAGATTGTATCTCGACATGGAGTACCAATCTCTATCATTTCTGACAGAGATAGTCGATTTATGTCACGATTTTGGAAAACTCGTCAGAATGCTCTGGGCACACAAATCAATTTGAGCACAGCTTATCATCCGCAGACTGATGGGCAAATTGTAGGAACAAATCAAACTCTGGAAGACATTCTCAGAAGCTGTGTGATTGATTTTGGAGGTAGCTGGGATATTCATCTTCCACTTGTTGAATTTTCATACAATAACAGCTACCATACAAGTATTCAATGCGCTCCATTCGAAGCACTTTATGGACGCAAGTGTAGATCACCTATCTGTTGGTCAGAGGTAGGTGAAATTCAGATCTTAGGCCCAGAATTCATTCAAGAAACAACTGACAAAATCGCAGTCATTCAAGAAAGAATTAAAGCTGCTCGAGATCGTCAGATGAGTTATGCTGATAATCGTCGTAGACCCCTAGAATTCCAAATAGGTGACCGGGTAATGTTGAAAGTTTCACCTTGGAAGGTCATTTTCAGATTTGGAAAGAGAGGTAAGCACTCACCAAGATTTGTAGGACCATTCAAAATTCTTGAACGAATTGGATCAGTAGCCTACAGACTTGAGTTACCTCTTCAACTCAGTAACATTCATGACATTTTCCATATATCAAATCTGAAGAAATGTTTAACTCATAAATCATTAATTGTACCTCTCAAAGAAATTCAGATTGATGAAAAACTTCAGTTCACTGAAGAACCAGTAGAGGTGATGGATCGAGAAGTTAAAGTACTAAAACGCAGTCGCATACCAATCATTAAAGTTCGATGGAATTCACAACGTGGACCTGAGTATACGTGGGAATGTGAAGATCGAATGAAAGCAAAATATCCGCACATGTTCTCATAAACGATTGTCATCAAGTAAGTCTTCACTAAATTTCGGGATGAAATTTCTTTAACAGGAGGAGACTGTGACCATTGCAATTGAGGATTTCGTCATCAATGACGTGAGCACATTTGGTTTCGCTTAAAATCCACGTTAATTTGGCAATTTTATTTATTACAGGTTGATAGTATGCGAGAAATGATGAATGTGGGCGAAAACCGTGCGTGAAACGGAGTCCCGGATTGTCCGGAATCGAAAAATGAAGAAAAATTTCTAAGTATTGCAATCCAAGAGTCTTCGCGGTACGCCAAGGCCGAGATGAGCATCCTTGGTGGTACGCGAGGAGTCCAAAATATCTTTTGGACCCCGTATTCCTTGGAGATACGCGAAGCCCCATTTTGCATTCCTTGGTGGTACGCAATGGGTGAGGCGGTGGAAAAAGTTGGTCAACTTAATCAGATTTCATGCAGATCAACACTTCTTCATTTTTCTCGAACATATTCGTCCCAGAAGCATACCATACGAACTTTGGAGCCTCAAAACTCAGATTTGAAGCATTCTAAACCTAAGGATCGCACCAGGGATCATGTTTGCAAGTTCTGATCGTTGTTTTTCAGTCAAAACTTTGTCTGATTAGGTAATTGTTCATTTTAACCTTCTAGTTTGATAATGGTTGATTAGATCTTGTTTTTGAACGTAATGGTATAGTTAGGGTTGTTGATTATTGCCTAGATGATGGCTAGGATTGCTTATAAACGAAGAACTCGATATGTTAACGGGTAAATCATTGTTTTGATCCGTTGTAACGACCAGTTTTTATGAAATCATAACTATGATTATAATGGTTTAAACAATTTGATTGTGACAATGTAGGTGATTAGTTTGACTAATCTTTGAAATGCAAAGTTAAATCCAAGTGTTTCAAACTAATCACAATCATTAACATACTCATTGGAATGATTATCCGGTGTTTATGATAACAGTCAGATTAGTATGTTAAACATGGTTATTAAACCTATTCTAATGTCACATTGTGATATTTCATGATATTTGGGTAATCAATAACAGGGATTGATCATTCCTAAGCCCTTAATCCGTCTAGAAACTGATTTAGCATCATAATCAACAACATTAACTAACTGGATTATCTGAGATTATTTTGACTAATTAAACGTGTCATCAACTTAATTTTAGAAACCTGAATCAGTATAGGTTCCTACATTATCATACATTGTATGATTTGACATTAAAATAATTAATTAAAAACCTAATATCGGTTTGATGACCTTCAAGACAATGTCTCTGACATTGAACGTTCAGAAAGATCTAATCAGTAACTTAAAACATAAATAACTCATTAAACATAAATTAATGCAGAATCACCTTATTACTACCAGTTGTGTGATATTCTGCTACCAGTGAGATGTCAAGTGAGTTTCGTACAACCCCTTTTCTTTTTAATATTTTACAAACATCGGGGGTAGCAGTGTGGAACTTTTCAAAACTATATGGTATGTATGACTGTTATCTGCGTGATTTCATGTGATTTGTTGAGAACTTGTGGATTTCATGGGATTTTGCCATAGAACAGAACTCTATCACAGAACTTGAAAGTCCTCATTCCTGAACTTTATCTAGTGAACCCATGTGGGGCCGAACAGGGAACAATGATAGTACTATCGGCTGACAACCCATTTGCTAGGAGCTGCAACTCCCCTTGCTGTGAATGTTTGTTACCTGTTTTTAGAACTTCTTAATGTTGTGATAGACATTAAGACAATGAGGCATTAAGATGTTACCGACGGGTAGTATCTTATAGAACGAGAACGGAGTAGTCCAAAAGGAACTAGATACGGGTCCCATGGTTATCTTGAACTGAACATTTTTGAGAACTTACATATCATATCATATTGTTGAACTTGAACTTTACGATCTCACCAGCTTTGTGCTAATCTTTCAAACTCAAACCTTTTTGCAGGAAGACCGTGACAACAGTGAGGATGCACTTCAATCACTTGTAATTAAATAAATCAGATAATGTAAAAAACTTGGTTTATATATTGTAATGTTGGTTGTAAATACGAAAACCATGTAATGTATTCATTATAAGTTAATCTGTGTGTTGTGATACCGGATCAAGTAAGTCACACCTCATCTCTGAGACATCACCACTATGCTTCCGCAATCTTCTCAGAATAATGAATGACATCATGTTAGGAGACGAGAGGTGGGGGTGTGACAGAAGGGTTGTGATTACAAAACCTTCAAAGGACGCAATCCACCATCCTCTGATGGGAAGAAGGACGCGGTGGCCACCTGCCACTAGATATCGACAATGGAGGCTACCATCTCAATTAGTGAGTGCCGATTCGATCAAGTGGCAAAGTTTGCAGCTCACTCTTTTACCAAGGAGGCACTCCACTGGTGGAATACAGTCAAACAACCAAGGAGTGCAGAAGATGTGGAGAAGATGAGCTGGGAGGAATTGAAGGAACTTGTCACAAAGTAGTTATGTCCGAAGAAGGAGTTGGACAAGGTGGAAAAGGAATTGTCGGTCCTAAAGGCTGGAAACCTAATTCACAAGCAGTATACTTCTAGGTTTAATGATATGGCGAGACTTGTTCCTCATTTGGTTGCCACTATAGAATGAAGGATCAACCTTTGCATGGAGGGCTTGCCTCCAAAGGTTTGTTACGCCATTGGAACTCTCCAGAAACGAGCTCTCACTTGGTGGAATAATGAAAATCGAACCTTAGGAGAAGTTGCTACTACCTTGACTTGGGATCAGCTCAAGGAAAGGATGACTCGTGAATTTTGCCCATCTAACGAGGTCAAAAAGCTCAAATATGAGTTTTGGGAGCTCAAACAGGAAAGTAGGGAAAACATGGATTACAACAATCGTTTCCATGAGTTAAGTCTGCTATGTCCTGATATGGTGACCATTTTGACAAGGGGAACTAAAAAGTACATTGGTGGATTGCCAATGTTGATTCAAGATGTTGTTTGGGGTAGCAAACATGCTAATTTAGCCGATGTTATCCATCTTGCTACGACTCTTACCGACAATCACGTTAAGGCAGGAACCTTAACAAGGAAAGGGTCAAAGAAAGATAAGGAGAAGGAAAAAGCTAAAGATTCAACTAAGACTTCAAAAGAAGAGTCAAAAGTTGGGTCTTACACTTCTTTCAAAAAGAACAACAAGAGGAAAGTTGGTAACATGAACTTTGTTGTAACTCATGTCATACCTCTTCAACAAGTTGATCTTATTATTATCACTCAACCAAACAAAAAGCCATACTCTGGTGCTCATCCATTATGCAATGCATGCAACCATCACCATTTGCCTATTCATCCATGTCTTTTGTGCACAACTTGATCGATTTGGTCATTTCGCTATCAACTGTAGAGTGTCTAAAGTTCAAACAAATTAAGCTCAACAAGCTAATGTTCCTTTCATCACTGCACCTAGACAACCTGTGGTTAGAGTTTGCTATGATTGTGGTGATCCAAACCATTTTGTTAATGTTTATCCTCTTAGAGCCAACAACAACAAGGCTTTGATGGTTCCAAATTATCAAAACAATCAAGGGGCAAGAGGTCAGGTTGTTATTGTTAATGCAAATCAAGTTCAAAACAACAATGATATTGCAAACGGTGCAGCTTGAGTAAATGATAATTTTTTTAAGTGTGTTCCTACAAATAAAGTCTTTTGATATGACAAGAATAAATAAATTCGAATGTAATTTGGTTGTTCTTAATTACGCTTGAAATCTAATCCAATATGATCTTTTATTAATTTTTATGCGATTGTGAAGCTTTGGCATCATAGTAGGCATAGGTTGGTTGTTAAAACACTATGTCGAAATAGTTTGGCTATTAAATATGTCCGTATGTCGCTGATAAGCCAAATAACCACATCTATTCAATCAAGCCTTCCTAATTGAGGGACGAAATTTCCTAAATTAGGGGAGCCTGTAACCTTTGAGATTTTCGTAAATAAATTTTAAATGCAATTGTGTCTTGACTGAAATACACTAAAATTCAAGGGATTTCGAATCTTATAATTATGATAATATCTAATAACATTTGAATTATTATAACAAACACAAACACACAAAATGCATTATATATATATATATATATTATATTGAACTTTAATAAAACTATATATATATATATATATATATATATATATATATATATATATATATCTGTGTGTGTATGTATACACATATGCTTTAATAAGTTTAAATACAAGGATTTTATAACTTAAACTTAATTACCAATTTAGAAATATTAATAAATCTTAAATAAATTAATTAGTAAAAAATAAAACTTGACTTTATAAACAATCAAGTTGAAATGTTAAGATGTTAATAAATAAAATAAATATTAGCTTTATGATTTCATAAATTTTATTTAAAAATAAATAAATAATGCTATAAAAATTTCTAGTGAAGTTTTATTTTATGTTATAAATAATAACATAAACTAATTAGTATTAATAAAACCATTTTATAACAAGTTAGTACCTAAAATATTAGATTTTGAAATTTAGGGGACTAGTAATGAAAATATTTATAATAGAATCTGGATTCCAAACTTATTAACAGAAATTATCAAACAGTGCAAAGTTTGTGGACTGTTTCTACCAAAGAACCAAAGTTCCTTCTTCCCCAATAGTTTACTCGTTTGAAGCTCACCCATGACCGGTTCCTAGCAATTCGAATGAAAACGCACGATTAAATCAAAAGTGTAAATGTGAATACGTTTTCGACACCATCAATAACATAATCGAACCATTGATTTCAAGAAATTAAACCTAATGAATGCAATAGATATAATCGAATGTTCGTGGTCAAACCAACACATAAAATCAATTAAATTTCAGACCAAAATCAAATTAAATCATATAGAAAGCCTCACGACATCATTCTTAAGCTAACAAAATCAAAAAAACACACTTTGTCATCTAAATTTCGCCTAATTTGGCAATCCTACATATCGTATTTTGGAATTTATTCCTTTTTGTAATTTGTAAAACCGGTTGTGGAATAGGACCTACCTGATTTGTGAAAATTAAGCAGTTGAAGAACAGAGAAAGTCTTGAAGATGGGTGAAGATGGTGAAGAACACAGCAAGAACGAATCTGAGATGTAATATAATTACTGACAATGGAAAGAAAATAAGATTCACTAGTAAACAAGATTACATTACCTAACCCTCACATGATCTCAAACTCCATGGATAAAGAATCCATCTAGTTCATGGGGGAGAGCTCTCAAGACTACATTGAAGCACACCCTCACACACTCTCTTGTCTGTGTTGATTTACAAAATAGAGAATAATCTCTATTTATAGTATCACATGACCTAAAACCCTAAAAAAACAAATACACCAAAATGATAATAAATAATAAATATTAAATTAATCTTTATCATGTTTATAAGCATTTGCAGATTACCTTACAATTAAATTACATATATGCCCCAAGACAAATACCTTTGCATATAAGCAAATGCGTTGAATTAAATTTACACACCGTCATTTTCTTCCTCAGAAGTATATGGAAGCTTTTCAAAATAAATAACTTGTAATAGGAAGACAATTTCAATCAGAAGTAAATTGCCAATTAAAATGATGAATAGCCCATCGGAAGAACTACGCATCGGAAGGGAATCTTCGGAAGACCTTTTTTTTCCGAAAAGAGGTTTGTTGCGGAAGAACATATGCTTGCTTCCGATGACCTACAAAGGAGCTTACGATTCCCTTTCTGATTTAGTTGACTTTTAATAACCTTCCAATTAACTTGTTTTTCACATACAAACTTGCTTCCGATAAACTCAAGTTCTGAATATAAACTTCTGACAAACCTTAATCTCCTTATTGCGGCCGTCAATTTGTTTCTTCATTGAAATGAACCCGGTTGCTCTAAAATTTTATCTGACGCTGGCATGGTTACCAAATAAACAAAAATTTGCTAAATCATCCGATGATCAGATTTGGGTGGGGTTTTGGCCAAAATTAGGGAGAGCCAACACCCACTTATGTTTACCAAATCAAAACATGAAAACTCAAATAATTTCAAGAATAGAGCAACAAGAACATCTTGAAGAATCTCCAAAAAAACTTCACAAAATCATAGTACTGAGCATAGGTTTGAGACAATCAATGGTTAAAAAGATAATCTCAGGAACTTGGATCTAATGCCAATTGTAAAAACGGTTGCGAAATAGGACCTACCTGATTTGTGAAGATTAAGCAGTTGAAGAGCAGAGAAAGTCTTGAAGATGGGTGAAGATGGTGAAGAACACAACAAGAACGAATTTGAGATGTAATGTAATGACTGACAATGTAAAGAAAATAAGATTCACTAGTAAACAAGATTACATTACCTACCCCTCACATGCTCTCAAACTCCATGGATAAAGAATCCCTCTAGTTCATGGGGAGAGCTCTCAAGACTACACTGAAGCACACTCCTCACACACTCTCTTGTATGTGCTAATTTACAAAATAGAGAATAATCTCTATTTATAGTATCACATGACCTAAAACCCTAAAAACAACAAATACAACAAAATGATAATAAATAATAAATATTAAATTAATCTTTATCATTTGTCGTGGTCTTCGGGTCTTTTGGTCATCAAGTGTCTTCATAATCTTGAGTTTTTAGTGGCTCGTGCGGTGACTCGTTGCTCCCTAATCAAACAATACATAATACTTCTTGTTTACATTCCATCCATCCAAATTAACCGTTGGTCTTGACTTTTCTAGACCCAGCATAATTTCCTTACATGTGTACTTACATTCATGATTAATTTAATTTGAATAAAAAATCCTTGGATTTAGGAAATTACCTCGCGAATTAAGGAACAGGAATGTCACATGACTGATGCTTGGTTAATGGCGGTAGGGCTTGACCGATGGTGGTGGAGCTTGGCCAATGGAGGTGCAACTTGGCCGATGGTGGCGGTGCTGACGAGGGTTGCATGAGCTTGTTGATGATCGTGTCGATGATAGGGTAGAGAAAAGAGTAACTTATGGAAAGAGTCCTTCAATAAAACATTTTACACATATAATCCTTTTTTGTTAACTTGATTAAATGACACAACTATTCCATATGTGTGAATAGCCTAAAAATCCTTCTATTTAATAGAAAAATTAAACGGTGTTAGAAGTGTTGTAGCTTATCATGATAGAATGCATAATTTATGTAGCAAAAAGGATATTTTGAAATCTTTGAATTAAAGTGTTAATTGGAACAAACCACACGAACAAAAAATACAATTGGCTGAATCCCGTAAAATCATTTCATAGAAGTTCATTGAGATCTAAAGTTTACTCAAATACATATTTAATGTAAAAAATCATAACAATAATTTAAGTATATGTTATCAATATATAATGGATACAATCAGATGGTATTACAAAATCTTGATAAAAAGGATCTTTAAGTTACGACTTATTTGAGTTTATTAATTTTTTCACATTTTAGTAGTTTCATAACTTTTATGCACTTCTTTATTTAAAAAAAAAAATTACAACATAAAAATTATTTTTTTTAATCTTTAAAATGATTATAGTAATATGAGTAAATTATCGATATGGTCCATGTGGTTTGCTAGTATTTCATTCTTAGTCCCTTGGTTTCATAAATTACTCGTATGTTCGCAAACTTTAGACATTTGTAGCACATAGAGTCCTTATGTCACCAAATTACCCTTACATAATTGACCAAATTACCCTCACATAAGGACTATATGTGTTACAAATGTTTAAAGTTTGGGACCATATAAATAATTTATGAAACCTAGGGACCAAGAGTGAAATATTAGCAAACCACGTGGACCATCTCGGTAATTTACTCTAGTATTATTATATAATAAACTAAAATTCCAATTTTGTTCAACTATTTGTGTTTTCTATTACACCATTGTGTCAAATTTTATTTTTTCTTGACATTATAGTTTTTGTTCAACATTTTTTTTATTATTTTTCTAAAATAATGTAGTGTTAGAAATATTATGGTTAAGTAAGACACGATAATTAAATAATATTAAATTTCTCTACTGAATAAAAAAAATAACAAATAACATCAAATGATGTAAAACATAACACACATTATATTATAAATGCATATAAAACAATAACCTGAAAAATGTGTTTTTAAAATCATAAACTATGTAAAAATAGTGAAATAATAGAAAAATAATGATTAAATAACAATAAATTTATTTAATATATAAGAGACAAATAATATTATTCGACATTACCAAAATATAAAATCCAACGAAGAATAAATATTACACTAAATTCTGAGTTCTAAAACACAATGAACAAAATGCATTTTTTTAAAAAATTTATGAGAATGATGCATGTCAATCTCATATTCTTTTTTACATATTTTACAATAAGGAAATTTTATAAGAACTCGGAGTACATACATGCATACATACTATATCATAATACATGTGAGAAGGAAAAATATATTTTTTTTTCATTTTAAGTGTTTTAAGAGGCAGATTTTCATATATAAATTTGAATTATGTCATTAATTACAAAATGTAACTAAATAATAATGATTTATAATTCCGATAAATTATTTATGTGATTTCTTATTTACTTGATTATAAACATTTTTAAAACCTTCATATCTAAATAATAATTTACTAATTGATCGTTAAAACGGTTTACCAATGTATGTGTTAGCTTTTTTTCAATGCATCACGCAGACACCACTCTAGTACGTATACGGAAATGTTTATAAGATGAGCGAGTTAGGTGGATGATATCATTGTTCAACACTACACTCAAAACCATTAAAGTATCATATCAGTGGAGAAGCAATGTGTTAATTCATCTCTATAAGAACAAGAGAGACATCAAATGTTATAGTGATAACTAGGAGATTAAACACTTGGATCATACCATGATACTATAGAAAAGAGTGATTAAGACAAGAATATGAATAAGAAACTTAATTCATGGTGAATCAATTTGCCTTTAAGCCAACTACACAGGTGTACACCTTCTACGAAGGCTATTGAAGAAATATAGTAAGAAGAAGTAAGATTTACATATGGTGTTTATTGACCTTGAGAAGATCGATAGTGAGTCATATCATGTGATTTGAGATAGTATTGAGAGCAAGGGTATTTCATGGAAATATATAGAGATAATAAAAGATACATAGGCTAGAGCTAAAATGAGTGTTAAAGAGCCAATGAGAGATATATACTTCCTCCCTATTAAAATGGAACATCACCAAGGGTTGACGTTGAGTTCGTTCCTATTTTAAGTTAACATAGATGATTTGTCTAAGTCTATTCACGAGGACATCTCTATTGTAACTTAAGGGGGGATGATACAGAGAAGGACAACTATATGACTATTGAAGGCCAATAGGTGAAACAAAAAACAGAGTTCATGTATTTAAGATCATTCGTCTGGGGACATTGATTACGACATAGTTCACTGTGTTAGGCAGGTTGATATAAGTGAACAGTAGCCACAGGCATCTTATACAATAAAAGGTTCCCTAAAACTAAAATGTACACTCTATAGAGTTTATTATGCTCAACTATGCAATATGGAACTGATTTTTGGTTAATAAGAATATTCAAGAGAGAATGCTAGAGACAAGAAAGATAAGGATATTGGAATGGAAGAATATGCACATAAACGTTGACCGGATTTGAAATAAAGTCCTCACGAAAGTATTAGGAGTAGCATGCATTTCAAGTAAAATAAAAAAAGGCAAGATTGAGGCAGTTTAGAAATGTAAGGAAACAACATATGGCAGATCTTGTACGAAAAGCGGACTCTCACAGTGAAGGGAAAAAGAGGTAGTGGCAGACCAAAGTTGATATGAGATCAACAAAACCGACATGATTTGTTAGATTTTTATATCTCTAAGGACCTGATCATTGATAGAAGTTCTTAGAGACAAATGATAAATGGTAGAGACTTTTAGAATTATTGAGGATAAATGATATAATTTTTACTTTTAAGTATGACCTTATTGATATAACTTTATTCAAAAGTAATTCTTATTTGATCTGTATTCCTTTTTCTACGATTATGAAATGTAATTAGTAGGACTGTAAACGAACCAAACAGTTCATGAACTGTACAGCGGGAAAATTCTTTTATGTTCGTTTATTTAATAAAATGAACAAATACGAACATAAAATTTGAGTTTGTTTTAATTAAAAGAATGAACATGAACATACCTAGTGTTAATTGTGTTTGTTTATGCTCATTCATTTGTGGTCATTTATGTTCATGAAGAGTTCGCTTAATTTTCTAACGAACACACACAAACACATTTTTTTTCTCACAATAAACAACCACGAACACAAAAATCATGTTCGTTAATGTTTTCGTGTTCGGTTAAATTTAAATGAACAAACACCAACATGCATATGTTCGTGTTCGTTCGGTCGTTTATAGGCCTAGTAATTAGCCAACATTGTATTCTTTTGTTTTAGTTTGATGTTATTTTTCATTTCTCAACATGTGTTACATTATTCATTCGTATGTTTCTGTTTATATTTGAGCTTGCATGTATGCAAAAAAAAAAGTAAGCTATATGTGTGTGTGTGTATCAAGAAGGAAGCTATTGCTCCTTTTTTATTTAGTATTATTTTCCTTACATAGTTTCTTTAATACATTTTTCCCACTATTATTATGAAGTTTAATTTCCAATTCAATTTCATAAGAAAATAGATCAAAATGAAAATTTTGCTTATTTATTACTTTTATTTATTAAATAAGAAATAATATGTTTTTTCGTAGTTAATGAAAAAATATAGTAATACTAGATAACAGTAAAGGAGCGGATGTAGCCAAGTGGATCAAGGCAGCGGAGTGCTATGGCTTGAATTCGTAGTCAATCCTATTTCCGATAGGGACAGTTGACAGCTGGGGCCGATTTTTCCCATTATTTTCATATCCGCAATAGTGTGAAAAGAAGGCCTGGCTCCTATTTGTTCAAGAATAGTTTCGTTGAGTTTCTCGACCCTTTGTCTTAGGATTAGGTAGTTCTATTTCTCAATAGCGGCAAGGGATATAACTCAGCGGTATGGTGTCACCTTGAGGTGGTGGAAGCCATCAGTTCAAGCCAAATTATCCGTAAACCCAATGTAAATTTTTCATTTTGATTTGCTACCCCTCCATGATTGAATGAGAATGGATTAGAGGCTCGTGGGATTGACGTGAGTGGGCAGGGTTGGCTATATATCTGTGAGCGAACTCCAGGAGAATATGAAGCACATGGATATAAGTTAGGCCTTTGAATGAAAGACAATTCTGTCACATCCTCAATTTCCCACTAACAGAATCATACCGTTTAGGGCGTGACAAACCAGGATCTCAGGCATTAGACACAGCGAAAGACCTCTATATGTTTTTCAAAATAAATTAGGTCACAATTGTAAATAATAACTGTAGCGTTGCGGAAGCGTTTGAAAATTAATAACAAAACGTGTCTGTTGTAAAACCCATGAGTTACAATATTCAATGTTTTTAGACTCAATGTCCTAGTCCCTGCTTGCTCTTGCTTGTGCTTTAGTGTCCTGAGAAAACATGCAAATATAGTCAACACAAAAGTTGGTGCATACACAGGTTTGTATATGTATGTATAATCACAAATGTTTGAACAACTGTTTGAAATATAATGTTTGTAGATCACATAATCACACATTGCATAATCATGATAGCTAGTCATTGTAATATTTACATAAGCGGTCGACACCAAAGCTGACTGTTTGAATGTTGGTCGCCTTTCCACTATTGTCTAGCACAAACAATAGTAATGTTTGAATTGGCTAGTTAAATACCTGCGTAGATCCCATCTACCAAGTGAGGTTTGTCAAACCCAATAGATCTATCTTCAACTACCACGCTTTGCACTACCGCAAACTAAACGGTTCGATATGTAAGAACTTTTAATGCTATGTTCGCACTTATAGTAAACAACTAACTCATGCAAGTGATATGTATATAAAAGCGTTTGTTTGCACATGTTCTCTCCACCAAAACAGTAAAAGTAAAAAGGGGTCTTGTACGCACCTGATAATGCAAATTGAATGAGCAAGTGTTCGCGAATTCACGTAGATTAACTTCTACGAAGAATCTGTCTTATAAAATAACGTTGCGTTATTCGATATGTCAGAGGGCGTTTATAATCACATACGTGTCAACACACGTATGTTAGTTTGTCTGAAACATTTATATTATAATGTACGCATGGTTTCAAATTCATTTGTTTAACTCATATGTATAGTTACGATTATGTTTACACACGCGTAAACACACGCGATTAAAGTTTCGAGTCAAAATATAAATTTTATTATTTTATTTCGTTCGGGATTCCATTGCGGTTCCAACGCAAATCGAACGGGTTAAATCGGAGTTGAAATAAGAAAGATATGAACAAAACACCAAAAATGTTGTTTTTTGAGCAAAACCAGAGGCCCCCGGGTTCGAACTCGTGACCTCCCACACACAACACACCCATCCTACCATCTCAGCCCGCTAGGGAATCGCATTAGACTTTGGTTTTTAATTCTTTTAACCACAAACCACTCGGTTCCCCTTTGTTTAATTCAACCGAACCCCATGGTTCCAATTGAACCCGATTCAAGCCCAAGTCGTTCCCCAAACCATGGGGCTATTTTTCTATAGACTTAGGCGAGTTTATAGATGAATTCAATTTCATAAATTATTAACTCAAGATCATGTATTTGGTTATACATGGTCTCGAAAACAAGTTCAAGAACCCACAATTCAAATTCATCAAATTCGTTACTGTTAATGTGAAAAATCATAGGGTTTTCATCACACTAGGGATTTCGAAGCTTTCTGTAAAATTTAATTTGAAAACCAAGTTCATTAAATCTAAAATTCCCAATCGTTTTTTCATACGAGCCCTAACAACCAAATTCATAAAATTCGTGTTTGTTTGCTACAATTAACATAGGGTTTTCATATAAGAGATGTTTTCAAAACCCTCAGTGTGTATTAACTTGGTTATCGAACCCATTTGAATCGAAACCCCCAAATGGTTTTTCATCAAGAACCCTAGCGATCGTGCTCATACAATTCGTGATATTTTTATGAAATTGACAAAGGTTTTTCAACAAACAGGAAGTTCCGAATCTCTCTGTATAATTCGATATTAGAATTCGAAAGTATCATGGGGCTTTGCCTAGTTGAGTTATTTAGATCATGTAGCAGTGAATTCTTACTTGATTTGATGTCGAATTGAAGTAAATCGACTATTAGGTTAAGGTTCGGCCGATCCCTTGATCGAAATCTTTCTCCCAAGCTTCTGAAATCAAATTGTCGCGTGCAGAAGTTGCTAAAGGTGCCGATTGAAAGTTTTGATTATTCAATTGTGTGAATTTCGGCTGAATTGTGTGAGTTTTATGACCACTTGTGACGGTTTTAACTTTGTGAGTAGTTTATTGCCTTAATTCCACCATTGATGACCAATTAACCGTTAGTAACTGATTAATATCATCATTATGTGTTTTATGAACGTTTAATTCGATCAATTATGATGAATTAATGCTAATTTCGAATTCCCCCAATGTTTATGAACGAATTTTGACTATACAAGTCAAAATTGTGTATTTTAACTAATTACAATCTAATTCTTTGTAATTAAAGTATTTCTAAACTCGTTTTGTTCAATTTTAACCCTTCTAGTTTAATTTCGTATAATTTCGTCTCGTTTCTGTTAGTTTCTGAATAACTGAGTTAATCCGGAATGCCGGATTGTCACATTATCCCCTTGTTAAAGGAATTTTGCTCCCGAAAATTGTTAAATGTTAGAAGTAGTTAGTACACTGATCACGTGGTAAATAGTTGCGTAAATCAATGTGTAAATACGTGATATTAGTGAATTTTGGCCCGAAACACGTTTACTTTGAGTATGATTATGAATTTCAGGTGTGAAGAGTTTAAAGACGTGTTCGGGAGCAAATTGGAGGGTTAGAAGAGGCGTCGAGTGCTAAAGAGTGCAAAAACATGTGTTTCGGGAAGCAAAAACTTCGAGGGCGCATAACTGGAGCTAGGAGAAGAGTTACGGGGCCCATAATATATGAAAACTGAGTTTCTCGACGAGACGAAATCATAGGCGAGCACACTCTGGGCGTATGATATGCACAACCTAGCGTTTCATACGGCCAGCGTGCTAGACGCCCAGTTTTGAGCGTTGGCAGAACCTGGGCAGCGTAGGGCATCAGTTTGGGCGTACCATATGCCCAGGCCCGGCGTATGATACGCCCAAAGTCGGAAAATTTGATTTTTCAGCAGATTCTTCCCATATTTAAGGAGATATTCTAGGGTTTCGAAAACAACTCTTTTCTGGACGAATTGGGGGCGAAAAATTGACGATTTTGGGCATCTAAACTCTTCCGGATCCATCCGTAATCGTGGAATCATCACCCGGATCAAGAATCAACAAGGGCTAATGAAGATGCGTGGCTAGTTTTCTTTTGTAATTGCTTCCGGGCAATTAGGTTAGTGAATGAACTTTGATTGAATGTTTAAACTTAGGTTTTTGGATTGTTTTCGGTTTGATAACTTGAATTCAATTGTGGTTTGATTGATGTAAACGATTTATTTGTGTTTAAGCATTTACGTTTTGCCATCAGTGATTCGGTTTCCTTGCATCGTTTACTCATTGGTATTTCTGTGTTGCTTTGCATATCTAAATTGATAATTGTGTGAATAAGCAACTCTTAAACGTTTGTTCCATTGTTGTCACTTTGATCAAACCAATTAACAAAATCATGTCTATGTGATTTCCAACTAAGTTTAACCTAAAATCATTGTGATTTCATTAACCTAAACCCGGAAGTGATTACCTTTTTATTAATTGTTTTCAAATGAAAAGTTAAAGTTTGTTTCTTTTAAACACTTCTCTAAATTCAATTCAATCTCAAGTTTTCATTTTTCTTAGTTTAATTAGTTTGTAGTGACAATTAGCACTTTCCACTAATTCCCTGTGGAGACGACCTTACTTACCCGTGCTATAGTCATAGGTAGCTAAGTCCCTTGTTTTATATTGTTTTTGATTGACCTACGACACCTCGATCAAAATGGCGCCGTTCCGGGGAATCAACGCGCAAAGTGCTAGTTTTTAGTTTAGCTTTAGTTTAAGTATAATTTTAGTTGCACTTGCTTTTCAAAAACATAAAAATACAAAAAGATTTGATTTTTCATTTATTTTTGTTTAGTTTTGCTTATTGTTCGGAATTACGCGTGGGTTTTCTTTGTTTGTGTTGTGCAGGTAATTGTAGAATTGCATGCATACTCGTTATTCAAGGAAGACATCACTGTTGATCTTTGATCCTGAAATTGAGAGAACCGCAAGACATAACCGGGTGTTTCATAGATCCGGCTTGTTAGTACCTCCAATCCAACAACAAATTGATCAAGAAGCATCAACCATGAGTCATCACAGTGATCATGGAGCACCCCCAAACTACCCAATTCCACCACCACCACCACCACATCCTAGACCACCACCTAATTACCAAGAGGATGATGACTTTCAACCATATCCCGAACCACCTCAAGGTCCACCTCAAGGTCTATATAGAGGGGGCAACTTCCAACCTTTTGAACCTCAACCAAATCCTATCTTTGGGCCACTACCAAACCCACCACCTCCACAGAACCCACCAAGGACTCCACAAAGATCTAATCAGGGGTCTTCTGACACACAATCAACTCATTTGAATCGTCATGATGCACCTTCTCGTCAAGAAAATAGTTTGTATCAAGAGGACAACATAAGAGGAAGGGTTGATGATTGGGATGATGGAGTGGTCAATGAGGGAGATCAACGTTATCAAGGAGGTTGGGATAATGACAACCATGATGATGGATATGGATATCAAGGCCATCAACATTACGATCATCCCAATCCAGGATATCAAGGTCAACCAAGGATTCATAGAAGGCCTAATGTCAATCAATATCCCGATGGAGGATACGATCATTTTCATGATGGTGTGCCAAGGGCACCTAATCAAGGCCTAGTTCAAGGTGTGGAAAGTCATTTTAGACCACACATAGCAGTGAATGCTTCACCTATTGTCCGTCCTGAGGTAAGGGGAAGATCATTTGAAGTAAGGCCACAGTTCTTGAACGTGTTGCCCAACTTTTATGGCAAAGCCAGTGAGGAACCGTATTTACATTTGTCTGAATTCGAAGCGGTTTGTGGTACAATAGGAGGGCAAGGCTTCACACCTGCTCAAGTGAAGTTAGTTCTGTTTCAATTCACTTTGAAGGATGCGGCGAATTTGTGGTTTTTAGCATTGCCGTCTGCTAGCATTTTCACATGGGAAGATCTACAACAACAGTTTCTTGATGAGTACTTTACTCCCCAACGAACTAGCGATGCTAGGCATGCTATAAGGACATTTCAGCAACAATCGGGAGAGTTATTCTATGAAGCCTTCAAAAGATTCAAGCAATTGTTAAGAACTTGTCCACATCACGGGATTTCTAAATGGGAGTTGATCACTGCTTTTCATGATGGTTTGTCCACTGATGACATAAGGGATGTGAATTCCACCACAGGTGGAACATTTTTGTCCAACCCAGTAGATGTGGATTGGGATTATTCGGAGAAGATGGCGGTAAATTCAAAGAGGCAAGCACAGTCAAGTAGAAGAAAGAAGTTTGCTACAGTGAAAGCCTCAGGAAGCTCTTATGATAAAGTGGAGAAATTGGAGAGAGCAAATCAAGCATTGGAGCGAGAGTTGGCAAATTTGAAGATGGGTGGAAGCAAAGGTGCCACAAGGGAAAACCAAGTGTTTCATGTGTGTGATGGATGTGGAGAGTTAGGCCATGCTACTTTGGAGTGTCCCGGTCAAGGTGGAAGGGAGGAAGAGGTTAACCAAGTCTATGGAGACAGCAAGCCATATGATATGAATTCCAATACATATCATCCATGTTTAAGGAATCACCCAAATTTTCGTTATGGTAATTCTTCTAACCAATCTAATCCTAATTTTCAGGGATCAAATCAAGGAAGTCAACCATACCAGAATAGGCAGTCTAACTACAACAACCAAGGGTATAATCAAGGTGGAAACAGAGGCTATCAAAGGAACTATCAAGCAAATCAAGATCAAGGAGCCTCGTCCGGTAATTCTGACACGTCCAACAAGGAGATTATGGATTTCCTGAAGGAGATGAGAAAGGACAATGAAGTGAGGGACAAAACTGTTGAAGCTTTGACAAAGCAAGTGGGTCAATTGGCTGAGGAGGTAGCAATTTTGAGGAAGGATCCAGGCAAGCTACCAAGTGACACAAAGGTAAATCCACAACATCAGTCAAGTAGTTCTAAGCCTTAGAAATCAGCTCAACTTCATCAGGTAAGTATTCTTAGAAGTGGGAAAGTTTATGACAACAAGGTTGTCCCTCCACCACAATTTGTTGAGGGTGTGGTGGAGGATGTGAGTGAGAGTGATGAGAGTGAATGTGAAACCGAAGTTCCATCAAACAAACCAAATAAGAAAGTCACTTTCAAAATTCCACCACAAAATGCTTTTGAAAAAGAAACCACTAAGGTTATGGAAAAGGAGATGGAGGGTAATACCATTCCTTTTCCAAAAGCTTTAGTAGATCCATCTAAAGTTTCAAATGTGAACAAGAGAGGCCCACAACAAGAGGAAATGTGGGAGGTTTTTAAACAAGTGAAAATTAATCTTCCTCTCATTGATGCAATCAAACAAATCCCATCATACGCTAAGTACTTAAAAGAGATGTGCACTCAGAAAAGAAATCACAAAGTTCCTAAAAAGGTTGATTTGACTGAAAATGTGAGTGCGGTTATGACGGGTATTCTTCCACCCAAACTTCAAGATCCGGGCACGCCCTTGATGCCAATTCAAGTGGGTGATTTTAAAATTCAAAGGGCTTTATTGGATCTTGGAGCGAGTGTAAGTATTCTCCCGGATAGCTTGTACGACCAATATGACTTTGGTCCCTTACAACGAGCCGACACCACCGTGGTGTTGGCCGATTTGACTTCCAAGCTCCCTAGGGGAATTGTTTCTGATGTAATCGTGATGGTGGAAGGTTTTTACTATCCGGTTGACTTTTTGGTTTTGGATTATGCCATTACTGATCCGTTAAGGCAACCCACCGTGATTTTGGGTCGTCCATTTTTGGCTACTTCTAATGCTTTGATTAATTTTAGGACGGGAACAGTGGACATGACTTTTGGCAATCGAAAGCTTCAATTGAATGTTTTTTCTAATATTGCTAACTCTATAGTCAACGATGAATGCTTTATGGCGGACATTGTTGACGGGTGTCTATCCCATGAAAGTGGAGGAGACACCATAGAGATGTGTTTTGCTTGTGACAGGGATGAGTTAAGCATGGTAAAAGATATGGAGGAAGAAGATCGAAAGATGGAAGTGCTAGTGGCGAGTGATGGTCGCCCACCATGGACGATTCAAGTGGAGAGTCTTCCGGATAGCATAGACTCCAAACTCAAGCCCTCTTTGGAAGAACCACCAAAATCTGAACTTAAGGAGTTACCTAAACATCTTAAGTATGCTTTCTTGGGTGAAAATAACACTTTACCTATTATCATTGCAGCAAATTTGGATGAAGCACAAGAGGAAGCTTTGATGGAAGTGTTGGTGGCACATAAAGCTGCAATTGGATGGACCATAGCTGATTTGAGGGGAATAAGTCCTTCCATTGTGATGCACAAGATCATTACGGATGAAAAGATTAAGCCTTCACGAGACACTCAACGAAGATTGAACCCAAACATGCGTGAAGTGGTGAAGAAGGAAGTTCTAAAGTGGTTAGATGCTGGAATCATTTACCCAATCTCAGACAGTACATGGGTAAGTCCTACACAAACGGTTCCAAAGAAAGCAGGGATTCAGGTAGTCAAAGATGACAAAGGTGAGGAAATTGCAACCCAGCCGGTAACCGGGTGGCGGATTTGCATTGATTACCGTAAGTTAAATGCAGCCACTTCAAAGGATCATTTTCCTTTGCCTTTCATTGATCAAATTGTGGAAAAGCTTGCAGGTCAGAAATTTTATTGTTTTCTTGATGGGTATTAGGGATATAATCAAATTGCTATTCATCCTGACGATCAACAAAAGACTACATTCACATGTCCATATGGTACTTTCGCATTTAGGCGGATGCCATTTGGATTATGTAATGCCCCAGCCACCTTTCAAAGGTGCATGATGAGAATCTTTTCCGATATGGTTGGGGAGTCTTTGGAGATCTTTATGGATGGTTTTTCCATTTTTGGTCCTTCTTTTGAAACATTTCTTGCACAATTGACAAAAGTTTTAAAAAGATGTGTTGAAACCAATTTAGTCTTAAGTTGGGAGAAAAGTCATTTCATGGTTCAAGAAGGTATTGTGTTGGGTCATGTGATTTCAAGTCGTGGGATTGAGGTTGATCATGCTAAAGTTCAAGTCATTTCAACTTTACCTCCTCCCACGAATGTTAAGGGTATTAGGTCGTTTTTGGGACATGCGGGGTTTTATAGAAGATTCATCAAAAATTTTAGTGTCATTACGAAACCCTTGTGTAATTTGCTATTGAAAGATGTTCCATTTGTTTTTGATAATGATTGTGTCACTGCTTTTAATGCTCTTAAAGAAAAGTTGGTTGAAGCCCCAATTTTGCAATCACCGGATTGGTCAAAACCTTTTGAAATAATGTGTGATGCAAGTGATTACGCAGTTGGGGCTGTTTTGGGCCAACGGGTGGACAAGAAACCCGTTGCCATTTACTATGCAAGCAAAACCCTTTCAGATGCTCAGTTGAATTATACCACAACAGAAAAGGAGTTGCTTGCTATAGTCTTTGCATTAGACAAGTTTCGGTCATATTTGTGGGGTAGCAAAGTTATTATCTATTCTGATCATACTGCTGTTAGGTACCTCATGGATAAGAAGGATGCGAAACCAAGGCTGATTAGATGGATTCTTTTGCTTCAAGAATTCGATTTGGAGATCCGTGACAAGAAAGGGAGCGAGAACGTGGTGGCAGATCATCTGTCACGTGTCATTCACAATGAGAATGAGCAGGGAGTTGATATTAAAGAAACCTTTCCTGATGAACAATTGTTACATGTTTCTACTGAGCCATGGTATGCTAATTTTGCAAATTATTTGGCTGCAGGCACACTCCCGGAACATTGGACAAAGCGAAGGAAGCAACAATTCTTGGCTCAAGCAAAGCACTACATATGGGATGAGCCGGATTTGTTCAAAGTTGGAGCGGATCGGTTGATTAGAAGATGCATTCCAGATTCAGAGATTCCTTCGGTGTTACAACACTTGCATGCATCTGCATGTGGTGGTCATTTCAGTGGCCAGAAAACGGGACATAAAGTGTTGTCTTGTGGGCTTTATTGGCCTACAATTTTTAAGGATGCATTTGAGTTTGCTAAAAATTGTTTAAACTGTCAAAAGATGGAGAGCATTTCAAAGAGAAATGAGATGCCCATGCATCCTATTCTTGTTGTTGATATCTTTGATGTATGGGGCATCGATTTCATGGGGCCATTCCCTAATTCTTTTGGGAATCTATATATCTTAGTAGCGGTGGACTACGTTTCAAAGTGGGTTGAAGCAATCGCTACTAAGACGAATGACCATACCGTTGTGTGCAAGTTTGTCCAACCAAATATCTTTTCAAGGTTTGGGCTTCCTCGAGTGATTTTAAGTGATGGGGGATCTCATTTCAAAAAATTTCACTTTGGCAAACTTCTTAAACGGTATGGCATAGACCATCGGATTGCCACTCCGTATCATCCTCAAACAAGTGGCCAAGTGGAAGTGTCCAATAGGCAATTGCTAAAAAGAGGAAAACCTCATTGGTTGATGAGAGTGATAGTGATGAGGAACAAACTCCTCAAATGAGTGCCAGTGAACGAAGACAAATGGAAGCTGAAGTTGAACATATCCCAAAGCCCACATGGCAAAGGGATGACCATTTGTCCACATTACCCGAAGTCTGGCAAGAAGACCTTTATTATGAAAAGATGGCCAAATTGAAACGAAAGGAGGATGCAATGGTTACCGAGAGAGCCGTACTAATGTCAGAATGCACTGCTTTGGGTATAGTTGAATGCTTTCAACGGTTGGGTTGGGAAGCGGCATTAACATTCCGAGATGAAGAAGGTCAAGATAGGATCCCCATGAAAGCCATCATTGGTTGGATGGCTACACTGAGAAAAGAATTGGGTTCAAACCCTCCCTCAACAATGAAGCTTATAGGAACGGTTGGAGGAGTGGAAGTGGTGATGTCATTTGCAACTATTCGTCGGGTTGTGCCATTTGATTCCTTACCTGCTGGGAGCTATGTTTATCCACCCGATAAACAAATGTTTGATAAGAAACAGAGTGGCCCAGAACATATTGCTATTCTTCAACAAATGTTTAGACATGGGTCCACAAGTGACATGCAGCGAAGAGATCTGAATATCTTACCTAAGATTCTAGCTATCATTGCGGGTTTGAGTGTTATCCCCAGAATGGGGGACAAGATGAAGGTGCGTCACTATGAGCTTAGGGTGCTGAGAGCATTATTCACGGGGCAAGAAATACTTTCTTTGAGACATCTTGTGATGTTAAATGTCTGGGCCAGCAGAGAAAGTCGGGAAAGGAAGATGGTACCAAATTGCAGATTAATCACTGCACTGATGCGACAACAGGGGACACTCCACGAGGAAACACCTTGTTTTAGAAGAATGCACAAGCCATTTACTCTGAGCAGGTTGGATAAGAACAATTGGGAATACACCACCACCGACCGATATTACATTTTGAGGGACAAAGCCACAAACCAAAAGTTGAAAGGGCTAAGAACAGGAGCGGTGGCTGGATCGGATGATGAGGACCAAGGTGAGGAGTCGGATCATGAAGAAGAGGGAGAAGATGATGATGAAGACGATGAAGATGACATGGGAATAGGTGGAGGTGGACATGGTAGTCATAGTGGGCAGATGGATGATGATCTGTTGGAGGCTATTGTGTGATCCATGCAACCTAAGGAATTCGATCAATGGCCTCCGATCGCACAATTGAATTGGGACAGGAATTCTCGGGAGTATGAGCTTAACCGGAGACATCGAGAGAGGCAAGAATCGATTGCCCGCAGCAATGCTTACTTTGCCCAACAAGAGATCAATGCCAGGTATATGGATAATGAACAGATTCGTCATTATGAGGATTATTATGCAGGTCGTCCTTATCGAGCACATCCGCAACCTGTTGATTGGAGCACCGCTCGGGAGGTAGATCGATCCATGGCACAATACCCATACACGCAGACACATTCATCATCATGGGTATCGGTGCCACCACCAGCAGGACAGAGTGGTTCATCTTACCCTTTCAACTTTGGGTCATTACAGAGTGAAGCGGAAGCATTGTATCCGCAATGGTTTGGAGATCCGGTCCCGAGACCTAACTATGACCCGGATGACTATCGCACTCACTGATCCTGCATAAGATCAGGTCCATGTGCTCTTTTAATGTATTTGTACTGTTGCACTCTTCGTGTCTTTGTGTGTTGTTTGTGTTGGTGTTGAACTTATCATGGTTGGACATGTTTAATTGGTAATGTTAAGTTCATGTTTAGTTTGGATGACTCTTAACATTGAGGGCAATGTTAAATTAAGTGTGGGGATGATGGGTGGTAAAAAAATTGAAAATTTTTAATTTTTGTGAAACCTTCAACTGAGCTCAAATGGCTTGAAAATCAGAATTTTCAATGTAAATCATCAACTTTTGACGTTAATGTATTGGATTTTTGGTTCCTTGTCATAACTTGTTCTTTAAGTTGCATGATAGTGGTTGTGGCAAGTTTTTCTTAGAAATCATCAAGGGAACAATGACTAGTTAAGGGTGACATGCTATATGGTGAGTAACATGAATGTTGTGTGTCGTTAACCTTGTATCCACCATTTTTGTGAGAGTTGAGCCTTAATTGTAACATACTTATGTAATTCATTGTTTTGAGTGATACCAAAGTGGTTGTCAAAGTTAGAACTTGTGTTGTAATACATGTTGAGATCGTATGCGAATACTTGCACAAAATGAGAGAGGCATTAGGATAAGCCCTTGTTTTAGCCTTATTTCCTTGTTTGTTTGTGTCACCAAACCTTGAAAACCACCCTAGTTCTCCCGTTGAGCCAATTGCCTATTCATTTGTTAATCCCATTGCACTAACCAAATGTCTTGCAAACCGTGTTAGTGTAAACCATATAGGGAATCCAAGTTGAGTGTGTGATTGAATTGCCATAAAAAAAATGTTGAATATTAAGTCAAAATGACCTTAGTATAAAGCAAGAAAAAGAGTATTTATAGTATGATGTCAAATTGTGTCTGTTTGTTTGAGTTAATAAAGTTGGATTTCCCTTAGTCTTTCGTCACTGTCAAATCCCTTAACCTACCCGTAACCCTTGCCTGTCATTACAACCCATCAAGCCCTTTTGATTGTGCATAGTTTTTAGCAAGTCGATGGAAATTTGATTACAACACAAGCCTATGATGATGATTAATTACTTTCGGTTTGAGAGTACATATATACACTAGTACATCATTACTAGTCCATAAATAAACCGAGTGGAGAGATCCTTGTGAGTGGTACATGGCATTTATGTGAAAAACTTGAGGCATGTTAGGTCTAATTAGAAGTTGTTCCCTGTTTTAGTTGAAAAATCAATTCTACTTGTCACGATGTAAAACTATGTATTGTTGTAAGTCTTGTGAATGGGTTATGACTTGGAACCGGATTTATGGATTGGCGGGGAAATTGGAAAATGTATTTGATCATGATGATTGGATAGTTTTGATGAGCTTTGCTTGAGGGCAAGCAAAGAACAAGTGCGGGGATGTGATCACGTGGTAAATAGTTGCGTAAATCAATGTGTAAATACGTGATATTAGTGAATTTTGGCCCGAAACACGTTTACTTTGAGTATGTATATGAATTTCAGGTGTGAAGAGTTTAAAGACGTGTTCGGGAGCAAATTGGAGGGTTAGAAGAGGCGTCGAGTGCTAAAGAGTGCAAAAACATGCGTTTCGGGAAGCAAAAACTTCGGGGGCGCATAACTGGAGCTAGGAGAAGAGTTACGGGGCCCATAATATATGAAAACTGAGTTTCTCGACTAGACGAAGTCATAGGCAAGGACAATCTGGGCGTATGAAACGCCCAACCCGGCGTTTCATACGGCCAACGTACTATACGCCCAGTTTTGAGCGTTGGCAGAATCTGGGCAGCGTAGGGCATCAGTTTGGGCGTACCATACCCCCAGGCCCGGCGTATGATACGCCCAAAGTCGGAAAATTTGATTTTTCAGCAGACTCTTCCCATATTTAAGGAGATATTCTAGGGTTTCGAAAACAACTCTTTTCTGGACGAATTTGGGGCGAAAAAGTGACGATTTTGGGCATCTAAACTCTTCCGAATCCATCCGTAATCGTGGAATCATCACCCGGATCAAGAATCAACAAGTGCTAATGAAGATGCGTGGCTAGTTTTCTTTTGTAGTTGCTTCCAGGCAATTAGGTTAGTGAATGAACTTTGATTGAATGTTTAAACTTAGGTTTTTGGATTGTTTTCGGTTTGATAACTTGAATTCAATTGTGGTTTGATTGATGTAAACGATATATTTGTGTTTAAGCATTTACGTTTTGCCATCAGTGATTCGGTTTCCTTGCATCGTTTACTCATTGGTATTTGTGTGTTGCTTTGCATATCTAAATTGATAATTGTGTGAATAAGCAACTCTTAAACGTTTGTTCCATTGTTGTCACTTTGATCAAACCAATTAACAAAATCATGTCTATGTGATTTCCAACTAAGTTTAACCTAAAATCATTGTGATTTCATTAACCTAAACCCGGAAGTGATTACCTTTTTATTAATTGTTTTCAAATCAAAAGTTAAAGTTTGTTTCTTTTAAACACTTCTCTAAATTCAATTCAATCTCAAGTTTTCATTTTTCTTAGTTTAATTAGTTTGTAGTGAAAATTAGCACTTTCCACTGATTCCCTGTGGAGACGACCTTACTTACCCGTGCTATAGTCATAAGTAGCTAAGTCCCTTGTTTTAAATTGTTTTTGATTGACCTACGACACCTCGATCATACACTACTTGTGAGTTCAGAGTGTGCGTGTTAGTGCGATACTTGATCATTATGTCTACTTGTGTGTACTCACACACAAAGTTCAATGATTGCAACACCACACCTAAGTTTGGTCGTTCTATGTTCAATGTTTGGCAACATCACCCCTACGTGTGATCGTTCCATGTAACTGTTTGCATGCACACCAGTTAGTACACCTAACTATGAGTGTTCGTGTTCAATCATAATGTACTATGTAACCTTGCAGATAGCTAATTGTTTACAACCAATCATGTTTGTACTAACATACCATGTAACATATGAAATGTAGCACATAAAATGTAATATAGCACATTGATTGTAACTAATAATGTTTGAAAGTGTTTGAATTCTACAGTGTTTGTGTTTAGCACAATTGTTTGTAACAAAACCAATTGTATAAAATGTTTGTGCTTACCGTTTGAAATCTGAAGTGTTGGAGTGTGAAGTATCACATCATCCCCTTGTTGAAGGAAATTTCGTCCCAAAATTTAACGTACCTTCTCAGTGTTTACAGTTGTTGTTTTAAACAGATGATGATACTTCTTCATCATTTGATCTTCCCTTTCCCATGTGAATTCAAGTCCACGTCTTGAATTCCAACGGACCTTGACTATTGGAATTTTGCTGTGTTTGAGTTGTTTGACTCTCGGTCCATGATTTCAACTGGTTCTCCAATGAACCGTAACTGTTCATCCACTTGTATTTCCTTAAGTGGTACAACCAATGTCTCATCAAAAAGACATTTCTTTAAGTTCAAAACATGAAAGACATCATGAACTCCGATGAGTTCATCCGACAATTTGAGTTGATACGCTACTGGACCAATCCTTTTCAGGATCTCAAAAGGTCCTACGTAGCGTGGGCTAAGCTTCCCGCGCTTACCAATCGTATCACAACATACGGTTCCGGATTTGTACAATCTTCTCAGTCGTTTCGTGTGCTAGTTCAGGTCCTGTTATTTGACTGTCACCAATTTCAGCCCAACAAACCGGTGATCGACATTTGCGACTGTAATAAGCTTCAAATGGTGCTGCCTGAATTCTTGTATGATAACTGTTGTTGTAAGAGAATTCCATTAACGGTAAGGGAGTTTCCCAGCTATCACCAAAGTCAATGACACAAGCTCGTAACATATCCTCGAGTGTTTGAATTGTACGTTCACTATGACCGTCGGTTTGTGGATGATATGCGGTACTCATATCTAAACGAGTTCCCAGAGATTTATGGAGATATTTCCAAAATTTTGAAGTGAATCGGGCATCCCGATCTTATACGGTGGATATTGGTACGCCATGTCGCGATACCACTTCCTTAATGTAAATGCAAGTCAACTTCTCCATTTTTTCAGTTTCTTTAATTGCCAAGAAATGTGCAGATTTCGTTAAGCGATCGACAATTACCCATATCGTATCACAATCACTTGTTGTATGAGGTAACTTAGTAACGAAATCCATCGAAATCTGTTCCCATTTCCTCATAGGCAGTTCTGGTTATTGCAATAATCCAGATGGTTTTTGATATTCAACTTTGACTTTGGAACACGTCAAACATTTGCTAACATACTTAGCAATGCCGGTTTTCATGTGAGACCACCAATACAGTGCCTTCAAGTCATGATACATTTTGTCTGACCCCGGATGGACTGAATATCTAAACTTGTGCACTTCATCCATCACGAGTTCCCTTAGACCACCATGCAAAGGTATCCAAAGTCGATTCATGAAACAACGAGTTCCATCATTCATGACATCCAATTGTTTTTCCATTCCTCGTAAGAATTCATGTTCCAAGTTATCCTTTTCTACATCTTCAAGCTGAGCACTGCGTACCTTGTCAGGTAAATCAGTATGTATCGTTAACATAAGTGCGCGAACCCGTCTTGTTGGTGTTGTATCTTTTCTGCTTAAAGCATCAGCTACCACATTAGCTTTTCCCGGATGGTACTTGATTGTGCATTCATAGTTGTTCAACAACTTGACCCGTCGTCGCTTTCTCATATTGACCTCCTTCTGATCAAAGATATGTTGCAAACTCTTATGAACCGTGTAAATGGTACACCTAGTTCCATATAAATAGTCTCCAAATCTTCAAAGAAAATATCACTGCTCCTAACTCCAAGTCATGAGTAGTGTAATTCTTTTCGTGTGGTCGCAATTGTCGTGAAGCGTAAGCAATCACTTTATCACGTTGCATCAACACACATCCCAAACCCTGGGCAGATGCATCACAGTACACCACAAAGTCTTCTGTTCCTTCCGATAAGGAAAAAATCGGTGCACTGCAGAGTTTTTGTTTCAATAACTGAAATGCAGCTTCCTGTTTATCCGTCCAGTCATACTTCGTCCCTTTGTGAGTAAGAGCTGTAAACGGTAGAGCGATTTTTCAGAAACCCTCAATGAATCTTCGGTAGTAACCCGCCAAACCTAGGAATTGTCGTACCTCGGTAGGGGTCTTTGGTGCTTCCCAATTCTTAATCGCCTCAATTTTTGCTGGATCAACATGTATGCGCTTTTCATTGACTATATAACCCAAGAATTGAACTTCACTCATCCAGAAGTCACATTTTGAGAACTTAGCGTAGAATTGTTCTTGTTTCAGTAATTCTAACATCAATCGAAGATGTTCAGCATGCTCCTCCTCAGTCTGAGAATAGATAAGAATGTCATCAATGAAAACAATGACAAACTTATCAAGATAAGGTTTGCAGACTCGATTCATGAGATCCATGAATACTGCTGGAGCGTTTGTCAACCCAAATAGCATGACCAAGAATTCGTAATGGCCATAACAAGTTATGAATGTTGTCTTTGGAATATCTTCCTCTTGTACTCTAAGTTGATGGTAACCCGATCTGAGATCAATCTTCGAGTAGTAACTCGAACCTTGTAACTGATCGAACAGATCATCAATTCGAGGTAATGTATACCGGTTTTTGATGGTAACCTTGTTAAGTTCCCAGTAATCGATACACATAGGGAAAGTCCCGTCCTTTTTATTAATAAATAAGACTGGGGCTCCCCACAGTGAAAAACTATGTCATATAAAGCCCTTATCCAACAACTCTTGCAGTTGTGTAGATAACTCTTGCATTTCAGATAGTGCAAGTCGATAAGGCGCTCTAGCAATCGGTGTTGCGTCTGGTGTAAGGTCGATTCGGAATTCCACTTGTCTGATAAGAGGTAATCTTGGTAGGTCTTCTGGAAATACTTCAAGAAATTCACAAACCACTAGGATGTCTTCGATCTTCTTCTCAGCTACCAGCTTTTCAGTTATAAGTGCTATAACAACTGTATGACCTTTACGCAGACATTTGTGTGCCTTCATACAAGATATGAGTCGCAGTGGCGTACTGCTCTTCTCTCCTTGTACATATAGTGTCTCTCCTTTCGACTTTGATAGACAAGGTTTCCCCCCTAGGAAAAGGTATAGGCACAATCTTATCGTGGCAAATTATCTCAACTTGGTTCTCAAACAACCAATCCATACCTACTACGACATCAAAAATGTCGAGCGTGAGTGGCATGAGATCAAATTTAAACTTGTGACTTGCTAGCTTTAGGGTGTATTATTTCAGAATACGCTTAGTTACAATTAATTTACCACCAGCTAACTCTACAGTGTATTCAACCTCTAATGATGTTGGGGTTATGGCAAATATTCACTAAATTCATTAGATCTAAAGCTCTTTTCTATTCTAGTATCAAACAACACAAGAGCATAAAATTTTTTTAGCATATATGTACTTGCAGCGAGGCTGAGATTTTCTCTATGCTTCTTATGATCATGAAGGCTTGTCCCCCTCAGACCATTGTTTTCGTTCCTTTTGTTGCTACTACCAGCGCGTTTCAATTGAAATGCCCTGCCTTTTTGCAGCCAAAGCATCCTTTGGATGTTTCTTGTTGTTATAGTCATTGAGAACTCTGCTCTGTAAACGCATGAAATCAGGCTTCATTCATTTGCTTGATAGGGAATCTTTACAGATCCTCACAAGTAAGCGTTTTGACATACACATGAAGTTATCCAGGTGAAGTGTAAAGTCGCACCATGAGGGTTCCAGAACTACGGTTGGAAATTTGATGAATGTTATCCTAGAATCCCGATATGTAAACTGAATTCGTTGCAACCACTAGAATGTAGGATATGATAATATTTTATGTATGTGTTTCGAAAATAGGCTCACAATAGAATTTTCCAAAATTCTAGCGTACTTGTAAATTCATGATTACGTTGCGCACCATGATCGTCAATTTACCTTACATAAGAATTCTAGTTCCTCCTACCTTAAGCTATTTGGTTTTATGAGATTCAGGGTTTATTCAAGACATCAAGATTCAGACAATAGTCGCACGATGTATGATTGTATAGCCTGTCGAAAGAAATACTTAAGGATAGGTACTCGAGTTGGATGCCACTGTAGGGTCTAGTGTAGATCCTATAAGAATAACTATTCGGCTTGAGGGTGTTTTTCTTATGTACCCTGATGTCAAGACACTCATTGTGTGGGTGTTAGTGTAGTTGTTTGTAGTTGACCACCTTGCAGTCAATGTGTCTCCCACAAGTTCCCAAGTTGATAGTTGACTCACAATAGAGGTCACCAGGGTTTTCATATAATATATTTTGACTTTACGTATGCACCTGTACCAGAAATCTTTCCCGCATGACCACTCTAGTGTCCGCTTGGTGGTACTTCAAGCGTGACAAGAAGTTGGGTTTGAATTCTCATCTTATAGTTGATGAGTTCATAAAGTGATCCTTGTAAACCGTACATGTGGAAGTACCAAACGCTACAAGAATGTTGTCGAGGAGTTAGAAAGAAAATTGATGTGTTTTATCAAGGTTGGATCCACAACCTTATTAACTGTTGTCAGTGTTGTAAAGAGTGATGGATCATTTGTCAAAAATAGAAATTTAATGAAACTAGTAGATATAGTCCCGAACTAAGGAATGGTTTTGTTTGAGTCATTGGGTTTATTTCATACGCTGACTCGTTGAGTGAATCATAGGGCCTATTTCATCCCCTGACTTGTTCAAGTGAGCCATAGGATCTATTTCATCCCTTGACTTGTTTTAGTGAGTCATAGGGCCTATTTCATCCCTTGACTTATTTTAGTGAGTCACAAAGCCTATTTCATTCCTTGACTTGTTTTTTTTTTTTTGTGAATCATAGAGCCTATTTCATCCCTTTAGCAATCCAATGATCTATCCAGCTGCCTCTCACATGTTGTGAATCTCCTGATTCATACGTGCAACAAAAGCTGCAAATACTTGCTCTGGTGGGCATTTCAGAGTAGGTAAAGTCCAACTACTAGTAGAAGTGCCAAGAGTAGGTGGTAGAGGTACTCAATCCTCACGCACCCAGTTGCGAATGAGATTAGGGATCCATTGCCAATATTGGCCATTCTCCGTCGGTCGTATGTGTATCTCTTCATCGTAGTGAATCATGTCATCCATTGGCTCAAGTCGCCTCTTCTTGGATGCTGGTGATGATACGACTTGATGTTCCTTGTCACAAGTAGGCGTGGACGATGATGTCAGGTCAATTACATAATACAATATGTAATTTTTATGCAAACTATTGTGTAAGCAAGTGTGTCTAATGTCCAACAGTTATAGTCTAAGTCTACCAATGCAAACCTGGTTCGCCATAACCAATGGCTATGATACCAATCTGTCACACCCTCAATTTCCCACTAACAGAATCATACCGTTTAGGGCGTGACAAACCAGGATCTCAGGCATTAGACACAGCGAAAGACCTCTATATCATTTTCAACATAAATTAGGTCACAATTGTAAATAACAAATGTAGCGTTGCGGAAGCGTTTGAAAATTAATAACAAAACGTGTCTGTTGTAAAAACAATGAGTTACAATATTCAATGTTTTTAATCAATAATTAAACAGAAACTGATGCATGAGACTCAACGTCCTAGTCCCTGCTTGCTCTTGCTTGTGCTTTAGTGTCTTGAGAAAACATGCAAGTATAGTCAACACAAAGGTTGGTGCATACACAGGTTTGTATATGTATATATAATCACAAATGTTTGAACAACTGTTTGAAATATAATGTTTGCAGATCACATAATCACACATTGCATAGTCATGATAGCTAGTCATTGTACTATTTACATAAGCGGTCGACACCGAAGCTGACTGTTTGAATGTTGGTTGCCTTTCCACAATTGTCTAGCACAAACAATAGTAATGTTTGAATTGGCTAGTTAAACACCTGCGTAGATCCCATCTACCAAGTGAGGTTTGTCAAACCCAATAGATCTATCTTCAACTACCACGCTTTGCACTACAGCAAACTAAACAGTTCGATACGTAAGAACTTTTAATGCTATGTTCGCACTTATAGTAAACAGCTAACTCATGCAAGTGATATGTATCTAAAAGCGTTTGTTTGCACATGTTCTCTCCCCCAAAACAGTAAAAGTAAAAAGGGGTCATGTACGCACCTGATAATGCGAATTGAATGAGCAAGTGTTCGCGAATTCACGTAGATTAACTTCTACAAAGAATCTGTGTTATACAATAACGTTGCGTTATTCGATATGTCAGATTGCATTTATAATCACATACGTGTCAATACACGTATGTTAGTTTGTCTGAAACATTCATATTATAATGTACGCATGGTTTCAAATTCATTTGTTTAACTCATATGTATAGTTACGATTATGTTTACACACGCGTAAACACACGCGATTAAAGTTTTGAGTCAAAATATAAATTTTATTATTTTATTTCGTTCAGGATTCCATTACGGTTCCAACGCAACTCGAACGGGTTAAATCGGAGTTGAAATAAGAAAGATATGAACAAAACACCAAAAATGTTGTTTTTTGAGCAAAACCAGAGGCCCCCGGGTTCGAACTCGTGACCTCCCACACACAACATACCCATCCTACCATCTCATCCCGCTAGGGAATATCATTAGACTTTGGTTTTTAATTCTTTTAACCACAAACCACTCGGTTCCCCTTTGTTTAATTCAACCGAACCCCATGGTTCCAATTGAACCCGATTCAAGCCCAAGTCGTTCCCCAAACCATGGTGCTATTTTTTTATAGACTTAGGCGAGTTTATAGATGAATTCAATTTGATAAATTATCAACTCAATATCATGTATTTGGTTATACATGGTCTCGAAAACAAGTTCAAGAACACACAATTCAAATTCATCAAATTCGTTACTGTTAATGTGAAAAATCATAGGGTTTTCATCACACTAGGGATTTCGAAGCTTTCTGTAAAATTTAATTTGAAAACCAAGTTCATTAAATCTAAAATTCCCAATCGTTTTTTCATACGAGCCCTAACAACCAAATTCATAAAATTCGTGTTTGTTTGCTACAATTAACATAGGGTTTTCATATAAGAGATGATTTCAAAACCCTCAGTGTGTATTAACTTGGTTATCGAACCCATTTGAATCGAAACCCCCAAATGGTTTTTCATCAAGAACCCTAGCGATCGTGCTCATACAATTCGTGATATTTTTATGAAATTGACAAAGGTTTTTCAACAAACAGGAAGTTCCGAATCTCTCTGTATAATTCGATATTAGAATTCGAAAGTATCATGGGGCTTTGCCTAGTTGAGTTATTTAGATCATGTAGCAGTGAATTCTTACTTGATTTGATGTCGAATTGAAGTAAATCGACTATTAGGTTAAGGTTCGGCCGATCCCTTGATCGAAATCTTTCTCCCAAGCTTCTGAAATCAAATTGTCGCGTGCAGAAGTTGCTAAAGGTGCCGATTGAAAGTTTTGATTATTCAATTGTGTGAATTTCGGCTGAATTGTGTGAGTTTTATGACCACTTGTGACGGTTTTAACTTTGTGAGTAGTTAATTACCTTAATTCCACCATTGATGACCAATTAACCGTTAGTAACTGATTAATATCATCATTATGTGTTTTATGAACGTTTAATTCGATCAATTATGATGAATTAATGCTAATTTCGAATTCCCCCAATGTTTATGAACGAATTTTGACTATATAAGTCAAAATTGTGTATTTTAACTAATTACAAGCTAATTCTTTGTAATTAAAGTATTTCTAAACTCGTTTTGTTCAATTTTAACCCTTCTAGTTTAATTTCGTCTCGTTTTTGTTAGTTTCTGAATAACGGAGTTAATCCGGAATGCCGGATTGTCACATTCCGAATCCGCTTTGTCTACGAACAAGGAAGCTATAAGTAACTATAAATCTATGGTCATGTGGTTTAATTAAATTATATGTTTGGTCCTTAATGTTGAAAAGTTGCAAATATTATCCGAACATTTGTGAAAAGTCATAAAGAAGATCCTAGTGGTTTGATCACATTGTATGTTTGGTCCCCAACATTGAAAAATTGTAAACTTAGTTTAAATATTTGTAAAAGAATTGCATAAATAGTCCATATGATTTAATTAATTGCAAAATTAATCCCATTATTAAACCACCATTATATTTTAAGTTTTACAAACTAATATTTAAAAAAATTATTAATTATATAGTCCATTATCATTATTAGACTTCAAACCACATTAAAAATAAATAAATAATATGGAAACCATATAAAAACTTAGACAAAGATATATTCACATGCAAAAAAAATATATAAATAATAATTAAGAAATCTTATCAAAACATCATACTTGAATAAGTAAATCAATAATTATTAGTAGTAAAATTTGTTAGCTAGGTATATTTCCATTATAGATTTAAGTTCCTTATAAAATGTGTGTTGCTTTATTAATTCATTATTGTTGTTGTTGCTGCTGCTGCTATTGTTGTTGTGTATATGGTTTTAAATATAATATTGGAAATCAGTTTGGATTCATGGATTATTTAAATTAACCTATCTTAAATAATTATGTTTTAAAAAATTAAAATATAAGGGTAATCCGATCCGTGCGTTACACCCTGACCACTGGCGAGATACGTTAGGGCACAAGTTTGATTCTCCATAACTCTTGGTGCTACTTGTAAGTTTCAATATTTAATATTACAATTCAAATCCTAAATGTTTATATATATATATATATAGGGAGATGATCAAATGTTAACCCTCCCTTATAGCGTTAACCCGTTAACCCTTGTATTTTTTGCCCGAATCTTTGTTTTTTTTTCATGTTTTTATTATACATAAATAGGGGGTTTTTTTTGTGTTTTTGCTAATTCATCACCGTTTAGAAATTAAATCAATTGTAAGTTTAAGTTACACTATCTGATGTAAGTAAGTGTAAGAAACTTACACTTACTTACATTTTGATTTAATTTCTAAACGTTGATGAATTAGCAAAAACACAAAAAAGAAACCCCCTATTTATGTATAATAAAAACCATGATAAAAAAAACAAAGATTCGGGCAAAAAACATCAGGGTTAACGGGTTAAAGCTATAAGGGAGGGTTAACAATGGAACAATCCCCTATATATATATATATATATGTATATATATATGAAGAAATAAGACGAAACAATAGTCTAATAAGAATTGACTTAAACACATTTGTATTATACAAGTTTGATAATTTTATTTTGGAAACTTCACATTTACTAACATAATGACATAAGTCATTAAAGAATGTCGACTAGTATAACATGAATTTGGCAATTTCACCTTTGACATACACAATAACATAAGTCATGCGACAAAGGCTACGAGTAATACTATATGAATTTGGCAATTTCACCCGTATTATTAACAATGACATAAGTCATGTTAATCAAGGTTACTAGTACTAATGAATGTATGTATATCCCAATAATAATAAGCACATAATTTACAAACAAATAAGCAACACATAACATTTAAATCTAATTCTAACTTAAACTAAAGTATGCATCCAAATGTTTGTTTTTGACTCAAGAATAGCATGTTTGATAAAACATGTGTAACATCCCTAAAACTTACAAAATATGTAAAGAGGGAGTATAAGAAAGCCACATTTTTTTCTTTAGCTTATCCATAGATCCCTTGATATCGTTTATGAAGTAAGGATTCATGCTTTAACTTGGACTGTTGTCGAATAGGTAGAATTCTAATTACAACAGTGGTTCGACTGTTCTCGAATTCAAAACAAAAATTTTGAATACTTTAGTTGGAATCTTTGATACTAGTAGCTTCAGAAACAAATCGCAAATGATTTGTTATCATCAATTTGAAATAGTTATGAGGTTTTAATTAGTTTTGAGTTACGATTTTTAATGAGTTTCTTTGGTTATGGTGTGACCTCGTTATTAACGTTTAATCTCGAATTAAACTTTTAGTTATACATAGCTATGTATACATAGGTATATGTTGTGGAAATTAAAAAAATCTCTCTTAAGACTTTATTTTATATGGGTTTTGACACATTTAAGTTTATAGAAAAAACCCTAAATGTCATGCTGTGGACTAAATCTACAACTAATTAAAACATATGGACCTTTATGCAATAATTTTACCAATGTTTGAACTAAGTTTGCGATTTTTAATGTTGGGAACCAAACATGCAACTCACCAACACAAATGTATGGATTAAACTTTGACACGCACTAACAATCAGGGATTAGGCCCTGACAGTTAGTAAACCAACCTTTCATGTGCTCTTTTCTTTAACCTTTTCATCTTAAACAATTCCTTTCAGGGTCCGTCAAGCATTACAGACAGTTCTTGAGTGATGTTTGCACACGATGAACACCTTCATAAATCATTTTCAAGATTTAAACGTTATTTTTATTAAAACGTATATTTGTGTTCGAAAAAATTGTATGCATGCATATCAACCTAAAATGTTTAAATAAAAGTAAAAAAAAAAAACAATGGGGCCTAGAGACTCACCTGCTTTATTCTTCTTTGTAAAAACCCAAACCATGCTTTGCTTTCGAGATCTCTGAATACAAATGTAAAGATTCAATATTTAACAACCGTTTAAATATTAAGCATGCGAACATGCTTCGATTCACATTATTATCTAAAAAAGTTAAAAATCTTACCTTTGCCACTTTTCTTGCACTTTCACTCTATAGTCATTCGTTATTTTCCCTCTCTTTATTCATGGTAGACGTTTTCACCAAAGGATAGGTGAAACCGAAAATTTTTCTTTTGTAGTGTGTACAATTTAAGTTAACATGTTTTCCCTTTTTAACCCTTAACCCATGATTTTAAGTATTTATGCTTCTTTCCCAAAACTATATCAGGACAATTACAAGAAACTACAAGTATAATATTTTGGACTCTTATACAACTTTATTTAAATGTGAAAATATATTAAAATAGATTTCTTAACGAACAACGAGCTGTAATTATATGATATTTATCAAGTTTGTAGGGACACAAAATGGGTTTATGATTTCTCTCCTAATATAATGTGTTCAAGTCATTATAAGAACCATAATGTAAATTTAGAAAAAAAGGGTTATATAGTGTATTTGCTGTCATATAAAAAAAAATACTAACTAATAAATACATGGTAACAATTGGTTTGAGTTGTAGGAATCATGAAATAACCTCTTTTGATTAGTTTATTATGTCCAATTTATTTGAATCTTTGAAAATAACACAAGTTTTCAAGGAATGACAAAAGAAAAAAGAATAAAATAATGGTATCTCACATAGTAAATAACAACCTATCGTGAGAATCAACAATATTAGCCTTTAAAAAAATGCAATATATATCTTCCATTCTCTCATGAAACCATTGAACACTTTGCGTAATACACAAAGTAATTGAACAACATGAGTCTTTCACCACCCGCACCCCCACCCCCATTCGCTTTCCCTCCAAACTTATTGCCAAATGATGCAAGTCCCGACTGGATGAACAAGGCCGATAACGCGTGGCAGCTCGTGGCTGCCACGCTAGTCGGCCTTCAAAGTGTTCCTGGGCTTATCATATTGTATGGTGGAGCGGTTAAGAAAAAATGGGCCGTTAACTCAGCTTTTATGGTGCTATATGCTTTTGCAATGGTTCTTGTTTGTTGGGTGTTATGGGGTTACAGGCTTTCTTTCGGGGACAAACTTGTGCCGATTTGGGGAAGAATCGATGGCGCCATCATGCAGAAATATCTTCTCAAAAAGGCGTTTCTTGGATTATTTCCGAATGCGACTATGGTGTTCTTTCAGTTTGTTTTCGCGGCCATCACTTTGATCCTGATTGCTGGTGCGGTTTTGGGACGGATGAACTTTTATGCGTGGATGTTGTTTGTTCCGCTTTGGTTAACTTTTTCCTACACCGTTGGTGCGTTTACGATCTGGTCAACATCTGGCTGGTTGTCTTTGATGGGAATAATCGATTACTCAGGTGGTTATGTGATCCATCTTTCTTCAGGAGTTGCTGGGTTCACTGCTGCTTACTGGGTATATATATCTAAATACCTAATCATATAACTTATACCTAATCATATAACTTATAGCTAGAGGTACAAATGGTTTGGTTTGATTGGTTTTGAAAATATTCTAGATTGAATCGCTAACTACAATTTCAGAAAATAAGACATGAAACAAGCTAGTAATTTGCATTAAATTTTTATAAAGTAAAGTTTCCGTTAATTTAAGAAGGTATCAACTAATCGACTGTTATTTAAAAAAAAAAAACTAACTAGATATTCTTAAAGCTAAATAATGTAAGTAATAAGTAAATATTTTGAAAACCGACGAGTTTATAATTAGGGGTGTTCAGTTTTCGAATATGACTCGAAAAAATCGAAATTCGATTCGATTTCAATTCGAAAAACACTAAGTCGAAATTCGATTCGAATTTTCATATTCGAATTCGATTCGATTCGTAGTATAATTTCGAATTTCGAATTTCATATTTTTAATTCGATTCGATTCGAAATTCGAATTTAAATTATTTATATCTTTTTATTTTATATGCACAAGTAAATAAGTAATTACTATCTTTAAAAATTAGGCTTTTTAATTAGGTGTTTAGTTTATAAAAGCAAAAATACTATTAGACAAATGTCAATTTAATTATACAATATCCATAATTTTAACATTTTTAAATACGCTAAACCTAAACATTCACAATAAAAGCGTAAATCATGAAGCTCGAAAATTGATCATTTTAATTGTTAATTTCTAATATTTTTATTACTTGTCACTTTATGTTTTTTCGTATGTTATCACTGACATTATATATTAAATTTTTATTATTGTACTAGTTTAAATGATATCTCTAATATTACAATTTAGATGTTGGTTATTTTGATATTTGAATGTTTAAAGTTTTGATTATTTGATATTTTGAATACACAAATATAGGAAGTATAAACATTTTTTTAATTAAATTCAAATTAAATCAATTCGAATTCAAATAGAATCGAATTTGAAAACGAATTCGAATTTTGAATTCGAATCGAATTCGAATGTTCTTAAAAAATTCAAAATTTGAAATCATTCGATTCGAAATATTCGAGTTATTCGAAATTCGATTCGATGAACACCCCTATTTATAATAACTAAATACTAATTATTTCGGTTTCAGTTGTACGCAAAAACCGAACAGAACCGAATCAAGCACTTTAAATAAAAGTTGAACAAAGGAGATGATTAGCTGGTTTAAGCTCCAAACCAAACCACATCTCTTAAATCACCAAACTATCCTAACCTAACTGCAAATTGAAACGTTTGAATCGAACTGGCTTACTTGCTTGTGTCTAGAGAATTGAATTCGTTTCAACTCTAGGGATGACTATATATGGTATTCATAATTCTAGTCTTATACTCAATTATAAAAATGTACCTGGCCAAACACCTGTCAATTAATATCATTAATTTGTTATTAGATACCCACTAAAATTTATGAAAATATTTTTCTTATCATTTCATTTTTTATATAATTTTATAGCATATAAATATATATAATATCATCACATACATATTACAAAAACAAAACTAAATTTTTCGTGTAATAAAACTACTAAAATGGGACATTATTAGCTAGAGAAATATAATTGACAACAAAATTATAAAATTTTATATATTGATAAGGTATATAGTTCAGATAAATGGATATATGATTTTGACTAATCGAAACATTAGGTATGTAATTTCTTGTAATCAGGTTTGATCTCAAGTAATCCCGTACTCAATAAAAATTTATCATAACTAATCTCGTAGCCGGCATAAAACCAAGAAACAAGAACTAATAAAAACGGTTTTGAATTTTAATTTCTAGACCATTTTATCTTGTGCTTGGCTCAGGTTGGTCCAAGATTGACGAAGGATAGAGAACGATTTCCACCTAACAACGTTATTCTTATGTTAGCCGGTGCTGGCCTATTATGGATGGGCTGGACTGGGTTCAATGGCGGTGACCCTTACTCCGCGAGTGCAGATGCATCCTTAGCCGTCTTGAACACCCACGTTTGTGCAGCCACGAGCCTATTGACATGGCTCATCCTTGATGTTGTGTTCTTCAAAAAAGCATCTGTGATCGGTGCGGTTCAAGGCATGATCACTGGTCTCGTTTGCATCACCCCAGCTGCAGGTACTATTAGAGAAATAGCATATTAGTTAGAGGAGTAAATTACGGTTTTGGCCCCTATGGTTTAAGAATTTTAACTATTTTGGCCTAAAATAGAATCTTCTATCAATTCAGCCCTGTGGTTTTGATAATTAACATTTTTGGCCCCTAACCATAGTTAGGGTTTGGGCAAAAACTGTTGTAATACTAAAGTTTGAGAGGCCAAAACCGATAGTTGTGTAAACCACAGTGGCTGAATTGATACAAGATTCCATTTTGGGCCAAAATGGTTAAAACTCTTAAACCACAGGGGCTAAAACCGTAATTTACTCTAGCACGCTAGAGCTTATTTAAGTAATTAATTATAGAGTAAATTACGGTTTTGGCCCCTGTAATTTAAGTGTTTTGACTATTTCGGCCCAAAATATAATCTTTTATCAATTCAGCCCCTGTGGTTTAGATAACTAACGTTTTTGGCCCACAATCATAGTTAGGTTTTAGGCCAAAAACGTTATATATGACCTAAATTTATAAAAGATTACATTTTGGGACGAAATAGTTAAAACACTTAAACCACATGTGTCAAAACCGTAATTTACTCTTAATTATACTTAGAATCAATGTTGTAAAAATCGCTAGTCGCTAGTCGGTCGGTGGGGTGGGGACTAGGGATTATTCGGGATTAATCAGCCAAATAATCGGCCTTATCGGATAGTCAGGCCTAGTTGGCCTTAGGAGACTGACGTTTAGTTGGCCGATTAATCGGCCTAGTCGGGATTTTTACAACACGCTTAGAATACGTAATTTGATAAAGTTTTAAATTTTAATTATGCCATTGTTCCTACACGTCACAAAAAGTCAAACAACCGTTTGACTTTTTTTTTTTTAAATAATCGTTTACTTTTTATTTATTTTTAATAATTTGGAAATTTCAAACGGTCTACTGTTTGAGAAGTTTAAAAACATCAAAGCGAATCCCTTCAGTAAATTTTTAAATGATCGTTTGCCTGGAGATCAGGGATTAGAATAAGGTGATGTAAGAATCACAAATTATAGGTCTAATCAGTTTAACAACTTTCAGGGGTAGTGCAAGGATACTCAGCGATACTAATGGGACTTTTGTCGGGCTCGATACCATGGTTCACCATGATGGTCGTGCACAAGCGATCCAAGCTCCTCCAAAAAGTCGACGACACAATGGCAGTCCTACACACCCATGCTATAGCTGGTTCGCTAGGTGGCATCCTCACTGGTCTATTTTCCGAACCACATTTGTGTTACTTATTCTACGGGACTGCCAACAAATACATGGGTTTATTCGCGGGTTTGAATCATGGGACGTCGCAGAGTGTTAGATACGGAGTTAGGCAGATGGGTGTCCAGCTACTCGGGATATTATTCGTGGTGGTTCTTAACGTCGTGATGACAAGTTTGGTGTGCTTGTTTGTGCAACTATTCGTGCCATTGAGGATGTCGGATGAGGATATGGAGATCGGGGATGAGGCGGCTCACGGTGAAGAGGCGTATGCGATCTGGGGACAGGGGGAACGCCTCGAGAACTCACGGTTTTCGAATTATAATGATATTGAGGTCCCGAGCAAGGCTGCTGGTGGTTCAGTCGAATTGACATGAAAGACTCGGTTTGGCTATGTTTGTTTAGGTTTGAATGACTCATGTAGTCGACATTATATGGTCAAATAAACAAATAATGAATGTCACAACTCACAATATTGGTAGTTTAAAGGAATTGAAAGGGTGACTAAATAATAACATGTACTTTTGCTTGAAGGAAACATGCCAACATAATTTTGAAATAAAAATGAGAGTTAATCACATGGATGATGAGTAGCTATGAGCTTTTAGTATAGTAATTACCATCTTGAGTTCTTGACTTAATATAAGAGGTTTTGAGTTTAAATTTAAATCAAGGTTTTCTTGTTAATGCAAGATATTAGGTTTACCTATTTATGGGGTTTCTTTAGGAGGAGCTAAGAGCCTAAGAGTGTCAAATCATAAGGAACGGTTGAAATATCTTTTGAGTGTTTGTGGTTCCAAACCTTTAAAAAAACAATTACATGGAAATTTATTTGGCTTGTTTGAGTAGTTCTTTACTATCATATATTATTCCGGTGTAGTTTTTTTTGGTGGTGTTGTGCTGATTTGGGTATTGGGTTAATCGGGTAGTTGTCGTTCTTTGACAATCATGTTATTTGGGTATTTTATGTCTTTTGATTATTTGGCTGGCTTGTTATTTGATGAATAATCTAGTTAAGAGTTATTTTAAATTTATTTAGGGTTAATATTTGCATGTTATATGATTAATTAGGGCTCAAGGCAGTTCGATATTTTTGCTAATGTCAAATAGATACCATAAACTCATGTTGATTTAGGGTTGAATTGAAAAAAAAAATTTTTGGCAAAAAAGGCCTCAATTTTGTTTTCGGTTTAAAGCCTGTACAAAGCTTGAGCCGGCCCTAGCAGTTTCTCCATCAAATCCTCATGTTCAAGAGTTAAGAGATCCAATTGTTTGACCTCCTAGGCTAACAATTGGTTTCTGATCTAAGCTTTCATTAATATTTAACTTTAAAAATCGATCAAAAAAAGGTTAAACGCAAGCCAAAATGCTAATATATTTCACGAGTTTTTCACCTCATTGCCGCCACCATCCAAACTGCCACTATACGACCAGCTAACCAACAAAAACCACTGTTAAACCGACCTACCAGCTCCCACAAATGCCGTTCAAATTATTAGCATGTGGCCTTCAACAATCGTGTGATAACGAGTCAATGTTTTTTTTAAATTTTAGTCAGAATACGGATACACATCTGATGACCGGAGTAGATACATCCCTTTAGCCGAGCTAAAAGTACACCCCGGCAGAGGACTACCAATAATAAAGCACGGTCCGACTCAACCTTATCTAGGATGCCAACATCACGGATAAGCCTAGCCGAGATACACTAATAATAACGTCTAGTATAACAAAACATCAGGGACAACTGTATAAATAAGGAAATACTGAAAAGGTGTTCCCGCATTAAAAACAACATATATCCACTCTAATGAAACTTACTATAAGATACCTTTTTATGACTAAAAGCAAAAAAGTAAACATCACATGATATGTAAGAGATAGTATACACTAAGTCAAACCATAACATTAAAATAGAAATATTACAACACCGAAGATGAGAGGGAGAAAATCAAGGAAGATAAGTACACAAAAAAATAACAAGGCAAACTAGCTGAACAAGATTAGCCATTATAAAAGGAGGGTTAAGGAGTTCGAAGCAGGTACAACGAATACAACTATCCTAACTTCTTTACAATCTGTACATACTATTCTCTTCTTCTTCCAACCGGTTTTATTCTCACGTTGGAGTCACGACCACGGGAGACACATCCTGTTGTAAGGCTAACGGTGTGTTTGTGGTAATATTAGCAGGACATGATTGGTAGTTCGAAGCCGAAGTTCGTTGAAGCAACAACATCCTTGTGTGGTTTACTTTTCAATTCGTTGAATTTTTTGTATAGATCAGGTTCAGAATCATTCATAGGCCGAAATGAAAACCAAAGGTAGATTATGGTTGGTGGAAAAGAAGAGAGCTTTAGAATGACGAAAGAACTAATGGGAGGTTTAATTTTGTAGGTGCAGGATCGATACTAAGCGTAAAGCAATAATAATCAAACAATCATAATGAGCACAGCAGAATTAATTAAAAACAATTGCATTGATTACTATGAAATCACTGATCACAAAATACAGAGCTCCCCCTCAATCACACAATGCACTATGAGAATTTTGCATAAGAACTCTACCGATTCAAATAATGAATTAAGTATTTATACTTAAAGTGACGTCATACTGAAAACGACATTTAACAAAATGACTGAAACAAATAAATGCACAGTACGCAGTTACTAAACAGCTGAACCGTATTACAATTGTTGAACAAATTTACTTAAGACTAACAACTGAATAATCAACTTACTAATGAAAGTTCTTATTGTACTTGATATAGCGATAAAATCATATATTAGTTTATTAATTAAAAAATCTAGACCAATGGCTATGGGTGAGCAAATAGATCGAGCCATCCAAAGCTAGACATGGGCAAAAAAACCGGTTCGGTTTCTCAAACCGGTATTTGACACCCCTCAAACCGGTTTCACCTAAACCGGTCCGAACCGTCGGTTTCAACCCCTCCAAACCGGTTTCAACCCCTCTAAACCGGTTTCAAACCTATCCAAACCGGTTCCTATAGGTTTGACATCCTCATCACCCAAACCGGTTTGGTGAAAAAACCGATTTGAGCAACCCTATCCAAAGCCCGAGAAAACCCGGCCTTGTCCCAAGACCACTTATAAAAGAAACAAGGACCAAAGACGAAACCTTACATGGTAATATGGTATACTAGAATCTAGATTTCAATATTCTGACGGATTGGGCTTTTGGTCTTGGGCTTCAAAACTTGAAAAGCAAGAAATTCATATCCAAACTTCATATGTTCTAGTATTCTACTATCATATTTTTAGCTCAACAAGTTATATTCCAAAGTCCAAACAAACAATAACACTAAAAAACCATTTCAATCATTGCTTCAAACTATAATTAAATAAAATCCAGCATAAACTCCGAAAAATTGTTACAAAAGTGATCATATGAAAACCATATAATAGATTAAAATGAAACTCATAATGTATTGTAAAATTAATTAAATGTCATTGGAATTTACATATAGAACCGCGAACCAGAATGACTGATTAATCGACATTGATATTTATGTGAGGTGGATGTAAGTGTTTCAACAACTAGAGGAGATTAAGAATTCATATAGGTTTCCACAACTCTTCGAAATGTACTAAAAGGGTACTTAGAAGCAACACTAGAGAACAAGAAAGTTAATATATCTACAATAAGAAATAATAACGTATAAGAACTTAATAGATGATAAAAGAAAATCAAAAATATAATTAAACTTTAAGAGTACATTTTGTCGTTTTTGCCAATGTGCGGTACTTTGAATACATTGATTTCCACTCTTGTAGAATATTAAAGGGTTGTGTTATTCTCACACCCCATTTTTTAAAAATACACCCCTTAGACGGCCCGTACTGCCCAGTATGGCCCGTCTCAGTACTCGGTCAAACATTTCGAAATATGAATTTCAACAATACTCATAAAATCAAACAGCTTATGTTACCCAACTCGTCCATTTTGCGAGACATATTTAAATGTAATAAAATTAAATTATTTGTTTTTAAAAAAAATAAAATTAAAATTTTGACCAGTATGTGTCACACCCCGAGCTCTCGGCGGCCCGGGCGCTGCGACCCGAATTGGTTTCATGAATATGTCTCGGTCAGAGTTTATTTTACTTTATTTTTTTTTCAATATGTTTCAGCGGAAGCGTTGTTTCATAAATTCATAATTTTGTAAATAAATCACATGCATAGATGTGAAAACCGTTTTCCATGATTTATAAAAAAAATTAATACGAATGGGTATGAAAACCCTCACTGTCACTTTTTGTAAAACATACTCATAGGTATGAAAAATCACATTTCGTTATTTGTAATTAACTTTTCAGGATTTTATAAAATTTCATACGCATAGGTATGAATATCATCATTTCATATTATTGTAAACCGGATTTTCACAAACTCACAATTTCTAATTATTTTATAGTATCCGGTTTATATATGACATGGAGGCATAGCTCCAATAACTCCATGGTCTCACCACAAGATCTTATTCAAGGCATCATAAGCCAAGAATCTCTAATCTTGCTTTTCTTTTACATTTCATTATTACCTGAAAAGTTTTTAAAAATAAAACGTCAACATAATGTTGGTGAATACAAATAACAGACTCGATATGTAAGCATAGCAAGTTTGGTCCTTTAACCATAATTAATGGTGGCAATACTACACATTTAGCAGGTTATTTCACTGATCGATACAACCACTGCATACCCTAGCTTGTACTGTCACTGGTTAGGAACAACAGCGGAGTGCGTCTTACAATTGTTCCCTCCAGCCCACAGCCCGTCACTGGTTAGGTTGCCTGCGGAGTGCGTCTTACGTATAACCTTCCAGCCCACGTTACCAGCCACATATGGGAATTTCACCCATAGCGGATACAATTTGCAAATCGTACGTATACTAATGGCCTAAATGCTGGTCTAATAGTATCCCTTTATGCGTCAAAGTTAAACATACATGCTCATAAAAATTCATTTATAAATTTAAAAACAAGTTAGATGTATTCACCTGGATCTTTGGTTGGCTGGGTGACAACTTAAAACTTCTCAATATAAATTTGACAGCGTCTCTCCTTAATATATCTTTATAACCATCTTAAAACGATGATTTTTGATGTTTATTTTTCTGCTCCTAAAATATATAATAATCAACATAATATTTATATATATAGGATCGAATCTTAACCCTAATCCTATACGAAATCTTAAATTTAAATTTAAACTTGAAAATTTAAATACTTACCTAACTTGATATCGATTCCTTCGTCTTCAAAATTTTCAGAATGATTATATGCTCAGCAAGAAATTTACTTCAAATGCGTTCGTTTGTTTCGAATTCTTCATCTACGAAGATAGCTATATGTTTGTTTTGAGTTCTCAATTTAAGAATATATACACATATATATATATTTCCTTCAATCGTGCATGCCGTATCAAATTTCCTCTCAAGTAATTATACATATATAATGATGTGTGGATAAGGCTTCACATATCTTTCTTTTTTTTTTTCTCTTTTTTTTTTTTTACACGTGTATTAATTTGTCTCCAACGTCCATTGACTCATCTTGTATTTTTATTTTTTTTTTTATTTTTTTATTTCATTATAATATTGATTATTATTATATGATTTTTAATTAATTAATCTCAAAGTCTGTTTTTTACTAATAACTTTTTAAATATAGTGTTTTATAAAATTCTAAAACTACTGTTAGGACCAGCTCATTTTTCTCTTCGTTTCGGTCCAAGTTTTGTTAAAAACGGGTCAAGATAAAATATAATATATTTTAATATTAATATTATTATTTAACCGACTCTTGACTAAACTTAATAATTGTTTAGACATCGGTTTATTTCTAATAATTATTTTATCATACCTATTCGTTTAAACGAACGCTAAAAATTTTGAACATATATTTCTACTCTTATACTCTCGAATAATCATATTTATAAAATAAACTATTTTATATTATCAGTCGAGACCTAACATTTTAATTAATCGTTTTTATTATATTTTTAAATAATAATATTTTAATAATAAACGAAATTTTTATATATGTATCCATAAAACGGGATGTTACATCCTCCCCACCTTTATTTTAATCTCGTCCTCGAGATTATTAATGTATGTGTGGATATTTCTTTCTCATTTTTGACTCCAGTTCACATGTGTATTCAGGGTCACGTCTGGAGTTCCACTTAACTTTCAATAACACCAACTTTTTACGCTTGAGTTTCTTTTCTCGTTGGTCTTCGATTTGAATCGGTTGTTCATTAATAATTTTTTTTATATAATTTTATATAAATATATATATATTTTTAACTCAACATCTTAAAGAGGCGTTAACAATGACTTATCGACTAAGCATTTTCGAAAGTTAGAAACATGAAACGCATCATGTAGAGATACAATCTCATTAAAGGATAGTTGAGATAATTTATATATAGAATTAGTTTCTTTAATATGTAGGAAATAAGCAGACTTGGTCAGTCTATCAATGATAACCCAAATCATATCATTCCCCTGACTGGTTCGAGAAAGTTTAGTTATAAAGTCTATGGTTATCATTTCCTATTTCCAGTTTCTATATCAAGTTGTTGCAACATACCTAAAGGTTTTTCATGTCCCGTTTTAACTTGGGAACAAGTTAAACATTTTGCAACATGTATATCTATATTTTTCTTCATGCTAATTCACCAATAGTTTTCTTTGAGATTTTCATACATTTTATTACTTCCTGGGTACATCGTATAATAGAATTTATGAGCTTGTTCTAATATCCTTTTTCTTAATCTGCGAGTGACTGGCACCCAGATTCTTGTGTTTATTCAAAGAATTTTACCATCTCCTTTGACTAATTGTTCATTCATGCCCTTCATTCCTTCAATCTTTGTTTTCCTCTTTTTGGGTTTGTTTCACTGCTTCTTTGATCTGATTTATTAAATCAAGTTGTCGTTCAAGCCTTATGCACATACTCTTTTTGGTTCTTTGCCTCCTTTCTGCTTAAGGCATCTACTACCACATTCGTATTTCTTTTGTGATAGAGAATTTCATATTTATAGTCGTTTCATGTCTCAATCAAACTTTGTTATCGCATATTTAATTCTTTTAGGATTTGGATTCAAAATTTGTTATGATTGTGTCCATTGTCCCTTACAGCAGGATTCACATGTACTGCAAATTATCGTTCCGTGTGCACCCGCAACGGTAATTTACGTTGCATGATTACCCTACTTCGTGAACGTGACACACAATTGAGTTAATTTATAACTTCATAGAATGAAAACTTGTCTTACTAAAATTGTTGCGGTTTACAATATGTTTGGTTTAACTAGCCTCAATCAAATAGATTGAAGAAGTTCGTTTCGTAAAAACCATAAACTTTGACTCGTTTGACATATTCGGGAAAATGAGTTAGTTTTCCTGTTCGAATGACGTTCGAAGTGACAAACTTAAACCTACCGAGTTATTACAAGTCCATCACATCCTTCTAACTAAAGATAAATTTTTAGAACTCTTATGGTCAGTCTAAACTATGAAATGAACTCAGTAAAGGTAATGTCTCCATAAATTCAATGCAAAGATAACGGCGCTTAATTCCAAATTATGACTTGCATAATTCTTTTCATGAGATTTTAGTTGACGTGAAACACAAGCAATCACTTTGCTTTGTTGCATCAATACGCATCCTGATCCTAATTGAGAATCATCCCAATAAATAGCAAACTCTTCAACACGTTTATGTAATGCTAGGATCGGAACTGAGTCAACTCGTCTTTAAGAATTTTAAAAGATTCATATTTCTTAGGAATACATTCAAATAATTCTGATTTGCTAGTCAATAAGGTGATTGGAATGACTATTCGGAAGAAATTTTAATGAAATCGATGATAATAATCGATCAAGCCTAAATAACTTCGTACTTTCGTAAATGAGATGGGGTTCTCCCATTTGGGTATAACCTCTATCTTATATGGATCAACTTGAATGCCCTGAGCATTAATAACATGTCCTCGAAATTGTACTTTAGTGAGCCAAAAAAACACATTTAGAGAACTCCGCATACAATTTCTCATGTCGTCGTAATTCAAGTTTTCAAGTAGGGTTTTAAAATGTTTAGCATGATCCTCAGGTGATTTTGAATATATAAGAACATCATCAATGAATATAATGATGAATTCGTCCATGTAGGTTTGGGTATTTGGTTCATCATGTTCATAAAGTTAGCTAGAGCATTGGTAAGTCCAAAAAGGCATAATAGTGAACTCATAATGCGCATCCCTTGTGCGAAAAGCTGGTTTGGGAACATCTTTTTCCTGGACTTTCAGTTGATGATATCCTGATCGAAGATCAATTTTAGAAAAATGACAAGCTCCTTTAAGTTAATCAAATAAATCATCAATTCGTGGAAGTGGATACTTGTATTTTTTTTTTTTATAATCACCTTATTTAGTTCCCTGTAGTCAATGCACATCTGCATCGACCCATCTTTCTTCTTGGCAAAATAATTGGAGCTCCCCAAGGTAATGAGCTATGTCGAATAAAACTCTTTTCTAATAGCTCATCTAATTGTTTCTTGAGCATTTTCATCTCAATCGATGCCAACCTATAGGGGGATTTAGCAATTGTAGTCGTACATGGTACCAGATTGATATTGAATTCTATTTCTCAATCTGATGGTAAACCAGACATTTCATCTGGAAACACGTCAGTATAATAAACTACAGTCAGTACTTCTTCTAGTTTCTTCTTTTCTTGATAATCAGTAGTTAATGAGATTAGATAAACTAAAAAAAACCTTTGTTCAGACATTTAGTAGCTTATATCATAGGAATGATTCCAACATGATTTGTTGGCTTATCACCCTTGATGATCAATTTTCCTTCTGTTGGAATACTAACTTCACTTGATTTGGTATCGCATAAGATGCAAGCTTGGTTTGTAGCTAACCAATCCAATCCGATTACCGCATCAAAACCGAATAATGTCATCGGTAAGAATTTCACAGGTATATTGTGCTTAAAGAGTGCGATCTTACAGTTTACTAGTACCTCATTTAACTTAACTAGATCATCATTGGCGGTTTCTACCAGATAAGGTTTATCTAGTTTCACTTGTGGTTCTTTTAGAAGCTTACAAAATTCAATCAATAAAGATTTGATTTGCTCTTAAATCAAACAAAACCTTAACATAAACATTATTGATAAGAAACGTACAAGTAATGACATGTGTTATATCTGTAGCTTCCTTAGCATTAAGAACCAAAAGATCGAGTCATCTTCTTCTCATTTGAATCCTTTTTTTTTTCTCCTGAACCACCAATCCCGTTAATTCCACTTGCTTTATTCAATTTAGGATCCTGCTAACTCAACGGCTGAGTCAATGGTCCGAGGCATAACAACTTTTACCATGTCACTAATTTCACATACTAATTCCCAGATATAACGATTGATAAGTTTTGATTATGGTGTCACAAGATGTGACCTCAATCGAGCATATTTAAAATATCTAGAAGTAAATTCATGTAGCCTAGCACCGACCATGCGATAGCTAAGGAATTTCCACTCAATCTTTTCTTTTTCATTCATTAGGCAAAATTTTCGAGTTACCAACTCTCGAAAACTTTCTCGAGTCATAGTGTATACTTGGCTTCTACCTTTGGTATGAATAATGGAATTCCACCATTCTAAAGCTACATCTTTAAATGAAATTCAAAGTACAAGCAACCATATCTTCATCGACACATTTGTTGAAATCAAGTACTGCCTTAATCGTTTCAATCTATCTTAATGCTATGACAACTCCTTCCGTTCCAGTGAACACAGGAGGTTTAAAATAATTGAAATGCCTTATAAGTGCATCCCTCAGTTTTGAATCGTTTCAAACTAGAAGATTCAAAATTTTTAATGTTCAATTAGATGTATCGTTTTCTTTTGTTATTGTTTTCTCGATATTCAAATTTTCATTTTTTTTTGCAGCGATTATTGACAAAATCGCATCTTTTATTTCTTCTGCAATCATTCGTTGTATCTCAGTTTTCAGAGTCATGGTTTCATCGATATTTGTGTGCATTCTCTGACACCCATGTGTATTTGCAGAATGTTCATTATTATTTAGATTTCTAGACATTGTCTACGTAATAAGATATTTGACAAGGTCTTAAAAATAATTTATCATAACTTAGCTCATACGCTATCATCAGGATTCACCTTGTTATTTCATTCGTTCTTAGTATTTCAAGAATACTATTATGTCTAATCCTTTGATAGGCACTTATCTCAATTTGGTTAAAGCTTAGATACTATCATTAGTACCAATTTCGCTAAAACCAGGAGCTCTGATACCAACCTGTCACACCCCGAGCTCTCGGCGGCCCGGGCGCTGCGACCCGAATTGGTTTCATGAATATGTCTCGGTCAGAGTTTATTTTACTTTATTTTTTTTTCAATATGTTTCAGCGGAAGCGTTGTTTCATAAATTCATAATTTTGTAAATAAATCACATGCATAGATGTGAAAACCGTTTTCCATGATTTATAAAAAAAATTAATACGAATGGGTATGAAAACCCTCACTGTCACTTTTTGTAAAACATACTCATAGGTATGAAAAATCACATTTCGTTATTTGTAATTAACTTTTCAGGATTTTATAAAATTTCATACGCATAGGTATGAATATCATCATTTCATATTATTGTAAACCGGATTTTCACAAACTCACAATTTCTAATTATTTTATAGTATCCGGTTTATATATGACATGGAGGCATAGCTCCAATAACTCCATGGTCTCACCACAAGATCTTATTCAAGGCATCATAAGCCAAGAATCTCTAATCTTGCTTTTCTTTTACATTTCATTATTACCTTAAAAGTTTTTAAAAATAAAACGTCAACATAATGTTGGTGAATACAAATAACAGACTCGATATGTAAGCATAGCAAGTTTGGTCCTTTAACCATAATTAATGGTGGCAATACTACACATTTAGCAGGTTATTTCACTGATCGATACAACCACTGCATACCCTAGCTTGTACTGTCACTGGTTAGGAACAACAGCGGAGTGCGTCTTACAATTGTTCCCTCCAGCCCACAGCCCGTCACTGGTTAGGTTGCCTGCGGAGTGCGTCTTACGTATAACCTTCCAGCCCACGTTACCAGCCACATATGGGAATTTCACCCATAGCGGATACAATTTGCAAATCGTACGTATACTAATGGCCTAAATGCTGGTCTAATAGTATCCCTTTATGCGTCAAAGTTAAACATACATGCTCATAAAAATTCATTTATAAATTTAAAAACAAGTTAGATGTATTCACCTGGATCTTTGGTTGGCTGGGTGACAACTTAAAACTTCTCAATATAAATTTGACAGCGTCTCTCCTTAATATATCTTTATAACCATCTTAAAACGATGATTTTTGATGTTTATTTTTCTGCTCCTAAAATATATAATAATCAACATAATATTTATATATATAGGATCGAATCTTAACCCTAATCCTATACGAAATCTTAAATTTAAATTTAAACTTGAAAATTTAAATACTTACCTAACTTGATATCGATTCCTTCGTCTTCAAAATTTTCAGAATGATTATATGCTCAGCAAGAAATTTACTTCAAATGCGTTCGTTTGTTTCGAATTCTTCATCTACGAAGATAGCTATATGTTTGTTTTGAGTTCTCAATTTAAGAATATATACACATATATATATATTTCCTTCAATCGTGCATGCCGTATCAAATTTCCTCTCAAGTAATTATACATATATAATGATGTGTGGGTAAGGCTTCACATATCTTTCTTTTTTTTTTCTCTCTTTTTTTTTTTTTACACGTGTATTAATTTGTCTCCAACGTCCATTGACTCATCTTGTATTTTTATTTTTTTTTTTATTTTTTTATTTCATTATAATATTGATTATTATTATATGATTTTTAATTAATTAATCTCAAAGTCTGTTTTTTACTAATAACTTTTTAAATATAGTGTTTTATAAAATTCTAAAACTACTGTTAGGACCAGCTCATTTTTCTCTTCGTTTCGGTCCAAGTTTTGTTAAAAACGGGTCAAGATAAAATATAATATATTTTAATATTAATATTATTATTTAACCGACTCTTGACTAAACTTAATAATTGTTTAGACATCGGTTTATTTCTAATAATTATTTTATCATACCTATTCGTTTAAACGAACGCTAAAAATTTTGAACATATATTTCTACTCTTATACTCTCGAATAATCATATTTATAAAATAAACTATTTTATATTATCAGTCGAGACCTAACATTTTAATTAATCGTTTTTATTATATTTTTAAATAATAATATTTTAATAATAAACGAAATTTTTATATATGTATCCATAAAACGGGATGTTACAGTATGGCCAGTACTGACCAGTACGGCTTGGTTTTGGGGTGAAACGGCCAAAACAAGGCCGTCTAAGCAAGACGGCCAGTACTGACCAGTACGGCCTGGTTTTGGGTGAGACGAGCAAATATTAAGTTAACTTTTATACGGCCAGTACTGCCCTGTACGGGCCGTATAGAGTTACTCCACACCGGTTGAGACCCAAATTGGCTTGTAAAATATAAGTTAAGACCAAGACGACCTGTACTGACCTGTACGGCCCGTCTCAAAGAATCTTCACTGAATCCAAGACATTCCTCTGAAATGTTTGTCTGTACCCTATACAGGCCGTACTGACCAGTACGGGCCGTATAAATTTGGCGGGGTGTTAAAATAAAAAAGTGGGGTGTCCAAATAAAAAAGTGGGGTGTCCAAATAAAGTCCCCCATATTAAATCTTTGGTGTCATCCAATGTTTTCATAACCGGACCGGACGTCGAACCGGTCTCCTTACTGGTCAAAGATCCGACCGGTCAGACCGGTCGAACCGGATTTAAGAACCGGATGATTTTATATAAGTTTTATAAATATATATATATAAAAAATTTAAAAAATTAATTTTTTTTTTTTAAAAAAAAGGTTCAACCACCGGTTTTCCGGTCCGACCGTCAGTTCGCCGGTTCGACCGGCCGGTTCACCCAAAAACGGCCAAGAACACCTAACCGGACCGGTCCGACCACCTGTTCCCGGTTTGGTTTTCAAAACATTGGTATCATCTTCTAAGTTATTTTCGAGATATTTCTAAGGTTCTGACTTTGAGTTATATAAATTAGAACTAGCAATCGATTTAAATTGAGAAAAAAATTCATTCACTTTGTGTGGAGGTGAATGACCCATATTCATTTTAGTTGTTAAACTATGCTAGAGGTGGGCATCAAAACCGGTTTCAAACCCGAACCCGGGGTTCAACCCGGAACCGGACCCGGTTCCAACCCGGTCTACCCCCAACCCGGTTCCAACCCGGTAGAACCCACCGGTTCCTAACCGGTTTCGAATTTGAAATTTTCAGGCGGGTCCAAACCGGTTCCAACCCGGTAGCTAGAACCCGGTTTCAACCCGGTTTTGACCGTTTTAACAAAAAATTCGAGTTCTAGCCGTTGAACTAGCCGTTTGGACCGATTTCTAGCCGTTTTTTTAATGTTTTTTGGTCCAAAACTTAGTATAAATTGTTGTGGCTTGGTTTAGTTTGATTACACACTTGAAAACGAACAATCTAAGCAAAAAACGCTCTCGTTTCGTACACCCGACTGCTTTACACTCTTTGTTTCGCGATCCATTTTTTTCAACACTCGTATTTTAAACAAGTATAACCTTGTTAAAGCAATGGCTCACTCTACATCTTCTGTTGGTCAAGGTTCTAACACCGAAGTTACAGTTGTCCGTGTTCTTACGCATAGTAGGAACATGGAAATATGGTGTAACTGGGATTTAGTTGAGATGAGTGATGGGTCTCAAAAGGCTCGTTGCAAGTATTGTGGTATGCTTCTTGCAAAAGAATCAAACACGAGTTTTAAGAAACATATTACCAAACCATTTTGCAAGGCGTTGAAGAATGATCCAGAAAGTCAACAAACACAAATCAGTAATGATGGTGGAATTTTTCACTACAACGTAGACGAGGTTCGTGATAGAATGGCGAAGTTCGTGATTCAAGAGGCGTTGCCATTTGGACATTTCGACAACCCTCGTTTAACAAACATGATTCGAGATACGCTTCAGCCTCGTTATAATCATGTAAGTCGAAGGACGCTAAGGCGTCATTGTTTAAAAATGTGGAATAAGGCAAAAAATGATTTGATCTTATTTTTTGAAAACCTAAACACTGGTGTAAACTTAACTACAGACGTTTGGTCTGCACCTCATGGTTTACCGGAATCGTATATTTGCGTCACCGCCCATTGGGTGGATCCCGTTTCGTGGCAAATAATGAAACGTACGATTGCATTTGAACTTTTCCCGTATCCACATACGGCTGAATATTTGTTTCAACTATTAGATTTCGTAATAACATAATTTAAGTTGGAAAATAAACTATTTTCAATAGCATTTGATAATGCTTCAAACAACACTGCTGCAGTGGAAAAATTAAAATTAAAATACACACCATTTTGCAATGGTATATTTTTCCACAGTCGATGTGTAGCACATATTATTAACTTAGCGGTGCAAGACGGTCTTTCTTCACCGAATCTTGAAACTTTCAAATATGGTTTTAGAAATATGATACATGATGTTTTTAAAAAAAGTAGAAAAACATTTACCGATTACAAAAAATTGTGTAAAGATATGAACAGACCTTGTTATGGTCCTAATTGGGATGTACCTACTCGGTGGAACTCCACTTTTAAAATGTTTGAAAGTGCTTTAAAACAAAGAGCAACTTTACAAACATTTCATACGAGTCTTTGTGAAAGTGGTTACGCCGAACAATTTTCGGACTTAGCTTGGGAGAATATTCAAGATTTAAAAGATTTTCTTGAAGCTTTTAAAACCGCCACTACAAAATTATCAGGGGTTTATTATCCTACTAGTCCATTGGTGTTACCAGAATTGTATTTGATGACGTCAAATTTAAAAAATTTTGAAATGAAAAACCAAATGTTTGAAGAAATGATAAGTCCAATGAAACTCAAATTAAAGAAATATTTTAAAGATTTACCACCCGTGTTTACTTGTGCCGCTGCTTTAAACCCAATTTTGAATGTTACGGGAGTTGAATGTTTGATAGACGAAATAAATGATAATTTGGATATTCATGAAGAAGATCCAAATTTTTCAAATGATGCAAAAAAAAGTTTTCAAAAAAGTTTACAAAGTATGTATGAATTTTATTTAAATAAATATGGTCCTAATATAAACATACGTACGAGTACGAGCGCATCAAGCTCGAGTAGTAGACCTCGTGATCCGCTTCTTAGTTTATTTAATACCGTTCGTAATGAAACGGCAAAACGACAAAGGGGTAACACCCCTTCAAGTGAGCTCGGAAGGTACATTGGAACAGATTTTGTTTCCACTTTTCAATCCGAGGATTATCACAATTTAGACCTTTTGTCATGGTGGAAAGGAAAGGAATCCGATTATCCGATTCTATCCACTATGGCACGTGATTTACTAACCGTCCAAGCTTCTACGGTAGCTTCGGAATCTGCGTTTTCTCTTAGTGGCAGGGTATTATCTTTACGAAGAACAAGACTTACTCCGGAATCAGTAGAGATGTGTATTTGCTTAAAAGATCACTTGGACGCGATCGATCGAATTCAAAACATAACAAACCTCGAAGATGAAATCGAACTTGAAACAAGGGTACACGAAGAGGAGGTGGAGGAAGGATTATCTCCCGACATATCCGATGAAGAACTTGCACAAGAAGCTCGTGCTCGTAAACGTACGCAAACGCAAGCGGGAACGAGCACGGAATAAAACGCATGTTTTCAAGTTATTGTATTTGTATTTATCTTTTTAAGTTATGTATGTCTTTTATTTTTTTAAATAATTAAAAGAGAAATAAATGTTAAATATGTTATTTTTATTTTTATGTTATGTAGTTATGTAGTTATGTATGTAATTTATTGTAAAATTGCTAGAAATAATAATGAATTTTTTTAATATCATTATTTTTTTTATTCATGTTCTTAAATCAAGTATTTTTTTATTTATTTATGTATGTCTTTTTTTTTAAATAATTGAAATATAAATAAATGTATTAAAAGTTATTTTTATTTTTAAGTTATGTATGTAATTTATTGTAAATTATTATAAATAATAATGAATGTTTTTAATATTATTATTTTTTATTATGTATTCAAATTTAAAAAAAAAAAAAATTAAACCGAACCCGGTTTGAACCCGGTAGGTGTACCCGGTTCTGGACCCGACCCGACCCTACCCTACCCGGTTCTACCGGGTTTAGATCTACAAATGTGAAACCGGTTCCAAACCGGTTCGGGTTTAACTCAAAACCGGTTCCACCGAACCCGGTCCATTTTGAACCCGGTTTTGAACCCGGTTCGGGTTGGGTTTTGAACCCGGTTTGCCCACCTCTAAACTATGCTTTAGTTTTCGAGTTTCATTATCCAATTCATAATGCTGAAGCAATAATATTAGTTTGTCCTTTATACAAGGAATGATTGTGTCAACCTTTTTGTAATATTCTTTTTTGTATCTTCCACACTATTTCAAACCATAAGTACTCTTTAAATTCTAAATTTAATAGTAAAAATTTTTCAAACAAGAATCTAAGATAGCTGCAAAATATATAAACATGTAAAAAGTTTCAAAGTTCCTTCAATATTTGTCAAACTTTCTGTGTATCAAATTACCCACATGTCTACCTTTCTGTGAACCAAGTGCATTATTTTCATCTAATTAACAAGAAAGAAAATCATGTTATTAATTATAAAGCCATTAAGAACAATTTCAATAACTATTCCACATAATGCTGATCTGTAAATTTTGGAAAACCCTTGTCACCCAAATCCTTTCTATAACTTTGCTTTGTCAAATCATAATCTCTCAAGTATGCCTGACAAAATGGTCGGGTTGGGTAACGGGTTAGAATAGGTTCGGGTCAGGATTTGTGCGGGTTAAAACGGGTTTTAAGCAAAACCAGTTCGCGTTTAAATGGATTGTTCTTAAAAAACATCAATTTAGTTTAACTTAAGATGTGTTATAAGTAAACAAATAGTCTATTTGAATAATTTTTAGTGATTTTCTCATCAAATATGTTATTAATCATTATTAAATGTTTAAATTCATTCCATTTACATAGTTTTTTTTTGTTACCCATCTTGACCCGCATTGTGTTTAAGTACCACCCATCTCAACCCATTCAATATTATGATGTTACTCATTTAAACACATTATACTACAATTGTTTACCCAAACCAACCCATTTCCTTTGACATGGGTAAAAATTGTCACCTCTACTCTCAAGTATTCTCAAGTTTGGCGGTCCAATACAGCATATTACACATCAAATTCCATCTTGTATGAAAATCTAAAGATAAAATTGTTTTTACATTCAATCCTCGCATCCTTATCACACTTCATAAGCATGTCTAATCTCTTGGGAGAATGTCTGACATCAAATTGCATTTCTTTAACGATCAATTGAAGTATCTACCACTTAATTAATCCTTCACAATCAAGTTAATAACATGGGCCACACAACGGACATGTATATATCTCTCATATAACAAAAGGTTGTTTAAAATACTTATGAGAATTGATATGACATTATCATTAGGTGAAGTGTTACAAGTAGTTACAATTATCACATTCTCAATCATCTCACTACTAGAAAATAAGGCAATTGCCACCATAATTTACCACCAAAATAAATAGTTGCAGATTTAGCTACCAATTTCCCACGAAAATACAATTAAAGTGCATTAATTTGTTATAATATGGTAGCTAAATGGTCAAAAATTTTACTTTAATAAATTTTCTGTAGCAAATTGGTGGGAGAAATCTAAACAATGAACTAAAACACTAACATGTTAAATTTGCCACCATATTTTTGGTCGCAAGTTGAAAAAAAATCCAAACAGAGGTGAGATGAATTTCCAAAAAAAAAAAAAAAGCTTTAAGGTGCAACGTACTTAGAATATTTTCCCCCAAACAATTAGTTTTAACCCTAAAAACAAGACTGAGATCCGATTCCTTCGAGCTTGTTCATACGGCGATTTCACAAGACTGAGATCCGATTCGCGTTCGAGCTTGTTCACAAGACTCAAATCGGTGCGGCGATTTCACACCCTGTCAAGCTTGTTCATACGGCGAATTCACAACCAGATCCGATTCGTCTTCGACGTTGTTAATCGTCTTCGTCATCGCCTCTAGGTATAATTTCTATTTTTAAATTTCTTATAATGATCAACATGTTAATAATGATTATAGAAAAAAATATTGTTGAGTTATAATCTAAATCGTTGGATAAAAATGATTTACGAGGTTGGATGCATCATTTATAAATTTTGAAGAAAATGATTTTGGAGGTTATTTCATCATCTGCATTACAATTGTGACACATCTACTCATGAATGAGTCAATTTGAGTTGAGCTTTATCTCACATGAATCATATGTGGATGTTTTTTTTCCTGTTTTTTGGTCACAATGTATTTGATAAATATTTTGTCTAATTGTTGTATTGAACTCGTGTATTTTGTTAACATATATGTTCCAATTTTACAGGAGAACCAGGAAGATTGATACGTGATCGGTATCGTACTACATCTCAAGTGGTTCAAAACTGACAAAATGTATAGATTTCTTTAATCTGTAGTCAACTAAAATTATAGTCATTGTCTTGACACATGATTTCATTTTTTCTGTTTTGTATCCTTTTGTTCCTTTTACAAACGGCATAATTCATTTTGTCATGATTTAAGGACGACGCAATTGCCAACAATTTCGATTGCTCTTTCTCGTGGTGAGATTGAAGATGATGTATTGTTTCTGACTGGATCAAAGCCCTCTAGGAGATCGAAGAAGAGACCTAGGGCAGTTCAGAAGCAACTTGATGTGAGTTAGTTTTGTTTCGAATTGATTTAGCAATACTAACTTTCACTTTTGACATATAAACAATTTTACTCACATATTTATCATTAACATTAAGATTAATTTTGTTGTTACAAGTAACGGTGTTCAAGTGTTGATTATTTCATCAAATGTGTATGTTGTTTGCAGATATCCATTTGAGTTTTGGTGATATTAGTGTGTATTTGATGTTTAAGCACTCTGTGTGTAATTTCTTTTTTTATGACTTATGATTTTTTTCCTTCTAATTTCTGGTATATTAGTGGAAAAATCACAGGATATACACATAGAGGCTCAAAGTAACCCACACCTGCATTACTCTGTTATCCCCATGATACAAAATAAGCAACCCACATCAGTAGTGTTGTAAATTGTTAGTTTCATGCATTAAAGTGGGAACCATCCTTAGTTTAGTTGACCCACACTTCATCTGTTATTCAGTTAAGTAGTTAACCCAAACCTGCATTACTCCGTTAGTTCAGCCGTTAAGTAGCATGCATGCATTTGGTTTTATTTTTATGTTGTACTTTTGTCATATTAGAATATGAATAAATAAAATTGTGGTAAGAACATCTTTGTTCTTATCTCTATTTCTTTGAGTCTAACCTACTCAAAAGGTGACCATCATCCCAAAATATAGCATCTTAAATCCACACTCCAACACGTAAGTCCATGACCACCAGTTTAACCTTCTGCAAAGTAGTTGGTTCCCATTTAATTATTGGTGTAAAACATACTGAGTCCCTTCTAACATTCACTTTATTTTATAGGAAGTAGTTGCTGCATTTGGAAAAGAACCGATCCATCTATATGTTTTGCGAGTCCATTGGCACCCTTTTTATGAACAAGTCCATCTCTAAGTGGCGTTAATGACTCGACTGCACATGGCAAACATGATCCCGAGGTATGCTAATTTTATAATTTTTATGAATAATAAGTTTGAGTTTCTTTCCATATGAGACTATGATTGGGTTATATTATACAGTTAGTTTTATAAATTAAGTAGTCTAATGAGATATGAACCGATGCCATTACCAACATCATCCTCTCTATATGAACATGACCTATTATGAATTTTATTTGTAACTTAAACTCTATTTGACTCATAACAAATTTTTGTTGATTGTTTGGTAGAATGAAAAGTTGAATGAGATTATCAAAGAGATTTTGAAGGAAAAAGAAGAAGAAAAAGAAATATTAAATGGAATTATTGCGAAGTTAGAGGCAGAAAGGGAAAAGCACAAAGCAGAAAAAGATGCTATGAGCAATCGGATGTCAAAAACTTGAAGATATGTTGAAACTTTGGTCCGAAAATAGACTATAAAACACTTTTAATTTGATTGTTTAAACTTTTATTATGTTTCAATAGTTTGTATTTTGTTTGATGTTTAATTTTAGTTACTCATACTTGAGAAATTATGTTTAGAATTTTATTATTTGGCATGTGGAATGAAATGATGTTTAGAAATTTATGTAAATCTGAGTTTTGAGATGTGGCATGTAGAATGAAATGATCACAGGTGGTTTTATGGTAGAAAAATGATTATACAAGGTTTTGGTGGCAAAATGGTGGCAACTATATTTGAGGTTGGTAGCAAAAATAGCAAAATGGTAGCAACTAATATGGTGGCAAAATGGTAGCAACTAATAAGGTGGCAAAATGGTAGCAACTAATATGGTGGCAAAATGGTAGCAATATTTTTGACCTATATTTTGGTCGCAACATTTTGGTAGCAAAAAATATAATGGTGGCAAAATCGTGGCAATAGGTCATTTGCCACCAGTGTTTTTCCCACCGTCTTTATGGTTGCAAATTGGTCTCAAAAAGGCAATTGCCACCATTTTGCAACCATAATTCTAGTAGCAAATCCTTTGTTTTGTAGTAGTGTCTCTCTCTAAAGCATTTAATTAATAACCTATGATTCTCATCTTCATTTTTGCTTATTGATTAGGGTTGGCTCAACAATTATGGGAGCCCAAGACAAATATGAAATTTGAGGGCTATTTTCAAGCGTAGGGTCAACAATCAATATTATTAGCGGTGTTGAATAATTCATTTTTGGTTTGTTTGGTGGAATAATGTTTAGCCTATTTGTTAACCCAACCAATCCATCATGGATATTTGCAGAAACCAACTGATCTATGGTATTATAGATAATGGATTATGAAACAAATATATACATATATCGTGATGTTTCACCCAAATTTTTGGGGCCCTATGTCCCCGCCTAATTTTATAAACGAAGATTCTCTCTTGCTATTGTTCGGTTTAAAATTAATGATATGTTTGTGGAATATCAAGTTTTTATCTATAAAATGAGCATTTATACACATACTTTATTTTTGAATTGATCTTCATGTGTTGGTGGTGAAACACACTCTTATTTTCCTATTAGGGAAAAAAGATTTAGCTCTTTAAACCCCACGAAAAATATATCTATGTAATCTATCAAAACCATAAATGTATTTGTTATCTTAAAGTTAGGAATAATAGTTTTCTTAATCCTTCTAAATTTCTCGTGCTCTAGAGTCTATAATTTTCTGAGCATAAAATTTTCATGCTTTAATAGTACACCCCCCAACATCATCGTCATTCTTTTTATTCTTTTTGCAAATAAGTTGGTTTAATCTTTTAAATTACAAGGTTTTTTTTTTGGACAAATATCAAGATATTTTCTTATTATCAATGTCTTGTTTCCGCTCGACTATCTTGCCCAGGACTGGCTAAACCATTTTGAGGGCTCTAATCAGAGTAAAAATTTGGGACCCTTAAGTAACAATGATGTCAAAAACTGATCTCCTCCTTTCACCCGGGCTTATGATTGAAACTAATAAACTAATTTTACATTTCTACAAACTACAATTATACCAAAGTTCCATAGCTTACAGTCTAGAGAGCACACGTTATGAAGAAATACTAATGCATAGCAAATCACCAAATTGTTTTATATATGAAATTGAAAATGAAACACTGTTTAAAGATAATACTAATTTATTAATCCATCTAGGTTCAAGAACATGAGATCCTAGCTTGTAATGAATGCGTGTAACCTTTAATTGTGATTTCCTGAAAAATATGTAGAAAAACATAGGTTCTGAAAGTAAAGATTAAAAATATTAAAGTTAAATATACTATACTGATATATAAACCCCATTATATGTCTTTACACCAACCAACCCTTGTATGATTTAAGTGCCCCCAAACCGTTTGAGTCCTTCTCGATTTCTTCTTCTTTTCCGTCAGCTTCTAACACAAACAAGTTTGAATTTTATAATGACCCATTTCACGAGTAATTTTATTTTAATCGACCTAGATGTTATTTAAACTTAAATGTTATTCAACTTTGTTATTAGTAAATGGATTAACTTGGTTAAGTTAGTTGTAAACTAGGTTAAAATGAAAAATGAGTTGAATACGACTAGTGGGACTAAAGTTGTTAATAACTAAAACTTAAATAACAAAAGAGGAAAAAGATTGACTTGGTCAAAATAAGAATTTTTGTGTGTTTGAGGGAGAAAACGACCAAGAGAAGGGAAGAAGATCAATTTCTTCATCTTCTAAAGTTCTACACAAATTCTAATGTTCTTGAGCTGGATTTTTATAATAGGAGCATAAGCCATCATCCTTAGGGTTATCTAACCCTTGGGGTAAGTGATTCCAACAATGTAGTTTGATGTTTCAAGTAGATTATAGTAAATTTGACAATAAGTCACGAAATTTGAATGTAAAAGTAAGAAACTTTCTTTGATCATTGCTAAACATTTCTAAAATCACGAAATATGTGTAGATGGATTTTGGATGATGAATGCATGGTGCATAAATTGTTGTTTAAATAGGAATGATATAACTAGAAGATTTAAATCAGCATTTTATATGTGTTAGAAGTGAGATACACACCAAAAATTTGTTAAAAAGTTTGAATGAAAAGTTTAATTAAGTGCAAATTGAAATAATTTTTGATTTTTGCATTGTTTTAGAAAAATCATTTAAATCAACCGTACCTATGATTGAGACGTATTTTATATGATTGGAAATGTATTTGAGTATACTATAGTTTTTTTATTTGAATAATATACAATATTTCGGGTTGGATGGAAGTCAAAATGGTCGATTTCTATAGCATGACAAAAAGTTCAGCATGTTGATTGAACTTATTTTTGTTGTTGTGCTGATTTTTGAAATATCGTAAAAAATCAACTGATAATCGGTTAGGGGGCATATAATATGTCTTAGGAAATATTAGTAAGTCTAATTTCTGAATAGTTTTAGAATGAGAAAATATATGGATATTAAGTACATGAAAAATGAAATTGAAAACAGCTTGACAAATTTGGTAAAAGCTGAATTTTTTTTGAAATGATGAATCTGTATTGTTATTAAAAATCATATAAAATTATAACAATATTTGGAGTAAATGTACCATATATTGTTGGAAAGATCTTTGATTCTAATACAATCCATATTTGAACATCAATAGTTGAATAAAAATTTAAATTGGTCAAAATAGACAATTACAACAACAACTTAGATAGTTGTTGCACAATATTGTAACTTTTCTAAATGGGATAATGTGACAATCGCATTTGAGAATTAAGTCATCAATAACGAGGGCACATTTGGTCGTGCTTGAAATCCACGTTGATTTAGCTATTGTAATTATTACAGGTTGATAGTATGTGAGAAATGGTGTACATATGCGAAAACCGTGCGCGAAACAGAGTTACAGATTGTCCGGAATAGCCAAGTGGCCACGCGGGACGATGCGCCTGGCGCATGTCGGTTTGGCAAATTAGATTGAAAGATCAGATTGCATGGGAAGAAGAGTTTATTTCTTCTTCTCGACTTCTCTTTGCTTCCAGACGAACAAGAACAGGTTTTCAGCATGTAAATCTCAATTTTGAAGCCCTCTAAACCCACTGATCGCACCAAGGATCGTGTTTACAAGTTCTGATCGTTATTATCAAGCTAGAGGTGATTATAATGGTTTAAACCATTTGATTGTGACAATGTAGGTGATTCATTTGATTAATCTTTGAAATGCAAGATTAAATCCAAGTGTATCAAACTAATCACAATTATTAACATACTCATTGGAATGATCATCTGATGTTTATGATAACAGTCAGATTAGTATGTTAAACATGGTTATTAAACCTATTCTAATGTCACATTGTGATATTTCATGATATTTGGGTAATTAATAACAAGGATTGATCATTCCTAAGCCATAAATCCATCTAGAAACTGTTTTAGCACTATAATCAACAACACTAACTATCTGGATTATCTGAGATTATTCTGATTAATCAAACGTGTCATCAACCTTGTATTAGGAACCTGAATCATTATAGGTTCCTACATTATCATACATTGTATGATATGACATTAAAATTATTAATTAAAAACCTAATACCAATTTGATGACTTACAAGGCAATGTCTCTGACATTGAACGTTCAGGAAAATTTAATTGGTACGTTAAAACATAAATAACTCCTTTAACATAAACTAATGCAGAATTTAGCTACCACTACCATCTGTGTGTGATTTCACTACTCATCTGACTTCAGGTGAGTTTCGTACAACCCCTTTTATTTTTAATGTTTTATAAACATCGGGGTACCTCTGTAAATCCATTTTTGAACATATGATATTGTTGGACCGGGTTGTTTACTCTAAATAACACTTCACAAGTATTTCTCTCTTTCAATCTAACAGATGCGGAATGTCTGTTAGAAGGATCTCTCAAACACTCAATGGTGAACAAATAATCTTTGAATAACAATAAGAACACAAGAAAAATTTCAAGCTCAAAGATGTATTTCTCTCAAAGTATTACAAGTGTTGTAAACAGATAAGCACAAAACACATACAAGCACACCTAAACAGGTTTACAATGAGAGGTTATATAGCTAAGGCTACAACCGTATACACGTAGGAAACAAGTTGGGTATACTAGACAATACATAAAGTAAAGCTTATTCTAGTATATGGAGTGTCTTAGCAGGCTAAGACACTTACTTACAATCATTACAAATATATACATTGACTTTACAAAGACTAGCTAAATACAAAAGGCATTTAATGTTGTTGATCTTCAAGGCTTCATATAATCTTTTGCATTTAATGCAGCTGTGGAGAAGTAAGGTGTTGTATCTGACTTTAGGTATGTTTATCCTTGATGTTCTCAGACCAGCACGTCTGTTGTCAGTACCTTTTGTACTATAAAAGTGCTCAGCTACAGTCTTTGTCAGAATATAAACCTCGGAAGTCTTTGTCTTTGGTGCAGAAGAGAATCTTCGGAAGCTGTTAGTCTTCGGAAGCCTTTAGTTCTTCGGAAGCTTTATGTCTTCAGAAGCTTTGAAGCTTTAACTCTAAGTGTTGGTCTTCCGAAGTGTTTGTCTTGTACAGCCTTCAGCGGGAGTGAGTTACTCTTCGGAAGCAATGTTGCTTCATAAAAGGAACTCCTTCCTTCCGAAGGCTGTTTGTCTGTGTAGTCTTTTATACTTGGACAAAATTGAAGTTTGGTGAGCATCAGCCTTTACTAGTCTTTACAGATATGTATCACTGTTATCTTTGTGATTTAATGTGACTCTTGTGTGATTTCATGGGATTTTGCCGTTAGTATCTCTATCACAGTATCAAAAGTCCTCATTCCTCAAAAATTGTATCTAGTGAACCCATGTGGGGCCGAACATGCATCAATGATAGTACTATCGGCTGACAACCCATTCACTGGGAGGTTTGCATCTCCCCTGGTTTGAATGTTTGTTACTAGTTTCCAAAACATCTTCTTAATGTTAGTGATAAACATTAAGATAACAAGGCATTAAGATATTTACCGACGGGTAGTATCTTCGTAAAACGCAGAACTGTCCGAAAGGAACTAGATACAAGTCACATGGTTATCTGGAACTGAATATTGTGAGAACTTGTATACCATGTCATATCATATGTTTTAACTTGAACTTTACGAACTCACCAGCTTTGTGCTGATCTTTCAAACTCAAACGTTTTTTGCAGGGAGACAGTGATCACTGTGAGGCTGCACTTTCAACAACTTGTAATTAAATAAATTAGTTTGTGTAATAAATTTAGTTGTAAACGGTAATGTTGGTTGTAATGACGAAACCTTGTAATGTATTTATTTTAAGTTAATCTGTGTGTTGTGATACATGATCAAGTAAGTCACACCTCATCTCTGAGACATCACCACTATGCTTCCGCAACCTTCTCAGTGACATCATCAACAGGTGATGAGAGGTGGGGGTGTGACAGATAAAAATAAGAAATTAAGTATATATGCTTTTGAAAAATAATGAATGGCACTAGTATATCATATACATATATTGGGTGTGTTACAAGTGTCTATGATACTTGAAAAATGAATAGGACCCATATTTAGATTAACCGGTCAAATTGAGAATTTGGCACAAACATGTAGTAAAGAGAAACCTTGAATTATTATGTGGCATGATTGAAATTGAAAATGCTAAATGGAATATGTGTCATGTTGTTTGTATTAGAAAATAATATTTAAAGTGGAATTTATAGACCCAAATAGGAGTTACAAGGTTTAGCTTTCCTATGGGCCAAGGTGAGAACCTACTCAATAAATATGCAACCATAATGCATGAACTACTTGATAGATTTCTTGTAGTATTGGATGTATATTATGTATTAATTAAATAAGTTGAAATGATGTCACTGATTGTTAATTGATAATTGAAACAAAAAATGATGACAATCCACATTCGTAAGAAAGTATATGTGCATAAGACCACATAGAGTGGCATATGGATTTTTTTGAATTGAATGCTTGACCTGCTATATTAGTTAGGTTGTAATTTGGCGAATGTTATGACTTAGTTGCATAATTTGTTATAGTGTCATTATATGTGTGAAACATGTATAACCATGATGTATGGCATTTTGGTGATGATATACATTTGTGTAAAGGAATATGTAAGACCACTGGTGAGTGGCGTTGGATTTTTCATGTAAGTCCATAGTGAAATGGAATTGGCGTTTTTAATAAATGGAAAATAATTTTTGCAGGAAAAAAATGAAAATTAAAAATTAAAAAGTGGGTTGCGACAACAAGTTGTCGCTATAGCTCTTTTTGTTTACAGTTTTTTTAAATACCAATTAAACAAAACGTCGCCGTATCATTTGGCCCTATAGCGACGAGTTGTCGTCGTCGCTATAGGGCAATTATAGGGCAAATTCGCACAGACACCTCCATTGTTGCCGCAGTTCGTATTCTAGCGTTTGAAGGGCCGATTTGGGGCGATTTTGGATCCATTTCACCTATTTGAAGGTAATTTTTACAATACTTATGATTTTGGATCTTCTGATTACTTTGGTATGCTTTTTTTTTGCGTTTTTTTCATATTTTGAAGATTTTTTTGCAATATTATGTATTAGTGTGTGTATTTGTGTAGGTAAGTTGGGTTTATAAGTATGTATGGTAAAGATTCTGGTATATTTATGTTTTTTTGTATTGTATTTGTGTGTGTATTGTATTTTCGTTTGTATATACATAAATTGTGAGTGTATATATATATATATATATTCTTTATGAAAACTTTGTACAAACATATTGTATTTTAATATTTTTAAAATTTATAACGTAACTAAGAGTTTAGTTGTAAAAAAATTATTATATAAACTGCTATATAAGAATACGCACACAGTATTTTCTATAAGAATAATATTTTGGGATACAAAAAACTATTACAAAAATTGATTAGAAATGTATTTTGAAAAAACTTATAGTTTATTATGCAAATATTAATTGTGACAACTAGTACCTAACAATCCGGAAACCGTACGGTAAGTGTACTTTCATTAACTACTATGTGTGATTTCTATGTGAATAACTATTATGTGATAACAATTTTGTGATAATTTATAACAGTTGTATGCATTTCAATGAGAATTGGAATTTCAACATACAACATTTCATGTGAAATAACATATATTCATAAAAACAAATGACAATAACAAATCGGTTGTTATCTGATTCCCACAAATAACAGGAATTAGATAGTCGACAATACAATGAGAAACCAATGTGAAAACAGTGAAAACAAAGGTAAAATGGCTAAGTGTAGTTGTTTCGTTTGTGAGAATGTCAAATGCAAAACAATAATTCGATATCGTTTTCGAATATTAAACTGACAGTGTGTTTGTGTGGGTGAAGACTCGCACAAATATATCTGTGGGTTTAAGGTTCTGAATGATGTCTGAAAAGTAGAAAACCAAATCAGAAAGTAAAACCATCGTCGTGTTCATACGGGTGGCGATTCGTACGAATACGCGCGAATGTGATATGATCTGACGAAACGGTAAAAATAAACGTTTTGGAAACTTTAAAATAAGAAAAATAAATATAAAATATTTTTAGGAATTACAACCTTAAAAAGGTTTAAAATAAACCAATTTATTTAAGATTACGTATATTACGTTAAGTTTCGTGAACGTTACGTAAACGTGAAACCGAGCAACCTGAATGTACCCGAAATGAACTCGGTATAAAGACCCTAAATCCCCTTTAATTCCCTCATTTATTACCCATCTACCTCTCTCACTTGAAATACCTGATTCTCTCTCTCTCTACACATCCTCTCTCTAGATTTTCAAACCCAAAATCTCCATTTCTTCCCAAAATCACTCATACTTGGTACAAATCGAAGCTTAGGACCTCTACATCTCGAAAGTACAAAGGATTGGGTCTAAAATCATCAAAAACCGAGGTCAAATGCAACTTTAAGTTTCGGTTTTTCAGGGTTTTTGTTAAACTCGGTAGCTGAACTTGTAGCCAAGTTTTAAACCATCAAATCTCATGAGAATCACATGAAAACGAGCTCACCACACTTGGATACAACTGGAATAATGATCTGGATTGGGTGATGATAGTATCGACGTATGAAGGGCTTAGTATCGATGGATGAAACACAACATACATAGTATCGATGGTGTTAACAAAGTTCCAGCCAACTCCACCATCTATATTGTTAAGTTCGATGGTCCCCAGCTCCAACACCCATCGATATTACTAATGTCGACCAAGTCCAAGAGAAAGGGGATGGGTGGCTATCTATACTAAGTATTGAAGAAGCAATACTCGTCGATACTAACAGTGGTCGATACTGTTAGTATCGACAGGACCTGGTTTGAGTTCTTTAAGTGTTTCATTGAACTTAGACTGTCGATACTAGCTCAGCCTCTTCGATATTAGTAGAATGATGTTATCCAAGTAATCAAAACCCAAAAATCAGTACGATTAATTGAAGTTAAGGACAAGGAATGGGTTAGAAGGTGATAGAGTCGATAGGTGGGCAATAGGTGTGGTACTAAGTGTTATACTAACATATGACCGTCGATACTACCCTTGAACCTTTCTAAACATATATAACTTATAAAATATGTTTTACTAATCAAAACATGACTGAAAACAACCATAGATAACAAGAACATGATTGCTAGAACTAAAATGGATTAAAACTCACTAGGGTTTCATGAAGTGTTAATGAAAGTTTTAAAACACTTTGAAAACTTGAAACATAAAACTTTCTATCAAAGTGTCATGGTGTTAGTAAACATTTTCCAAATACATTAAAACATAATGAGTGAAGTATAAATAACTTAGTTAAACACACTTGGTTAGTGGTAATTCATGGTAAGGGTTTTGGGATATAACTATAATATAACATAAGCTTAAGTATAACTTGAGGGTAATGTGCAAGATTAAGATCAAAACATGTAATCCAGGGATATCACCAAATGCTGAACTTATCCTAAATGGTTAAGTGTTAATATGTTTCATATCAAATTATAACTAAGGTTAATCACAATAATATAGTAAGTGACATTAAGGAGTTACAATCAATTAAACCAACTTAGGTGGATACATAACACAAATATCTATGCTTATAAGTTGTGAACATCAAATAAATCAATCACATGGATTTGAATACAACACATTATAACAACATCAAGCGCGTGCATTACTTGAGTACTAGTCAACCACTTTGGTGTCGATGCGGTAGCTTAATTAAAAGTAACAAAAATCAAAACTAACCTAAACACTAAGTAATACTCTATACTCTTTCAAAACTAAACTACAGACAGGAAAGTGTACCTATCGGAGATAGTATAGCCTAAGCAAGTCCGGATATCTAACCCTAAGACTTCTACAGAAAATACTAACTAGAAACTGAAAGACTTATCTATACAAAATTTGTACTTAAATAAAATAATAATAAGGAAGGGGGGTTTGCTAACAAAACTACTAATAACTTAAAGAAAAACTATAGAGAAAACACCAACTAAAATGAAGATAGAAACAAAGATCAGACGAAGAAAGAGCACTACCTAGGCATGAATCCTACGCATGCTCAACAAAGTATCTATCGGTAATGGAAACGATGTGATACATTGATCTTAAAATACTAAACTCAAAAGAAACTTAGAGCACCCTCGACCCTTCTCAAGGATTGTCAACTAAGAGTCCTAAAATCCGTTAAACCATCGGTTGAATGGATTTCCCTCACAGATAATCCAATTATACTCAAAATGTATCCACTAGAAAATCTACCTTACAGTGCGAAAGTCTCAATACACCTAAGTGCAAGGGATAACTAGGATTTTCCTATTGGATTCGATAAACATGGATGTAAAACAAACTAGAAAGATCTTTCCACATAGTCTCTAAACTAGTACATCTAACACCCTAGACAAACCGACAAACTCTCACCTCACGGCTATCGAGATTGGTTGCACATCTAATATATCTATATCAAGAAAATAACTCCTATGGTAAACTCGTACGCAATAAACCATCTACTAATCAAGAACACACAGTAATTGATCTAACATGCACCTATTATATGAAAGACATTCACCAAGGCACACGAGGAGTAAATCATCAATCTATAAACAATCATAGACACACATAAAACATTCAATAATCCAAACCAAGTTTGTTACATCATGAGTTCATCACATAAACATAATCCAAAACCGATAAAAACTATTGTTAAACATGTGCAATCATCAAAACCTAGGTAGTTCTAAAAGATTAGCCAAGAAACATCATACAAATACAATTCATAATCTGTTTAAAGTAAAGGAGAAACATGGAAATTGAATAGAAACAAAGAAACAAAGTAAACCGAATGATGAACACCTGATATCTTCGATCCTAAGCCTTCAATCCTCAATCCTAAGTCTTCCCAACCTTCTATTCCCCATGAAACAGCCTCTTTTCGTTCTTTCAGTTCACCTCACGCCATCCTAGAATGTCTCCTCTTTTAGGGTTTTCGACTTTATGGCTTAAAACTGGTTTTCTGCGATTTTTACTCTGTCGCGTAGCTCGAGGGGTATCACATACCGACAAAATAGTCGGGTCAACCCGCAATGATTAGTTAGGGGTATTTTCGTCTTTCCCACCTGTCGCGTAGCTCGACAGATGCCAAAATCCAGTTTTCTTCTTTTCTTGTTTCCGGGTCTGTCCTCGCCCAACTGGGAGCTTGTTTCTTTGTACTTTAGTGCCAAATACGCATGTTTATGACCTGCAAGCATTGAATTACAGAATTGTGAAGCACCAGCTAAAATAGATTCCAAAACCAAACAAAACTGTACAGAAACTAAAAAATAAAATGGAAAAACAGATGTGTTTTACAACACATCACACTTCAACACTAAGGTGAGTTCATTTGCCCCTTTTCTAATCTTTTGATTTTAAAATCGGGGCTGAGAAACATGCTAAACTCTTTTCTTAAAAGATTTTAGTACATTATTTCAATAATCATGTTTATGAAATAACAAAGGTTTCATCTTTGTTGTTATTTTTATATCTATGTTTGCGTGTGAATCGGTAATTATAACACATGGGATTTCAAGTGTTAATGACAAGTACTCTAAGATATCAAAGGTGTTATCATGATACTATAACTTCATGATTTCATAAAACATTGTGGGATAACGTTGTGTGATAAGTCAAGTACTTTTAACATTATGATGAGATGACAATAAGGAAATAACAATGATATACTAACATTATATTGATTACTAGTAAGCCTGATTGCAATATATCACTGTATTCATGCGCTCATAATTCATTTCATATGCGTTAAGTCCCTTTTTATATCGTTTACCATTAAGTAGTAGAGGCTAAGCCAACGGTAATGTAGTAGTGCCATAGGTCTGACAAACCTCCAGCGAGTTAGGTCAGTACGTTATGCGTTTTGTTTATAACATTTGGTCGATATTGTATGACCGGTAACAAAGCAGAAACAGTCAGGTTTGGTAAACGGTCACATGGGTGATATTAATCAATAGAAACTGTTGGTAATTGTACTACTTCGATTCTGTATACTGGCAGACTCAACGACTGACCTCACTCGTGTCAAAAACTTGTGACAGATCGTTATGAAGACAAGTGGTTACAAATGGATAGGGATAAATTGGAGACATTGTGGTTGACTTTGTGGCGACCACAATGTGGTCACATTTATGCTCTATACATTCAAGTGGGTGAATACAATAAAAAAGTTGACTGTCACTTCTAGTTTAGAAGTGAGTACCGGTAAACTCTACATATGAGAGAACAAATAAAAAGGTTAAGATTTAATAAAATCTATATCTTTAAAACATTAAGGTTACCATCACTTATGTTATGGTGATACATACCCTTCAAAACATTTTATTATATATATATATATATATATATCATTATGGGATGAGAACATAACACATGGGAATATTAGGTTGGAATAACAAATGAGAATAACAAATGTGAGAATGAAATGGGTATCTTTAGTTGCACTATAGGCGGTATTGAATTCAGTTAAGTGTGTGGTGGGCTGGCGGTTTCACTTGTGATACGTATGCCCTATATATAAGCATGTTTGATTGGGTGTAGTACTATCTGTATGTGGAACTATGGAGAGAACATTGTTGTGAGTTAAGACATTGGGATTACAATAAGACTTGTGTATGACAATAAGACTTGAGAATAACAAATTTCAAATGTTTCAAAATACTAAATTATGAACTCACCAACCTAGTGTTGACTCATTTTAATTGCATGTTTTCTCAGGTGACGAACATGTTTAGTCACCAGATCTTAGGACTTAAGCTAGTGGGCCTCAGTAGTGGACCTATCTTCTTTTGGTTGTGCATATTTTGATGACATTTATGTGAGTCACTTTTATAAATCTTGTGCACATAAAAGATAACAACTTTATGATTCTTTTTGGGTAGATTTACATTGTTAAATTATAAACATGACTTATGTAATTTAACTTTGTAATTTTATATCAATGTCATTTAGTGTTTCTCATTATAAATCATGTGCCATGTAAACAATCTGATCATTTCAATTATCACACGATATCGCGCCCCGAGACCTTTCCGCCCGACGGAAAAGTCGATACAGCCCGCCGGCTCAGGGTGTGACATTAATATTTAAAGATTATAATCAAAACATTTAAGTAAATGTTCTAACGTATATGTTGTTTAAGAAAAAGACTAAGACTAAGACATTCGTTAAAACGATACAAATTATAGGTGGACGGGTAATCTTTCCACCAACACAACGTCATTATGATATTCTGGAATGGCAAACCTTTGAGTTCTCGTACTCCCTTTTGACAAATTTTGTATCTTTTAGGGATGTTACACATGTTTATATTCAAACATGGTTAAACTTTAGAAATCACTCAAATCATGATTCAAGCTATAGATCTAGTTAGTCGTTGTATGAATCGTTATGTATTATACATGTGTTGATTCTTTGTTGTTGTCAGCCAAGCAAACATAGTACTTAGTAGCCTAAGGCTGGTTAGATTATACATGCTATTGATATCAAACTTGTTATTATACATGCATTGATCCATACTAGTTAAATTATTGTTTGCATCTTTTATACATATTCATATAAAACTTATGTGACACTCACTAACAATACAAATAGTTGACAAACTGTATTTTACGTGTGTAACATGATAAGTGAAGACAAAAAGACAAATACAGGACTCTTCAACTTAGATATTGAATAATAAACAAATTAATATGTAAACAATTATGTATTCTATATATTGAATTGTTGCATTCTTGTGTATTGTTGTTGAATTAATTTAATATGAATGTTTAAATATATTCAAAATAATGTAGCATCATTAGCTTTTTGATAATTACAAATCATGCCCAGACGTATTTTGTTGTCTATTGAGGTGTGACAGTTAGCTTAAAAGCCTTTTGATATTCTTCATCGAAAGCCATTCGTTGGATATTGATCATCATTGAGTCTTAAATGTATTCTGATATGTTTATCTCTTCATATCTTTGTCTTCTTATTGCTCATCAGAAGGATAGAGTTGTTCTTCAAAATTACCCAGTCTTCCAAAGGTTAATTAATCATTCCGAAGGCTGATGACTTTCGAATAATAAATCTATGTTATCGATGCCTTTTAGACTTGTGGGAAATATGATTGATTAAAGGAATTAGTGTTTTGGTAAAACCAACCTTTTTATGATCTTAGAATATATATGATATACAACAATTTTAATAACCTCAAATGGTCACTTTGGTACAAATCCATGGACAACTTCATTGACTAAAGACAATATGTTGATGTCAATGATGGAATTACCAAAGAACGCTTGTGAATTTTAAGAATAATAAGAACGACCCACATTTAATCTACTAGTTACATCAATCATCTTAAATTGATGATGACGACGACGACGATAAGGTAGATGATAATTTTGAAGGTGATATATCAAGTTTTGAGTAGAGAGAATAGAAATGGCATCAAATTATTAAATTTTAAGCTGCTATACATAGGAGACTAATCTTATTTATTTAAAAAAGTATTTTTTTTTATAATTAGCAAATCTATCTATACTAATAAATCAAAATAAAATATGTCACATGTCACTTTTTTAGCATATTCTCATAAAAATTTTCCCGTCTCTCTCTGCTATTAAATGCACCCATATTCAATAATAATAATAATATTAAACATTAAATATACTTTTATACATTTTTATATTAAAAAAGATTTTTAAAGCAATAAAAATATATTAATTTTAAAAGAGTACATTTTTTTAAAATCCAAATTGTTATGAAATATAAAATATTCAATAATTGTTTTCCAAAACAAAATATTCAAAAAACAAACTTTAATAAACTTAGTGTTTAAATATATATTATTATTATTTTATTACTTATGTATTAAACTATATAAACGATTAATTATATTATTATTGACTTTTTATTATTTTTTATTTAACCCGTGTAATATACTGGGTATTGAGCTAGTGGCTATATATATGAACATCTAGAGAAGAATTTATGCGGTATTTCATCGGTGAAACACCCCGATGATCAGGGAATAATTATTGTGATTATGAAAGAAAAAAAAGGCCTGTTTTATGACAAATTAAATCTCAGTGTACCTTGAGCCCAACTCTACTGCCCTTATAAAGGTTAAATGACAAAATAAATCAAAATACAATTTCTTCCACTTCATTATCTAGCATGTAGTTCATAACTGTAATTTTATTTCAAATAATTTTGAATTAAAAAATATTAATTAAAAAAAAAACATGTTAATAATCACACATTCAAACTGCAGAAAGCACCAAATAAGACATGCATACATCATGTAAGCATACTTTCTCACTAGTACACGTACACTACAAAAAAAACATGCATGCGTTGTAAACCCTTACTATACGTACATAGAATCAAAATTAACATACTTCATAAAACTTCCTTAATACATACGTGTACACATCCATAAACCAAAAATATTTTACATCCATGATATTTGCTTGCTGGGCAGCATAAACCCTAGCCATCGATCGCACCCAAAGTCACATACTATATAGGTCGTACATATGTGCATATATATATATTTGATCATGCAAAGCGAAAGTATATATATTATCTCTAAAACTTATAGGTGTCACACATAAGTATAGTCCCTTGGGATATATTGCCAGTTTCTTTGCCAAGTATTTCATCCTTTGTCGATCATCGAGCTGATCGAACTCTAACGGATGCTAGTTTGGTATGAGTTTAAATGGTGGTTTAACAAACGTTGGGGCAGGATCCGATCGTCCATAATCTTTTGTATTAGCCCTTAACAGCCTCTCGTGAATTATATCATCCCTCTTTAGAATTTGATCATCTTCTAAATCTAAAAACTCCTGTATATACACAAACATTACTCATAATTAAGTTTATATGATGAAATCCATGAAATATAAAAGATTATGTTCAATAAATAATTTTAGTGAACTTAATTACCTGCGTTTGATCGGTTGAATGAGGTTTCACCATTGGAATAGAGGAACCGCAACGAGCTGTTTCACATGAATATCAGATTGATTCAAAGATTACTCAAAAGGGTTTTTCACATGTGCTCATAAACACTAATACAAGTAAGAAAAGTTATGAATTGAAATCGATCGATGAACATATATTATGAACCTGCAAATGTTGATGATACAAGTGAGGCTACAATGAGAAGAGTTAGCAAATAAAGCATGTAAACCATGTTTCTTTTCATTCTTGATAGCTTCTCTTAATTTCTTGAGAGCTTCTTTTTGAAATAAAGGATTCAAGAAATGATGCCAACTTTGTATCTTGTATAAAACGGGTGGGGTGAGGGGTTATAGGTAAAGTTAATTAAATAATAAAAACATTAGTGGTGATGGGGATAAGACCTAATTAAAAAATGATATTTTAATGTAAAGAGTTCTTTCATAATGCAATGCTTTATCCTATGCTTAACTTTAAGATTAAATTTAAAACCTAAAAGGTGAGAGGAAACCACTTTGCTGTTGTTGGGGCACTAAGTCTACAGGGTTAGTGGAAATTTAAATATTTAGTTGATTAATTTAATGTCTTAATGGTTAATGGACCCCTAATATAAAACTTTAGCCAATAATATCGTGCCTTTTTTTGTCTTTCAATTTTTGTGTGAAGGGAGACTTGGACCTAAAAAAGCAAAGACTTGTATCTAGAAAATTACTAAAATAGACAAAGTTTGATGAGATTTTATTTTCGAAAACAAACATACAAGTATCCTAGTTGTTTAGTTATCTTCTTGGCTAAACTAGTCTTTGAACTTACTAACGGGTTAATTATCGACTAAATCTGTTTGGGTCAGATTATTCGATAAGTCTGAAATAAGACACTCAGATTAGATAAAGTTTTAAATGTCTATAAACTTACACTAAAAATGATATCTATTTTGAAAAAATGTTATCAAATTGAAGTCTATCTATTTTAGAAAATTTCCCTTACGTAGCCACATATGTTATGTTGATAGGGTTGTTCACTAGCCGCGCCGAACCGAGCCGGTGGCTAGCACACACTCAACTCAAATTTAAACCGATTATCTCTCGGCTAGGCTTGGCTCCGCTTGGATTGTAAATCAGATCTGAAATTTTGGCTCGGACTCGGCTAGTTTTCAGCTCTGTTCGATATTTACATAAGAAATTTAATGCAAAGAGTTTTCCATCGTATATAGCTAATCAGAAAACACAAGTATCCAATCGATTGCACTAGCATATTCATCAATCAACAGAAATTAAACTTACCTTTGGCTAGTGAATCGCAGATAGCCTTGGAGTTGGAGACAACGAATCGCGAGTGAGCAATAGATCGTGTTGTGTGTGGCTGTGAGGGCGCAAGCGACGAGCCAGTGACGGACAACCGATGGCAAGAGCTGCAAGATTGCAACTTGCGAGACCCCAAGTCTCCAAGACATATATCATGACTTAGGAATGAAGGTTTTGAGATTCAAGGCATGGATGTGAGTTTGCGACTTGTGAGTTCTAGATCACATTTTCTTTTATGTTTATTATATTTTTATTGTTTAACTTAATTACTAATACGGCAACAAAGTACAGTTTTTATTGAAAGTAGCCATATATTTTTATATTTTATAATATGTTGTACAAACGAGCCGAGCCAGCCTTGAATCGGACTCGGCTCAGTTACATAATGAACCAGATCAGTTCGGCTTGGTTACAAACGAGCTTTATTCGAGCCAAGCGTTATCTGAGCTTTTTTCCGAATGTACTACGAGCCGAATTCGAGCTCCGACCTTTTTGAAGAGTCCTAGTTATTGGTAAGAGTTTTTTTATATTTGCATAATTTATGTGATCGATTTATCTCCGTGGATCTAAAAACAATTAAGCACTCTTCCATAATTAAGGTGCTTTATGTCTTCCCTTATAGTTAAAATAATCTACGATTTAAACTATGTGCGATATCAGAAGTAAAACACTAAAACATAGTCATTAAGCACTCTTGATGATAAGAAAATTTGTATTCAAATGAATAGAATCTGAAACCATTTTCAACTACATTAAGGAAGTTTTTTGTCATTAATAATTAGTTAATTTTTAACCCTAAAATTGCTCCTTTTCACATCCGATTTCACATTTGAATTTTCATACAATAAAATCTTAGATGATTTTTTAATACTTTTGCCCTACTTTCAAAGGCACTACCCCCAAACCCTGTAAAGAGTGCATGTTGTCATCTTGGAACTCCTAATACCAAGAAGATTTGTCCTAATGGCTGATGAGTGTATTAAATAACTTAAATCATATTAAAAGTAAGCAATCGTACATTTTGCACATCATGGCTTGTTTAAATCTATTATAACTACTTTGATCAATAGATTAGTCAAATTATGATAGAATTGTAAAAAATGATAATTGATGACAATTATAGTAATCAGAGGTGGAGACAAGGGTAGGGTTAGATGGGGGTATAGGCTCCCGTAGGTACCCACAATCGAATGTTCAAACATAATTTTTTTATATAATTTTGCTTAATTCTAAAACAAAATTAGGGCCACAAATCTGATTATAAAGAACACAAATTCGATTACAATGGTCATAAAATTGATTACAAAAGGCCATAATTGGAAGTCAACAATTAAATTGTATTCTTCTCATAAACCTTATGAGAATAATAACTTCTGATATAACTCTGAAATTGATTATATAAGCAATTGTTTTTTGAATACTCTTCATAGGCTTGTGTTATAGTTTCAACTAACGCGACCTCCTTTTTACTCGGATCGATAGATTTGTTCAGTGGTTTCGACTAACACGATGTAACATTAGTGTACTGAGTCATTGTCGCTAAATAAACTTGCACATAAATGTCATCAATGATTTTTTTTTGGTTTAGATGAAGAGCATTATTCAATTTCATTGTATTAATATTTTGTTTCTACAGTAACAGTTGTTTCTTGCCTCTCCTCTGATCGTTGAGTTGTCGTTGTCTTCCGTGTCATTGCTGTTGTTGAATAACTCACTAAAATAAGTCTGCCACCTTTTCCTTATGTCATTCTCCTTCACGAGGACTCGACCGTCCTCACCCTTTATGAATCTCAGTACTCCTATGTCTTGCCTCCTTCGCTCCCTTGCTTTGGCAATCTTAAACATGTCATGCTCTCCTTCTTTTGTTTCAAGGTGTTTATACATCTCCTTGTAGGCTTTGTTTTTAGCTTCAGACACCGCCTTCCTTGCATCTCGTTTAGCCTCTTTGTCTTTGGTCCTTAGGCTTTCCTTTTGTGCATCCTCCGTGCATGTGACCAGCTCCCTAAATCTCTCTTGTTTTGCTCGGACCTTGTGTTGCACTTCATCATTCCACCACCATGACTCTCTCTGTCCGCCTAAGCTTCCGGTTGTCATCCCCAACGCCTCTCTTGCCACTCTTTTCACATTTTCAGCCATTGCTTCCCACATGGCATTTGCGTCTTCGAACTGTACGCTTTCTCTTCCAGCTATAACCTTGTCCCTAAACACCTGCAGCTTATCTCCTTTTAGAGTGCCCCACCTAATCCGAGCTTTAACCTTTCTCTTCTCCGTCAGCTTCTTTCTCATTGCGATATCTGTGACTAAAAGATTGTGTTGCGATGCCGTTGTCTCCCCCGGGAATACTTTGCAGTCCAACCACATGTTATGCTCACGTCGTCACATCAAGAGGTAATCAATCTGTGTGTCCCGTCCTCCACTGTTGAATGTGATTAGATGCGAATCCTTCTTCTTGAAGAAGGAGTTTACGATTCCAAGATCATGAGCCATTGCAAAGTCCAGTAAGCTGCCACCACTGTCGTTTCTGGACCCAAAATCGAAGCCTCCATGTATCGATGGAAAACCTTCATTCTCCTTTCCAGTATGACCATTGAAGTCGCCTCCAATACATACTTTCTCTTCATTTGGTATGTTTCTCATGACTTCGTCCATACAGTCCCAGAACTCTCTTTTCTCATTCTCCCCTAGCCCAACATGTGGTGTGTAGGCACTCACCACTGCTACCACTTCATCACCTAGCACCATTCTCATCACCATAATTCTATCACTGTACCTTTGCACCTCCACTACTGTGTGTTGAAGTTCTTTTGCGACCAGAAACCCCACTCCATTCTTTTCCCCATTTGCACCTGAGTACCATAGCTTCTACCCATTGTACTCTCCTCCCCTTTTACCCTTCCACCTTGTCTCTTGAAGGCACGCTACTTGTACTTTGCGTCTTCGTAATGCATCAACCAACTCCAACAATTTGCCAGTCAGCGTTCCTATATTCCATGACCCTACCCATAAAATATAGCCCCCATTTACCCCTCTACCCACACCTACCCTCCCAGTTGACGATTTTAAGGAAGCATACTGTAATATACTATCTATATTGTAGGATCAGACACACAACAATCAATCAATCAATCAATAAAAGGCACGAGGTCTATGGACAAAAATAAACAGAGACGAGTATAAGTGCACACAATGATCTCCCGGTAGTAATACGACGTCACACACAAACTACGAACACAAACGAAGTACCTAGAAACTAATGCAAACAATGACAAAAACCCAACAAAATTAAGGCTTTTATCTACAGTTAGTAAAATCCAACTAGAAAAGGAGCAATCTCACCGCGGATTGCCCAATAATTTCGTTGCTCGTGTGTTTAACGATGCTTCGTTGCTCCGCTGTCCCTGCTGCGATAAAAACAAACAAAAAAACCAAACCCAAAAACACCAAATATCAGACCTGCTCCTGCTCCGCTGCTTGTTTATTTTCGGCCAGCGAGAACAATAGAGATAGCTAGAAAGAGAGGGGGAGAGATAAAGAGGTAGAGGTTGAGAAAGAGAGGGCTTGAAAGCGACTGTTGTTTAGGCGACCGTGCCTACCTTCGGTAGTAGGGTTTCCGGTTGGTTGGAGCGTGGGTAGGGAGTAATGGTTTGGTGGCAGTTTGTATGTTGGCCGGTCGTGTAGTAGGGTCTGGTTGGTTGGAGCATGGGTTTCCGATTGGTTTCAGTTAGGGTGGTTGGAGCGTAGGTTTCCGATTGGATAACATCTTGCAAGTGATTTTAATCTCCTTCTTGATGTGGGTTGAAGCTCACGTAATGAACAATTTTGGGGTTTATCTCTAATCTTGAAATTGGTTGTTCAAAATGAGTTTGAAACCATGAATCTATGCTTGTTATATGTTTAGAACAACCAAACTACAACTTTATTATGTTATTTGATGAATTTGAAATGGATGGAAGTTGGATAACTTGAGAAGTTATGAATAAATCCATATGAGTGGGTTTAATAGCTAGTAGGATGGTTAACAACATGGTTTTGACTTGTGTGGTGCATCAATTGTAAATAATCTTTTGCAAAGATTAAGAAATTGGTGATTTTTGAGACTTTGAATGGGATAGGTTAATGTGTAAACATTAATAAAATTCATGGAATTTAATGATGCATACTTTAACACCCCAAATTTTCTATGCGAGTTATTTAAACTTACAATTGGGTAGCGGTTAATTAACTTGTAGGAAAGAAACGAAAAATAGAAGATCATGAAAGATAGTATTCGAAAATACCTGGAGTTCACGAAACAAAGTACTCGAACCACCCTATTCGAGAACTTCTGATTTCGTGAACCTTGTCTATATATATGAGTGCCTTGTGAAACGTGCAGACCTTTGGCTAGAAGCACTTTCTCTCAAGTACACGAAGTGGAGTTCGAGAACTTGAAGAAATGGCTGTAAATCGCTCAGAAAGAAGAGTGAACGCACGAGAAGCCACCATAATGATCATCTAACATCAATTAAGTGTTTTAAATGAAAAAGTTAGGATTTTTATACGGAAGTGAACTTAGGCATAAAGCTCACGCCTTTCTGCATAAAGTTCGAGACTTTGCTATTCCAACGTATTAGTAATGACATAAGGAACCTAGAACTAGCTCCCCAAAGTCTTAGAAAAATTTCTCAGATGTTTTATGTATACGAATGAGTATCCGAACCCATTCGTGAATTTGGTTTCGAGAACCTGTCTTCGTGGACTAGGTTTCGTGAACTGTGGTTTGTGAACTGTGTTTCGAGAACATGTCTTCGTGAACTGAGGATTTGTGTACTATGATTTGTGTACTATGGCACTTCGGGTACTCATGGATTTCATGTACCTCGATATTTCGCGATCTTTATGGATTTTGTGTACATTTATACATAGTGAACTTCAAGGGTTTCGAATACTAGCCAGTTTCGAGAACTTGTAGTCATGAGGGGGACTAGTAGCTATAAGGACTTAGAATAAATTCTAAGCCTAAGAATGGAATGTAATGAGACGATGTAATGATGTAGGTTCTTGTGTCTTAGCTAAGGAGTTCGGCTAAGAAGATAAGGAGCTACTGTTAGGTGAGTTCTAGATGCCCTACTTTCACATGTTATGTGTAACTACATTTTGGGCTGACATACATGTTGTTACTATGATTTTGATGTTATGTGAATATACAATGATGACAAATGCTTGATGATATGTGTGATGATGTATGCATGAGAATATGTTAAGTATAACGAATCCATGTTAATGACTTTAGCTGATGACATGACATGATGATGACTGTATGATGACATTCTGTTATGATGATAGTTATAAGATGTTTTGCTATGATAAGATCCTAGGCTACTAGGATGAAAGTATGATGCTATGATGATTAGATGCTAGCATGATGTGTTTATGATGCCATGATGAATGATATGATGATATGATGCTAGCATGACATGTATATGATGCTAGGATGTTATGATGATATGATGAAATGATACGAGCATAACCAGTTATGAGTAATCATATGTTATTAGGATAAGGTTACGATGTTATGATAAATGATGACATTGTGCTAGTATATCATGTTATGATGAATGAACGTTGCTCCCATACTCGTTATGGGGTACGTATGATGTTGCTCCCGTGCTTGTTACGGGGTAATTATGATGTTGCTCCCATACTCGTTATGGGGTAAATATGATGTTGCTCCCGTACTTGTTACGAGGCAAGTATGAAGTTTCTCCCATACTTGTTATGTGGTAAGTATGATGTTGCTCGCATATTCGTATGTGGTAAGTATTATGTTGATCTCGTACTTGTTACGGGGTAAGTATGATGTTGCTTCCATATTAGTATGAGGTAAATATGATGTTGCTCACGTACTTGTTACGGGGTAAGTATGATGTTTCTCTAGTAATTGTTACTGGGTATGTATGGATCTGCATAACGCTTCAGCGAATCAGATCAAAGGTTATAGAACCTTGTGCCGGCATAAGCCAACTGTTACGCTCAGTAGCAGTGGTTGTATGATAATGATGATCATGATGTTTATGTGTTATGGTTTTGTATGAACGAGATGATGTTTTATGATGTTCACTCATTAAATGTTTATGATGCTTTACTAAAACTAGAACTCACCAGCATAAACTGACATTTTAGCATTATGTCAGGTTAAAGTTAAGGTAAGAAGAAGCATGGAGCTTGGGCATCAAGATAGAGAATTCGATGGTGTTGGCAATCATTTATGTTTTAATTTAGACATTAATTCATGTTTGACAAACTATGTTTTAATTTCCGCTGCTATATATGAAAGTTTTTAGTATAAGAGCTATGAGTTACGATGAAAACCAACTCTGGGAGGTACCCATGAACGGGGTTCACACACACCAAGTGTTTGTTGAAATGCCAATAGTTGATTTTTTATGTAAAAATAGGAGTGTTAAATCATGAAATTTAGTTTCAAGAGTTGTAATTGTAAAATTGAGAGTTTGATGGCAAATGGGATTGATTTGGATAAGTCAATGTCAATCTTAACTAGAATGTTAGTTAAGAAAATTGAAATTTGTTGTGAAATATGTGGTGGTATTGGAAGTGAACAGGAAAGTCAAAGAGAAGGTAAAGCACAATTTGTAATCTCTAATACTAGTGCTAAGGTAAGTTATCTAACTTGCTAAACACCATATATATGTAGTAGTGTTAGTCTACTAATTGAGTAGGATTGATTATATTCATAGATTGAGTTTGTTTGATTGAAATTGGATTGAATATGAGTTGTTAAATTCATAGTTTGAATTGGATTGGTTATGTATTGTTTAGTTCATAGTTGAAATTGGTTTAATTGGTTGGTTTGACTTTATTTAGTCACACTGTATATAGATCATGATGTTTGAATTGTGAATTGTCTTATTGAATTGGATGTAAATTGGTTGGGTAAATCTATGATAGAAATATCGGAGGATGAATATCATAGAATCATGGTTTATAAATGATTATAAACGTATGAACTATTTGGTTGATATGAAATGTATGATGGAAGGACTAAAGTGTGAACATCATAGTATGAGTTGAAATTGTTGATTTATAGAGCCCATTCAGAAACGAAGACTGGCAAAGTCAACCTGTGACGAGTTGAAGATGTAACATCTGGCCCCGTCTACCACCAATATTGTCCGCTTTGTCCGCAAGGAGCTCACGGTTTTGCATTCGGTTGCTCGGGTGAAAACTTCCTAGGGAGGTCACCCATCGCTGGACTGCTGCAGCCTGAGCACGCTTAACTGTAGAGTTTTCATGTGCTCCACAGCCAGCTAAGCCGAAAACGCGTTGGTGATCTAAGAGGCGGATCGTTACTTATGAAACAGGAATCTCTCATGTTCACAGCCGATGTGGGATTTGCCTAGGATGTTACATACACCCCCCTTAGGGACTCATCGTCCTAGATGAGGTTTGCCCCACCATCCCGTGTAGAACAGGAGTGTCTCTGATACCATTCTGTAACATTCGGCCCCGTCTACCACCAATATTGTCCGCTTTGCCCACAAGGAGCTCACGGTTTTGCATTCATTTGCTCGGGTGAAAACTTCCCAGGGAGGTCACCCATCCCTGGATTGCTGTAGCCCGAGCAAGCTTAACTGTGGAGTTTTCATGTGCTCCACAGCCAGCTAAGCCAAAAACGCGTTGGTGATGTAAGAGGCGTATCGTTACTTATGAAACAGAAATCTCTCCTGTTCACGGCCTATGTGGGATTTGCCTAGGATGTTACAGGAGACCTGATTTTGTGTATTTTCGTGTATAGTAGATTTCGAGTACTTATTATTTTCGAGTACTCAAACCATTTTTGTGTATAGAGGTTCAAGTACTCCTAGAGTAGTATAAATAGATGTATTTCGTATTGTTTTAGGGTTGGATTCCCGAGGCAATTGCTCTAGACGTATTGAGGCATTGTTCTTGCGAACTTCACGAGATATACAAAGATTGCATTTTTATATCTCTTCTGTTGATTCTAATCTGGATTTCGCACACTTTAGAGTCATTCGGTGTCGATTGGAGCCATAAAGCTCAAGTCTTGATCGAGATCTGGACCAACAAGTGGTATCAGAGCCTTAGAACTCTTTTCTACACCAAGGTAACAACTTTTTTGTGCAAGTTTGATACTTTCTTAATTGTCTCTTCATCATCTAGCTGCTATCAAAATTTGGGGCTGTAAGTCTTGAAGAATTTTTCTGTGTAAATTTTTCAAGTATTGAGTTCTAATTTCGAGAAAACCTTTTCGAGTATAGTATTTAGAGATCTGGTCTTCGGGTACAACACTTCGAGTTCAATAGCCTTAGAAAAATTGTTTCCGAATTTTTGGGTTTCGGGTACTACTTTCGAGAACGAGTCTTCAATTACAGGTTTTCGAACACTTGGTTTTCGAGTTCAGTTTTCCAGTACAACTGTTCAAATACGTGACTTCGGGTACCAGGCTTCGAGTACTCCTGGATTATCGTGTACTGCTTGAACTTCATGTATTGCTTGGGATTCGAACATTTAAGAATTTCGAGAACACAGGGACTTTGGGAACTTGTCAATTTCGAGAACTAGGACTTAGAAAATTTTTCTGTGGAATCTTCCAAGTCTTGAAGAATTTTTCTGTGGAAATTTTTCAAGTATTGAGTTCTAATTTCGAGAAAACCTTTTCGAGTATAGTATTTAGAGATCTGGTCTTCGGGTACAACACTTCGAGTTCAATAGCCTTAGAAAAATTGTTTCCGAATTTTTGGGTTTCGGGTACTACTTTCGAGAACGAGTCTTCAATTACAGGTTTTCGAACACTTGGTTTTCGAGTTCAGTTTTCCAGTACAACTGTTCAAATACGTGACTTCGGGTACCAGGCTTCGAGTACTCCTGGATTATCGTGTACTGCTTGAACTTCATGTATTGCTTGGGATTCGAACATTTAAGAATTTCGAGAACACAGGGACTTTGGGAACTTGTCAATTTCGAGAACTAGGACTTAGAAAATTTTCTGATCATCATGGCATCTAAGAATCTGACCAATGTATCCAACATTCTAAATTTCGATAATGAGATATGCATAGGAACTAAGCCACCAAGGCTTGTATCAGGAGACAACTTCCAAGACTGGAAGTTCATATTCCAGTCTTTCATCAAGTATACAGATCCAAAGTTATGGAGATCGATAGAGGAAGGGCCTTATGTGACGATGTACCAGAGTGAGTTGAATGGGCTAATTCCCAAGGATCCAGAGTTGTACACTAAGAATGACATCATATTGAAGGAGAAGGATGACAAGGCGTACGCCTCAATTACTATGGCGTTGTCTACTAATGTGGCTCATGGGTTCAAGGAGCACCAGACTGCCAAACAACTCTAGGATGCGTTAGTGGAACGCTTCGAAGGGAATGAGGAGAATCTGCTACGGTTCAAAGGATTAATAAACAGTTACAATGCATTCATTGCTGGAGAATTGGCACCGGCCAATATCACTCAAGACAATCTGGAGCAGATCAACCCAGCTAATGTGGAAGAGATGGATATCTCATGGCAGATGGCCATGGCTGTCTTTTGGGCAAAGAAGTTCATCAAGAAGTATGGAAGGAACAGTTTTATGAACAACCAGGAAGGAAGCTAGGATTTGACAAGTCAAAGCTAAGGTGCTACAATTGTGACATGCCGGGTCACTTTTCTTGCGAATGTAAGATGTCCAAGATTGTGAAGGAGGCAGAGAAGAAGCCTGATGAAAAATCTGGAGCTGGAGGTGGAGCTAGCACATCCAAGGCATTGGTCACGCAAGAAACTGACTTCTATGACTGGAGTGACCAAGTGTAAGAGCTTGAGATGACTTTGAGCCATGCGTTCAAGGCTGAGGTGGACGAACAATGCAATGAGGTGACTGAAAATCTCTGCTCTACTTATTGCATTGAGAAGGTTTTCAAGTACCGTTCTCACAATGAGGACTTAATTAAGGAACTCACCAAACTTAAATATTTTAACTCGGAATTCTTAAAAATGAAGAACTTTTCAAAAAAAAAAAACTTGATGCTGAAAGGCGTGATATTTCATAATTAAAAGAACTTTTAAGTGATGAAGAGTCCAACTATTGGGACGCCAAACGTCGGATAGATGAACTCTCCACAGAGTTAGAACAGGTTAAGACTCAGTTGTCCAAAATCAAAATCAAAGCTGATAAAGATGAGTACTCGAGTACTGTGATGGCTAACATGATTGATGTCAAGAGTAGGAGAAAAGAGAAAATTGGGCTTGGTTTTACAGAGGTGAAACCTCTATTAACCATAACTACTCCATCATGCCCAATATCAACACATATGTTGATGATCTGCTGTTGAAGTCAGACCGAAGGTTTAAGTTCACCACTGGTTCTAACAAACCAGTGCCACTTTCAGCAGATCCTGTTGTGACTGACCTTAATTATTCTAATAGTTCTGAGGTTTGTGCAGAAAGTTTGATTGTTTTAGGTTCAAGGGAGAAGAAGGAGGAAAGAAGTGCTAGCAGGAGCACATATTGTTCAACTTCACATAGCAAATCACATTTTGTTCCAATAGTTGATTTTGTTGGAAGATTTGAATCGACCACTATTAAGCCAAATGAAATGATTAAGGATTTTAAGACTAAGTTTGTTAAAATTAATGATGATGTTAAAAACAAAATTGTCTTAGAATGAGATCCTTCTCCTTTGACTAAGTAGGTAACACAGGCTTATTCCACGGTCACTCCTGAGGCAAGTTCAAAGTTAAACCCTAACTGTGAACCTCATGTTTCAACTGGGTCATTAGAACAAGCCTCCACAAGTTCTATCTTCGGTCTGAGTGACTGTGATGTAAAGCCATTTGACCTAAAGGAGTTTCATGACAAAGTCTGTAGCTATGCATGTGGAAGACCAGGCCACATTGCTAGACACTGTCTGCATCGACCTACTAAAGTATTCTATGGGAAGAATCAGAAGGTCAAACCCAAGGCTAAACATGTTAAAAGAGAAATGAGGACTGATCAATCTTCCAAGCCTAGGGTAAAACCTCAGAAGGTAAATCAGAATCATCCCACTGCCAAAAGGGCCAAGCCAGCAAAACAAAATCAATATGGTTTTCATAAACAAAAATCAAATCTTTTCAAATCTAAAAGCAAACCGCAGTGGAAGAACAAGCCACATTTGATGTAACATCCTAGGCAATCCCACATCGCCCGTGAACAGGAGAGATTCCTGTCTCATAAGTAACAATCCGCCTCTTACATCACCAACGTGTTTTCGGCTTAGCTGACTATGCAGCACATGAAAAATTCATAGTTAAGCGTGCTCGGGCTGCAGCAATCCAGGGATGGGTGACCTCCCTGGGAAGTTTTCACCCGAGCAACCGAAGGCAAAACCGTGAGCTCCAAGTGGGCAAAGCGGACAATATTGGTGGTTGACGGGGCCGGATGTTACAGAATGGTATCAGAGACACTCTTGTTCTACACGGGATGGTGGGGCAAACCTCATCGAGGACGATGAATCCCTAAGGGGTGTGTGTAACATCCTAGGCAACCCCACATCGGCCGTGAACATGAGAGATTCCTGTCTCATAAGTAACGATCCGCCTCTTACATCACCAACGCGTTTTCAGCTTAGCTGGCTGTGGAGCACATGAAAACTCCAAAGTTAAGTGTGCTTGGGCTGCAGCAATTCAGGGATGAGTGACCTCCCTGAGAAGTTTTCACCCAGGCAACCGAAGGCAAAACCGTGATCTCCGAGGGGGCAAAGCGGAAAATATTGGTGGTTGACGGGGCCGAATGTTACATTTGAAACATCAAGTAAAACCAATTGATCATGGCAGTGGTGTCAGGCCCATGAATGTTAGGGTCAAATCAAACAAGCCCATGGGAATTATCAAGAAAGGGCCCAATGTTCCACAAGTACCTAAATCTGTTATGATTTGGTTACCCATTTCTCATTAAATGTGTGTCTGTTATGTAGGGACGACCAAATAAACTGAAGAATGTTTGGAACATGGATAGTGGTTATTCCCGGCATATGACTGGGGATTTTTCTTAGTTGCATGAAGTCACACCATTTAGTGGAGGATATGTCTCATTTGCTGGAGACAAAGGTGGGAAAATCTGCATGAAGGGCATGGTTGCAAATGGAACTCTAAGATTTGAAGATGTGTACTATGTTGAAGAATTCAACCATAGTTTGTTGAGTGTTTCCCAGATATGTGACAAGAGCTTTTCAACACACTTCACAAACAAAGAGTGTCTTATCTTAAAGCCAGGATTTGTCGTGCCGGAGAAATGGATCTTGATGCGGACTCCGAGGATCAATAATGCCTATATTATCAACATGAATTATGATTCATATACAGAAAACACGTCTGTTTTTTAAGGCATCGGAGAATCACTGTTTGCTATGGCATCGCCGACTGGGTCATGTCAACTTGAAGAATCTCAACCGACTGGCTAAGGGAGATCATGTTATTGGCCTACCTTCTAAGGAATTCTCCACAACTGAGAAGTGCATCGCATGTGCCAAGGGGAAGCAACATAAGAGACCCCACAAGCCCAAGTTGTTCAACTCAATTTCATCAATTCTGCAACTTCTTTGTATGGATCTCTTTGGACCGGTTAATGTCATGAGCATTTGGAAGAAGTCATACTGTCTTGTTGAAACTGATGATTATTCCATATTTACTTGGGTGTTCTTTCTGGCCAAGAAAGATTAGACACTAAAGATTCTAAGGAAATTTTATCACCCTGATCGAGAATCAGAAGAAATTAAAGGTTTAGGTGATCATAACTGAAATGGCACCGAGTTTAGAAATCAGACACTTATTGATTTCTGTGATGAACAGGGAATTGCTCAATAGCATAGTGCAGCTTGTACACCTCAACAAAATGGAGTTGCTTAAAGAAGGAACAGAACGCTTATCGAGGCTGCACAGACCATGCTGTCAGAGTCTAAACTGCCAATCTTCTTCTAGGTTGAAGCTGTTAACACGGCTTGCTATGTTCAAAAACGAGCTCTATAGAACAAGCACCATCAGAAGACTCCTTATGTGATTTTCTTCAATCAGAAGCCGAAGGTCGGTCACTTCAAGTCATTTGGTTGTCCTTGCACTCTCCTCCACACTGAGCCGAATCACAAGTTTGATTACAAGGCAGATGAATGTTACTTTATTGGCTATTCTTCTGAGAAAGCTGCTTACCGGGTATACAAAAAGAAGACCCAGATGATTGTGGAGTCATACTATATTGATTGGCAAGAGATGAACAACACCGATGCCGGTTCTGGTCCAAACTGGTTAATTCAATATGATTCTACATTTGAGCCCTTCAACACTTCATCTGAGACTGCAGGACCATCTAAGCCTAACGACAGTTTCTAAAAGAGTGATGACGTGGACTACAACATTGGCTACATTCCGTATGATCCCAATATTCTAACAGTTGACCCGCTAGGCATGTATAATCGAGTTCCACTTGTTCAGCCAACTCCGATCAATGAAGTCAACCCATCATATCCAGAGGCTTCTCAGCCTGTTCAACCTACTCCGGAGAGAGATCAAGCCTCATCCTCTTCCCACCAGACTTTTGACAATCTACTGTTCTCAGACCACATTCTTGAGGAACATTGTGCGGATAATGGAGCTGAAGCAAGTGAAACCGCTCCCGTTGACAACACCTCTTCCTCCAGTGAAGATCAGCTAACTCATATCAGCAACCTGCTCGGCAATTTAGCTGTGGAGGAAGCACCTACTTTGAGCATCAACAAGAATCATCCAGTGGAGAACATCATTGGACCTCTTTCAGAAGGAGTTCTTACTAGATACAGATCCATTCCAGCTCAGAACACCTTGCCTGAAGGAACTATAACACGAACTCAACCAGGTCCAATTAATTCTTGTTTATATTCCTGTTTTATTTCGCAGGTAGAACCTAAGAATGTCAAGATGGCTCTTAAGGAGTCAAGCTGGGTTGAAGCGATGCATGAAGAATTGATGCAGTTTCAAAAGCTCAAGGTGTGGAATCTGGTTCCGTCACCCAAGGGAAACTGCTAATCGAAACCAGATGGGTCTTCAGAAACAAGAGAGATGATTCGGGCGTGATCATCAGGAATAAAAAAAGGTTGGTAGTCCAGGGCTTGTACCAACAGGATGGGATTGACTATGAAGAAGTAGTTGCACCGGTTGCAAGACTTGAAGCTATCCGCATCTTCTTAGCCTATGCTTCCTACATGAACTTCACTGTTTATCAGATGGATGTAAAGACAGCCTTCTTGTATGGAAAGGTCAAGGAAGAGATCTACGTGTGTCAGCCCCCGGTGTTTGAGGATTCTCGGTATCCAACCATGTATACAAACTAGACAAAGCCCTTTATGGTCTTCATCAAGCACCGCGATCATGGTATGTAACACTTACAGATTATCTGCATGCAAATGGATATACTCGTGGAGCCATCGATCAGACATTGTTCGTTCGCAGAGATAAGGATGATTTGATTCTCGTCCAAATCTATGTGAATGACATTATTTTTGGTTCAACAAGCTCGGTGCTATGCAAGGAATTTGAAGCTTTGATGAAGAAGAAGTTTGAGGTGAGTGCAATGAGGGAAATGACCTTCTTCTTAGGTCTTCAAGTAAAGCAGGATTCTAAGGGTGTTCTGATTCATCAGGACAAGTACGTTACCGACATTCTCACCAAGTTAAAACATTTTGGAATCAAAGCCCGCATCCATTCCTATGGCTGCACGTCCCGTCTTGACTTTGGATTCTGATGGTGAAGAGTTTGATCAACACCTTTATCGTTCGATGATAGGTTCACTGATATATCTGACCGCTAGCCGACCAGGCATCATGTTTTCTATACGTCAATGTGCCAGATATCAAGCAAATCCGAAGGCATCTCACCTGATCGCTGTCAAGAGGATCTTTAGCTACGTCGTCGGGAAACCTCGTCTCGGTTTGTGGTATCCTAAGTACTTTGAGTTTAGTTTATTTGCTTACGCTGGCAGTGATTTTGGTGGTTGTAAATTAGACAGGAAGTCAACCACAGGCGGATATCAGTACTTAGGAGATCGCCTTGTCTCATGGTAATGCAAGAAGTAGACAACCGTGTCAACCTCCACATGGAAGCTGAGTATGTCGCTGCCTCTCAGGTTATCTGGATGCAACAACAACTCATCGATTACGGTTTGAACTTTCTTGACTCTCCTATTTATTATAATAATGAAGCCGCTCTACATATCATCAAGAATCCGGTACAAACTCCAAAACTAAACATTTTGACATCCGGATTCACTTTAACCGCGACTGTTTCAAACGGAAGTTGATCCATCTTGAAAAGGTCCACACAGATGATAATCTGGCGGATCTTTTCACTAAACCGTTTGACACAGCTTGATTCCACCATTTGCTTGCCTCTCTCAAACTAATAAGTTTTGATTAAAACATTTTTGTAAATACTGTAAAATTTGTGTTTTGTTTTATTTTAATTTTTAGATCACAAATTTAGGGGGGAATATTTACAAAAACAACAAAAAAATTTTCGGTCTTTGAGTCTAATTACAAAAAAAACAAAAAGATTTTTGGTTTTTTTAGTCAGTCTAAGATGACCTACAAGTTTAGGGGGAGTGGAATTTACGAAAATAACAAAAAGATTTTGCCTAAATTTAAGAAAATTACAAAAAGAATTTATTTGGACGGTCATGCGAAGTGGTTCAAGAGGGAAGTGAAATGGTTTCCGACACTCAGAAATTCACTACCTAAACATAATCTCTAAAGAATAACAACTTTTGATAACTATAAATCACTAAGAAGTTAAAACACGTTTTCCTAATAAAAAGATTGGACATGATTATTGAAAATATTAAAAGTTAGCTCGAACTCGTCTCATTAAAAATTCTTTTGTTAAGGGCGAGCTTGGCTAGCAAAAAAATATTAATGGTAGAGTTCATTTGACTCGTTTATTATTATTCAATTAATTTATAACTTTCTATTATTAATTTATGTGTATTTATAATTATATATTTGATTTATAGTGTAATACATGTGATATTATTATATTTATCATACTTTTATACATAAAAACCATTACACAGTTATCTAATTAATACAAACTATATAAATTAATTGAAAGATCATTTATGTTTGCGAGCCAACTCGAGCTCAAAATGAGAAGCTCCAACTCGATAACTAAACAAATTATATATTATTGCTCGAGTGTGAGCTCGTTTAAGCTTGACTTGTGCAAGATTTTTACTGATGATTCGCTCACAACCTTAACCAAGAGAGTGTTTGAAATGTATTTTATGTGCAATGACAATGCTTATTTGAATCATCGAATACACAAATTTTAGTCGTGTCACAAAAGATACTTTTTCTTGTAAAACTTACTTCCAACTGGAGCTAAACTTAAGTAGCACAAACTTTATGATTCAAGATATATACTTTTTGACTTATATAATCAAAACTATGTAAAAATTAAATAAAAAAAAAAGCATTATGTTTTAGTTCGGGTGAGTTTATGCGTGGGTTAAATAAAGGTTCTATAATGGATTCTAGTGCAATATTACTGACAAAAAAAATCTGAAAAGCCAACTAGTGACCACTTTAGAAACATTAGGGTTTTTGTTTTGTCTTTTAATTAACAATCTAGGGTTCCAAAAAGATTTTAAAATAATTTGTTGGTTTTTCGAGGGTTTAAAATTTAGATGGTTAGTGCTTTCAATTATAGATATGGACAAAGACTTCGTACCAAATACCACTCACAGGACAGTGATGGAGAATAAAGATACCAACCTCCTCATTTCATCTTTTCTTTTTTCATTAAAGCAGTTTGGACAGCTCTCCACCTCCCAAAATATGAAAAGACCTCCTTTAAGAGAAAACATTTCATTACATAAATATAAATATATAAACACACATACATACTGACACATATCCAGTAGCGAAGCTTGGTCGACTTGACGGGTGAGAAAATTTTTTAAACCCACACTACTACAAAATAAGGCTAATGCAATTTTTTTTGTCACAAAAAGTTGCAAATAGGTTGCATTAGCCTAATGCAACATTTTTATTACATAATGCAACTTTTTTTTAAAAGTTACATTTAAAAAAGTTGCATTAAGAAAAATAAAGTTGCATTAGGAAAAATAAAGTTGCATTATGTAACAAAAAAATTACATTAGATCTAATGCAACTTCAGCTAATGCAGCCTTTTTTTGAACATAAAGGTTGCCTTAGGGTGATTTTTGTAGTAGTGCTAGAATACATGTTAATTTTCTGAAGCGAGAGAGGGCGAAACCCCTATTTTTAAATAAAAATAGCATTTCGGCTTAAAAATTAACACTATGGATGGAAAAAGAGTGCCCAAAGAAGCTTCGCCCATGCACAAATCTACATATATACTAGAAGGATACTCACGTGTAGCGGTAGTAACATAACACACTAACAAATACATTAGTAGCGCTACTATGTATAGTGATTTACAATTTATATATTGAACCATCCGTCGACCTAAACGATTTATGATTAAATAGAGTATGAATGAGTGGACTTGTTGGTAGGGTTTTGTTGATCGATTCATATAAAAAACAATTAAATGTAAAACAAAATCGATACTTTCAAAACAAGTCCATACCCATCACTTTTTTATTTTGTTTTTAATTTGTGTAGGGTTGAGATATTGGTACATCGGTGTACGAATAACAATACTTTTAGGATTTTTTTAATATTAAAAAATAATTAAAAAATATGTATAATTAAAAGTTATGTGAGTATGATGTGATTGATTTGATTAGAGTATTGTGTATAGAAAAATTGGGAGGGTGTATGAATATTAGGAGCCTTTATGTATTGTTGGTTCAATATTTTTATAAAATTCATCCATTAATACAACTTTTTGCTATCTTACTTTAACTTAAATCAAACCCTATTTATTAATTAATACTTTTGTTATCTTTAAAAGATTGTATTTATTCCAGTTTTAAAAGATTATACCATACGTTTTAAAAGTTATAACATAAACTTAAAATTTTAAAAACTATGTTTGTTGAGTTCATATAGTTTTGTATTTTACTAGAGGGTGTTTGTGATGCAGTAGAAAACACAATTAACCATTATAGACACTTGAAAAACGCTTTAACAGTTATAATCAATGAAATATATTACATAAATTTGTAAGTTTGCTTAAAGTTTATTGAATGAAGTAAATAAGAAAATAAATGATTAATTTATGTTTTTTATATTCTTTTTTTTTGAACGCCTAAGCTTACTTTCACCTAAATTACACCATAATTACACATTGCATGAGATTGAACCCATGACATCTCATTTTAAAGGCAAGTCTCTACCAAATTAGCAGAAACATGTGTATTACATTTTTGAAATATATATAATGGAATCTAAAAAGAAAACAGTATATAATTAAATAATCATCTAATACATCCCATTTGTAACAGATATTACAAGTTATTTCCTTATAGTTCTTGTCATTAAATCTACTTAAAAATAGTTCCGTAATAAAGCTTGTCACGCGGTGTCCGCATAATTAGACACGCGGTACATAATTTACGTTATAGAGTTGCCAAAGGATACTTAGGGCTGAGGGAGGCCGCCGCCCCCTATTTTCTCGCTTCGTAATATAATTTTATGCGTTTTTCGTCCGAAAATTTAATAATTGTTGAGTTCGCCCCTTCTAGATTTATGAGTTCGGCTCCCCCGGTCCCCTCCTATTATCAAGCCAAGCTCTGTCACTAAATTAGTTCCAAATTTTTGTGTTCTTGTTTTCGTCATATCTAGTGTACTGTTTTACTGTTTTATGTTGTAGTGATCATACAATATGACAAGAAAAGAACACTACTAGTAAATATCTAGTTATTTGGGGTGGTTCTTTTTTCTTTTTGAAGGCGGCTAATTATATTTGACTAAATCTCGTCTCAAAAATAAATTTTTTGAGACGATTGTTTTCTTTTGAGGCGTTTGAATAAACAGCCCTAAAAATGATTTATTTTTTAAAACGATCCTAATTAAGGGCGTCTCTTAGCTGCCTTTTAAAATTTATCTCACCACCCAAATAACACGAGTTGTACTTGTGACACTTCCACTTTATTTACTTATTTATTTATTTATTTATTTATATATTATTTTTAAAGAGGGGTTGAGGTGAGGTGGGGTGGGGGTGGGGGAAGGGAGGGGTGTTTGGGTCTCCGACGGGTACGAAATCATCATGGATGATGACATAAATCGCGTAAACCATAGAAAGTAACACAACATCCAAATATGATTTTAATATCTTGACTTACCCAGAAAACTCCAGGCACTATATCATTATAGTACATATAAAATCAATAATTAAAATGAAAAAAATATATATATATTTAAAACTAGGCAACTACCATGCTGTAATTTTTCAAAATAAATTTACTTCAAATTTGTAGGTCCATATGCAGATCAAATTGATATCAAATGACTAAACTAAATGTACGGAATCCATTAGTTTAATTGTGTTAAGAAAGAACATAGGAAAGAATTAAGATGAACAAGATGAATAAAGTCAAGAGAATGAGTCTGAAAGAACTCGTATTAATCACTTGAATTATGCATGTACAAGGTAATCAAAACTAATGTTCAAACGTTACAAGAAAATGAAAGAAACAAACTATATATAGGCACATAGTATCGAAACTCCAATAATAATAGAATCGGAGCCATCAATACTAATAGTGTCAAACGTCTTCATCGATATTATTAGTATCAGCAGTACAAATCTTGTCGACACTAATAGTGTTGGCAGACGCATCATATTTTTCAATACCACTAAAAAGCTAATCAAATTTTATGACTATCACTACATGGTCTTGATGCTACTAATCATCATATCATCAAATGAAGCTTTTGCTATCATGTGCACTAACAGAATTATTACCCTTATATTATGTTATCGGGGGTGGATGCTTCCTTCCCATTTGGGGAAGAGCTGGCCAGGTACATCGTCCCGATGCATTGTTGCAGCCATAAATTTTTCACAACATGAGAAAGCCAAGACACATCTCAGCTTCCCTCTTCTTCTCCTCACTTTTCATTCTCATCTCCTTTTATGTCTTTAATGTTATATTCTTCGTTTATTTTAACACCAATACAATTCTAATTATTTGAGCGGTTGTTTTTTAAGGTGGTTTACAATATAACCGCCCAAAAAAAGTGAACAAATTTGCTTTTCATTTTTTGGATCGGTTTTATGTTATTCATTGGTTCGTCGATTTTATTTGGGGCGGTTATAAAAAATTGCAGCATTAATTCTCATTGTTTGGGGCAGTTGCTTATTTTTGGGGCGGTTTTGTTTCTTTTTTTTTTGGCAGTTATATATTTATTGGACCAATTTCTTGCAATTTTTTGGGGCGGTTTCAAAGTATTTTTTGGAGCAGTTAGAATGAGACGTGATATCCTTAACGCCATCAAGGATATTAGTAAATAAGATCAAAAATAATAGAAGCCATAAAACCTCGGGAGCTGATTAACGTCGAGCTCTCTTTTTTGTTTACACAGAGAAGAGATCAATTGCTTTAAACGGTGATAGTGATCGAAATAATTAATAAATGACAACTAAGTGTCCTATGTGATCAACCATCTTCTCTTTTTATAGTATAAAAATTACAATCGTAAAACTAGTCGGTTCTTATTTTCTTGGAAGATATCTCGGTCTTCTCCAAGCCATGGAAGTTCATTAATTGTCAGTTCAGATCTTCACGACTTCTATTGTAAAAATTCGAAAATGCTATCAACTACCTGCACACATGTGCTATAAACAAGGAAATATAGTTTAGTTACTTAGAATATTCATATTTTTCAATCAAAGGTTTTATCATAAGTAGCAAAATCATAGCAAATATTTTTCTTTTTGTTATATCATATTCCTGTATAATAATAAAGACGTTAGAGTAATCAATAGTTAAGGATTCTTATACTTGAATATCATTAGTTTAAGGATCCTAAATATTACTGTGGTGATGGTTCTAACTCGAAAATATAAACCCTAACAATTGCCCCCTTTAAAAATTAACTGTTTTATTTATCATGATGACAACCGTAAATTTTTAAATATGATAATCATTAAAAATCTTACGGTCAAAATTTATCACCACAACCGATGCCAGCATTCATAGGAGTGAATCATGATAGTGGCTCACTCATGTGAATGACTCATTCATGTGATTAAGACCATTCGTACAAATGAGTCATACTAATGATGTCACACCCTGATCGACAGCAGAGTACGTCGGGCGTGAGTTTGATTGGTTATTACCTCATAGTGTTATTATAACGTTTCGATATATAACATATCATTATTAAAGCTCAACCAAACATTCATTTAAACACAAAAAAAATCCATTACAATAATCCAAGAATTCAAACAATTACAAATGAAATTCAAACATTGTTTTAAAGATTTAATTAGGTCAACTAGAACCCTAGCCTAAGTCTTCGCCATTTTCACATAACATGTTACACATGTAAAAAAGTTTTTGTCAACTATTTGGATAGTTGGTGTGTAGGATCGGGTTATTATCTCTAAACAACACTTCACAAGTATTTCTTACTTAATTCTAACAGATGCGGAATGTTCTGTTAGAATGATCTCACAATTTCACTCAAAGTGACACAAAATAATAATCTTTGAACAATATTAAGAACACAAGAATAATTCAAGCTCAAGGATATATTTCTCTCAAAGTGGAAGTATACAAGCAAGCACACTTCAAGCAACAATACATTGGGAGGTTATATAGCCAAGGCTACAACCGTATACACTTAGGAATACAAGTTGGGTATACTAGACAAGTACATAAAGTAAAGCTTATTCTAGTATGTTGAGTGTCTTAACAGGCTAAGACACTCAGTCATGATCATTACATTAATAGACATTGACTTTACAAAGGACTATTAAATACAAAAGACATTTAATGTTGTTGATCTTCAAGGCTTCAGATGATCTTTTGCATTTAATGCAGCATGGGAGAGGTAAGGCGCTTTATCTGACTCATTACATGTTGTCTTTATCTTTACTCAGACCAGCATGTCTTGTGTCAGTACCTTTTGTACTTTGAGAGTAAGCTGCTACAGTCTTTGTCAGAGGATAAACCTCGGAAGTCTTTGTCTTGAGTGCATAAGAAGATTCTTCGGAAGTCTTAGTCTTCCGAGCGTAAGAGGATTCTTCGGAAGCAGTTGTCTTGTACAACCTTCGGCAGGAACCAGTTATCCTTCGGAAGCAATGTTGCTTCCGAAGAATCACTTCTTCCTTCCGAAGGTGTTTATTCAAAGAGACTCCTATACTTAGACAAAACAAGAAGTTTGGTGAGCATCAGCCTTTATTAGTCTTTACAGTCTCCCCCTAGGCTGATGCTACCAAAACTTCTAAGGCATAAACCTTGGCTTCCATGTACCCCTCAGTACCTGTGCCCTTTTTCTAATTAATCTGATAGCTGACCTCCCATCTGCTCCATTGTCAGGATTATTGAGAGGGAGCTTATCTAGATCAAGTATATAGGGTTTTGCCAATGTCATCAGATGCAAAAGATCCACCAGTTTTATTTCTCCATTGTAGTCGGTGAGGATGAATATCCTTTCTTGTGCATTGAAGCTCCAATCTACCAAAGGGATGTATGAATGCTCATGCATTAATCTGCTGATATCCCTCATGTCTTCTGGGGTTTGTGTAGTTTTGGGAGTTGCTTCTGATGTGGCTACAAGTACTGAGAGTGTTGTATCAGGCTCAGAGTCTAAGGGGATGGTTTTTGTTTTCTTTTTCCTTTTAGCCATGCTCTTTCTTCTTGTGAATGTTGGTTTGTCTTGAGCAGTGGCTTGACTCCTCAGAACTCTGGCCTGTTGGGCTTCCACAGTTGATTCTACTGCTGCACCTGTTGTTGCAGTAGACTGTGGCCCAATATCCTCATCCCTTGAGGGTTCTGTTCTCCTCTCTTCAGCCTGTGTATGTCTCTCAGGATCAGGGTTTGGTATTGATTGTTTCCTTGTAGTCTTCTTACCCTTTTTGTAGACTGAGGAGATAGGCATGTTATCCATACTTGGACTTGAAGGAGGAGATATTGGTTCTTCTTTTGGATTTAGGGGGAACATTTTGGGGAACATTGCTTTTGTTGCTTCCCCACACATGACTTCTTCTCCCTCTCTGATCCCTGCACCAGAGAGGGGAAGTTCTATTGTAGCTCCTCCCCCTAAACCTAAGCCTCTCATTAGGCTTTCCTTTCTTGCCCTGATTTGTTCAATTGAAGGTAACTCACCTCTTGCAACTTTGGCTTTTATATCTCTGATATGCATATCCATGGTTGAGTTCTTCATTGGGCCTAGCTGCCGAGCATGGAAGCCATATTCCAAGAGAAAGGCCTTGTTCTTGTCTCTGTAGGCCTTCTCTTTTTGCTCCTTTGTAAGTACACTCAGGGCCTTTGATGCAGCAACAGCTTGTTCTTGCTGCTGCACCTTGTCCAGCTCGGCAGCCATTCTAGGTACCGACCAGTTGATGACTTCATCAAAGTCATAACCTTTTTCTTCTAGCAAAGCAGAGAGTCTAGCTCGCTCTTCATCTAGAGAAGTGTTTGGTCGGCCCTTTGTTTTCTTTGGTCTCATCTCCTCCTGTTCTGCTTCCTCCTCTGGGGTTAGCTTACGTTTTCCTTTGTCATCAGCAGTTATTTTTGCCCCAGAGGAGATTTCTTCTGTTGCCTCACCAGCTGGTTCATTGGCATGTAGCTCCTCTGTGGAGGAAACATCCAGGATGACTGGGCCTTCGGAGGCAGCTGCAGCTTCGGAGTTAACCTCAGCATTCACTGGCTCCTCCAGTTGACCAATCTCCTTAGATGATTCCTTATTGGATTCCACAAAGGGCTCAGGAGAGGAAGAGAGAGCCTCAGCAGCTTCAGTCCCAGAAGGGGACACAGATTTCATGGAAATTGATTCTTCTTGTGCTGTGTCTTCCATGCCAACCTGAGCTGCAGTCTCAGAAGGAGACTTAGTCCCAAGAGGGGACTGAGGTTCCAAAGAGACATTTGATGTCTCAGAAGGAGACTTAGTCCCAAGAGGGGACTGAGGTTCCAAAGAGACATTTGATGTTTGCTGTTCAGTCTCTTTGGCAACCTCCCTTGTATCCTCAGAAGCAGAAGAAGAGGAAGTAGAAGAAGAATCTTGA